>JAVJGJ010000062.1:13907248-13925462 GCA_035590215.1 Microhierax caerulescens | reverse complement strand
CTCACAGTCAGAAGCTGGCTGGGAGACACAAGGTACGTTCACTAGCCGAGCCTGCGAAGGAGGCACAAGTCCCCAACAAGCTGGTGGCTCCTATGTCTAAACACTTCTCCAGGGAGTCTTTTGCACAGCAAGAAGTCCTCTTTCCCAGCCCCCAGGCTGGCTAGGAACAGCCATCCAAAAGGAAGGGCGCTCACTGCCACAAGACACCAGCAGGGCTTCCCAAGGAGCGAGCAGTCTTACCAGGAAGGTCCACAGGGCACCTGAGCAGCTCCTCCTTGTGAAGAACCTTTTGTCCAGCAGCATCTGTTTCTTCAAGCCCAACCAGCATGACATAATTACCATCCTGGGGAAGAAAGTCAGCAGTCAGGGCAACCAGAGCAGCGGTAGCCACAGTCCCAGCAGAACCACTAAGGTCACTCACCCATTCAAAGACATAACAGCCAGCATAGGAAACCAGTACTTTCCTGGAGCCATCTGGAGTCCCAGATACCGAGAGCCCACAGTCAGGGTCATTCTGCAGAGCGTGTGCTTTTCCCTGTTTATCTAGGAAAAGAGGAGACAGCAGCAGGGGCTTCAGCATCCCACACCAAAGATGAGGGTCCGCCACAATCCTGCCTTTCCATAGGAAAGTGGGCCCCAGCCAGAGCGAGGGTCTGGGCCATCAGGGTGCGTGAGGGAACCCAGCAGGCAAGACTGTCTCAATCCAGGCACAGCACTCCGCCAAAACCGGTGACTGCTGGGCCATAGGAACAGCCCCCAGTTACGCAAGACACACTTAAAACTGTTAAACAACACTTCACACCAAAACCTTCCCCTTTCTCCTCATTCCAGGCATACCTCTGCGCAGTGCCAAGTACAAAAGCCTCTCGCCACCACCCTCGCTTACCCCAAGCAACCAGCACGAAGGAAGCATTCCCTTCCCAGCCTGAAGGCAAGGTGAGCTGCAGGCTACCCTGGCCACAAGCCAGCAGGGTGGAATCAGAAAAAACACCACCCTGAATCCCCACAACAAAAGCAAGGGGCACAAGAAACCCCCAGAAGAGCATGGCTCCAAATACAGTCCTAGACTGCCCTGCAACACCCATCCTGCTCTCCTGCTGAGGACCACCAAGCAGCTGCCCTTAGCCTAGCCCTTTTAGACTGTGGAGCCAGCTGGGATCAGAAGTTCCTGAAGCATCCAGGTGGACCCAGCCCAGCAGTTTAGCACCTTCCATTGCCCTCAGCTGGTGCTGAAGCCACCACAGTCTGTTTGCACCTTTTGAAGAAAACCACAGGCCAGGAGCTGAGCTTATGTCAAGAGAAGGGTCTGTATTCATATCACCAGGCTAAGAGGAGCTCATCTGTGCAGTCTACTGCAGAGCACCAGGAGGGTCTTCAAATGCTTTTTTCTCATGCTGAGCTCTTCCCACAGCTGGCCCATCCAGGAGATCCACGTGCTGATCTAATTGCTCTTTGCAGGGGTGCAAGCAGCTCCGTGACAATGCTCCTTTGCTTATCTAGAGGTGCCACTGCTTCAAACGCCAGACACGGGGTGCTGACGTATAAGCACAGTAATCGCCCTCCACGTGAAATCTGTGGAGAACATGGGGCTCAGGAGGCTTTGCACACCTAAAAGGAGGGGATTCCCCTTAAACACTCCTGGCTGCGGACTACGGCCCCATTTGCAGGGTGGCTGTGTGGGACAGCTGCAGGGCTGCTCCAGGCTGCCTGGTGGCAGGACCATATCCTCTGTGGGACTCCCACCCCCAAAAGTGGTGAGCCCCTAAGGTGGGCCTGAGACACAGGTAAGGGGAACTGCTGTGATCCCAGAGAAAACTCTGCTGCCAGCACCCACTGCCTGCCCGTACGGCAGCGTCTCATGTAGAGCTTCTCCCTGGCCACACATCAGGCTATGGCACCCACACGGAGTGAAAGCCTCATTATCCATCTTTCTCTACAGATGTTTCTGCATTCCTGCAATAAAGGCGTGAATGTCTTTGCACTGTTGCAGAGGTGATGCACGCATAGTTTGTGCACGCTTTTTTATGCTCTACTTTTTGCTGCGGGAGCACTGGCATAGCCTGTGCCATCACATTCTTTCGTAACCTGCTTATTTCTTTGAAACTAGATGATCACAAACATTCCGGCAGTGTGTAGGTTCGATGAGTAGGTTTTCTAATTTTAACTCTTAATGCACTTCCATTGGTAGCCATCCACACTTCTGCTCCCAGCAGACCCTCCAGCTCCCAGACGGAGCACCGTGCAGCAGGCAGCAGCTCGGCCCTCGGGCCAGCCCTCATCTGTAGGTGCAGGGAGTAGCTGAGTCCAAGGGAGCTGTTTCTTCTGCTCTTCCACACAGCCTGTCATCCCTCCACAGCAGTACGGGATGCCGTGATCCCAGCTGGGGGAGGAACATCACTGCGCCTACCCTGCGCACTGCTCGTGGCATGCACCAGCCAGGAGGGCTGCTCCACAAAACACAAGTCCTGCACAGCAGGGCTGAAGCAACGGGATCTCAGCATGCTGCTGGCACAGCTGCTTTTTGAGCAGAGCTCAGGAACCAAATGTGCTTGTCCCAGCGCCTGCCTGGGGTCTGGGCAGCCGCGGCGGAGAGGCACCCGGGGAAACGTTCGGACTTTGGCAGGGGGGAGGCTTCACTCTGTGCGAGCTGAGCGTTGCGCCAAGGCGGCTTGCTCAAATCTCACAGCCGCTGTGACTGCTGAATGCTTCATCTGACTGCATTACCTGATGATAATTGGGTAAATAACAAATAAACAGAGTACTTTGGAGCTACAGAGAGAGAGTTTTCATTACACTTTAACCCATCAGCGCTTTGTTTCTGCTGACACGAAAATGTGAAACAACACAGGGAGTGCTGTCCATCCACCAAGCAATACCCGTGCCGAGGCTGGTTTCAGGCAAGCACCCTTTCCTGATTTCTCCACACAGGCTTGACAGCTGTGTTGGAGCAAGTGAAACGAGCCTGACATCCATGGAAATGGAACGCTTTGTTTGGAAGCAGTTGTTATAGGCAGTGGAAAGCAGCCTGGCTGAGAGGAAAACAGGCAGGTCTCTCTTCATCCCAGATCTCATCCTCATCCATTTACTAGTTCTCACACATTGCCATGACCCGGCTGTAAGCACCAATTTAGCTACCGTTCAAGACCACCACAGAGGACATGCAGAGGATGAAGGGTAGGTAAGGTGAGCATCTCCGCAGGCCACTAGCCTGAAGCTGTAAGCTAAAATCTTCCTGGGATGTCCATCAGGAAAATCCTCTCCTAACAATTTTGAGCCTGGGAGGCTGGGGCAGACATAGCAGCAGTGTAGGAGCTGCCCTGGCTGGAGAAAGCTCTCTAGAGACCTGTGAGAAGAAAAGGAGATATTAAACACCCCAAGATGTGCCAGGAAGAGGAGTACAAAATCCCTTGCACATTGTGGGATCGCCTCCGACAAAATTGCTGCATTTTGGGCCCTAACTGTGCACCGTACGTGGGATAAAAGGGCAGTGGATGGAGGAGTGGCTCAACCAAAAGGCTCCCCCGCAGAAGCTGAGCAGCGTTTGCAGGGATACCTGCACCCAGCGTGCGGGGGATGAGGGGTGCCGGCTGCGCGGCGGGCAGGAGTGCCACGGGGCAGTGCCACCCACGGAACTCGGGTCCAAGAAGAGAAGGCACAGGCTGCAAGCCTGCAGGAGGGTCTACACAATGATGGCAGAATTTCGTAAAGCTTGTGATTTATTTTGGGGGAAAAAAAAAAAGGCAAAGCTACAACACTGGTAACCTTTTCTTTGAATATCCTCAATACGTGCCTCCAATGAACTTAGAACCAAAGTTCCTGGGGAAGATGGAGAGGAGGGGATTTCAGCCTGGACTTTCACATGGGTGGGGAGAGCAGCCCAGCCCTGCCCACTCTTAGCATCTACAGACCGAAGCACTCAGAAAACCTTCGGACACTACTGTGACATGGAAAGGCCCATGGTTTCCCACAGGGAAAGGTCCAAATGACAGGTCTTAGGGGGTTTCCTTCCTTGTGAATCCCCAGTGTGTCTGCCAGGGGGGTGGGACTATTTGGAGTATAACGATTTTATCCTAATAAAAATAAGAACTCCTGAAAGTATTCCTAGTTCCGGGGCTTTTGCCTCAAGTATTTTGCAGACTGTGAGGCAGAACTGAGAAAAGAGCCTTCGTTCCCAGGAACGAGGGAACTTTACAGGGAAGGTGGAAAGGTCATGAATGCTGTCAGCAGAGACCTCACGTAGCAGTGCAAACTCCCATGAACTCCACCTGCACCAGGCAGAGGTCCCTAGGGTTCATGGCAGAGATGAACTTCCATGAACTGCCCTGGCAATGTCTGAGCTGATGCAGAAGTTTGGGCCAGCAGATCAGCAACTAGCCCAAACTTGTTGGCAATTTAGTTTTTCCACCAAAGCATCGGGTACAGGTCTTTAAGAAGTGGAACGAGATTTTAATAGAACCACTAGCAAATTATTGTGCCTATGCGAGAGAGCAAGGATGACTTCAGAACTCACAGGGAAGCTACAGAAACTGTTGTGAGGGATGGAGACCTTTGCTGGCAGCTCCAGGGAAGGGGATGCTCACAGTAACACACTGCTGCACAGCAAACCCAGCACACTCCAACCAAGCACCCGGCTCTCCCAGGCCTCTCACTAATTCTCACCAAGTCCCACACAGAATCCTGTGAGCAAGCAGCCTGAAGCTGCACCAGAGGAGGTTTAGATCAGATATTTGGAAAAAATTCTTCACCGAAAGGGTGGCCAAGCCCTGTAACAGGCTGCCCAGGGAGGCGGTGGAGTCACCATCCCTGGAGGTCTTTAAAAAACATGTAGATGTGGTGCTTAGGGATGTCATTTAGTGGGACTTGGCAGTGCTGGGTTCACGGTTGGACCTGCTGATCTTACAGGTCTTTTCCAACCTGAACAATTCTATGAGAACAGGAACTCGCACGTGCCAGCTGGCAGCAGCAGGCTGGTGGGCTTCTTTGGTCATTGCAAGTGCAAGGACTAGTCGCCAGGTTGCACTAACCTGTGCCCAGCCTCTCACGAGGGCAGCTCTGTCTCAGCCTCGGAAGCCACTCCCCAGAGACCCTCTCAAGTTCTTGGTTTCTCTCTTCTCTACCAGCTTCTCTCACTCTTTCTCTCCTCGAGGAGACCTTGAAGAGGTCAGAGTCCCAAGGTCTAGTCCCCTTTTCTTATGTCTTCACCTTATCTCTCCCAGCAAGTCCTTTCTTATCTATCGTGATGTCTGGAGACCTTCCCGCCCTTGCCAGATAATACTTTCCTCTCTCGTGAGGCCACCCCTAGGGACAGAGATTGAGGCAGTTGCTGTGCACACATCACCGTATCCTTTGGCACGTCACAGGCGGTGTGAACTCCACTGATAACGTCAGGGAGACTTCAGGACCAGGCAAGGATTGCTTACCGCACCGAGAGCTTGTACAATCAATCCTGAAGGATAGAAAATCCAATCGGCACTGAAGTGCTTGGGAGACGCTCTGGTGACAGTGAATTT
The DNA here is from genome assembly GCA_035590215.1 of Microhierax caerulescens. Taxonomy (NCBI): domain Eukaryota; kingdom Metazoa; phylum Chordata; class Aves; order Falconiformes; family Falconidae; genus Microhierax; species Microhierax caerulescens. Next base: position 13,919,952 of record JAVJGJ010000062.1, on the reverse strand, counting down.
GTGGGAGCGCCTCCGTAGAAGAGCGCATCCCTAGTGTGATCCCTTTAACAGGGAACCTTAGGTGAAACAAAACAAGTTTTATGAGCAAACAAACCTCTCAACCTCTGTTGGCCTCTGCACTCGTTTGAGATAAGGTGTGTCTTCAATGACCAATTAACACCAACCGAGGTCCTGGTTTCGTAACACGGGGCAGGCTAACAAATGATTGACTACTAACACTGGATAACCAAACCCTGCTGTTGAGCCAGCACAGCCGTCACATATAAACTCGGGCGCCGGCAGCCAGACTCACACCTTCCTCAGCCACAGAAGCTAATAATGCTCCTGGGAGCAACCGCTGTTGTCCTCCTGCTTTGCATTGCTTGCCTGCTCTCCTTCGCAGCATGGAGAGGGAGGTCTGGAAAGGGGAAGATGCCTCCAGGACCGTCTCCCCTTCCCATCTTAGGAAACGTGCTGCAGGTGAAACCAAAGAACTTGGCCAAGACCCTCCAGAAGGTAAAAAGCCACTTTCTTAATGTCTTCTGTGGTCAAGAAGTGTGTGGGACCTGTGCGTGGGGACAACCTGTGGCTATAGCTTGATGAATGGCAATCCTAGAGGACCAGAACCCTCTCAGCGGGTCCCCTCCCTGCTGTTGCCATTGTTCTTTAGGGCTCGATAGCGGGGACCCCCCCACACCCACATTCATCACAAAAGGACCAAAGGTTGACGTTGCTGGCCTGTGGGGTGCAGCAGTAAGGCAACTTTTCAACTGCTGCTCCCCATCTGCTCCACGGCCGTGTTCTCGCCTGCATTTTGACAGCTCAGTGAAGAGTATGGACCAGTGTTCACGGTGCACCTGGGCTCTAACCCAGTGGTGGTGCTGTATGGACATGATGTGGTGAAAGAAGCCTTGGTTGATCGTGCGGATGAGTTTGCTGCCAGAGGACAGATGCCCATAGGAGACAGGACTAACAAAGGATTAGGTATGTTTGCTGACTGAGCACCTTCTGAGGAGAAGGGAAGGGCTGAAGGTGTGAAAATGATGTGCAGATATGAGTGACAAATTGTTTACGAGAAGGTTGGGTGTCACAGCGCTCTCCAGACTAGCCAGCTGCCACAAGGTCTTTTACCATCTCACACCAACACACTCATCATGCCAATCCCTCTGCTGCCTTCTCCTAGTCTCTCCTCACCCAGGGCGTGTGTTCTCTCTTCTCTCTGCTTCTTCCTCTTCTCTTCCTTGGCTGCCCAACCCCTTACCAGAACCAGCCACAGCTGCACTTCATCTACATCAGTCAACCCACCCTGAGGCCAGCCCACAGCTGTGTATTATCAATGTTAATTAGCCCAGATTCATCCCTCTACAATTCCCCCCCCCTTTTTTTTTTTTCTTCACATTTCATACCTTATATTTTTAACAATCATTACAACCTTTTTACAAATAATTTTTTCAGACAGTCCTCTGTAACTCCTCTGCTGTTGGGTATGTGGTGGAGAAGGCCAAAAGCAGGCAGTTGGACTACAGGACACTGAAAGATTGTCCCCAAACCACAGCACTCTATCACAATACCGTGTCAGTGCTCTCCCAGGCCAGGCTGGATGGAGCTTTGAGCAACCTGGTCTAGTGGAAGGTGTCCCTGAACTAGGAGATTTTCAAGGTCCCTTCCAACCCAAACTGTTCTATGATTTGCAGTCACCATGGGCCTCTGTTCATCTCACACCCAGCCTGCCCAAGACAGGTCTTCCCTCCTCCTTCTTCCTCTGCAGGGATTGTTTTTAGCAACAATGAGGAGTGGTTACAAGTCCGGCGGTTTGCTCTCAGCACTCTGCGCAACTTTGGAATGGGGAAGAGGAGCATTGAAGAGAGGATCCAGGAGGAAGCTGAGTATTTGCTAGAAGAGATCAAGAAAACAAATGGTATCGTCCATTTTCAATATAGCTTATGTTTGGGGGAAAAAAAAAAAAAAAGGGCTGTGTTAAGGGACTCTATGTCTTTAGCATAGAACTGAAGTTCCCGTGTGTTTAGTCCACGCACTGGCTACACCTCATTGCAAAGCAATAAACAGATCTGTCATCAGATACTGTTCTTTTTGGAGGACCCTCCTGTGCCACTTGGAGACTGTGATCTGGTATTTCCACTAACAACCAGAGCTCGGGTTGCCCACGGTAGCCATGGGTTTTTTGGTTTGGTTTTTTTTTTTTTTAATAGCTTGTAACTTTTCTGGCATCACAGGAACACCTTTTGACCCAACCTTCATGCTGAGCTGTGCTGTCTCCAATGTCATATGCTCCATCGTCTTCGGAAAACGATACAACTATAAAGACAAGAAGTTCCTGGCCCTGATGAACAACATGAACAACATCTTTGAGATGATTAACTCCCACTGGGGACAGGTACATTCAATAGCCATTTCACTGGGGCAACATCCTCCCAGGGGAGCAGGAGACTCCCCTCCTGATGAAGTCCCTTTTCAGTCTCCTAAGTAGGACCCCATCAATGCTCTGCTGCACAGGAGGGAATTTGTTCAAGAGCAAGAAGCACCCTCACCAATGGAGTTGGCTTTGCCAGCTAAGTGCAGCTTCCCTCTGGCGCTGAACGCCCTTCTTCTCCACCCCTGAGGTTCCCACTATTACTAAGCCATCCCCTCCCACCCTGTCACAGTGCCCAGCCTCACAGCCGTTCCACCTGCTCAGCTGGGACCGTCGTGGCCTTCCTAGGCTTTTTGCTAATATTGAAGGATGGGGCGATGGTCATGCTAGGGACCTTCCTGTTTCTTTCCTTCCAGCTGTACCAGATGTTCCCAAAGATCCTGGATCACTTGCCTGGCCCACACAACAACGTATTTGCGGAATTTGATTCTCTAAAAGACTTTGTGTCAGAGGAGGTGAAGACACACCAAGCCTCCCTAGATCCTAGCTCCCCTCAGGATTTCATTGACTGCTTCCTTAGCAAAATGGAGGAGGTAAAGAGACAGCATACAGCCCCAGCTCACCCCAGCTGAGCTGAGCTGAGCCCACTCCCTCTCCCAAGTAACACGGACATTGGGATGACCCCTTCCCAGGCAGCTGGGCTGGGCAGTGGGAGGACCCCAACAATACCCCAGATAGTGCCTGTATGAGACCTTAGAGCTCCAGGTCTGCAAACGCTCCCTGCAGCTGCTTGGACAGTAAGACCCTCTGCTCGCACCGGGACACAGGGATATTTGCAGTCCCAGTTGCGGTTCTTTCACTGGAAAGCAGCTGTTACAGCAAGGGCAGCAGGCAGCTACGTACCGTTCGGTGCACAGCTTCGAAGAAGGTTGCTCTGGGGTTGAACTTACCGCGCAAAGATAGCATTGCAATTCCCCAGAGGGCTGCTGCACCCCAGCAAACACAACAGCTCTAGGTGAAAAGGGAGGTCTGGGGTGACACAAGACAGGGTTGCTTTTCTTGGATCAGCCAGAGAAACAGCCCAGCCTTTTCCCTAGGAGAAAGAGAATCCCAATTCCAGTTTTCACATGAAGAATGTGATAACCAGCACCTTTGACTTGTTCCTTGCTGGAACAGAGACAACCAGCACCACCATAAGATACGGGCTTCTGCTTCTTCTCAAATACCCAAAGATACAAGGTACCAGTCTGCGACCTCTGCCTCTCTAGCTATTGCCCTGGGCTGGGCACGTGCTGAGCACCACATCCTTCTCCCAACTTCTATCTCCCCTCTCATATTTTACCCAAATGGGCAAAGTCCTTGCACCGTCATTCCCCAGGGTGGCTGTTAGAGATCCCTCAGCTTCACTAATCATCATCATCCCCTCACAGCCAAGGACTTGACTGTGTCTGCACCTTTATCTCCCAGTACTCCCATTTAGCCAAGTCACTAGGAGAACAGTCTTTGCATGGGCTGCAGCGGAGCTGTGTTCCAGTCAACACCAATGCTGCAGCCATCTCTGGTCTGTGATTTGTAGACAGCTTAGGACAAACTGTTTAGGTAGGCTTGGGTTTATCCACCCATGTTATGGTTTGTGCTTCTGATGACAGAGAAAGTTCAAGAGGAGATTGACCGGGTAGTAGGACAATCACGAAGACCCTGTGTGGCTGACCGGACCCAGATGCCCTACACGGATGCGGTGGTCCATGAAATCCAGCGCTTCATCTCCCTCATCCCCCTGGGCCTCCCTCACACTGTGGCCAAAGACACGTGCTTCAGGGAGTATGTCATTCCCAAGGTTAGTGGGCAGGCTCCCTCAGGTTCAACAAGGTGCCAGCACGTTTGCTCTTGGGCTGTCAGTTACAAGCCAGAAGCCAGAAATGCTGCGGCTTGGTCTCGCTGTCACCCAGCCCTTCACAAAGCTTCTACCTCAGGCTGCTGTAGCTCACTGGCAACCCTTTGCTGCCACTCCATGGGCCAAGGCTAGGACACCAGCCCTGCCCAACACCTTTGCTCGCTTGCTCTGCAGTTGTACCTGTCTGCAGAAACACGGTGGGTTCACGAACCCCCCCCCAAGCCACCCCCAGAGCAGCGAGTCCTCACACAAAAGGCAGCAAAGCCAGGGAACTGCTCAGCACCACCCAGGAGGTGCCCGTGCAGGGATGTGCAGTCAGGTTGTGGTTATTGAGCATGGGGAGCCCCTGAGCCACAGCGTGCTGGGGCGGGGGGGGGGGCTGTGTTTGCATTCAAGGGAAAGAGCAAAACCTGCTTGCCCTGTCCTTACTCGCTTCGTAAGGCAGCCGCAGCCACCACTGCCAGGGGCAGGATGATGGGCTGGGGCCACCCATGCACGGCCTGGCCTGCTGCATCCACGCTCATGCTCGTTGCTCTTTGGGGTGACGTGGTACAGCAGGGGAACAGGCACACGGGCCGTGGGCATTTTGATTTTCAGCTGTCTGTGTGAAATCAAAAGGCAGGACCTGGGAAATGGCTCAGCTTCCAGCAGAAGGCTTTTGTGTCATTGCTGCCGGATTATTTATCCCACCTCCCCATCAATGGCTGGGCAGGAAGAGGGAAGGAAGAGGATCATGGCAGGAGAAATTTGTCAGGATAGGGGAAGGGAGCTCCACTTCCACAGCCTTGTGTGCCTTTGCTTTTTGGGCTCACAGAAAAGAAGAAGCATCGTGCGTCTACAAGTTCATTATTGTGAAAGACTAAGAAAGAGGAAGAATTATATGGGGTGTCCCCAGATGGCCAGGCCAAGGCGAGGACAAACAGTCTGCTGGTGAGAGGGAGCATCCAACGACTGTCCCTGCCGTGACACCTAGCAGGGTCCCCTAAAGCTGCCACCCCAGAGGAAGTGTCCCCAAAGGGAAACCAAAGGCACTGGGAGGGCTCTGCTGGGAAGCTGTTTTAACTTGGCAGGCGGTCGTGTTAAGTGATCTAACTCGCCTCCCCTTCACGTTCTGCTCTTGTGTTACCTCAGGGCACCACAATCTTCCCCATCCTCAGTTCCGTCCTCCATGACAGTAAAGAGTTCCCAAACCCTGATGAGTTCAACCCCGGGCACTTCTTGAACGAGAATGGCACCTTTAGGAAGAGCGAGTTCTTCATGCCCTTCTCAGCAGGTAAAGCCCAGGCTTCCTCATCTTCCCTCTGTCACCCTCCTCCTCTGGGGACTGCCCTGCCATTCCTTACAACACGTGCTCCCCCTTCCCAGCACGGTCCCGCTGGAGTTGCCTATGTAATGGCACAAACGGGACCCACTGAGACCTTCTAAATACCTCTCGCCTTTCTGCAACAACCACCGAAGTCATCCTTAACCAAGGTGTCTTTCTGGGGCAGCTCCACCTTTCCCCAGCACCCCTGCAGTACCGCTCAGGCTACATGCACCCCCCCCACACCCCCCACCCGCCGCTTCCTCACCCGTGCTGTACATCACCTTGCTCTCCCTCAGCTTGCCTCCTGTGGTGCACCCTCCACGTTTAAGATACCCCCTGCTCTCCTTCCTTCACACACCTGACCGAAGGGTCTTTCTCCAAGAAGCTCTTCTCTAGCAAGTGTCCTTGGCACCCCTGAGAGCCACCTCACCGCTGTGGCCGTACCTGGTAAAGCCAGCTGCACCACACATCTGCTTGGCAGCATCTGCTGAGTGTCATTTGCTGTTTTCACTTCCAGGGAAGCGAATATGCCCCGGAGAGGGCCTGGCACGCATGGAGATATTCTTACTCGTGGCCACCATCTTGCAGAACTTTACCTTGAAGCCTGTCATCGACCCCCAAGACCTCAACATAACCCCAACCCTGAGTGGGACAGGCAACATACCTCCTGCCTACCAGCTCTGTGCTGTGCCCCGCTGAAAAGCACAGACCCACGCGCCACGGCGTCCCGAGTCCTTTCCGTCTCCCTCGCTGCAGCCAGCGGCAGGAGCACCGGCCCACCTTCCCAAGGCCGCCAGGAAGGCGGCCCGAACGCAGGTACGCGCGGACACCTGCAGAGCCTCCCAGCACTGCTGTGCACCCATCGCAGGGAGAGCCTGGGCGCCAGCGCACCGGTGCTGTGCCCGCGGGGCGCACAGCCGTCCCGCTCCTCCCGCAGCACCTGCGCCGCCAGCAGCAGCACGCTGTGCCCACGGCTCGTGTGGTGCGCGTGGATGTTAACGACCCAATAAAGAAAAAACTATTTGTGAGGTTTTGAGCCGTTATTCCTTTTGGGTTGGGGCAGCACCACGCCTGCTGCTCCACTGCAGCGTAGCTCTGCAGCGCCTGCGGCCGGCACCCTGCGGGAAGGGCTGTCCCCCCCCGGGGCAAGGGTCCTGCTGGCTTCATCTGCTGGACCCGCGGCTGCTGCCTGCAAGGAGCCCCTGGCCAGTCGCAGCACACCACCAGTCAGTGGCGTGGGATGGGTGGGAAGGGGGTCCTGTGCCCGGGGGCTGTCAGCAGCTCTATCTGCCGTCCTTGGGGCTGCCAGTCCTGCTGCCCACAGCTGGACAAAGGACAGCTGCAGCATCCTTCGTGGAGAAGAGGGCTTCCCCCCCTCCCAGTTCAGAGGCTGAAGCTCCAGCTGCCTTCACCCCCTCTGATGGGACCTCTGGCTGCTCCTGGGGGCTCCTCTCATTCCTCAGGCGCTCCATGGCCCAGCCTTTCCAAAGCTGGGAGCACCTTCCCTATGGCTCCTCTCTGTCCTCCTCCCACCATCTCCCCCAGGCTGCTGCTCTACCCAAGGCATTTGCCAGCACAACCCTGCCTGTCACTGTGGCCACTCGTTGCCCCCCCACAAATCAAGATGGGGCTGCTGAGGAGACAATTTCTCCAGATGCGTCTCCTGCCTGCATGATGCTCCCACGCACCTCCCAGATGAAATGCCAAGGCACAGAGGAGAACAGCGTGAGCGAGAGGCCATTGCAGGCAAGGAACAGCTGAGAACAAGGGGAAGTTGCCGTCACGGGGGCTAAGTTCTGCAGCTGGAGTTGCATTCTCCTTCCAGTTTTCTTGGGCATATCACTTCATCTCACTTCTGGTCTGTGCTCCTTCTGCCAAACGAAGAGTGCATCCCTGCCTTTGCAGGCTGTTTCAAGGAGCTCAGGCACCTGAGTGATTGGGGATTCTAACCAGCCCTCTGTCTACTCTTTCCTAACATCAGCATCACTGCAAGGATTTAGATGTTCTTTATTAAAATGAGTTTGTTTAGGACAGCCCAAACCATCTCTCCCAGAGAAGCTGGGAACTCCAGGGGAATCTGGTTTTGCTTCCACATCTTGGAGGCATCGCTGCAAACAAGTTCTCTCCCCATCCAAAGTCTCTGTCCTGTTCTCCATAGAATTTCAAGTGTGCACAAAGAGAAAACTCTCTTGTTCATAAACTGCAACTGTGTGACCCCTGGTGTCCAAGAAAAGGACCGTGTCTGTTATTTCTGGCCCCAGCCACTGCGTGGTGCTTTTTATTCAGTGACGCTGTGGATGGTTTTCATAAATGCATTCCACCACAGGTGCCTCTCTTCTGGGCTTCTTTGTCCTCACGGGCTTTGGTTGTGCTTGGATGTCTGGTTTGCGGTGCTTGTTTTGATCTTCATTTACATAGATATTTGTTGTCTCTTGCATCATGGTCATATAAAAGTCCTAGAGGCAAAATACTGCTTCTGTCATGGTTGTCACAAGGCACTTAGAAACCTTGCGAGTACTGCAGAGAATACAGCATGCAACAATTCCCACCTCCCCTTGGGAACATTTAGCAGTATTTTGAAGAAAACGTCATATTTGCTCACACCACAGGTTCATCCCTCCTTCTCCCTCCATTTTTGCCCATGCAGGATGCAGCTCCGATGCCTGTGTACTCTGAAGCAACAGCGAACCATCGCTGGCCTCCCATCTGGGACTGCATCAAGCGGATAGCCATGCAACCAGAAATGCAGCCACGTAGGAGCCCAAGGCAAGCACAGGGAGAGAGATGCAGCCACGTAGGAGCCCAAGGCAAGCACAGGGAGAGGGATTCCCGTGAGCTCGCCAGCTGTCTAGGGCTCCCCTTAAAGCCAGTCCCGTGTGTAGTGACTCACTCAGCAGCGCATGGGCTGTGTGGAGAACCAGTTAATAGGTGACTTACGTCTGGGGGTCTGGGAGGGGATGGTTCATACTCATGTTCTTCCTGCCCGTTGGGATGTCGATTCGTCTGAAGCAGTGAACAAAACAGTGACCAACAACATCTATCTACAATTCACAAACAACTACATAAGTACAGGGCAGCGAGAAAACGTTCTGTTACTAAACAGCTCCATAAACTCAGGATACACTCAGGAGAAAACCAGCCACACAGGGGATAATACTGGGGATAATATCGGGGATAACATCAAACACATTCTAAGCTGGGTGCCAAAATGGTCTTTCGTTTGGGACAATCACCAGGTTCACTTGATGCCTGCCCATGAGGATGACCTTGCAGAGGGGAAACCTCAATGCCCGAGTGTTGCCTTTATTAGAACACCCCAGACCCGCCTTGTCTTTTAACATAGGGAAAACCCTCACTTTCACAGCTACACCCAGGGGAAACCCAAAAACGTTAACCAACAACTACAGGGAAACCACCTGTCAGTACTGTCACACATTCCTCTCTAAAGTAAGGCAACAAAGATCCACGCAAGTACTAGAGCTGGTTAAGAACATCTGGAAAGTGGTGGGGGAAGGAAAGGGCCCCTTTAGGTAGACCTGTCAGTGTCCGGTTGCCAGAATGCTTCATGGCATTCTGCCTCTACAGGCAGGCTGACCGTCTTTTTGGTGGTACGGGTGACTTTTTCAGCCCAGAGGAAGGAAGCATGATGCTACAGAAGCTGCTCGCTCCACCCCAGCACTGGGGAGGTAGGCAGAGCATGGAGACCCACCCCATGGGCTGGAACAGAGGAAAAAGGTGACCAAGCTAAACATACCACTAAACACCTTGGCAGCATTTCTGGAGCTAAGTAAAAACGTTTTGGAGTGAGAGGATCCCTAAATAATTTCATTTATGAATGTGTGAAATGACAGAGAAACCCACTGAAGAACAGCGGTGATAGTTTGGGGTTTTCTTAATTTCCTGCTAGTTAACAGACCACTGGGCAGTGCCCCTTCTGTATTTTCACATAAATTTCTCTTCTATCCTGATGAGCCTTCCACTCCTAGGCTAAGGTCCAGCCCTTGAGTGACAGAGCAGAGGCCGCGTGAGTGCCAAGGGATGTGGTCCTGCACTTCCCAGGAGCTGCCAGAGGATGCTGAATCAGGTTTCTGATGTGGAGGTCTAGGCTTGGAAGTAGCAAGGCACCCAAGGAGAGGGAAGGTAGTCACCTGATTCCAGCTGTAATTCTTCCACTGGCGAACACGGACCACCACCAAGATGACTGCAAGGACCAAGGCCAGGACGCTGGGTATCCCTGCAGCTACTCCGACCACCCAGGGCTCATACTAACTTGCAAAGACAAGCAGTCAGGTCAAACACGCAGCGTGATCCTTCGGCTCTGTGCTTCAGAGCTGAGCGAGTGGCTACCACACAACAGCAAGAAAAGCCAATGCGAGGAACAAAACTGCAGCCCTGGATCAAAACAGGGGTGCCCAGCCCAGCTGTACAGCACACTGGGATGGACAGGGGAAGCAGAGATTTGACTTCAGGGGGAAAACATCCCATGTAATCAATTGTGCTAATAACAAAACAAACTCTTACCCCAGACGAGCAATCTGCCTGGACAGCTGTGCTTCCAGATGTATATGCAGAAGTCTAGAAATAAGGTGATTATAGAATATTTACAAAAAAGCATTTCATACAAAGCAAGCAAGGAGGGAGGCTAAGTGAGCAGCTGCAAGACTGCAACAACAGCACACGGTCAGCAACAAACGGGGCACCCAGCTATGCCCTGAGCTACGCCTGTGTTTGCCAGTCTAAAGCAAGAACCCAAACTCTGGTCCTTCCAACAGTGGCTCTGACTGAACGGAAGGATTATATATTTTTCTGCAAAAAGTGGCTTGAGGCTGAAAAAAATCACATACAAAGCGTGTACACGAGATAAGCATAAACATAGGCTGGAGAAAACTGGATTCAGAAGGCAAAGCAGCAGAAAGGGGAGCGGGGAGCCCCGAAAAGAGATGTGCTCTTGCAGGTCTGCGCCCCGTCCTTGCCCTGATGCTGGGGGCAGCTGCCCACACGGCCTTGCCTGCCCCTTGGCTCGCAGATGCAAGGCGGGCAGCGCAGGGCACTGGCAGACCCGCTGTGCCCCAGATCAAAACCCTCCGGCTGCTTCCACCCGTTGCAAAACATCACCCCCAGCTTCAAACGACAAGGCAGGTCCAGCACAGAGGAAGCCCAAGGCACAGGCAGTGCTCACAGCGGTGCCTCACTCGTTACCCCCTCTCCCGGGCTGACCCACCATCTCAAGCTGACATTGCTGCAGCCGAGAGCCGCAGGAGCCAGTGTCCACCCTGGAGTGCCACGGGGAGCCGGCCGTGGGGACAGAGCCTCCTCAAAGGCCACGGCTCAGCCAGGTCTTCTCTGCCCCCCGCAGCCAGCAGATGCTCTGTTTAATAAAGAGCAACGGTGACTGGTGCCCACACCTACATCTGTCCTTCAGGAACCCACAGCCAGCGAAACTGCCCTTCCCCATCCTGAGGCAGGTCCTGGCTGGACTGCGCAGACCATGCCTGTCACTCAGCCGAAGAATGGCCTTGGTCCCTGGCTGGGAAGATGCGAACCCGAAAGGGTCTGTGCGTCGGAACAGACTGCGTTCCACAGCCTGGCAAGCAGCGAGGCAGGATCGGAAAGCCCAGACCTTTGCACGCCCACAACTCTTCGTGGGAAGAGAGAGAAACCTCATCTCTTTCAGCAAAGAATTAGCAGCGACACAAACCTTAACTGAGTGGCGGGATACGTTAAAGGACCCTCTGATAATCGCTGCGATAGCTAACGGCCTGCTCCCCTCATCGCCCCCTCCCTCACTGAGAGAGAACAGAAATTCCGTCTGAAACACTGACACTCGCACTCCCCTCCGTGAGAGGAGCAGGATGGAAGCGCAGCTGCGATACAGGCTTAGCAAACTAACCACCGGCTGGCTGGCTCACCTCTACATAAACAGCAACACAGGCACAAATGCAGCGACCTGGGTACTTCGAGCATCTCACCTGTCTTTACCGCTACAATATAATGTCAGCAGCATTGGGACAGTCCGTCAGAAGACCACATCAACACTCGCCCATAAAACCAGCAATTTCTCTTCCAGAATCCCAACCCCCCTGCTCCTACAGATAACATGATGGTGAGCTGACCTTCATTCTACGCAACGTACTTACTGAATTTACTGTTGTGTTGTGAAACAGTGAGAAAGACATTGTTGTGTCCTGCAGAAAAACAGAAAAAAAAAATTATGAAAACCAGACCTGAGTATCAGCAACTGGGAGACATCTGGAGCCAGGTGTGGGAGTGGGACGGGAGCTCCTGCAGTGACTGGAAATGATGGCATGAGAACACACTCAGCGGAGTGGAACGGGGAAGGAATGCTCATTACTGCAGAGCGGACAAAACCCACGCCATGCTATTGAAGAACACGGTATGAGGAAACACGAACTGCTTTGCCTGAACTGTTTATACCATGCAGGTATAAACATACCTCTGAGTGGTCAGGACCTTATCATTTAATGCATTTACCCTGACAGCTCCGGAGTGAGGAAGGGTAAAGGCTGCGTAACCCCCTACGGCTTGGGGGCTGCAGTACAGTGGTAGTTTGTAACATAGCAAGGACTCACACCTGCAACCTCTGAGCCCCAAACTAAGCACCTGTGCCTGCTCCTGTTGATTCAAGGGCAGCTGAAAACAATGGAAATACATTAACTCCTTCCTAAGTCCTTCCCACACATAGAAAGGGAGGTATCCAGAAGACTCTGCCAGATGTGCTGCTGTCTGTCAGCTGTCTGTCAGCTGGGATACGGAGGCTCTGCCAGCTGGGAGGAATGCAGAAAGAGGCTTGGGGACAGCCAAAAGGTGCTTGGAACCTCATCTGTTGGTGCAGCTCTACTGCTGGAAGCAACACCGGGTCCGTGACAGGGTGAGCTGTGTGGGCAGTGGTCGCTGCCTGCAGGGATCGGCGCCAGTCACGGTGTCGGGAAGGTAACTCGGAGCATCTTGGCTTCAGCGGTGGGTTATCAGGACAAGTGCAGGAGCCTCTCCAGCAATCCAGGGGCAAGCAGTACACCCATCTGTACGGAACAGCTCTGCTGGGGCACTTGGGTTCAGTGTTATGCCTGAGCCCCAGTCAGTCCCAGAAACGTGTGAAAAACGAACTGGAGTGAAAGAGCAAAGCTGCTGGGGTG
>JAVJGJ010000062.1:13895989-13907148 GCA_035590215.1 Microhierax caerulescens | reverse complement strand
TACCGGGGAGGGTTGGGAGGCAGCAGCTCGGGTGTCTCGCTGATCCGGTGTCTGCTCCTGGGCCTGAGCAACCGAGGGGAAGAGGCCTTTTGATTTGCTTCCCAGTGAAACGGGGCCCTTTTATTTTTTCTTTGTACCTAGGTTCATCCGGAAATGTACGTTGACAAATCAAGGGGAGCTAAACTGAAGATCAATCTAGATGTTACCTTTCCACACGCGCCTTGTACTTGTGAGCCGGACCGCTGACAGCAGAGGTATAACTTTTGTACTTGGCGAGGGCCCATGAGGCTCCGTGTGCCCGCTGCTTCCGAGTGCTGCGCTGCTGCTTGGGTGACAGGCTGGGAGGAATTGGTGGTCCCTCCTGGTTAAGCAGTTGGGCCTGCTGGGCACTTAAACCAGCGTGTCCGGTCAGGCAGTATTATTTTTCTAGACTGTAAACGAACCTGGGGTTTAAACCCACTTACGTTTCTGTATGGCGGTGTACTTTGTCAGAGCTCAGTCGTACTGACAGAGCTGGCACAGAGTTCCCTTGGGACTCCAGACTGGACTGCCTTGTTGAAAGGCTCGAGAGCCTGCTCTGGAAGTCACTTGGCAGGGCACAGCTTTGCCGTGATTTTTGTACTTGAATTCTGACCGTAATGCCAATGTGTTAGCCTTTCTCTAGAAGTTATAAAAGCAGCATGAGCGTTACGAATCTCATTACCTTTTAACTAAATTCAAAACAAAGTTGCGGGATGAAGTGACCTGAAGTTCTGCAAGTCGTGAGTGGGTATTGCTGCCGTGCATGTTATCCACCTGTCTACCGATCGTTCCTGCCTCTTGTTCTGTTGTAGTAATTCCTTTGGGTAATGCGTTGGGCTCTAGATGTAGTGCATCTTGACTTCCTTCTGAGCCCCCAAGATGCTATCGGTCTTTGCCTTCCTCGCGTTTAACAGGGTGTGGGAAGGCCCGAGAGACTGGAAGCCTCGGCTGTTGTGTGTGGAGAAGCTGTCAGCCTTCTAAGAGTGCATGTAGCCAGCAAGTGCATCGTGGTGCTTCGATACCAAGCTGAGACCACAGACCTCGGTCATCTTTGTGAAAAGGGATCACAAGGAAATGTGCTGCTGTTGAAGGGGGAAAGGTGGCAGGGGAAGAGGTAGGAGGCAGCTTTCAACCAATTTTAGGCTTAACTCCTGTGTTCCTGAAAATGGTGCTGGGCTCTGAGGGGTTTGCTTTTGGCTTTCTGCCTTAAGCACGTCTACCTTTCAGGGTAACGCTTTCTTGGAAGTTGGAAACTGTCCTTCTTGTACGCCAAACCAAACCCTGTACCTGGGAGGGCCGCATAGCATGCTGCCCCGTGTGTTTTATTCCCTGTAGGTCACTTAGCCCCAGCCGTACACTCTGTCCCGGTTTGGCACGTTCTTACCCTGCTGGCTGCAAGATTCTGTCTTTTCACTTCCTCAACTTGCCACAGGCCATAACAAATGTGTGGTGTTAGACCGCTTTCCTTGCTTGTTGCTTTCAGATTTGAGCGTCAGTGCCATGGACGTTGCAGGACAGCAGCAGCTAGACATAGAGCACAATCTGTTTAAACAACGCTTGGATAAAGCTGAGAGTCGTGTGACTCCCGAAGCTGAGAGACACGGTAAGATGTTATTCTACCATTCTTGGATAGATGCTCTCGTAGTCTTTCCAATGCTGTATGCCTGCGATGGGGTTCATGGGAACAAGGGATGGCTGAATTCAGAGCATTTTTAAACACTGCAAATTCTTAAATAGCTTATAGGACACAAATCTATTACGCTGGCAGATCAGACAAGCTCCTGTGTGTGTGTATACATATATATATATATAATCAGTGCTTTTGCGAGGCAAGTCTTTGCCTAGTCCCTCTGAAATTGGGACAGGGACTCATTGATGCTTTTCACGAGCAAAGCTGCTGAGTGAATAGGCTTTTTCTACTAGAAATCAAGCAGCTCTTCTGGCAAAACTTGATTTTGGTTGCATCTTTAAATCTCAATTTTTCTAAAATCACCTGCATTTCTGAGAGCACCTGTGTCCACAAATTGATCATCTGTTGCTTCTCTGTTCTCCCACCAATTAACTGGACTGGGTTTTAAACCAGCCTTGGATTAGGGCTACGCTAGGGACAAGGCCTGGTTCTGCCATTTAGCTGCATCAGCACTTTACATTTCTTAGTTAAAACTGCATTTTCTTTAACATTAACCTTAAATTTAGTAAAGCATACCTAAATATTATGGAGTAGTATGTGGAAGCTTTTCCTGATAATAGTTAATAGCTTAATGATTTCTATGGTCAGTTGCATTCTGCTGGGATGTCATCTCATTCATTTCCATTGAATGACAATAGAGAATTGAATCTTTTATGGGTGGTTCTTACTGTTTCCTTCCTTTTAACATGGTCAGAGTTTTCCAGCGTCATGTGTCATATCTGCATGTAAGTTAAGGACCATGTTAACAGCATGAAGCTTTGCATGTGGGGTTTTATGTACTGTGGTTTCTTTGTAGTATCTAAGCTGTGTGCAGTACCTCTGGGTGCTCTCTGAGACAACTCGACAGGCAGCTAGCGATTGCATTCAGAAAGCTGTTACTAGTTGCTGTATCTTGAAAGAGTCCTTGTGTTGTACAGGTGTTCTTCAAATGGCAGGAATCATGGCTTTGACAAAGCGTAGGAATTATTAAGCTGTGTTCTTCCTGATGCTATCTTTTAGTGTAATTACAGGATCAAAACCTGTACTGGTTGAATTCCTAAGTGTACTTTCAACTTGTTTGAATGTTGTAAGCTGTAGAAAGTCAGTCTCATACAGTGGTTTAAGAATGGGTATGTTTTCCTAAAAGTTTTTATTTGCTTGATCATAACTACCATAAAGTATTTGATTAAAGAAGCAAGGTTAATGATTGATTTTCATGCATATTTCATACTTTCAATTAAATCTATTTTTTTTTTTCTGTGGCTAATACAGATGTCTTTAGTACTTCTGTCTACCTGTTATACCTCCCAATCTCAACGGTGAGGGTCCTGATAACACTTTATCCCCTCAGCAGTGTCTGACTTATCACCTGCCCCAGCCTTGGTTATCCAAGAAGCCACCTTTTTGAGGCTCGTAAAAGGGTAGTGTGGCAGTGTCTAGACAGTGAGACTTAAGAGAGCTTTTGTAACCCAACAGACTTGGTCCTGTCCTTCAGGATTTGTGACTCAAACAGCCAGGTGATACCTCTGCCCCACAGCACTGAGCTGTGAGCTGTGCCAGTGGCCTGTCCCCCCCGCCAAGGCTGTAGGCTTGCATGCAGCCTTTCACCGGCAGCACCTTGTCCCCATCCCCTCCCCCCCAGGCTTTGTACCCTTGACTCCACAATCACTGCAGGCTTGGGGAGGTCCATCACCCCACAGTGCCCCCAAGCCTACCACAGAGCATCCTCTGCCACCACCCCTGCACTCCAGCTCAATTCAGCTCCCCAGCAGGGAGCACCTCTTGCCAATGCTGCTGGCACAGAGAAATGACTGCAGCTTTTCCCCATCACACTCACCAGTGCTTCCCATCCCAGGAGCACCTGCTGGTCTTTAACCCCTTCCTTGCTGGGGGTTAAGGCACAGCAAAGCAAGGTGCAGCCCCTGTGTAACCAACCACTGTAGTTTGGAGCCTGTGCCCATCCTTGCTTGCTCCCCAGCACGGGATAAATCCCTGCGTGCCCCTACCATGTGCTGGCACAAGGCACCTCCGAACAAACCCCCCTGTGCAAACATAGCCTCCTTGTTTAGACCATTAGGGCATCTCCTCTGGCTTCCTGAAAATAATTAGTCAGCCTCATTAGGAGAGCAAATGAACAAAGTGGGCTGGCAGCGAGGCCTTACAGTGCTTGTTTCCAGAAGACTTGGCAGGGCAGAACAGCAAACGTGATATGACCACATGTGAAAAGCCTAACGCAGCCTGTGAGCCCCCCCTGCTTGCCCAGCCAGCCATGGACGGGGGCTGCCAAGGGGCACCTCTGTTACAGCTTGTGGGGCACAAATATGAGACTTTAATACCCAGCTTCCTCAGCAGCCATTGCATGCCAAAAGTGACCTGACAGCTCCCAGCCTGCTGCATTAACAAGGGGACTTGGAGAAGACAGGGACAGTTGCAGGCAGGCACAGCTGCAAGTGTCTTTGCTGCAGAAAAAGAAGAAAGGACATGGGCACTGTGGGGGGGGATATGACCTGGCAGAAGAAAAGCTGTGTCTGGGCAAATGGGGGTGGAAGGAGTAGTGTTACAGGGACAAATGGTCCCTGGCATGCCTGGAGCTGAGACCTGAGAGCTCATCACAGTGTGTGGGCAAGGGGCCTCACAGACTGCCTGCCAGCACACCTCAGCGCATCCCCATTTGTGGTTATGCTGGCATAGCCCAGGTACCGCTCGCTGCTGCTGCCACTGCAGCCCCACACTCGGGGCACAGGGCACTGGCCAGCTGCACTCACCAGCCCAGATCCTGGCCCCACTGAGCGCCAGGGCAGCTTTGAAGGCTACAACAGGCTGCAAGCCTGCCTGCCTGCCTGCCTTCCCCCTGCAGTACATCACAGACCATGGGTGCTTCAGTACTGTCATTAAGCTTTTATTTCCACTGTCACAAAGTTCCTGGGTTTTGTTTTTATTTCTTTTGGTTTTAAACTGTTTCATTTGCTCAGTTTGCTCTTGCATTCATCTCAAGACAAGGCAGCAGGGCATGCAAGCTGAGACACCGGCATGGACACAGAAACAGGCTTTATCTTTACAAACAAGGCTCTTTGCTGGAGCTGCTGTTTCTCAGCTGGGATCTTGGCTGCCCCCCAGGAAGGGGTCCCGGCGGACACAGCACTCAGCCTGGGCTGGCGGCTGCAGGAGCAGAAAGGAAGGGGAGGACGGCTTTCCTGCAGCACCACTGGAACAGTCGGGGCTGGCACGTGTAACTGTGACCCCAAAACTGCTCTGCAAGGAGACACCCCAAGTTGGGCACCAAGACCAGGGCCATCAGTTCCCTCCTTTGCCCCCAGCCCTTGCTCCAGCCCTGCCAGCCACCATGCCATCTGGACCCTTCCCCTCCAATGCCCCCATGAAGGAGGGGTGGCTGATGCCCTCTCAAAATGCCTCAGATCTCCCCCTTTACCTCAGGGCTGTCGACACTGGGACAGCAAGCTGGCTGTGGGTCACCCACCCACTGCATCCAACCAAATCCCCTGACCCTAAATATAGGGGAAGAGGGACACTGCCAGTAATTTTGGCTGACCCCATGCCACACTTGGCCCTGCTTCAAAGCCAGCCCTGCTCCAAGCAAGGTTTGGCCCCAGATGGAGCCCCTTTCACCCCCTGGGTTAGCACAGCCCCATGGCAGCCCTTTACTTGCATCCCTGCATGTTTGGGGGGAGCACTGGCTCTGGGACAGGGGGTCCCACAGCCTCAGGCCCTCCCATCCAACTGGGATGCAGTGTCCCGATAGCATGGGAGGTGCGCATTGACACGTACCCAGTTCTGTGGGGCTGGGTGACATGCAGCCGGTACCAGGCACAAACAGGGTCTAGGGTCCCCCATAAGCAAACACCCCCTGCCATGAATGCAGTGAAGAGTACTCCCAGGGGCCACCCAGTCTCATTACAAAGTGCAGCAATTAAAGGGCTGCTCTGGAGGAAAAATCTACTTAGCTTCTCTCTCTCAGGTTCTGGTTTGTGGCGTGATGAGAGGGTGAGGGGCATCTGCCCCCAGAGCCTTCTCCCATGTCCTTACTCTCCAGTGAAAAGAGTTCAGCCCAGCCCCAGAGCTCAAGGAAAGATGGTTACAAAACAGCAACAGTCAGCACACAAACAGAACAAACAGAAAAATCAAAATAAAGTACAGACCCAGCATTTTAATGGGGCAACACCGGTGGGGACAAATTGGGGGTGGGGGTGGGGAGTGCAGACACGCTGCAGTTGCTGGGGCCAGACCCTCACCTTTGCCTGGCCGTGCTTCACATCCCCTTCCCATTGCCAGCACTGCAGCCAGCTTTATTTCAGCCAGGCATCAGGAACCCAAGTATAAACGGAAACAAACCAGGTCTTGTCAGCTGTCTGCTTTTAATAATGAGCAGATGTAAAAAGAAGACCAAAATGAATTATTCACTGATGTAAAATCTGACACAGCTGTACATGCACCACTCCCAGTGTTCTGCACGTGCCTGACATTCAGCAGGTCCTGCCAAACCCTCGTGGTCACAGCCGTGAGCTGTATGCAGCACTCGTGCTCCCCTGGGCACAGGCATTGAATCACTTTCTGGTGAGGGGATGGGTCACCCAGGCCATTTTACTGATGGGGAAACTGAGGCACGAGGTGGTTAAGGCCAACATTCCCAAGCGCGAGATGCTTCAAGCCTTATTTTCAGCAGTACAGAGAAGCCGCAGATTCTGGTGATACTCAGGAGTTGGGGGCCCTCAGTGCTCCCCAAAGGCAAGCTATAAGCATCCAAGCCAGGGTCCCAAATCCACAGCCAAGGGGGAGTACCGGGGCCAAAATGATCTGCTCAGGGACACTCAGCATGCCAAGGCCAGGGCAGGACAAACCCCACACTGGGACCTACCACGGGGCTGGAGCCAGGACCCAAGACGAGAGCCAGCCCCAATACTGCAGAAGGGGCCACTGCCCAGGAAAACTCGTCATTGCCACCAAACCAACAGGGTCCTCACAGCCAGCATTGAGCTTTTGAACACAGACAAAAACCTTTTTGCCTTCTTTTTTTTCCTAATGTGCAAATATTTAATAAAGGGCAAGGGAGAATGGGGCATTGGGCTCCATTCCCTGTGCCCACCAGCAGCAGCGGCAGCAGGACATTGCTGGCAGCAAGGGCAGAACTAGCCTGGTGGACACTGAATTTTGGTATTTCTGGGGTCTGAAGCTCTCCCAAGCTGATGCTGGTCCCTCACCCTATCCATGACAAGGGGCTGCACACCCACTGCCCTTGCAGGGCTGCCTCTCTGGTGAGACATCAGCGAGCACTGATGGGGCTCAAAGCATGCCAAGTCCTCCAGAAATTAATTAGAAGCCTTTCAGGGGAAAGTGTCAGAGCAAATGAGGTTTGTCTTTTCCTGGGAATTATGTCAAATGTCACAGCATCCATCATTTATCAGTGGAGGCAATTACAGCAGTCACATTCATTGGGAACATCAATTGGCACCGGGAAGGGACTAATCTGGCAGATAAGAGTTAAGAGAAGTTGGAGGCACTGCAAAGATCTACCCAAGAGAGTTGTGTTTTGGCCACAAAGGCCATCAAGAAAAAGGAGTTTGCAAAGAAGGGAGCAAGGTGACACCCTCCAGAAGCCCCCCACAATAAAACACAGGCACCCTTGGGGGCAAGGAACCACAGAAGAGGCAGAAATATTGCATGTGAATGTCAAGTTAGTTTGCTTGGGGATGGGGAAGGGTGGTTATTTTATGGGCATCAGAAAGTACCACCAACATATGGCCCCAAAACAGGGGAGCAGGGCTTGCACAGCAAAGGACAAGCACTGCTTGGCTGCAGACTGTCACTGCCACACCAGGAGGATTCAGACCCCGTTGGGGCACCATCTTGTCTCCTGCACTGTGGGACAACTGTGAGAACATCCTCCATGTCTGGATGTCACCTCCCACCGTCATGGGGACAGTCCCCTGTCTGGGCTCAGACACGGGAGCTGCAGACAGTGGGGCAGAAAGATGCCACCACCACCCCCCAGATTGGTGGTAGAGGGGTGAGTGGGGTGGTGGGAGAGCTGCATTGGTGCTGCTGGGCCAGGAACAAACCATGATGGAGCAGGATGGCTTTGCACCCTGGCTGGCTTCAAGGGTCCCACAGACATCTTGCACTTTGCTCCTGAGGAGATGCAAATCTCTCCTTCCCCAGGACAGAGGCCAGGGCAGACAGGAACGGAGCTGCAGCAGCATCCATGTAATGCTCACCCTCCGGTGGAGATGCCAACTGTGTCCTGCGGTGCGTGTCCTGGTGCAGCTGAGCCCTACTTGGCCACATCCTGGAGTGGCAGTGGGTGATGGAGAGGCCACAAAGGCAGCTCTTGTGGCTAGGTGGCTGTTTCCAAGCCCCACACTCGGGTGTCTCCAGGCGTGTTTCCCCAGTCCTACTCCTCCCCCAGGGCAGGCACAAGTGGCTCTGCTTTGGGGCCATGCCCTTCATTTACAGCAAAACCTTCCACATCCTAAACAAGGAGCAAGGGGATAAGGAGACACTCCGAGTTGCATATCTCCCAGCCCGGGACCCCCGAGGCAGGAGCTGCCACATTGCCCTAGCTGGGATGGTGGGCATGGAGCAAGCCGTCCCCATGAGCATCCCTTCTGCTCCCCCAGCCCCACCAGCACATGGGCTAATTCACAGTCACCAACCTAGGGTGCAAACAGACCTTCCCACCATTTGCAAAACAGAAAATAATCAAGGAATCCTGCTGAAAGCAAAACCCAACTCTCAGCTCCACTAATATTTTTTCACGCAGTGAGAAAATTAAAAAAAAAAAAAAAAAAAAGAGGAAATAGCAATATCCTGGTGCCCGGCAGTTTCCTTGGCCTGCCCAACTGAGGGGATGATCTGGGCTCAGTCTGCTTGGAGCCTGAGCTGAGTGAGCCCTTGCTGAGCTTGCAAAGAGAAGGGTGAACAGAAAAATGCAGGGAACATGGGAATGGGAGGAGGAAAAGAAGCTACTGCATCCCCTTAAAACAGCAGCCAGCCCACAGAGCTCAGGATATGGGGGGTGGGAGGACAGGGAGGAAGGCAGATTTTTGGCTTCATTGTTATTGCAGGCTCCCGGTGCCCCGCAATAGTGTACGAGCATGTAAACCTTACATATCATCCTAGGTGGTCAGACACACACATGAGAGACTAAACACAGCAACAACATTTACAACAAATAAATAAGGATATCAATCATTGAGATAGGCATATTAAAAAAAGCCTCACTACTGTCTCACCACAAAAAAGAAATATATATATATATATATATATATATATATAACCATATATATATATATCTATCTCCCTAGTGAGCCGGGCTTGGCTGCCAGCAGCATCACAGGTGACGCCAGGATTGTGTTTCCAATTGCTGTCAGTGCCCCGGCTCCCCAGCTGCCCCATGCAGGCAGCACCCCGGGGTGCATGGCCCCCCAGTACCTTTGGGCTCCATCTCCAGCTGGCCAGTTCTCGGGAGAGGACCACGCTGGTGCTGGCGCATCTGCAGTCCCATCCAAAAATGTAGGAAAGAGGGAGCATAGGAGGTGAGGAGGCCAGGGGGGCTCTGCCTTCAGTGATGCTCAATCTGTTCCCCCAGCCCTGAAGTCTCGGGCATTTGCTGCTGCTCAGACTGGGGTCTGCTGTGGGGTATTTCTTCAAAAAAGCAGAAGTTGGCAAATGGCAGCGGCTGGTTCAGAGTGCAGAGAGGGGGAGTGAGCTCACATTTCAAGGGCATCCTTTGCTTGCGGAACAGAAAGGAAGGCCAAGAGGGACAGGTAAGCTTCACGCAGCAGTGGTCACACGGCACAGAGAGTGTCTTCCCCCAGGCATCTGCAGGAGCGGGTGGGGAGAAGGAAAATCAGGTGAGAAGGATGGGCAGAAAGCCCTCCAGCCATCTCGCGCAGCACTGGCGCAGCTGGAAGGGGCAAAGCTGGAAAGACAAAACAGATTCTGAACAGCACAAAACTCCAGCAGGGTTAAAAAAACCCCCCACCACCCATGGTTGGACACTGCCTGGACTGCAATGACATCTCTGCATGGCAAGGGTGCTCAGCACCCCTGGGATGCTGCTGCAAACTACAGTGTCCTTGCCAACATCATGCCAAACCCTGCCAGCTCCAGGGCATAATGTAATAAGATATAATATAAATAAAACTTTGAATATAATCTCTTTCTGGGGCATTCCCATGCCCCCAGCAAGCCAGCTCTCTCTCTGCCTCCTCTGCAGCCACACCTGCAGGTGAGAGCAAGAGTTGTGCTTCAGGCAAACGCCGGCCAGCTGGGAGGCTTGTACTGCATCCTTGGGAGCTGCAGTCTGAGGGTGCGCTGTGGGGGGCGGGGCACTGGGAGAAACCCATCGGTATGGGAGCAGCATCCCCCTGCAGATGGATTTGAGGGGGAAGCCCATGGTTTGATGCTTCAGCAGAGGAGAAGGTGGGAATGGGGAATGGCATCAGGTGGGTGGGAGATGGGCATCCCTGGACCCCCCTCACACTGTGCTTACCGCCGCTTGGCCCCAGGACTATACAAGTCCGTCATAGAGGGAGAGCGCCTGCACGATGGAGGGGTCAGCCTTGGAGCCTTCCTGAAACTCCTGCAGTGTCAGCTTCCCATCTGCATTCTGCAAAACACCCCCATTACAGTGTGGCTTCGCCCCGGCGAGGGAGAAGTCACTGAGCACCCTGGGACCAAGCACCCCAGGGTGCTGGCAGCACCCACGCCACCCTGTATAGATGCCCGCGTTCACCCCCACAGCCTTGGTTTCCCTGTCAAGCCATCCACACTGGCAGACAGGGAGGAGGGCCGCGGAGGCTGCAATGCCACCTCAGGGACCTGAAATGGATTCAGGGACTCTGGAGGGAGGCAAGGCTCTGCAGTGAACCCAGCAGCAGCTGATACATTCTCTTGGCAGGGGAAGGAAGCACTTGCAAGAGCCAAGATGTGGTAGGGGGGCCCACAACTGTCTCCTAAATCCCTTGGGCCCCAGGGGAAAAACCACTCGAGCATCCTCACCTTGTCCATCATGGCAAAAATCCGATCCACCCTCTTCTCTGGTGTGTTCTCCTCCTCAGGAAGCTCCACTGTGTTTCCCTGCAGCAGCGGGATGGGACCTGGTCATGCACCCATCTGTGCCCTGCCTAGATGGTTTCCCTGGGTGAGGACACCCTCAACATCCCCAACATCAGGACAGGCACAAAGGGCTGGCACTGGCATCACAGCCATCCTCAGCTGCCAGACCCAGACCCTGACCCAGCTGCAAAGGCCACAGCCCTGCCACCGAAAAGCCCATGTGGGGAATCAAGGGTGTTTCAGCATCCTCCCCACAGCCCCCCTGCCCACAGAGCTCATCTCCAGCCCAGCAGGGACCCCCAGAGGCTGCTCAGCCCCCCCCCCTGCTGCTTACCACCATCTGGTAAATCGCATCCACAGTGTCCAGTATCTCAGTTCCTCATGATGTACCCAT
>JAVJGJ010000062.1:13879042-13895889 GCA_035590215.1 Microhierax caerulescens | reverse complement strand
TTGCTGCTTACCACCCTCTGATAAATCGCATCCACAATGTCCAGCATCTCATTCCTAGTGATGTACCCATCGTTGTCCAAGTCGTACAGCTTAAATGCCCCTGCAAGCCAGAGCAACACCGAGGTGCTGGGGTCTGCAGCCCCCTCCCCGTAGGACACATGCCCCAGCGCCCCTGGGCCACCCCCAGCACCCTCACAGGGCTGAGCCCACCAGCATCCTGCAGGGAGCACTTACACCTCAGCTTCTCATCCAGCGTCCCCCGGGAGGTGACCGACAGCGCCTGGATGAACTCCGAAAACTCGATCCTCCCATCCTGGTGAGGGAAGGAGGGGGTGAGCGTGCTGCTGCCGCCCCCACCCTGCAAAGCCCTCCCTGCCCATGTGTGCCATCTCAGGGGGCACATCCAAAAAGGCAATGAGGAGGGAGGAGTGATGCGCATTTATCTCCAGCATTGTGATCCAGCCACTGGTGCCAAGCCCATCAGCAAGCACCCTGACGGGAGTGACTGCGGAGCATGGGGGGCACTGCGTGGTAGGGGGTTTGTCAGCGGCACTGAAACATTGTGTTTCTCCTCTCTGGCTTGCCACTTCATTGCCTTTTCCCATGTGACTGTCATCGACTAGAAAGGGCACGGGGGCTCACTCGCTACTGCTGCACCACTCTTTAATTTCATGCCCCAGGAAGTGCTGGAATATTTTGCTCCTCTGGTGCCGCACAGCCGTGTACTGAACCTGTCCCACCATCACCACGGGCCCAGCCCGGACACCCCGGAACATAACCCCCAGCTCACAGACTTACTTTGTTCTCGTCGAAGACATTGAAAACAAAGGTGGCAAATTTGGTTGGGTCACCGAAAGGGAAGAACTGCTTATAGATCTTCTGAAAGCCAGCGGCATCGAGCTGCCCGCTGGGGCAGTCCTTGATAAAGCCCTTGTACCTGTGGAGGAAGGGCCAAGGATGGGCACCAGGTGGGTCTCCCCGCTGAATGCAGTCCCCCCAAGCCCTGGGAGGCTGGGACAGGGCCCTCCCCAGTGCTGCAGTGGGCTGGAGCCGGGAAGGTCCCAGGGTGCTCCCTGTATTGCTCCCATCACCTACCCACAACCTCCCAGCCCTGCAGCATGAGGTCCCTGTGGGCACCGCAGCAAGGGTGGCAGCAGGGAGAGCCCGGAGAAGCAGTGAGTGGCAGCAGTGACACCAAGCAGTGCTCACCACACTGCTCCAATCCTGTCATGAGCCCAGTAGTGGCAACCAAGCCACAGCCAGACTCCTGGACTTGGGAGGGGACAGGGACCCGCTGCCTAGCCAGAAGCACCCAAGAGGGTCTTTGAAACCTCCTTTAAAATAAAAAGGCCTCTGCCCAGAGTCACCTCCCACCAGCACAGCCATGCTGCAGGCAGAGGTGCCGGGGCAAGTGACACCTCGCTCAGCTCTAAAGCCATCACAGGGCCAGCAGCAGAGTTTATATACATATATAGAGATATAAACATATCCCAGAAATTCAGATGCACACGGCCCCAAGCAAGAAGCTGCAAACACAAAGCTTCACCCAAGGGCCAGAGCTTCCCTTCCCCTCCACTGCTGCGGCTTGGCCCTGCTACATCAGGTGCATCCACCCGGCTCTCCGGCACAGAGACAGCCAAGAAAGCTCCCCTCAAGTTGCTGCACCACTGCGAGGGAGGGACCCACGATAGACCAACCCCACAGGCAATTTGCAACCTGCCACTTGGCACGCACATGCTGCAGCCATACCCACCAACAGCACAGTGGCCTGAAGCACCTGGGGCAGATGAGGCACTGTGACAGCATTTTTCACACAACTCCAAGTGAACACTGCTCAGATGAGCTGGGGGGCACAGCAGGGTTACTGTGTCCTCGGGTTGGCACGGCCCAGGGTGTCCACCAAAACCCATCGACAGTTAAACACCCTCAAAAGCCCTTGGTCCCAGCTCTGAGCTGGACCTGAATGCTGAGTGCCACCCTGGAGGGTGCAGGGGACGGGGCTCGCTGGCTCTGGGAGTGCGGGGACCACGCAGGGTGTGTGAGCATTCTGCAATGCATCGCCCAGATCTGTCAGGCACCCGCTGCAGCGGGCCAAGGGCTGGAGGAGGAGGGGAAGAGGGTGGCAAGGTGGGAAACCGGCCAGTGACATCTTTTTCATGCTGCCGCAGCTATGACTCATCAGGGTGGGGGAAGGATGAGAGAAAGAGACAAAGCAAACCTTGACTGGTGGGAAAAGAAGATGAAAGGGAAGCAGTGGCTTTTTTAAGGTCATGTTTAGTGAGGTGGAAGGGATGAGGCGAGAGCATGCTGCCAACAAGGCGCTACGGCCCCAGCCCCTGCCAGCCTCTACTGGCCCCACTGCAAAAGGGGGACACACTGGGACAGCACTGGCCTCCTGAAGCCAGGGCCATGGCCACCAGCTGGACAATCCCCATGTCCCTCCTACCCTTGGCCACCCACACAGGCAGGGAAGCGAAGAGAGGGAGCATGTACCATCCCACATGGATGGCTAAGAGCAGCCAGAGCCAAGGCCCCGTGCACTGTGCACAAAGCGTGCAAGAAAACACACTCTATTTTCTGGTATCCCCTCTAGAAGCTAACACCTACATCCCAAAACAGGTGCACCCTCCTGCACCTCCTTGCTCTGCATGCCTGGTGGGGTTGCTGAGCACCACCGGCTTTGGCCCCCTTGCCCACCAGCCCCGCACCCCAGCAGCTCACTGCCACACCACCACAATGGACACTCACCACTGCTGCACTTCCTTCTCCGTAACTGCAAGAGAAAACAGGAGAAAAGAGAAAAAGAAAAGAGAAAGGAATTTAGTGTTTTCCCAGTAACGGCTGCTCTTCTGCACTTCACCTATGTGACATCCCAGGGCTCGCCCCTCCGTGCACTGCCAAGTGTTACCTGCATTAGGGTTAGGTTTCAAGGCACAGCCTGGAGCAGCCCAGGTGGTTGACGGGGCCAGGGCTGCAGGTGCTTGGGTCCCTCTGACCCCAAAACAAGGGAGCCCACCAAGATGTTTTGCTCCCTGCTAGGGCAGTGCAGCACCATTGCTGTGAGATGCTACAGACCATGCAGTGGCTGGTTGGTTCATGCCTGGGGAGGATTCAGCCGTGCCCTCCCAGAGCCAAAACTTCCCTGGAAATATCTGCCAAAACATCTGCCTGGAGGTGGTCTGGAGAAGGCACTTGCTCAGTCCCAACATCAATACACTGAACATGGGCATGGGCATGGGCAGAGGCACAGCCCTGGGGCTGGCATCCCCCCAGGTACCAGCTGCCTCTGAACTCAACAGAGAAGCATCATCAAACCCATCCCAGGGTCCTGAGAAGTTTTACCAGGCTCCAGAGAAATCCCAGAAATGTGAAAAGCTAGAAAACGAGTGTTGCCAACCTTGAGTGTCCCCAGCCTGGGGACAGCTGCTGAGATTGCAAATGTCCTCACCAGAGGAAAGGCTCTGATGGAATGTGGGACACTGGAGAGCCCGATGGGGTGGGGGGCTGGCACCCATCCCGCTGCAGGAACAGTGCCTGACCAGCACACCAGCAGGGAGCTCGCTGCCAGCAGGCAGGCATGGGGGGAATGGCTTCATTAGTCATTTCCTTTGCATCATGCATCGAAATAACAATAAAAAAGCAATAGCTCTGAAATGCCATGAAATACGAGGAGGAGTGGAGATGTGTCAATGTGCAAACAGCTGACTGAAAAATAGAGACCCAAGACACACCAACAGACGCCAATTACCATGGATGGCAAAAAAACCCAAAAGAAAGCAATTTTCCATCAGAAAGATTTACAACATGCCTGGCAGAAGGTGCGGGCTGGCAGGCGGCAGCTGTGGGGCAGCCGGGAGGGCACGCGCCAGCCGCTGGCCAGGTGCTGGCTCCTGCATCCTCGTGGGCAGGAATTGCTGCACCTGAGGCTGTCGACATGCATACGGGCGCTTCCCTCCATCCAAGCTTAGGGACCACTGGGGGTACAGAGCCTGCAAACACCCCCCCCCTCCCCGAAAGGGCTTGACACAGGGAAGCCTCTTGCCTCGCCTACCCAGGGAGCTAGCAAAGGGCTGCGGCAGCTGTGCCAGGAGCACTGGACCATCCATGCTGGGAAGGCAGCAGCACCCACTGTACCACCATGGGGAGTGTGGATGGCAGCACCCTGGGAGAGGGGAGGCAGGCGTGGAGATGCTCTGCACCTGGGCTGAAGGACACTAAGGGCTTCAGCTGTGTCACAGGAGGGATTTGGAGGGTTGTTTTGGCAGGGCTGTCTGGCAGGAGAGCAGACAGGGAGGACAGAGGTGTCCTGGCAGGAGGGAACCAGGAAGGGCACTCTGCATCCAGCAGCTGAGCTGGTGCAGGCACAAACAACAAACAGTCATGCCAGTCCTGAAGGATTCCCCACCCCCACCTCCCCAAAAAAAGGGCTTCATGTAAGCAACCTTCCAAAAGAGAGATGCTAAGTGATGCCTCCAACAGGAACAGGCTTCCCTGCACACATTGTCCCCAAACATCCAGACACCAGCCACAAGCCCCACCCTGAGGATGCCCAGGGGATGCCCCATGCACCAGCTCTGCAGCCCCAGTCACCCTCAGATGCCAAAGAAGGTGGGTGGGAGGAGGAGGGATAGCAGCAGGACTTCGGGCAGCCCTTGGGACAGGGGAAAGGGGCAACAGCAATAGCCTGGGGCTGCAGTCAGGGCTCGGCTCAGCCCCTCCAGGCAAATCACCTTCTACTTGCTCTGTTGTTCGGCTGCGTTTCCCGTTTCCAGTAACATTCTATTTCAGGCCCGGGAGCTGCCTTTCAACTCCACTAGGAAACAATTAAGGAATCTGTGCTTTTTTTAGTACAGGAGAGATGCCAGTAATGACATGCTGGGGCTGGGGTGGTAGGGGAAGGATGGAGCTGTCTCCCCTCGTGCCCACAGGAGGGATGCATGATGCTCCCAGGAGAGTTTCTTCCAACAGAGGGGCACATTCAGGTGCCAGCCTGAAAACTGGGTGCACTGGGCTCCTGAGGTGTGATTTGTTAATGTGCATCCCTGGAAACGGGGCCAAGCAAAGCCTCATCCCTCCACCAGCGCACTGGCACCAGTGCCCTCCCTCCTGCCCCAGGCATGAGGCAGGCACCTAGCTGTGGGGTTTGCCCTGGGGTGGGAATGGGGCCCAATCTTCCAGCCCTCAGAAAACCACCCACCCCTGGGTGCATCCCTCCACTGCCACCAAAT
The DNA here is from genome assembly GCA_035590215.1 of Microhierax caerulescens. NCBI lineage: Eukaryota > Metazoa > Chordata > Aves > Falconiformes > Falconidae > Microhierax > Microhierax caerulescens. Next base: position 13,890,661 of record JAVJGJ010000062.1, on the reverse strand, counting down.
CTTCCCTCTCCCCAGGGTAAAGTGTTCCAGCTGCAGGGAATCACCATGGCCCCAAGCCCAGCATGGCTGCAGCCAGGCAAGCCGGGGCTGAGTCGGGACCTGCCTCCCCGTATCGGCAGTTACGGATGGATCTAAGACAAATGATGACTTCACGGATGCCACTTCCCAGCTGCTATGACCTTGCTGGGTGTTGACACTCTGTGTCTGTGTCCTGTCCAGTCCCCGAAGCAGGGACCCACAGCCACGGAAGCCTTGGGGACATGCCACTCTCCCAGCTGGACTGAGCCACCTGTCCTGGGGCTGGGGACAGGGCACACATGCAGGGGCCAGGCTGTCCCTCCACTCTTCCCAGTCCATCCTCTGCAGCTGCTCAGTCTGCAGAGCCCAGCCAAGCTCACAGAAAATACCTGTGCAGTGGCAGCTGCTGCATTTCCCTCCTCTGGCATCAATTATGGCACGATGCTGAGTCAATGCAAATCAATTTGCAGCGATATAAACCTCAGCCAGGTTTGACCCAAAGTGCACAAGAACACAGGGGTGACCCACAGCAGCTCTGTTGCAATATCGCACCTGAGCAGGGCCAGCTCTCCCACTGTGCCCCTGCTGAGCCAGGGCTGTGGCTGGGCTCAGCTGCCATGCCATGCTCCCCAGGGACTGCCGTTCCTGCAGCCACTATGGGGATGGATATAAATGGCACATGTAGCAGCTTGTTAGTGGATGCAGCATGCCCCAGGATCCTTGGGGATGAAAGGTGTTTAATAAAGGCAGGGTATTACCATTCACTATGGACTGCAACACTGTAAGAGGCATCACTGAGCTGGGAGCCCTGGCTACGCGCTGCAGACACCCTCTTGTATGTACACTACCACACGGCTGCTTATGCCAGCAGCATCTTTGTTTCCCCTGCTCTCAGCAAAGTGCAGGGAAATGCCAGCAGCAGGGCTCACACCACAGGCAGGAGCAGGCAGCAGGGGCAGTCACCCCAGAGCAGCACGGTAGCTGCCTGCACAGCCAAGCTGCAGTCGTGGGCCCTTGCTGCCCCGTCGCAGTGCTGGTTGGTCCATCTCCATTCCTCTCTCAGCTTGGAGGAGGGTTTTGGCCACACATCTCACACAGCCCAGAGGAGCAGAGAATGCCGACAGGGCTGCACTGCAACCAGCCCCCAGCCTCTTCCTCCCAGCAACCTGTACCCAAAAATCCCCAATCCTCTACCCCCACCTTTCCATCAATCCCCAATGGCACAGGCAAGGACTGACAGCTCCATCACCACCCACCCTTCGTGTGTCCCCTCTCTTCCCACCATCCAGCTGCCACTGCAGCAAGAAACAGATCTGGTTAAGCAGTGCTCAAGCCCATTAATTTGTGTTTGCCAGGCAGTGAGGAGAGGAGGGACCAGGGACTGCAAACGCCCATCCATTGCCCTGCCCGTGAGGGGAGCTCGTTGCTTGCTGGACCACGGCAGGGCATGGTGACAGTAAGGAGTGTCAGAGAGGTGGCTGGATTGGGGACTTCTGGCCATGGTGGGATGCAAGGGATGACATGCTGCTCCAACCACACAGAGCTTTTTTCGTGCTGCCATCCCATCCCACAGCCATGCCCTGCCCTGTCTGAGCAAGGGCAGGGGTTTAGCCACAGCTGCAGGGCTGCACCCTCAGCAGGAGCACACACACTCAGCCTGGCCTCATGTGCCACTGCCGTGGCACAGGTCTGTCCTTAAATAAGCTTGGGCTCCCAAAGGCTCAGCAGGCACTGTCCCCGTGCAGTGGCCAGCGGGGAGTCTCCACTGAGCCCCACACATACCCCCTCACTCCAGCTGCTACAGCAGCAGCACCCTGATCCCACAGGACCATGGGCACTGCCACTTCTTCAGGAAAGCTGGGGTTAATTATCTCCAGGCACAAAGTGGCTCCCCTGCCACTGCAGGGTGTGCCAGCTCTGCCAGGTCGAGGGCCCTGCTGCCAACCCATGGGCCACTGGTCCAGCATCACCCTCTAAGGCATTTATTTCCCCCAGCTTATTTCCTGCAGCTCCTTCCTGGGGTCCCTGCAGGCCCCTGCACGTCCTGGTCTGGGGGAGCTGGCACATCGCCCTGTATTCCAGCTCCTGCCTGGGTCTGGGGCTGCCTAAACCTGCTGTGGATGCTCAGTGCAGTGCCCAGATGAGGACAAATTGGGCACCCATACATGTGCAGAGTGGGTGCTCCCATGTGAGCAAAAAGAGTGCTCAGGTGTGCATTAATGGGGCACTTATGCATGCACTAACTGGGCACCCATGCCTGAGCTAGATGGGCACTCATGTGAAAATAAATTGGGTGATCATGCATGGACCAAAGGGGCACTCGTGCATAAAATAGTTGGATGCTTCTAGGTGAACTAATCAGGTGCTCATGCATGAACTACCTGGGCACTCGGGCATGAATGAAAGGGGCACTCGTGCATGAACCAGCTGGGTGCTCATGCATAAATGTTCTGGACACTCATGAATTTATCAGACACTCATGCATGTACTAATTGAGCACTCACGCATAAATTCAGTGGGCACTCCCGGGTGAATTGGGCACTTGTGTAAATTACTGTAATTAGTAGGTAACACACTTGTGTATGTACTAATTGGGCACTCAAGTGTGAATGGCTCAGGTGCTCATGCACAAATTAAGTAGACAACCAGGCACCAGCTGACTGGAGGCACTTGCACCCATTAATTGGGCACCCATGCATCAACTAACAGGACACTCATGCATGGACCAGTGTGCAGTCCAGCACAAATTAACTGGGTACCCATGCATAAAGGAACCGGGTGCCCATGTAAATTAATTGTGTGTGTGTCTTAATTGGATATTCATGCGTGAACTTACTGGATGCTGATGCAGAAGTGACTGGGGTGTTCATGCATGAGCTAACTGGTCCCTCATGCATAAAATACCACAATGCTCCAGGGCGAACCCCACACACACTCTGCAATTTATGCCTAACACACTCCACCCCTCACCACTGCAAAACACATCCTTAAGAATTATCTGAACATAGAGCTGTTAGAAACTCCACTTTCAACATCATCACAACGTTAACATTCACCAATTACAAGCTCCCCCCTCCCTCCCCACCGAGCAGGTGACAGGGCTCCACAGCATGTGCTCCTTGCCCCTGGGACCCAGATTCAGGGTCAGCATCACAGCCTGAACAAACACCGACCACAGAATAGCCTTTGGTCCCCACAGAGTGACCACTGGGCTCAGTAAGGAACTCTGAATGAACACTTGGTGCAGACTTCACACCTTGCTCCTGCAAACACCAACCTAAGAAGGTCCCATTAATCAGCACAGACCCATCCCCAGCCCCTGGCCCTGCGGGCTAACTGCATCATAACCTGAGCAATCATTACCAATTTCAGGCCTCATACCTACAGAACACATAGCCAAGAGCGTGGCAGCAGCTCAAGCTGTTGGAGGTACTGATGAGTGCAGCAGCTGTGAGGCTTCATCCAGCCCCCAAATGGGCACTGAGCAGCACCTGCTTGGTGCAGAACAGGCATCTCTCTGCAGGGAGAAGCAGGGTGCCCCATGGGCAGGACCTGCCATGCACCAGGGTGGTCCAGGACAATCTGGGTGGCTTTATGCAGGCTGGGGAGGGGAAAGTACGGTTGGTCCCTTGGGGATGGCTGGAGTGTGGGCACAAGACTCCCCCAGCAATGCACTCCCCTGGCTCCAGCACCAAATCCCCAGCATGGAGCACAGCACCCACAGGAGCCGTGGCAAGGGGAAGGGGTGCCACAGTCTCAGTCCTCCCCTGGCACTGTCCATCACGTCACCTTGGGGCACCCCAGAGCTCACCCCATTTGATGATGGTAACTTTTAAAAAGATGCGTCAGCACTTTGGAAATCTGGGTTGTTCGGCCCTGCCAACTCGGTCCCATTAAAATTCAGGTTTAACTACATAACCGATGTCCTGGTCAAACATTACAGAGCACACCATCCTCCTGCCCTCCGTCAGGGCTGTCCCAGCTTCGGGGCTACCAGACTGCCCCAGGGCTGAGGTCCGCTCCTGCTGCCAGCCCACACAGGGCTAGCTTTGGGGAAGCAGTGCCAAAACAGGACCCCAGCAAAACCCGGCTGCAACACGGAGGTCACCCCCCCCGGAAACAACCGTGGCAAGAACCTGCCTGATGACATTTTCTTTTGCTCCCGGAGATGACCAGCAGCAGCTTGCCTGAACCACCATGCCTCCATCTCAGCCCCATGCACCCCAGCCGTGTCACCCATGCGCTGGGGATGTTCTCATGCAGGTACTCATCTATGTAACATCCCATTGCAAAGGGAAGTCGGAGCAGCCTCACCACGCAGGCACCAACACAGCCAGAGCTGCCTACCTGTCTGAGCAGGACATCCCCAGCCCAGCTCACTCATCTCCCCACGCACTTGCCCAGTTTGGCTTCTCTCCCCATCAGACACAGATGTCACCAGCATTACAGGAAGTCCGGAAGCCTCTGAGATGTTCAAAGCACAAGCCAAGCAGTGTTACTGGTGTCATTTGTTACTACTGAGATACAAAGCAATATGCGGAGAGAACTGCAGGTGCGGTTGGCACTCTTCTCCATGGCGGCTGCCATTAGTGGTCTGTCTTGCTCCCAGACTGGATAAACAGGTCTATGAGCAGCTCTGTTCTCATCTCCCCCAGGGCTGGTTACCAAAGGGAAAGCCAATACACAGCTAAAATCCTTTTTAGACTTTATTAAATATTTAAGGGCCCAACATTAGGCTTTGGAAATTGGGTTCAGGGAAAAAGCAGCAGTTGCTCATTGCAGCAAAGGCAGCAGAGAAAGGGCAAAGGACAGTGCCTTCATTTGGAAATTAATGAATCAGACTGAAACACAGCTGCAGCAGAAGCTGGTGGCTGTGGTAGGTCTATCCCAGGCTGGATTTAATCCCAGCTTCTCCATGAGCCGACGCAGCCAGGAGCAGGGATGGAGCCATGGCTGGGCAGGGGGCAGCTGTGTCCTGCCCTCTGCTCAACCCCCCCCAACCACCTCAGCTATGGGGATTTCAGCATAGCCTGGTGCTCCAAGGTGCTGTCCCCAACCTGCAGAACAACTCCTGCCCCAAACAGAGGAGAAAACTCCCCTCTGGAGCAAGCGCAGGCAGGGGAAGTCTCTCCAACTCGGCTATCAAACCAGGAGCCAAGGGGAGCTGAGGAGGACTCCGCAGGGCAAAGCCTCGCTGGCAGTGGGCCCACATCTGTCCCCCTCCCCATCTTGTCCGCAGGGACCATTCTGTGCCCAGGGGTGTAGAAGTGAACGGTACTGGAGGTGCAGAACACCTGCTCCCCTGTGGGGGTAACAGAGACACCCAGGGCATCTCCACAGGGTCCAGCCATCAGTCAGGAGACACTGGAGAAGCACAGGTGGATGAACCACAGGCAGCTGTCCTTCCTTGTAGAGACCAAAAATGTGCCTTGAAGGGAGAACAACGTGCAGGAGGTACAAGAAGCGAGACCTGTGCCAGCACCACTGGGCTTGGGAACACACAGCAGTGGTGGTGATGGGAGCACTACACTGCCCTGGGGGGCTGAGCATCCCCCAGCCACCCCTGCCCACCTGAGGGCAGGGATGCAGGGCACAGACCTGGGCTCCCTTTCCCATCCAGCTCCCTAGAAGACCTGGAGGACAAGGAGGGGTGGGTGGAACAAAGTGACCCCACAAATGTCACCCCAATAACTGAGTGCAACTGTGGACTCCTACCTGAAGCAGCCACTTCCTTTGATGCCTTCAGAGCTTCTTGTTTCACAATCTTAATAACAGTGGCAGCAGCAAAGGTCAGGAGAGTGGTTAAGCGGATCTATTAACATGTCAGGGGATAAATGAAATGTAATTCTTCTGATGTGTGAACAGCAGCAGACAGTGGTGCAAGCATGGCCAGCAGGAACAGCTGCTCTGCTCTGCTACAGAGGGAGCCAAGGGGGCCCCTCGGTCACCCCCTTCCCACCCCAGCATTGCAAGCACCTCCCGGGGACTACAGGGACACCCCAAAACTTACTTCGCTTGCACATACCCGTAGAGTCCCAGGTCCACATGTACATGGGACGCCTAGTCATAAGATCCACTAGGAGCAGCTTGGGGTCTCCTTGGGGAAGGGGCTGAAGATACCTCCAGAGTGCCACAGCCCTCCGGAGGCAGCACATCAGGTCCCCACCAAGCTCACAGTGACCCTGCAGTGCAGCTGTCACCTTCTTCACAGCTCTGGATTACACATGACTGCAGTAAAACCAGGTACCAAACAACAGCCAGGCACTGGGCATCCCTCCGGCACGTCCTGCCCATTGCCCTCCCTTGGAGTTCCCTGGCTGGCACAGGATGGCAGACCCGCTCTGCTCCCCTGTCCCCAGCACACCTCCAGGGTGCGTGGGCAGGTGCTCTCCTCCTCCCCCCAGAACTTCCCTTTTGGGCTCCTGCAAACACCGTGATGCGCTGAGAGCACCTGGAGCAGGCAGGCATGCTTGCCAGCTCAACCAGCCAGCAGCAGCCCAGCCTCAGCTTTACACGCTGGGCACATGCCTGCCTCGGCATCCCAGTGCCCTTCTCCCAGGAGCAGGTCACAGGGGCTGGGAATCTGCCACCTGGTCTCTGCCCATGGCTGTGCAGGCAGCCCCAAAACAGGTGCTTGTAGGGCCAAGTGCAGCCAAGGGGTACAGGGCTGACGCTGCAGGGGTGACCACAGGCAGCCACCAGACACAGGCAAGGAGCTGCCTTTCAGCCTGGCTTCAGGGCTCCACGCTTCAAGCATTTCACTCAGCATTTGCCACCAAGGGATAACGGGTGCGTAATCACCTGGCCAGCTTGCCCTGCTTTCTGCCAGATGAGCAACAGGAGGTATTTCAACATGAACCAACCTGGCAGAGAAACCCAGCACCCAGGGCCAAACGTTTCAGAGGCTAAAAATAAAGCGACAGCAGGAAGCCACCGAGGTCCCTCCTCTGCTCCATCTGCCCCTCTGCTCCTGCCCACCACCCTGGACGGTGCATTCCCCCAGCACCAGGGCAGCACGATGCAGCAAAGCCCCAAGCCAGTTCCCCCAGCAAGGAAAAGAGCCGTTCTCCTGGCTGAAAATGGCTGCAGTCGGAGAATTACCTTTCCCACAGGATTCAGTCCACCACGACGTACCCCTGTAACTATAAATCAATATGTTTGTAGTTTGCTCTTAAACTAATACCCACTAATTCAACGCATTACTGTCCAGCAACAGAGCCAATTTTGCGGCTTATTGTAAAAGAGCAGAAAACGATGATGCCAGAGTGAGTCCTCCACAAACTCCACAAAATAGATCACAGCAGGTGGGATGTGGTTCTTGGGAAAACAGCGTTATTCCTCTCCTTGCGCCCACTCTGCAGCCCAGGTCTCCCAGTGCCGTGGGTGTCATTTTGGCACCCTTGCCGCAGCTCCCACGCCTTCACCAGAGCCTGGCTGCAACCTTCAGAGCACAGGGACTGTCATCGTGACCCCATGCCTGGTCCCAGCAGTGATACTGCTGCATCTACATGGCTCCGAATGCACCAGATTGCATAGCTACTGCAGCTAGTGTTAAAAAAAATACAATTACTAGTACTGGACATAGGCAACAGCTCAAAAAGCAAACCCTGAAATCCAGTCCCCCCTCAAAATGACTAAGTAAAACAGCTAAAATGTGCTCTTACAAAAAAACTAATTGTATTTTTAAGCACGTTTCATGATTTTAAGGATTGCCAGTGCAGTGGCTAGCCTGGCCTGGGAGCACTGCTGCAAGTAGGAATACTCAGCACTGCATTTCTCTCCCAGTTTCTCTGCCAGGAGTCCACATCAAAGCTATTCACACCCACCACACCTGTTCTGCACCCACAAATGCAGAAGTGCACTTTGACAGGCTGCAGGGAACAGCAACACTTCAGGACCTTCATAAACACCCAGTTTAGCAGAACCCTTTGACTGCAGCCCCACAAAGGTCTTTAAGCACAACCCATGAGCTGCAAGCACCTAGGCCAAGTCCAGGCTTAAATCCCTGCCAAAGAGGGGCTGGCAGGCACGACCCAGGGAGGACAGTGGTTCCTTCAAGTCTTGGGCGTTATCACGTCCTGAGACAAAACACATTATCAGCCAAAACTGTGTCTCTGAGCTGCCTCAACAAGGCATCAGGAAGATTAATAAATTAATGATTATAAAGAGCATTTGGATGAAAGGCTCTATGGAAGTACAAAGAATTACATAATTTATTATTCATTGTTATTATTACTCAGCATTGGCTTCTCCCACATGCTCCTATATGGCACCAGCCTGGCCTATGAGGAAGGTTAAATCCCAGCCCCACAGCTGGGCTCTCCCCACCAGTACCACTTCAGTGCCTAGCAGGCAGGCGAGATTGGCACTGCTGGATATTCCTGGGCACTCCAGTGCCCAAAGATGCTGAAAGGCACAGTGATGGGTCACCAGAACAACAGGACTTGGGCAGCTGGCACTTCAAAGAAAGCCCTCGGATGTCCTGCCCTTTGATGTGTCCAAGTGCCATTAAAATTTGGCCCCTGGAACAATAAGTCAGGAATGGAGTGGGGAGGGAAGCCAAGAGACAAGGTTTCCAGGCTTCTCCCCTTCCGTGTCTGGTTCCCAGCAGGGCCCAGGACAACCTGCTCTGAATACCCACAGTAACATAATTCTTGCATCTCATGGAGGCCACTGGCAGCAACCCAGCAGCATCCTCGGCACGAGCACCATGCCTGTGACTGCTCTGGTACATGAGCAACTCCATGTTCCTCTCCCAACTGCTCCCACCACCTGCTTTGCCCCAAGACTTCTGTGACTGATGCACGGCCAGAGGAATGCCCCAAATCAGAGATGGAGAGAACAGAGGGGACAGTGGCTGGGGCGTGCAATAAGCCACCAGGCACTGGAAGAGCACTGAGGGACATGGCAAAGGCTGCGGGTCCTCTGTGTCCCATGGATGAGAAAGATCTACAGAAGAGCTGCGTGAGGCAGGGAGAGTGGGTGATGTCTCCTCATCCCTCTGATACTGCAAAATCGAGAAGGGGCTTCAGTTATTTGCTTTGTTTCATGTGGAAATGGCACAAACAGAAAATGATGCAACAGAAGGAAACCCCGCTATGGGAGAAACCCTTCACATACCACAGCCAGCTACCGGCTCCTGGAGACAACTGCCCAGATGTGCTGTAACAGCAGCAGAAACAGCACCATGCACAAGGCAGGGCCAGCGCCACTCAGTAACACAGCAGCCAGCATGCAGGAAGGGCACCACGTGCCAGGGATGCTCTTAGAAGGATGGTCACTGCTAGTCCATCAGAAAGGTGTCAAAATACCACAGTGCTGTGGAGTAAAGCCTTTCCCAAGCAGACGTGAGAAATTCTTGAGCATGCCATGGATTTGTGAGTACGACTTATCCCCTACTTGTGCTGGTCTGCCAGCCGTGGCACAGGGGTCTGGATCAGTCCCTCCCACTGTACTCAGTGCAACCCTGCACTCCTACCTGCACCTCCTCTACCTGGATTCCCCAAAATGCAGAAGGAAATCAATAGCTTTCCAATCTCCCAGGGTCTGAAGATAAATCAGCTCTCAGACATGCCTGGGAGGGCTCTGTGAAGTGCTTAGCCAGACAAGGGAACGCGTGCTTGCCTTGACAGCTGCAGAAACACTCAGCAAAAGTAATTAATCCCAGAGACAAGAGGTGGAACAAGCAGAGCTCAACAAACAAGAGCCTGGTATTAGCAACAGCTCTCCCTGGCAAGCATTGCACTGCTGGCTACATGCTGCTGGGGCACGTCAGGATGCTGCACCAGGCTCCAGCCATGCAAAGGGCCACATGCTGCCTTATGGCATGTCTGCCCAGGTGCTGTTGCCTCACTTGCACAGGTACATGGGTCTGGTGCAATTTGAAAAAGAGGAAGTGAGAGGCCCAGAGCGGGCAGGCTTGGAGCTCATTGAGGGAGCGATCAGAGGACCAGAGTCCATTTTGAAGGTGCTGTGGTAAGAAGGGGAGGGTGCCCAAGAAAGAGGAACAGAAAGCTGGGAATAAAGTGATTCAAAGGGCAATAACCCTCTGCTGGCCTTATCCAGCAAAAACCATCCCTGTGCCCACAGGTCATGTTTTCACGAGCGCAGTGTTTATTTGGCATCAGCTACTGGTAAGACACGGGGCATCACTGCCCATGTGTCTCACTATAAGCTCCACCGGGGTCAGCACCTTCCCCATGCAGAGGAGCATGCCCAGCACACTGGAGATCACCAGCAGAAGAGGCTGTACCGGAGCCGGCTCTTCCCTTCCCTCTCCATCGCAGATGGGATGGATCATCACAGTGGCTGCAATGGAGTGGGTCATTGCAGCACAGCAAAAACCATACCTGGCCCAGCATGGCTGCACCCACCATGGGTCACCGCTGCAGTAAGGACACCAAAATCCAGGACTCAGCCCCAGCTGGGGTCAGTGCCCAGCTGGCACTGCCATGTTCTCACTGGTTCTTCTCCCCGAACCACTTCCAGGAAGCCCAGCCAGGGTACCCCAACCTCTCCTACCACCACTCACAGTTTAGCTATTGCAAACATGCCCCCCGCAACTGCCCTTCTCCTGCCTGCTCCTGGCTGTGCTGCGAGGAGAGAGGAACCTTACATGCAGGGTTGTGCAATGCACCAGCACTGCCTCTTCTCCATATGGGAGAACTTGCTGCATCCTAATCTATTGCCTTTTTGGGTAAGCGCTGCTGTAGGACTGCAGCAATGACAGTGAGGAGAGCTCGCAGGTCTGCTGCATGGTAGGGGAGCATCTCCAACCTGCAAGCGGAGAGGGAAACTTGAACCATGCAAGCCTTTGTTTCCTTTGTGCAACCTTCAGGGCAAAAAAACCCCTGATTTTGCTAAAACTGGATGGGCTCAGGCACCAGCCACGTTTATAAAACTACAGTAGAGGTTCAGATGAGAAAACTACTCAGAAAATCAGGTTATTAAACTGATACCGAGATACTCATACAGAAATACTGAACTCTCTGGCGTCAGGCTCCTGTCTCTACTTCAGAGCATAATAACAAAGGGAGCCCCTCCACCTAACGCATCCAGACTCTGGAAACCACCCAGGCACTTTGGGTCGCCGTTGAGGGAGAAGCAGTCTGGCCCCGGGGAAGTGGGGAAGGGAGGACGAGACACCACGGCCGTCCCCCGGCACCGGCCTGGCAGCACAGCCCCGGCGCCGAGGAAGGATGCTCCGCGCTGGGGCAGGGGGGTCAGCGAAGGAAGGCGCATCGCACCGGGTGGGCGCAGGATTCGGCCCTTGTCCCGCGGTTACCGGAGGCTTGGGAACAGGCCACGGAGAATCGTTTTCACAAAAGAGGAGAGCGTTTCCCTGGCTCCCTACCGTAGCCTCTGCGGCCTCGCGGGGTAGCTTGGTTTTTATCCTCCCGGGCTCATCTCCGAATTCTCACAACAAAGCCCGGCCGAGCCCGCGCCTGCCCTGCGGAGCGGCCCCGGAGGGTGCCCTGCTCGCCGCTGTCCCGGCAGGGCCGAGCCGGGGCAGGAAGCCGGGGCCGGCATCGCGTCTCCATACCAGCGGGGAAGCCCCGCGCCCCCCACAGCGACCCCACCGCCCGCCCCAGCCCCCGCGCC
>JAVJGJ010000062.1:13824713-13878602 GCA_035590215.1 Microhierax caerulescens | reverse complement strand
GGGCGGTGCGCTCCGCCCCGCCTGCGGGTCGGGCCCGGGCGGGGAGGGGGCCTGGCGCGGCCCCGCCGCCCCGAGTCGCGAGGGCCCCGGCGGGGGGGAAGTCGGCCGGCCTGGTCCCCGCCACGGGGATGCACCTACCACCCCCCTCCCGGAGCTGCTCTGCAGGGATCAACGGGGAAAGGCCGGAGTAAAGTGCGGGAGGCGACAATGCTCAGCTGGGGTCCCGCCAAGGCCTCCCCTCGCTGGAGGTCGGGGAGGGCTGACGGGCAGTGGGAGGACGGGGCGAGGTGAGCTCGCAGCCGGCAGCAGGGCTGCGCTCACGGCCTGAGGGGCGGGGGTGACCTTGGTGGGACACCAACACCTCCAGCTGTTAAACCCATCTTCCCACTCCCGGCTGCCCCCAGCCAAGGGCAGGCCTGTGCCCCTCACGGCAGGACCCTCAGGAATCCCATCAGCCCTCCTCCACTCTGCAACGTGCATCTAGAGACCAAGCTCAATCCCTTCAAAAACCCACGGATTCAACCTACGGCAGGTTTGCGGCACAGCCAGGAAACCACGCAAGTGCTAAAATCGGCGGCACTTGGCTCTTTTCCACCTCAACAGTGTGCAGGGCTTTATGCCTCTATAAAAGCTCTCTAGGTATGCGTGCACACATTCATTAGCTGTACTGATGTGCATGGTAAATAGTTTTCTTCCTGCTTATGTTGCAACAGAGGCCGCTGGAGCTGCCCAGGCATGCCTGGACTTCTGCAGTAGCAGCCAAGGAGGGGAAAAAAAACGGGCACACAAGCACACACACGGGCTACTTGCAAAGCAGACAAAGGAGCACAGCTGATACAGCGCTGCTCTCCACACCATTTGCACGTTTTTTTCTTTACCAGCAAAGGCTTGCCTGACTCACTTCTCCAAGGCTCGTTTCTTCCCTCCAGCATCTCTTCCAGCCACTACCAACGTTTGCACTGCTTTTAGGAACAAAGGCCCTTCGGTGACTCGGGCATAGGTCTCAGCAGATTTCAGTTCAGTCCACACAAATCTGCTGCAAAATGCCCCATGCAGGCCCTTCCTTTGCTGCCCATCAGCAAAATACCAATTTTTGCAGTATTTTCCTTCATCTGTGGTCACTGGGCTGTAACAATGTTGCAGCAGGGGGATCCTGCTGTGTGCAGAGCAGGGCCTGTCCTGCACCCAGCTGAGGCCATCAGGACAGTCCCAACCCCCCCACCCCACCCCCCTGCAGCACAGGCACTTTAGCATAAGCTCTGCTGATGCAAAACCGATGGTAAAGGCATTTAATTTTATTTAAAACTCTACCCTGCCTCCACCACAGGGAATAGTGAAGAGAGAGCTCAGATCTCACCCAGACGAGAGGAGAAAAATAATCAGAAACTGTGCAAGCCAGTCACTTCCTCCTAATTATTAGCTTTAACCCTATTATTGCTTAAGTAACACCAAGCAGTGGTATTTTCTAAGATGCACTGACATTTCTGCAGCCCAAGGAACACAGCCCCAGTCTGGAAAGACTCTTGGGGCCAGCAAAACTGACATCTGGACAGTGACTAGGGTACAAAACAATCCTGTCCAGCTGAACGCAGTACCAGGGAAGGAGCTTGGTTGGTTGCTCAGAGAGGAAAATCCGGTGCAGGGCCAGCCCTCATTTTGCTTTGCAGATCCCTTTGCCTCTCTCTGCCAAGGCAGTCCTCAGCAGCGCAGGCAGTGCTCACACCTCCCCACCATCAGCAACTGCAGCACAAGCTTGCAGCCAGCCTGCGCTGGCTTTTTTATTAAGTAACCACATATGCTGCTCGTGGTGCATCTGCTGTCTGTTCACCATACTGCAACATGCTGCCATAGAAATGATCATTCCCTGGGCAATATATGCTGTCCCTGTTGCAGTCAGAGCAGGGTCTTGCTTATGGAGAAGCCACTACCTCTCCTGCTGTGCCAGTGCTGGCAATTGGGATGGGATCTGAGGATGCTTCATGCTCTGACTGCAAAAGCTGGGAGCTGTGTGGCCATGTCTGTGCTGCAGAAAGCTTTTCCTTCCTCAGGTATTCACTTAAAAGTACTTAATAAAACCACTGCGCTCTTTTTCCCTAGAACACAGCAAGAATGACAGGCATAGCCATGCAGCCTTTTGTTCCACATGGGCTCACCATGCTGCGAGCATTTAATAAGCATGCTCAGACGCCATCATGGAGGTTTTCCCCAATGCATCCTTCTTGATTTGTTGAGATTACAGTCGCCTCATGGGAATAGCACCACATGCAAGCAGCAATGTTCAGTCCCTCAGCTCTAGTGTACTCATTCTCTGTGCATCGTTGTACAAAGGTCTTTTCTTTCCCCCTTTCTGATGTGCTCAGATTTGAAAAATCAGTGGTATAACACTGCCCAAGCACAGCATCCTCTGGACTCCCACCTTGGGCATGGCTGGAGCCAGGCCACGGGGTAGTATCCAGCATCCCACATGTGCACTCTTGGATGTGCATTGACACAGCAGCTGCACTGGGAAGGCAGAGAGAGGCAGCTGCTGGACTGGGCTGAACTAGGTGGCAGATTTGCAGCCCGCTCAGCCCAGCCCAGCCCCTGACTCTCTTCTCCACTTCCCAGGGCTGGATGAGGCTACACCAGGGTTCACTCATGCTCAAGGCCTCACCAACCCCCTTTTTTTCCAGTGCATCAGTAAGCCCAAGCACCTGTCTGTGTTACTGGTGTCTTTATGGCCAGTGTCACCCCCAGAGCTGTCAGCTTGTGAACATCCCTGTTCTGCATCCACTCACCCAAAAGCTGATCAAGAAGGTGCTCCAAAACCAACCGACCACATGAATGAGGAATCTGTTACTGGAGACAGTAGCAGCAAAGGCAAACAGCCTGGCAGTGAACCCACAGAGCAGAGCTCACATAGCCTGTACTTTGTGCTTTTTAATGAAAAAACCAAGTTTTGCTAAGAGCTTTTATGTGCCAAAGCAGGAAGTTGGTCAGCAGGGGAGTGGTGAAGCCTCAAAGCCTAGGATGGGGAAGGAACATACACATACAAGATTAATTATATCAGCTACAAAAATAGTTGCTATTTTAAGGTTAATGCTTAAGTGATCTGACTCTGAAAAAGCACCAAAGAAGTTACTGGCATCAGTTCTGGCTGCTCCACCAGACAAGCCATGGTCACTGCTGGCACTGAGTGCCACCAAAACAGCTGCTTTTCAAGGAGATTTGGAAAAAAATGCTAGTAGAGTAAGTTCAACATCCTGGTGCATTCCTGGAGCGGGCCTTCCTCTCTGAAGCTTGCATGCTTAAGAATCCTAAACAACTAAGAAATTGGGATTGCAGAAGGAAGGAATGCTGCAGGAATGCAGCAGCTAGTCCTAGATACATCCTTGCCAGTGCCACAGCTTCCCAGGCATCACCCGGATCTCAGATTACAACAATTTTACATAAGCATATGATTTCAAGACTGTGGGCAGCTTTAAATGGGACTCCATAGCTTCAAGCTCATTAACCAGTGCATTCCTGAAGCTCTTTTAAGCCTGACAAGATGTGAGCAGTGCTGCTCTTGCCTCATCCCTGGTCTCACTGGTGGCCACAGCAAGCACAACAGGTGTTGGCAGTTATCATTGTAACTGTTTTGATAGCTGAGCTATATATGACTAAATAAGAAAACTCTCAGAAATCTAGATTTATAAACCAAAACACTGCATTCCAGATAGCACAGCATTTTAGTGCCAATACATAGCATGGCTTTAGAGGCAACGCAACAGAAACAAAACACACCAGTTTTTTTGGTAGGTGGCAGCAGCAATGGTGCCCTGCAGGCTCTTTCCCCAGGAAACAGAATTGCAGATGTTGACATGATGGCCAAATGCAGAAGAAGGTCCAGAATCAGCACAACTATGCCCAGGCTGCACATACAGCTGCCTTTCAAGACTGACATGCAGCCAATGTGCTGAGCATTACAATTTGCTATGCTGTTAATTCCTCTGTTAAATTCTGGAATATTTTTTTAAAAGACTGTATCCCCTTTACAGCCTCTGGGGCTGTAACTGTTATGCTAATGCACGAACCTGGAAAGGATGGCTGTGGTGAACTCTTCAGCTGTTCTCCCAGTTGCCTGCCATGTGTAGCCAGCAGTTGGCCAAGACAAAAACAAGCAGGAGGAGGTGTTGAGATCTTCCCTTGTGGAACAGCACAAATCACAGCTAGCAACTGGAAACCACCTTCTTTTTCTGCTCCCAGATGCTGCTGTGGAGCAGCCCAAGGAGCAGTAGCAGCCAGGGCTGGTTACTGCTGACCTGGTCTGCTTCTAAGACAAGACACAAATCTCTTGAGCATGGTGAGCAAACTGAACTGCAGCAATGATGTCTGTCTGTCTCTCCACCCAAGCCTCACCCTGGAGATCGTTAAATTGAAAAAAACCAAAATCAAAAGGCCCACAAATAACCCACCACAAACAAAACGAAAACCCATTCAAACATACAAAATCGACCTTATCTACTTTTAAAATCTTGTTAGCATAACAGGTTGAGCTATTGCCTCCCACAAGGCTGCTCCTATTCATGGCTACACACAGGCATTGTGTGCTTGGTAAATCCCAGCAGGTATTTCGGCTCAGTCTTTGCAGCAGCAGTTAAAACCCTGACTTACTAGGAATACAGATTAGAGTGCACACACACCAGCTTCATTTTAACATAGTACTTTTAAGTTCCTGGTATGGAGTGGCCAAGCTCACCTGAGGCATCTACAAGGTTTAATAGTAAAACAGAAGTGAACCCCCAAACCAGAAACTGTGCATGCAATATATTGCACAGAGATAAGCAAATGGAAAAAGACTGAGTCAGGTGTTTAGTCCAGCTCACAGCCAATAAAGGGTTGTTCCCTACAGTATATTCAGCAGTCATTTGTCCAGTCTAGTGTTGATTGTCTAAAACAACACAGAACTACCTCCAGTTCTCCAGGGAGTTTGTTCGCAGCCAAACCCATCTCAACAGCAAAAGGTTTCTCCCAACATCTTGTTCTTTCTTCCTTACACCTAATCTAAATCTGCCATCTTTCAGTTCAAAGCCATTCCCTCTTGTCCTATCACTACATGCCCCTGTAAAAAGCCCCTCTCCAGCTTTCTTGTTGGCCCCTTCAGGTACTGGAAGGCTTTCCTCTACTTTCATTACATCTCACCTCACCACAGCTCAGGCCTTGAGCCACACTAATTAATTTCCCACCCATTTCTGTGGTTTCACCCCCAAGCAGCCATTTTGTAACATGCTATCTTCTCACCACTCTAAGCATCACTTAGTCAAGCTTACAGCTTTAGTTCTACAAATCTTCTGTCATTGCCCAATTCTCTCATTTCGGCACTGCAGCTCTTCTTTGTAGCCCCTCCAGATGGGCTACCACCTCTTGGTATGAGATCCATCCCAAAGCAAACAAGTCTGGCTTCACCCAGGAGATGTAGATCGGTACCTTCACAGCCACGCTGGGCATGGAATTCCTCCCAGCTTCGCAGAGCTCCCGCAGAACAAAGCATCCCAAGCAGCTCAGGGGAAGAGGCAGCTGAGGCACTGACAATCACTCTTCCACACACCCTGCAGCAAGTGGCAGGTGCATACACATCCTTAGGGAGATATGCGGCCAATGGGATATCATGCCACCCTACAAAAATGATTCAGGACTAAAGACAGTATAGCAGATCAGCACCCCAGAACAGTGTCCTTGGGGACAAACCCCCCCCTTATGAATATACTTACCCTTGCCACAGGAAACCTGTGTTAACTGCCTCTCTCATCGAGGATGCTGGAAGTCTCTTCGCCAAGCTCAGCATAATCATCCCAAGACAGCAGCGAAACAAGTTTCAAGCCATTCCTGCCATTCTGATCCTCATCTATGCCACCCACTGCACCTGTAATAGCCTCACCATGCATGCCTGTGTTTTTTCCAGCAATGCAAGAGCCATCTCATCTATTATGCCTCAGCCATCCCACTAAAAACATTCCACAGGGGAGAAGAGTCACAAAAAAGCAGTATCACCCCAGGTTACATTATTTTCCATGGATAAGAGGGGAGAAAAGAAAGGGATGATATTCATTTGTTACTACTTACACACAAAAGCCCTTGTCTCTTAACTGAGGACCCCAATATCAGGATCAGCTGCACCAATACAAGCTGCATTATTATCTCTTCTGAACAAAGCAACTGGTTTTTATTGACCATTTACTATACAGGGCACTACAACATGCTCCTGCTTATTAGAGTCTGTCAAGACAGAGGGCAAAGAAAGGTAAAAGCAAGATTTTAAGAGAAGGCAGCTCTTCACAGTCATGAAGATAATCTCACTAGAGCAGAAGCATTGACAGCAAGCAGCTTGGACTGCAATGAGGAACAGCAATTGACTAAAGTCAGAATTCAAAATCCTAGAAGAAAATCCTTAAAGAAGGTAGAACAATTTACCTCCCCTGGACAGGAAGACACCTACAAACTCGCATCCAAACACAGCACATTGAGAGAAGCTTTGTTTGGGCTCTGGTTTTATTCTCCCCACTACGTAAGTCTACGACACAGTCTCCACATACAATAGACCTTAAATACTAGGAGCTCTGTTGCCACAAAGATGGTCAGAGGGCTGGAACACCTTTCCTGTGAAAACAGGCTGAGAAACATGGGGTTCTTCAGCCTGGAGAAGAGGGGGCTCCAAGGAGACTTTAGAGCAGCCTTCCAGTACCTGAAGGGGCCAACAAGAAAGCTGGAGAGGGGCTTTTTACAAGGGCATGTAGTGATAGGACAAGAGGGAATGGCTTTGAACTGAAAGACAGTAGATTTAGATTAGATGTAAGGAAGAAAATTTTCACTATGAGCGAGGTGAGGCATTGGACTAGGTTGCCCAGAGAAGCTGTAGATGCCCCATCCCTTGAAATGTCCAAGGCCAGGTTGGACAGGGCTCAGAGCAACCTGATCTAGTGGAAGGTGTCCCTGCCCATAGCAGGGGGGTTGGAACTAGGTGATCTTTAAGGTCCCTTCCAGTCCAACCCATTCTATGAATTATGGGCTTTTTCTTTTTCTCTCTCCTTGGAGAAGACAGTCAGAAATCAAGCTTCTTCCCCCCACATAACCTATACTTGGTCTCAATCTCAAGCATCCCACAATTTAGTCCCACTTTACACACCCCACCTCTAGCATTTAATCTTCATTACAGCTGAGCAATTTTTTGGCCCAATGTAGCTAACTCCACTGGACGCTGCACTTAAAGCAGGGATGAGTTCGACTGCTGTCACTTTAAGGGGGAATGCTTTAAAAGACCAAATACATAAGAAAAAGAAAATGCAAAGGATGGTCCCTTTGGAGAAACCTAACATCCAAGAGCTACCTGCATGAAACAGACGAAGGCTACCCCAGCGCAACAACCAGCAGTCACCTTCATCACATTAAGTTTGTCTTATTCTACAATGGGGTATTAGTAAGCCCCAAACCCAGGTACTTTTTATAGTTTAGTTTCCTGGTAAAACATCACCCACCCAAAGGCTTGAGGCAATGCAGAACTGGCTGCTTGAGATTTGCAGGGTAAAGAACACAGGCTATTTTTGGCATTACCCCTCTGTAGTAGGATGAGAACTAAAGGCTAAACTGTAAGAAACATCTTGAAGAGTTACATTTTGTGGTGACGGACATATGCTTTTGAGGTGCGGGGGATTATCAAGAAGAGCACTTGACAGAAATACTTTGCCCTCCTCATCTCTACCAACCCAACCAGTCTGCAGAACTAAAATGCATAGTTCAATACTGACATCTCAGTAAGAGAACTACTACAGCAGGAAGAACTACAGAAGTCCCCAGTCACCCTCAGTCTAGCCTAAAAACAGGTCATGGACTGGCCCTTTTGAGATAGTATGGCCAGATCCACAAAGGACATTACTTAAAATACAGGTTGCTACCCTTAATTTGTATCTGGTCACCAAGGTTCCAAGCACCAGCTTCTTGCCCTCCCTTGAATGGCAAGCTGACACCAAGCCCTGTGGAACGATGTGACCACAATGCTGGCTAGCAGCAACAAGTCCTGGATGTGCCTGCCTAAGACTGCAAGGCCATGAGAAACACAGTCCACAAAATATTGCCTAAATTCAGCTTAAAAAGCTGAAGGAGGAATTGGGCACATAGGAGGACAGCTGTAGTACCCAAATATCTTTCAGCTCAAGAAAAGGCACCTCAGTAAATCGAGTGGGCCACTTACAGGAAAGCTTTTCCCCTAGAAAAGTTTCTTCCACACAAGATCTTTTGTAATGCAGTTGTTAATGGCTGCAAATGGAAGTCGGGCATGGGAAAATGTGGACTTTGGAATCAATGGATCAGTTTAGTTGCTGGCACTTCAGAAACAGAAAATGACATGCATTACACTTCTTTCTGGTTAATCTTTATTTCACATGTTTGCACCACAGCAGGGAAACCAGTTACACAGACCATCCTGATTTGTATCCACCTTGCTCCTCTTCAAATACTGTCTGTTCTTCTTTTAATGAAGTTTTAAAAAAATACTCAAAAATCCATTTGTACATCTGAACATGAACTGAGGAACAGGATATTTACAGGTCACCAGACCTCCTGGAACTGGACACCTTGCTATACACAGGGAAATCTGAGTTCCTTTGGAGGTCATTTACTAAATGAATTCAAAGCTACATTGTACAAGGTGGTCTAAAGCTGCTTAATGACACCAGAGGATCTAGAATTAATTATTAATAGTTACTAAAGGGAAAGGAAAGGTATTTAGGCCCATACTCTGTTTTGACAGAAGACATACCAGCCCAGTACTCCAGTATCCTAGCTACAAGATGAAGTGCTTCTGATAATGTGGATGTCAGGCTCTACTTCATTACACAGAGAGCAGAACAGAGTTAAATCCCACAGGGAAATATTTATTAAGAGTTGTCCTTTCTACACGATTGCTACAGTCAAAACATAAATGGACTCTTGAGCCAGTCAACCTACAAGGAGTGATTCTTTTCCCAGCCACTTTCCTCCAGTACCACCACTTTACATGTGAGTACCTCAATATTATCCTTCAATCCTGTTCCAGCCCCTTATAAGTATGTATCACACACAGTTCTTACAGTATCGTTGCTCTATCCAAGTGAGAAACTATAAGGGGGGCAAAAAACACAGCTTCCCAATATTGCTAACTAGAAGTGATTACCAAGCCTACAACAGCATCATATCCAGCAACTACAAGAAAAGCCAGATTAGTCCAATTTAGAACAAAGTTTTCCAGCAAGTCAACCCCAGGGAACACAAAGAAACATTGGTCAAGTGCCTCTGGGCAGCACCAATTCCGTTTTCATGAAACATTCAGATCACTGAATTTACACACAAGGTCACAGGTTTTAGACAGTGTAAGTCCCGTTACATTTCAAATATCACTGTACCTTCCATCTACTGCAGACCACAGCTCCATGCTCATTTTACCAAGGTGAAAAATGGCGAAACACTTTAATCATGAAGTTGAGGTCATAACACAGAATCAATAAAACACATTTCTTTTAAAGTAACAGTGGTCTGCCAGCTACCATTACAGGTCAAACTGATGGAGACAAACCAGGTAGACTGAAGGAAGGATTTCTTTCCCTTCAATACCTGTACTACTATCCATTTAAAAAAAAAAACAAACCAAACCAAAACAAAAAACCACCCAAGAAAACAACAAACCTAAGCAACTTCAGTTTTCAGAGCTCAACAGAACATATCAATACCCAGTATTTGCTTCAAATGCAGCTGAGTAATATTCAAACATACAAAAAAACCCAAACCCTTTCTTGTCAATTTGATTGTCACTGGCCAGACTACATTTCTCTTCTCCAAGAGGAGCACATTGTAAGGAAAACAAGACTTTAACATGCTAAAAATCTTCCATTAGACTTTCACCAAGCGTAGTGTGCACACACACTAGAGTAATTAGGACATCCCCTTTCATGCCCAGAAGGAATGTTATGGTGCTTAAAGGATACATGGGGAATGCATACTTGTGCTAGAGAGCCCATTAACTTAAAAAAAAAAAAACACAACAAAAAAAACCATCTTCTACATTACTAGCTCTAAAATAAAGTACTGCAATGCAGCAAATTTTTACAACATGCTCCCAGAGTATGCCAGCATGGAAATCCAGGAACAGGGCTCTCAGCTGGAGAGAAACTCTGAACAATGCACTGCACAGATCACGACATGCTGAGTTAGATTACAACATGAAAGAGCATCTTAATAGAACAGCATGTGGCTTCTTCAGCTTGAACTGCTAGTTTTGGGCAAGCAGCAGCAACGTTCCAGATGACCCCATTATGTCTTGCTTTCAGTACATCTCTTAATAAACCATCAAGGACAACATTTTCAAGTCTGAAGAATACAAGAATCTGGCAGTTGCACTGCGAGGAGGTTTCCTCTGGAAGACAGCTTGCTGAACAGTTACAGCAGGAAGGAGTGCATCAGTGGTATTTGCATGTTATCATCAGCAGGGATTTATTATAACCTACATAAATGAAGGCTGAACAAATCTCATTTTTGTCTGCAGAGGGTGCCAAGAACTCCACTGCAGCAATATACATGAATGTATTCAAAACCATTTATTCTGAATTGTGTCAGACCTCCAGGACCCCTGTCATTATACCGCTGTGTACTGACAGAGTGAGTTTTAGTTGCTCGCTTCAGTAGAAGGCAGAGAGAAGAAAATAAGGTTGTATCCCAAAACTATCTGTAAGCCACAAGCAACTCTTATTTTCCCTCCTTGTGAAAGAAAGAGCTTCCTACCAGACAGGCAGCTATCAGCATTTGAAAGGCAAGCACTGAGATTATCCTGCCTGGTGAGCTCTAAGCTGCTGCATTTCACTAGCAAGAGAGTCTTGCACTCCCCAGCCATGCAGATGTGGGTTGGCCTTGGGAGGAAGGGGGAGGGAGCAGCCCTCCCTTTGATGCTTTGCGGTGCAGCACACAGTGCCGTGAGAGCACAACTGCAGCCATCCTCTGCATCCTCCAACATCCCAATCACCATCCAATCCATCATACAACCCTGCAAGACAAATTTTTCTGACTTGCTCAGAGAAATTCCACCAGAATAAGTAGAAATTCACTTTGTAAATGGCTGCAATGAGAATCTTCTATCACTCTTGGTTTTTTGACCTGCACATCCACATTCATTTTCTTTACTAATGCTTAGGTCTGACTAGTTACTGTTGTACTGCTGGTGAGCATCCTGCATTAAGTGCCAGCTGAAGCTGGTTGTACAGACTGCTACTGTAGCTCAGGTCTGAATGTGGAAAAAGCTCTTCTAAAAACACTGAGTACTGCTATGCTTTTCAAGACAAAAAGAATTCATCCATTTTCTGGCCTTTGACTAGTGAGCCAGGGACTTGGCAGATAAACCTACACCATATACAACTTCAGCAAAAAAAGTGCATACAAGAAAAGAAACCTGAGACTAAGGTAAAAACGCTTGCCAAATCAGCAGCTCCACTGATGCTGAGGTACGGAACAGGCATCTGTTGGGAACCATCTCAGCACGTGCTGAGATCCCACCATAACCCCTCATGTTTTTGGGTGAAGTGCCACATCCATCAGAGTTTCACATCTCATTCACAGAAGGTATTAACAGGTTCTAAAATGGCATCATGACCAGATGAGCACTGTTATCGCGCTTCTGTCCTTGACCGCAAATCCTTACATACTTCAGTGCCAACAGACTTCAATGCTCCAGTGGACTACTCTGAACTGTTTACAGCCTGTTTCAGTAGCCCTTTGGATGCAGACAGTGACACCTCTACAGGGACAGATTAACTATACAGAGCAAGTAGGTTTTCAGGTATTGTATCTAAGTGTATGATGAGCTGGGATTGCCTATGTTTGTTTATAGTCCAATTTCTCACACCTCAGCTACTTAATATGCAGATTTCTTCATACAGAAGGACTAAAAGGCTTGTAGGTCACCTAACAGCCTTTCTAGTGGCATAGGCTTTCTGTTTCCACTAAAACTGTATCATTACAAGACAACAGAAGTCAAACTATCACTGCTGTGGTTACTATGCAGTTAGAGCTGGGGAGGAAAACATAGATGAGGACTCTGTACCCAGAGAAGAGGGCTATTCTCATGCTTTATCTGAAGAGAAACCAGTTTCAGGTGTCAAAGCAGGCAGATTAATTTCTACCATTTTCATGCTGCATAGAACCAACACCTGGGAAAAGAAGAGGCAACAGAGGACAATGCTGCTCTTCAAACAGCAAGTCTTGGTACAGACTGCTCATTTAGGAGCTCTACAATCCCTGTTCAAGACCAACAAAGAAGTGTTTCAAGGTTCCATGGAAAATCCTCCTTCTAAACCTCAAGTTGTGCCCCAGAGACATAGTCCCTTCAGTCAAAAAGCAGTTCCTAGATGAATTTGCAAAAGATGCTGGCACATCTGAAGCTCTGTGATGCCTCTCCCTGTGACCCTGACAGAAGCACTTTGCTCAACAGCATCACATGTCAATGTCTCTACGTGAATACTAAGGCTTCAGTGGGTCAGTGAGTTATACTTGATTTATTTTTCTTAAAGCTTATCCTCATTACATCAGTGAGCCACTTCCATCTTCCCCCAAATTTACAATCACATGCTATGCCTTACTACAGCAGCTATGGGCACCAGCTTGCCTTATTAACAATACCAGAATAAAACAGATAAAACACACATGGTATTCATAACTTGTTTCTGAAGATTCCACTGCAAATTTTCAGCTAATACTCAAGACTTCCCTACTCCCCTGCATTGAGGTTCTGGTCATAATCTTCCCCTTTCCTGACAAAAAACATTGAAGACTGGGAGCTGCAGCTGCCTAGTTTTAGCAGCAGTACCATTTTGACCAGTTCAGCTCACATCAAACAGCAGTATCATTAATCATACATAGCCAGAGATGTACAAGTAGCCATCCAGAGAGGTTAAGTAATTCAGGATAACAGTGAACCAGAGATTTATGCTGCAATACATTTGTGAGACAAATTTCCACTGGAGATTCTGGTACTGTTTATACTGTGCCAGAAAGAAGTGTCTTCCGAAATACCTCAAAAATATTTTATAAAGCAGATCAAAGTGCTCTGGGTCACAGCTTGAAATTAAATGTTTAATGGCAGACCCCTAAAAAGCAAGCATCAGTCTTACACCTCTTGTGTACTTCTTGTCAGATCGGTGTGAATCAAGAATAACTCCATAAACAGCAGAGAATATACACAACTGCTTATTGCATTACAGGCTACTGCTTTTAACAGAGAACAGTCACTTGCTTCCTGTATAGCAATACATTTAAAAACCTGACACATTCAAGTGGATACCTGCATGGATAAGACAAGAAGATACTTACCAACTTTCCCACTGATGTGAGTAGTTACAGAAGCCATCTGATACTATACCCTATTTAGTCTCTCAAATAACTGCAGTTTTTCTACTCATTTGTTTTGCAGAAAAAGGAATTTATAAAAAGAAAAAAAGAATATTTACTTCTCTTGTCTTCTTTTCCCACCTTCTGACTTTGCAATTCTCAGTATACATGTTACATAGCAAGTGTGTGTGTATATATATATATGTGCATTATATAAAATACATACCTTACATATACACTAAAGGTGTCTCTTCACATCAGTATTCTTCATGTTCTGAAGAATGCAACTGCAAACAATTCAAAATACCTAGCCAATCCAGAAAGGAGAAAAAAAGAATAAGCTACCCAAAAATCCCAAGGAAAGCTTTACACTCCTTGCAGGTACCACAAGATCCCGTTTCCTATGATCAGAGGAACAGCTATATTTCTGCACTGCTTTGCTCTCCCTAGACACACCCCACTCTGCAGTTTCAGTGTTGGGAAGCGTTAGTTGCTCCCTTTCCACTGAGAGTAATATTAATAAATTAAAAAAGTTTCTTTGAAAGTGCTGCCTTAGTCCAGTCCATCACGCTGTGCTTTCCCATTCACCCTGTGGCTCTGCTGAACCGTTCACCACTTTCTTGACCTTCTTCATGCCCTCCATTACTCCAGAAGTTGTCACCCTGGAAGAAAAGGAAGAAACATCAGAACAGAACTTGAACTGTAACATCCATTTCACTAATAGCCCATGCTTGTCTTCCTCCGCGTATCAAGTAACACTTCTCAGGTGTTTACCAAGGCCTAACAGTCTCAATGTTCAGTCTCTCCTATTGCTACCATTTTGCAGGCCAGCTATCATCTTGTACGTGACACTGATGAGTCCTGGGAGCAAGGCCACTGTCCTGGAGAGCCTCAAGGCCCTTCCCATCTATTGTTAAACTAAAGCAGCAAGTAATATTTGTTCCTACTTGAAAAAAAAGATAGCAGGGATGGTTAAACATTTAAACCAGGTGTTTATTTGCTAAAGTTTGAGCTTGCTTTAAAAAAAAAATTTTGCTACACACCTGAACACCCTTAATTCTGTGCATTGAAGACTTTCTTCTGCATTTGCAATGCTTTTCATGGGTACAACATATTACACAAATGCACACATAGTGTACAGTGCTCCAAATTAACCTTATTAGCTTAATGCACACCAACTCCTGTTAATAGCAAAATTACTCAATCAACGGCAAAAAAACCCAGAAGAGAGGTCATCCTTTATTATACCATCCAATTCTGTATTTGTAGTTCAACAGTCAGATTGCCATGACAAAGCCTCATAATCCTGCTCAAACATTAAGCACACTGAACTGTTTATCCAGCCAGAACAGCACCACTCCTCTCAGAACTAACTTAGCTATCCAATGCGCTCTGCAGCCCAGTAGCTTTTTCTGTTACCATACAAAACAGGCTATTTGCATGCACAAGACATTTGCTTTATTCTTTTGCATGATATGATTCTCATTCCATACAGGTATTTTTTCCCCACACATGTGCTACAAAGGTTATTTGGGATGCTGAAAGCAAGAACGCCAATAGCTCAGTGCATTCACAAGGGATGACTGGAAGCATACATAAACCCGTCCTGTTCAAAGATGCTGCTGTCAAGTCTTTGTGTGCTTTCACCTGCCATTTACCATGTAAGAATACTTTATTTGATCAGACTAGCTAACAACATTTTCACAGTATCACCCTGGAGAAGTAATCTTCAGATACACTCTTCTGATAACGCACTTAGTTCCATGTTAAGTATCAGCTTCTGTTCACATACTGTAAAAATAATTTACTCAAACTGGTGTGTTCAGTGACTCAATAGCAGTCGCAGTACTGGGATCCTCAGTGGTTCAGACACTTTAGAGTGGGCCTAGATGAGCTTGTGTTTAAGGGAATAGGGAAAGGGTCAGAAGAGTACAGATCAAGTAGCAGCTTTATTCCTTATTGAAATAAAAATAAAAAAAAGGAGAAGAGTAAGCAGGTTGCTTAAAGGAGAAAGATGAAATTAGTAAACAGTAAACATTTGCCTGGAAGAGATCACATCAAGCTCATCAGCACAAAGAACACTTAGATCTCATAAGTCCTTTCTGTTGACAGAAGTTTTCCCCAGTCACACAAGAAAAAAATCTGGGAAAACATGAGCCAGACAACTAAGATGCATAACTAGTTGGAAAAGCACACACTGAGATGTACTTCATGGTTTCCTGTCAAAAATAAAAGAACACTGAGTGTGGCTCCAGAGAGGTGTGTCCTGGGTTCACTTCTATTCAATAGTTTCAGTGACTGCCTGGGTAATGGAATAGAGAACTTGCTTATTAAATCTGCAGAACACAGTAAGAGCTACATATTTGAGAACAGGACAAGAATGCAGAAAGATTCTGACAAATCAAAAATTTCATTTGAAAAACATGGGGCAATGCAGAGACAGCTACAAAGTTTATATGTCAGAAATTAAACATTATAATTACAGAATAAGGGGTTAAGTATTAAATCTTCAGGGAGAAGTAAGATTACAAATCAAAAAATGAGCAACTAACATAGCAATGCAACAGCAGACATACTGACATATATAAATAGGTGTTTTACACTTACATGACACCAAAGTAGCCCTAACACCTGACTCACAGCTATTCTAAGTTCCCACCTGGCACACAGCCTAGATTTTAGCATTGCACTCTAATACAATTACAAACCCATTGCACACCAAGATGATGACAAAAGTGAAAAGAGGTTATGCCTAAGAGGGGACAATCCACTTCGTCCTGTCCTGTTCCTCCATGAATGTAGAAATAGCTACAGACTGAAATCACAGCCAGGTGAAGTCATGTTATTTGTTACCAGACAGGCCATTTACCTTCCACCCCCCACCATGACAGCAAAGAATTGGGAGACTTCAGGGTGGATTCCTCAACAGTGAAAGTTAAAGACCATCTGATGAGCACTGTTCTTGTCTCACAACAAGTATGTAGTGTAGCTCTTGGGTCGCCATTTTCTCAGGTTGTTTGTTTGTCTGCAACGGGCAATTCTACACTCTCTCAAAATCAGTTCAGTCAACACATTTTAGTACCCAGTAAAATAAGGCTATCGGCACTAAGACCAAGGATACTGCAATTCTTATTGTAGTCCTCTGAGCAGTCTCAGGACTTCAGTTCTGACCTGCAATACTGCAAGTTAAGTGCTCCTTGCCTGCAGTTTGCTGAGCTGCATTTCTAGTCTACAAACTAGCAGCAGTTACAATGCAACAAATCCTTCCCTCTAAACCACCCCTCTACAGAGAGAATTTTTTTGTGGCTGACAGAGGGATACCTCTGTCACAAATGAGGCACAAAAGGAGTTCCCTGAACACTCCATTGCACAGCAGTATGTGCTGGGGAAATTTCAGTTTTCTTTCCCACCCCAGCATTGTATCCAAGGTATCAAGGAATGGCTAAATATTTAGAAGTATCTTCAGCCCTCCAGGGGCAGATCCCAGTTGTCTCTTCTCCTGTTTTGGTGGTAGTTTTTTGGTTTTTTGTTTTGGTTTTGGTTTTTTGTCCAAAAAGAAACTGCAACACTGCCAGCAGCCAGCCTTCACAAGCTATTGCAACTGGTGTGAAAACTGATCAGCCATTGAGCAAAAAAGCTGATCTCTGCATGGGAAATATGTTAGGTGAAGATGTTAGATGAAAATCATTTCTAACAGAGCGTCATGAATCAGTCTGCCACGAAGCACAACTTGAGAGGTAACATAGAAAAGCAAGCAACCAGGACTTCCAGTCTCAGCACAGAATAGGTTGCCTCATGATACAGTGAGAAACTCCACATCCCAAGGCATAAACAAAGGTAGGTCAGTGTTACCACAACAGTTCACTATGTTGAGGCTGTTTCAGGTGTTAAGGAAAGACAAAGCTAGTCTCCATGCACTCAGTAAGATGGATTTTCCAAACTGAGATCAAAACTTTTCCTGCAATTCCTCCTCCAGTGGAAATATCTTAACCCCACATACATGTATGAACACTATTCTCAACCAAGATCTGTATGGGGAAAAAAAAAAAAAAAAAAAAAGCATGCTTTCGTACCTAACATTTAAAGTGAACTTACTCTTGTAGTAAGTTATTTTACTAGCTCAGTAAAAAACCAAACCTGCTTTCTTTTCCCATACCTCACCCCCACCTCATTTAATTGTACTCTATATTTTTGTGTTCATGCCCCAGAAACAGCATTAGGACTGGAAGCCTGACAACTCTTTCTGCCAAGTATAGGTACACCTTTTCAGAGTACTGTAATCTAACAAACTGTCAGCAACAAGCCCACATACTGACAGAGTGGGCTCAAGAGGCTACCCAGCACAGAATACACAGAAAGCCACTTTATTGATGATGAATGGCTACTGACCCTACTTGAAAAAGAACAGACTGGTCCTTAGTTCAGGTTTAGTTATACTCTCCACCAGGACAGCTTCTTTTGAGCCTGGTATAACTGAAGAGAAAGTCCTGTAACTTTTGTGGATGCTTTCTCCCAAGACATATCTGTGTTAGCTGAAAAGATTGACTACAAGTTCCCTTTGCTGTTCTTGATTTATAATTTATTTTTTGAAGGTTGTAAGAACTTACAGAAGGAGGATCTGTCCTATGTTGCTTCTATCACAGACACCCTAGTCTTTGGATTTTTCTTGAAAGCATGCAGATTTCCACACTACCCTTAATTTTTACATTTACTGCCAGACGGAGCTTTGTATAGTTTGTGCTGCATGAAAACAGGCATAAGATCTATGCTTAAAAGGTCCTATATTTTGCTGGAAGACAAGCAAGCCGGGAAAACAAGCTTGATAACCTCACGGCTATCTCCTGCATTGGCTCATAGGAAAGTCGAGTCTAAAGAAACTGAATGCTTCTGCAGCAAATGTTTTGAAGAGCCTGATTTTAACAAAAAC
Organism: Microhierax caerulescens; assembly: GCA_035590215.1. Taxonomy (NCBI): domain Eukaryota; kingdom Metazoa; phylum Chordata; class Aves; order Falconiformes; family Falconidae; genus Microhierax; species Microhierax caerulescens. The sequence goes on along the minus strand of JAVJGJ010000062.1, from coordinate 13,860,313 downwards.
CCTCTGGAAGAGGAAAACCACCATAAAACCTGGCAATAAGACATGGCAGAACACCATGAAGTTTGAAGTTTGCAGGCTTTTAATTTCTGCCACAGTCTCTGAAGACAAGTGGGTATTTATCACATAAAAGAAAAAACACACTCATGCAATGGTTAGTCAGGATACTGTCAGGCACTTAGTCACTTGCTCAAATAAGCCTTGATATTTTACCCCCACAGAAACACCATTTAGTATTTATAAAAGCAAAAATAGGAGCAGCAAGGCCAAGTCAACAAGAAATTTAATACACTTTCATTGCAGTGCTTCACCTGTCACAGAATGTGTATACACGTGCTTTTCAAATACATGCAAACTTCACCTCCCTGATGTAGCTGGGGAGGGGAGAACAAGACACAGATTACACCATACCAAGCACCCAAACAGAGCAGAACTTCTGGTGAATCAGATGAGAAAAATTCAAGCAGGCCTAAGGGGAACAACTCACAAGGCACAGCAATGAAAACTCCCAAGGCAAAAAGCAAAATGTCTTACTAGGAAAAGGCCCACAAGGAACTCTGATCCTCAAGTTTCTAGTAATGTCTATTTCACTATGGTGAGGTATAAATCACTTCATTAGTTCATTAAACTTTCTCCAGCTTATTTCTGGCAGATTCTTCCAAATTTAGAAGCTTCTCTAATTTACTGAAATTACTAAATATGAAAGGTGCCATATTATCAGCCCTAAAAAAGCTCAAGTAAAAAATAATTAAGCATGTAACACAAAGTTGAAATTCACTCTAACAGGCAAAAAAGAAAAAACCTTGTTTCTGTATCATCACAAATCCTACCACATCTTCCAGTTCAGACAGTGCCTTCCTGATGTGGATGTTTACTTACCAGCTTCCAAACTGAAACCAGTTTCTTATATAAACCATTTAAACACCTGTATGTGACAGTGATTTTAAGGTCACTACCCACTAGTTGGATTCCACTTGTGCAATGACAGTTTTTATGGACCCAAAGCAAAAATAGCTGAACATCTAGAAAGAAGATCTTTGTTACTAGAGATACTTGCAAGAAATTAAACCACTTGCATGACATTTCAGGTGGATTCTATGATTCAAACCTCCTCATAGCAATTTCCCAACAACATCCATTTCCTTCTGAGCTAACCATGAGGGCAAACACACTATGACTTTTTTTTTTAATTTTGGCACTTACAATAAAAATTGGGAGTGTTGCTTTGTTTCATTCCAGATCAAGTAGAAGAGATTTGACAAGCTGGAAAAATTCTTAGGAACAGGCTTTTGAGCCTGTACGTGAAATACAATTGTGCATGAAATGTGTAACTACTAGAGAGATTAGTTTAGCTCTGCTGCTATTAAGGCAACAGACTCTGCGGTAATCATAGCTCTATTCAACACTTCTAGCATGCTGAATTTCTTAGGGCAGTTTCTATTACAGATTCAGAAATACCACTCATTTAAGTCCTCAGAAAACCACTGCAAAGAGAATAACAGGGACTTAGGCTGAGCCCTACTTTATAATTTCTCCAGACTAACTCAGGTCCTATTGGCACCTCATGGTTTAGCAGCAAGGAATAGAACAGGGAAGACTATTGGTAAAAATCCATCTCCTCAGCTGAGTGTTAAAATAATTTTCTCCAAAGCTACAGACTGAACGTCAAGGTAGATTAAGATGTGACACCATGCTTATTTATGGTCTGTAGATTAGCAGTTATTTTTTGTTGCTGGTTTGGTGGTTTTCTTTGGGTTTTTGTGTTGTTTTTTTTAAATGTGAAGTTTTAATGACAATCTGTAAGGCTCGGTGTTCAGCAACACAGATTAAACACAGAAGCTCTTTTATTTGATATTTTCAAGGACATCTTTTTGCCCCATGAAAAGCTTCACCATCTTATTCCACATTACTGCCATATCCACCTAGAGGCTCCTATGCATATCAGAAATCTCTGTTAGTTGAATACACACTAAATAGATACCTCATTTTTAAATGTGTGGGCAGATCCTAATCTTTCTCAAAAGAAGGGTTTAGAGAGATGAAAGTAAACTCCTTTTGAACATTACTTTTTCTCAAATCAAGAGAGGAGGTAAAAAAAGGTAGGGAGGGGTTCTTACACAGCTTCCGTCTCCAAGTCATCCTCATCGTCTTGAGAGAGTTGTAGATAAGGGTTGTCTGATGCTGGACGGAACTTGTACCCAGTGAGGACAAAGAATACAAGTGTGGCCATTTCATCCAGCAGCTGCAAGTAAAAACAAGATTTAAGTTCACTCCTGTAATCCTTCATGGTCATGAAACAGTTATCCTCATTCATAAGCTTCAAGATTTAAAGGCCAAGAGGCCTCTGCCATGGCAGAAATAACAAAGCAATTCCCATCCTGTTATCATTAATCCCAGGCTAAAGGCTGTCAAGCCCTTTGTTCTTTCAGTTTTCCCTGCCACTTTAAATACAGTTACAGTTCTAGCCATCACTCCAGTGCTTTTAAATAACTATGGCAAGACTTGGCTTTTAAGGGGGCGAATCGTCACCCCTACATTGTTTTGTATTTTCAACAGTTAATGTATTCCATAGACTCCCTGCGCGGTTACTTGGATTACACATGAAGAAACCAAATGTTTAATAGTCACTCTAAATAAATAAATAGATAGATAAGATAGATAAATAAAGCCTTGTAGATGGAAGACTGAAAGCCTATTTCACTGGCTCCCTGGGGCCTCAATTACACAGGGCAAACCTGACTATTTTTTTTTTCTTCTTTTATGTTCTTGATTAATTTCCTTCAGACATTTTTAAATTGAAAGACTAGAAATCAATAATGCAATTACTTTTAGACATCTCATGTATAATCCAGCAGCCTTGCTGGACAAACATAAAACTAAAATACATATTCTTGTCACTTCAGGCACATCAGTGATAAAAATCAGGAGGAGACAGGATGCAGCATTATGCTTTGAGATGTTCTACTATAACATAACAATTTGCATTGTTGGTTTTTTTTTTGGTGCAGTTGTATCTAAAGAATAATAGCAAAAAGAAAAAACATATCAAGGAATGGATGTATTTTCCTTTGCTGGCAAATACCTGGTATAGCCATTTCCACTGGAATGGAACAGCAATCTTTATGAGAATTGCAATGATCCGTGTGAAGTAAATGTAACATACAATCTGGGAAGGAAAAGAAGAAACCATGATGACAGCAATAGCATCACCCTTACAGAACCTCTTTTTCCAGAGAAATAGCTCAAGCAAATCCCAGACAACTCATGCCAGACTAGCCTTATTGTGCTCCTAAAAAAATATATGGAAGATATAGGCTGAGGGCTCTACTGATTGTTGAACATCCAAATGACTCCAGCTATTGCAAACATGTTTAAGTTACAGCAGGAAATGCTTTACGTATTACAATTTTGTAGAACCTGAAGAATCCAATTGTAATTTATGACTCTTACCACTTATAAGAGTCTGAAATGAGGCTGTTGGAAATCATTAAGAAGCCTATATTCTCTTGGGAGATATGCTCATGGCTCCTACTGACATAATCAGAAACTGCACACATGCATCTCAAGGCACCACTTGGGCCCAAGTTTAATTTTTGGCACGTTCACAGTACATTGTTCAAGCCCATCAATTCAACCAGCAGCTCAAGCTGTCTCCAGAGGAAAACATCAACCATTACAAATGGCTGGAACCACTTTAAAGATAGACAGAAAGATTAAACTAGGAAAAGAAATGTAGCTGCTTTGAGGATTGTAACCCAGTTGACTAAGATGCCAAAGCATGGCAGGGTCCCAGAACTAGGAACATCTCTACCACATCCACCACCTACAGTAGCTTCCAACATGTAATCTATCAAAAGGCTTGAATGACTTTTAACTGCTCTGTATGTATGCATACAGGTGTTATACTTACCATAACATAGTAATGTCTAAACAGCTTCAGCTTTGCTAGGTTAATGGCAGCTATCAAGAGAACACAAAAGTCCATCAGAAAATTGTTAAAATGAGACAGTTTCTTTTGATGCTTGTCTGCAAGGTAGGCAAGCAGTCAAGACTAGGACTCTGGCAACCCCAGACTAGATGGGTCTGACCCAGAGCCCACTGGGGACTCTGAGGAGTGCCACTCTTGCTTGTCTATGTACTGGACAACTTGTAGGCTGGGGTGAATTCCTCTTAAAAAGGCAACTCAGTGAGATCACTTCCACACTAAATTTTATATACATGCACCCTACCAATAAAAAACCTTCCTCTTTCTATGTATAGCCAACTACATATCATCACCTCACTTGGGCCAGAAAGGCCATGCCACTTGGCACTGTCTCCTAGAAAATTTTACCTTTACCTTTCTACAGTAATCTTCAGCTAGCCCAAGCTACTTTGAGGTAATCATGGCTCTGGGAACCACTGGATCTTGTCAAACAACAGCGGAAGTATTTTAACATCTAAGTAGTATTGCCTGTCACTTGTAGTTCAGTCACAACTTAACAGGTGAAATAGTTCTCATAGCAAATGCACATGTTTCAGTCACAAACTGTGTAAGTTAAGGCCCCAGGCTAACCTATGTTTATTGGACAGATTACATCAGCTCTTGAGGAACACAGCAGATATTCAGGTGAACAAGCAGAGGTCAACAACCAGATGGAACAGCTGTCAACTCTGGTTTGAGAGTTAGGTTTTACAGGTGCAGCATGATTACAAATACAGACTCCTGGTGCTTTTGTGACAACAAGAGAGACAAAGACTCCAAGATATGCTGACAGAATACAGAGGTGCAATTCAGAGCCCAAGAACATGAGCTGCCAGTTAGAAAATACTGCCACAGACTTACTAGTATTCCCTCCAAGCCCTTATTTTTTTATATATATTTTTTTTTAATGAGATGTGGAAGTGCAACACATTGTGGTTAAGTTCATCTGCATTCCCTCACAGAAATCACCCACTGCAAAAGGCAGACTTATAAAAGGATGCATGTATTTGCATGTCAGGTCTTCCAGGTTCACAACAGTACAAAATCCAGTATTACACATCAGGAAGAGGAGGGCTAACAGCTACCCGAGAAATGCTTCACTGCCTGTGGCAAACACAATGAAGCTTTTCTTACGGAAAGGTAATGTCAAATACAGCACAAACTCTCACAGGTTCTCACTACATAAGCTACAGTGAAGACAGACAACATTCTGTTATAACCCTACTTCGTATAAACTAGAGAGCAAGAGTGCCTTTCAAACTTACCTTTAGTGTTCCAGGAAAACCACTGGAAGCTATGGACACTCCAAGACAGATACAAGCCCTCCTCCAGCAGATGTACTATAACAACAGCACCTGACTAACACAAGGCATCAACTGACTGACAGGTAGATCAAACTAAGCTAACAGCAGTTTTGATTTAGTGCTGGCTAGTGGCTTCTACATATTCCCAAACAGGATGTTGAACTTTTGACAGAGCACAGGGCAGATCAGTAAGAGAAAGCAGAGCCAGAGCTCAAGAGGGGGAAAAAACCCAACCAAACCTTATTTGAGAAGGAACACAAAGTTTGGTTCCATGAAGCTAAAGCTCTTACTGTGCAACACACATCTGAACACCAGATTGGGGGCAATCTTACAGCACAATATGGCAGAGGAACACTGGCTCACAGATTTGGGAGGATGCTCCCTTCTGGACTGTAACATGAAAACCTGAACACAGAATAGGACCTACTTCGCAATATACAGTTCTGGACCCCTGAAAGCAGTGCTCAAGTTCTAGACTTGTACCTGTTAAGTACCGTCAGTGAAGCACTGAGCACTTTCACTGGGCAAAAGATGGCAAAACTTAAAACTGCTAGAACAAGAATCTAACTACGTTCTTAGTAGCTAAATCAGCCCTAAGACACTACTTCTCAGTCACTTCCATCCCTTGCAAAAGCTAGCTTCCCACATTTAAATAGCAAAAACTTGCAGATTTTTGTGAGTCTAGGGCTCTGCCAGACAACATAGCATTAAAAGCTTTTCATAATACAGTTGGAGAAAGATTAAAGTGAGTAAATACACAGGACAAGCTCATTAAATCATGATGTAGGGAAGCAATATCGTCTTAAAGGAGAGCTACGTTAAGTATGACCATGAAGATCTTGTGATGTACCACATATTGGTTTGTATACAGAAGGATCTATTTCGAACTCAATGCATCCATCTTCAAGAACTGCCACCAACTGGTGCAGTGACAGGCCATGAGAATTACCAGGCTTTGTAGTTAAAGCAACACCAACTCAGCAGCTGTGATTCAAACTGTCAGTCCATCAGTGCTTTACCATCAACAACTGAGTGAGTTGGGGTGTCATTTCTGATTCATGCAGTGCATAGGAAGAAAGGAGAGTGAAGCCAAAGATCTGGCTGCCAATTGACATGTCATATTGCCACCTTTCCCAGCTGATGGAGCATAGCTAAAGATCTCACCTATTCAATCAATACCAAAGAGTCAGAAGTTAGTATATCCAGATATCTAGAATGGTTGAGCATGGGAAATAAGAATAAGAAGAGGGACACCCCCCACCCCAAATAGAAAGACTGAAGAACCACCTCTGGAAGTTGTCTTGCTCATTTATCACAATTGGGTGTTCTCCTCTAGCTGCCTCAACTTCAGGAATACTTCTCTCCACTATCAGATAGTAAAGTCAGTATTAACGCACATCTACAAAGTTCTGCCAGTTTTTTTTTTAAACAGCTCAAAGTTATAGCATACTGTTCTGGAGAAATTCTAAAATCATCATTATTTGGCATCAGCAGCCTATGAATTGCTTCTTCACAAGCTGAATGCAATCCAAGCAGTAATACTTGAGTCTCACTTTGCTGGACACTAAGACTTCAATTCACCTTAGCATGGATGTCCAGACACCAACAGCAACACTTGCAAGGAGAGAGGCTAAGCCAACAGCTGTCACTTACAACTTGAATCACTTGCAGCCCCAACCTGTGAAGCTGTGATAACACAGCAGCAATCACAGTATGCAGTAAAGCTTGGGTAAACTTATATTTTGAATATGCTAACTATTCTTCAGGGCACAGTACTTAATTGCAGAGAAGGAAAAAAAGAAACCTACAATCAACAAACAGAGAGACTTTCTACCAAAGGTTTTACAAAGGAATTCACACTTGTGTTCCATCTCTTTCAAAGAGTAGTTAAGAAGATAAAAGGCATCCTCCTGGAAAGGTTTAGAACAGCATCTATACCTTGCTTCTCTCAGTTTCACCTATCACCATTTACTTTAACAGCCTGTGTCTGCAACAGCCTGATTGGCATTGATCAAAATATAGTGTACCACAGTATTTTGATAATCAATCATTCAGATTGTCCCATGACCATTTCAAATTTTGAGACAGCCTGTAAGATGGGGGAAAAAAGAAAATCAGACCATATGCTACAGCCTTACACACCATCAGACAATAACTTTTTGATGAGTAGGTTTGAGCTTTTTAGAATATGTAATAACAATAACAGGACTGCAGCTGAGGGCATAGGGAGCTCAAGTCCAGGCCATACAGTACACAAGGGCAAACCATAAAGCATCTTTAGTGAACCCACTGAAGTACAGATAAGAATATTTCTACACTGCTTTGCATGCTATACTAACTCTGATGCATTTGAGATGCAATCTATGCCATTACCAAATAGTAAATAGAAGTTTTCTATTCTTCTCAAGAATGAAGGCACACATGTAGATCTAGGCCTCAAAAAGAAACTCCAGGAGTAACTCTGAGAAGTATAGCTCTATAATCTCTACAGTACTCTGCTTAAAAGCATTCCTGTAGTAGAAAGAAGAGGTCAGGCAAACATACAGTAACCCTTGGTGTCATGCATGAGAAGGTAGCACAGATTAGTTAATCACAGACAAATTAATCTTCCTCACCAGGGTCAGAAGAAAGTCCAAAGTACAGGATAAGCAATGTATTTCCAACATATAACTGTTACATCAACCCCAGATGGCCATCTAGGGCACCTGAAATGATATATCGGAATATAGTAGGCCCACTGAATTCCTCAACATTTCCCAACTTTCCAGCACTATGCATTGAGGTCTTGACACTTAAATCACCAAGCTCTACCTCAAGGTTTGAGATGCCTATGTACTACCTACAGCATGTTTACTCCCGCGCTACCCCCTCCTCACTGGCTTGCTGTGGAAGTGTTTTGGCATGGGTCTCCACAAAGCCATTGCCTCCAGCATCTACTGAGCTCAGCTGAGCAGTGAGTGTTCTGCATCATGCAGGACCAGGCTCTTTGTTCACAGCATTTTCCTGGTACAGAAGCAGGAAGACTCTGAACAACAAACAAATGGTTTTTCCTAACTTGAGGGCAAGCATGAAAGCATTAATCATTTGCCCACTGCACAGCACACAGGGAATGTGGCCTGTGAGCTACACACTGCAATGTATTTACCCTAAATCTGCTGCCAACTATGACATGCTGCAGTGCTTCAGGAAAATACCTAACCGCTCATGATCAGACTGCACAGTTTCACATCTCTCATCACACATGAGGCACAATAAGAACAAAACTGCAGTGGTGTTTCCAGCCCTCTATTCCTCCCGCAAACAGCAGATTACATGATACACAAGAGTAGGTTATGACATTTGAGAGGTCCAGTGACATACAACTTTCAGTTCCAAACAAAACAAAAAAAAGCAAGTTTACTCCATCTCTTCCTTTTCTCGTGATATCTGTAAACACAGTAGCGGTCGTTGAGCAGTTTCCTGTCGAAACTTTCTAGTTTGCAAGGCTGATTTCATTAAATCTGCAAGACACTTGTAATGCAGATCCAGAAATGGACAGAGGACATAGGCTCTCATCTGAAAAAAGATAAAGTGGCAGACCAAATAGCTGTACTTAAGTCTGAAGGGGTGATTTTAAAAGGGGAAGAAGAAAAGCTTCTAAAAATGGGATGCTTATGCCTAATGCTGTGCAAGGTAAGAAGCCTGTGTAGGTCAGATACTTTAAAGATCACCTTCAAAGGAAAAAAGCAAACAACCAGGCAGCTCAAACTCAGCTCTATCACTGTGCCATGCCTACTCTCTACTACCTATTCACAGTATCTGTGGATCTAAGGTCTCCCTGGATAATTATGGCTTTAGAACAATTCCTCTAGCTTTCTACCTCTAGAAAACTTAAAACAAAAACAAAAAAAAAAAAAGAAAAAAAAGAAAAAAGAAAAACCCAAAAGAAACGCAAACCAAAATAAACTTTAAATGACCATTAGCTAGTGATTCAAATCACCACTACTTATAACAAGACTTTTTAATAATTAATTACAATTATTGCTAATACAAAGCCTATGACAAGCACAGCTGTAAAAGACTACAAGACTGGTAATCCAACCAGCCTTCTGCTTCATTTCTAGTCCAGTCACAACCATCATGGCTGCACTTCATTCAAGGGAATGCTAACTAATAAACAGGGTGTGAAGAGGACAAGACAAGACTATCAGGAAACACTATCAAGATACTGAGCCATGAAGTCCTGGAGTTGTTAGTTCTAATAGATGCAAGAAAGCAAAAATAATTGTCTCTAGGTCTTTCTCACCAGCAAGGAGGTCACTAGAAGGCTCAGTGCCAGGAGAAACAACTATTGAATTTTTAGTATATAATTCTCCAAGACAACCTATAAGTTAATGATTTCTCTTGAGAGAACAGGGAAAACAACCTTTGAGGTAACAGTAGACAATAAATCCTAGCAAGCAATAGGCAGTCCAACTAGAAAACTGTGTAAGATTCAGTCTGCTTTAACCACAGGGCAGGCAATGCAGCATTAAACTGCATGTGAGAAGATCCAGTAGTTTTTACCACCTCAGGACAAAACTATCTTCAGCTGTGGGGAAAAAAAAAAAAATAAAAAAAACGCTGGCAATTTTAGACTTAGTGCTGGCCCTATTTTTCTCATGAGAAGCCAAGACACAGAGCAGCGCCTCTGCAGAACAGGGCCTCCAAGGGAAGCCTAGAATTAAGAGTATGTAGTTCCAAGTCAAGACTATTCATTGATAGCCTAACACAATCATAGAATCACTTAGGTTGAGAATGACCTTTAAGATCATCGAGTGCAACTGTTAACCTAGCACTGCCAAGGTCACCACAAAACTATGCCCCTAAGTACCACATCTATGTGTCTTTTAAGTACCTCCAGGGATGGTGACTCGATCCCATCACTTCCCTGGGCAGTCCATTCAAATGCTTTTGACATCGCTTTAGGTTAAGAATTTTTTCCTAACTTCAAATCTAAACCTCTCCTGGCACAACTTGAGACTGTTTCCTCTTGTCCTATCACTTGTTACTTAGGCAGAGATATCAACATCCACCTCACTACAACCTCCTTTCAGGTAGTTGTAGGGTGCGATACGGTCTCCCCTGAGCCTCTTTTTCTCCAGGCTAAATGACCCCGGTTCCCTACCCTATTACAGTGCAACCAAATCATACTTTTGGTTTTCTCAACCAGGCACACTAGCAGCATGACATTAGGTAACATTATGCTTCAGGCATCACATTTCCATTCACTTGCTCCCCATGTGCTCCTATCAACAGCCTCTAAATACTCTAACCACATTGTACTTCACAAGTGAGTCCCAGCACTGTGGTTGTCCTGGCCTCAGTCTGCTGCCAGACCACGTAATGCTTTCCCTGAAGATATTTTCCTTAGCTATTCTTTTAGTATTAGTGTAGCATAACACAGCTGCTAAGCCCCTTCCAATAGACAATTACAGAACCTTCAGGATCTGTACAACCAGATGGTAATATCAGTAGGCAAAATGTTGTAACAGCAGTAGGTGATCCACAAGCAACATTCATGATACAAAGTGCTATCACTCATGGAAAACAATTCAAAACAGAGGACTAAGAACAGTCCCTCAGGGATATCATGCATAGAGCACTGATGAGCTACAGAGACACAACGGTTCTTGTCAGATCACAGTTTTCTGTTACCTCCCTTACAGACTACAATGCATCCTTCGGATGAGATTGGTTTCAGACCTTGACTTCATCCATTACAACAGATCCTTGACATCGGCCACATTTTCTCCTTCGTGCAGTGTTTTGAAGTTAAACAGACTCCATTGCACCATCTTGTGATTAGAACCATCAAGTGCAAGGTAGACACGGCATGTGCCCCAGTTAGGTGCACTAGCTGCTGAGTGCCAAGTGTCAGAAGTCACAGACTCCATTGCCACCCTGCAGTTCTGCCTTAGTTACAGGGAAGCTGAGCACTATTTGCAGTCACACACAGTGGCCTCACCTAAGAACCAGGCCTAACATATGCAAAGTCTCCAGTTCAGATGAAAGACCGCTTCAGGGAATGTCTAAATTTAAGCAGACCTTCTAACAGTCCCCCCTTTAGGTCTGGGGTTTTTTTTTGTGTGTATGGTGGTGAGTTTGGGTGGGTGTTTTTTTTTTTTTAAAACAGTTTGGAATCTCAAAAAAACCCCAGCTGGGCTCACCTTAAGTATTGTTTCAATTTAACAGATGGCAAGGAAAGACCTAATCTGTGGCCTGCACAGGGCTGAGTTTAGTATCTAGCCTTACAGTGCATCTACTAGACTACAGAGGCAATCTGCACTGAAACGTCAATGTCTCAGTGGAAGCCAAGGAAATGGCTGGATGAAGCATTCAGACCTAGGAGGCTATCTCCAGAAAGAGGAGACAAGTTAAAGGATATGACTGGGTTGAAAGGATGTTGCCAAAGGACCTCCTAGAAATAAACCTTCAAGAAGGGTAAGCCACCAAGTGAGAGAATGTTGAAATGGCTGCCTGCTTCCAAGGAAACCAGTGCTATACTCCGTGGCTTGCATCTGCAGCCAACTGAGGAACTCGTTCAGATGTGAGCAGATAAGGCAGGAAAACCACACACTACAGAAGCCATTATTTGGGTTGGCTTTCCATCCATCATCTCCTTTTCACTGCTACAGTACACATAACTCCACTTTATGCAAGCAGTCCTTAAAGCTGCTGACAAACATGGACAAGTCAAGAACTGTGTTACATTGAATGCCAATTTATATTTTGTTTCATAATGAGGTTTGTTTCCCTCTATTCTGACAGGAACAGATTTCTGCAGAAATTGAAATAAGGGAGTCTATTTTGACTAACAGTCAGCAATCCCAGAATTCACTTCTAGTTCTGCTTCTGAACACCTGAGTCTGAGAAAAGGCAGCCCATCTGTCAAGATTATTTGCTCTCGATATCACATCTAGCTCATGCACCAAGAGCTGTACAAGCACCAGAGAATGAGTTCCATGTACGAATTCTGAAAGTCAAAGCAATACATGGAAAAGGTGATTTTCAAAAAATTACTCCCATGAGCCCCCTGAGTAAAAGCAGCCATGTGACACTAACCTAGTATATAGTTTTAGTTTACTTATTTTAAATCAGCATCATGTGTTTGAAATTTCTGGCATTATCTTATAATATATGCTGGCATATAGCATAAACCAGGAAAAAAAAAAAAATAAAAATCACAGATTTCTTGCCTTTCCCATCTGTTGCTGAAGCCTCCTGTAAATGCCTTATTGACCTGGAAAAAAAAAAAAAGTTAAATGAGCAGATTAGCTAAGTTTTACACTCCCTTTTTACTGTAGCCCTCTAGAACATTGACAAGTTTTGTTAGCTCTTTATGACTGGGGTACGCTTGCAATTAACTGTGCTTAGTGTGCTTGGCACTGCATATACTTCACCCCCAGCTTAAGCAGTTAGTTATCTGTTAGTATCAGTTAGTATCTGTATTTCCTTTTGGTTAAAAAAGCCTGCTGTCAACGCCTACAGAAAGCTTTGTGGGAGGGAAGAAGGGAGCACAGTGAAAAACTAGGGCATTTTCCAGCAGAATGCTTTCCACTTGTACAATTAAGCTGAACTACTATTCACAGTCCTGCCAAGCATTTGGCATCTTTTAAGTTCTTTTTGTTTAAATAGTTGATTACAGCTTAGCTTACATGTCTACATAGGCAACTTAGGTAACAGAAGTTACCCTGTGGGAACATAAATTCAAGGGCCAAGTCTTAGTCACCTTGCTCACTTGAGTCATCCCACCAGCTGCAGTGATACCATCCAGATGAAAAAGGGGCAGCATTTTATGCCTTGGGCTTCACTGCCAGTATATGTTGGTACCACGACAATGCAGGAACAGTGGTTACACACTACAGTTACAGGACAGCTCACCCACATGCATTTGTTCTTCAGATACAGTTCCTTTACGGAAAGCAAGTTTTGTACCAGCATATCACGACATATGGATTCTAGCATTAAGTAGTAAGAACTACAACTGTAGAAGTCACATTTATCACAGGAAATCAGCTTCTACAATTTCAGTTAATAATCCTGCAGATTTATTTACCATACCCAAATGCTTTCAACTTCAGAAAAGCTGCTGCATTTTCACTGGAACAGGGGAAGGGGCAAGCAGGTAGTGCAAATTTATTGGAAGACATTTCCCAGCCTTGGCAGAAGGTCACCAAGACTGCGTAGGGTTTTGCCCTTATGCAGAGGACAATTGGGAAGGTAAGGACAGAGGAAACCCACCTCACATGTCAAGCTGAAGCTTACTCCCATCTACTGAACAATGTGAATGTGTGTCTTTACACACACCTACATATGCGTTATGAAACAGCTCTCTGAAACACTCAAGAGTTACACTCTAGAGTGATAAATGTTTAGTAAACATGTCATATCCACTCTGTTTCAGAAAAAAAATACTGGAGATACTGGAGAAAAAATAAGAATATTCTCTGTGCTAATCAAGGAGCCAGAAGCTCCTTCATATCCTCCTTTAAATCTAGCTGTTTATCCAATTAAGACTAAAATAGATTTAGAAGATAAATGTTCTAACTGGCAAGAAGCGACCATAGTATTTATTTGAATTATCAGCGTTTTGGTTAAGTTTTATATAACCAACATTATTCCCTGCCAAGAAAAGTGGAAGAAGGACAGGGAAATGCTCCCCTGGGATTATTTCTTCTAAACAGTCAAGTAAAAATGCTGCTGCTCTGTTGGAAGGCAGCACTGATCTTAGCACTATTGTTTTAGAACTTTGCAGCCTAGGTTCCAACCTCAGACAGTAAAGAAAAATCCTGTTTCTCAATGTAAGAGTCAACACTTCTGCAAAATTCTAAGCTTCAAAAGCACCTATAGTCTGCACTACGCTGACCACAGTTAAATTGCCACCCACCCCACTTACTTTGGAAATGTTAAGGTGGGGATAAAACATCTTCCACAACACAAGACTGAAGCATTAAAACTGTTACAGTTTAAAAGTTAACAGAATGCTTGACTTCAAAGGACTGACTTTTTTTGCTGTGGCAGTACCTTTAGCTCTAACAGTCAATAGCTATTAATTCAGAAACAGCTCAAGGCATCACAGCTCAGAAACCACACCACACACACAGTGACTCACCACACCACTGGAAACAGGATGGCTCCACAACATAGCAAGTCCACCAGAAAGAGTATTTCTTTCCACAGTCCATATTCAGTTGTCCCCTCTTCTGTTGACTCTATGATAATGTATGCCACATTTGCCAGTACCTACAGGATGAAACATGCTTGTTTCAGAAGCTTTCCAAGGTAATACTAGATGTAGGATGCCAATTCAGCAAAAGCTGTTCCACAGCTGCAGGAAGAGCCTATTCAGTAACACCAGTAATTCTTCTGCAGCTCTATGTCAAGAAAGTCACACATTCAGTAGTATCTTCACGGGATTTACAGACATAAGATTGATTGGAACTTATTTCTGCTGACATTTGGAAAGTAGCCCTTTGTTATATACTATGCTGAATCTACTGTATCAGTAGAGATAAAAAGAGCAAAATCTATTCATTAAAATACAGTAACAGAACTCCACATAAACACACAGAGCAAACAGTTTAAATACTTTATTCTAAATTAAACCAATAATTCAAACTGGTCATTGACCACATTTTGTAGTCCATACCTGAGCTCTGTAAGAGCCTCAAACACTAACTATATATTTCTGGTTTTGCAGCTGAGTAAGCAATTCCATCTGGAGAGGTAGAAAAACTGTTCTATCTACAACAAACAGAAGCGCTGCCCTCCTATATTCTTCAGTTCCTGGAGTTGGAGACAAGCACTGATCACTCTGAACACACTGGGCAAGTTTCCCCCAGACCCAACAGGCTCGCAAGTCTTTTTTTCCACACTTTTTTTTTTTCTTAAGCTTCTTCAGCAAGCATTTAAGAAGTGACAAATTTCATTTAATTTCTCAGCTCAGTAGTTTAGTACAGTTTGGCAGCCCAGGTTTTGCCCCCGTGGGAATATACCTAATTTATAGCTAGTTGTTCATTTTCTGACACTATCTGACCACCATTACCACATACTCAATATAGGCAGAAAAGTGGGGAAAAATCATAGAAATAACTTCTGGCCCAGGAAATTGCAGCTCAACTTACATTCTAACCAACAGGCTTATACAAGCAGCATCTACGTGGTGTTTTGGGAAGGATTCACAGACTTTTACAGTTTGCACAAGCAGCTCCCCCACAAGATGTTAAGTATTGACAGAGCTTAGTCCTCACCTGAAGTGGGATTACAATCATAAAAATTTTTTTGTCTTTATCTGACAGGATGTGCTTAATGAAAGCCCAGCCTGTGCCAATAAGAGCAATAGTGATGAACAGAAGAGCACCCTTCAGTCTGAAAGAGAAACAGATATTGCAGTGAGACACTTATCACATTTTCTCTTCTGTCCAGGTTCTCTCCTACAGTCAGTAAAGCCACAAACCCAAACAAATGCCTTGCAATTCATAATTTTGGCAAGTGCTTATCCTACAACAGTGAAGCAGATGTACTTGCTTACAACTGTGTATCACATAACAATATTGCACTTCATTCACAATTGTCAATATACAATCTTTTCCTGGGAGAGTCATCTATTCACTATCATGAACAGGAAACAACACTGGCAGCTGTACCCTCTTACCATTCACAGCAAGGGCAAATTAGATACTTGAATACTATAATGAACAAAGAAAAGCAAAGCATTTATCCTTTTACTCCTCCACCCACACAAGTGCCAATTCTCTGCAGCTGCCCTCTGTGAGTAGAGCCTTCCCCTTCACACAGGGCTGATTGCTGTCTTATCATTCAGACCATAGTACCAAAGAATCAACAATTTTCTAGTTTGCTCAGGAGGGGGGCAGCCCCACAGGGAATTCAATTCCAATGTTTGAATCCATCACATCAATTTTCTGACATACTTACAGGTGAGTGATGTAATAAACAACGGCCCAGCCTTCAATAGGAAATCCCTGAGAAGAAATGTAGTGATAGTCAATCTGGAAGCAGAAGACACGTTACTTTACAACCTGCTCATCAGCACCCTACCCTTGTTTATACATCAAGTCTGCTCGACTGCCACTTCAAGTTTCATTTTCCAACAGGCATGTACAAACTCAGCTCTGTAACATCTTAGAGATTACTTCCTCCCAACACATGCTAGTTTTGTTTAGCAACAATGAGGTAATTTTCATTTGCTGTATTTCCTAAGTGTTAGTGGATATATCTCACATCATCTACACCCTTCCCACACAGCTCCCACACCTAAACCATAGTTGAACAACTGCATTTGTAATCTATTTATTCATTCATTGTTCAAGTTCAGTTGCACTAGATAACTACAGACTTTCTAGTTTCACTGGAAACCTGACTCAGTTCATTAGACTCCAAAAATGTTTGTGGCAGTTATCCTATCACAAACGTGAAGGTGCAGATCACGGCTGACACAAACAGTGAAGGATTAAACACTTGCCATTACCTTAAAGATCTTTTCAGTGGAAAGGCAAAGTCAATACCACCTAACAGAGACTTTATGTATTGAAACTATTAAATCTTCTAACATTAGGTGTGTTACAGCAGACTATAGTACTTCATCTACAGAAGTGCCCTTGAATTTTACAAACATTCATCAAGGTTTCCATTTATCAGTATTTATTGCAAGTCATATGGCTGAAGCAGCACCATAGCTCAAGCTTTCAGGCCAGTCTTAGATGGCCAAAATATTAGAATTTATGGAACTCATTCAACCCTCATGTGCTTGTTGCTTTATTACTTTAGGCCATGATCTCAATTGTATTTGTCAGAATTCGCTGATGAAAACTAAATCACTTCCTCTAAACAGCTGCAGTCCAGTTCCAATGCTTAAATATGAAAGACACTTCTCCCTGCCTCACATTTCCCCTCATCCAAAGAGGATTTCTCTAAGAGCATGCCCTGGATTCCATGCTCCTAGTTCCTAGCTGAACAATTTCAGGCAGAAACATCATACATACCGCATGAAAGACTAAGGACAGAGATTTTGTGAAAGGAAGGGCTGCCATTAGCCAGTGAATCTTAAAGACATCATTTCTGGGAAATAAATAAAAAAAAAAAAAAAAGAAAAAGGAAGAGCATGAATTAAAATCCAGGAGTAAAAATTGCAGTTCCTAAGTGTATTTCCTTGAAATGTATAAATATCAAACAGGAACTCCCAGGGTGAGCTGACTATTACCATAAAAGGATTGCCTTTAATGTTGCACCCAAAGCTTTTGCAACATCCTGAACAACCTTTCAACTATATGTTCTACAACTCTGATTTTTAATACTTGGGTTAATTTAAAATAGTAATTCATAGGAACTTCTTGCATATCTAGATCATAACTGTTAGAAAGTTTGCTAAACATAATTCAAACATGTATCACTTTGCCCTCTGGCCCCACATCACTATACCACACCACCAAGTGATCTCCAGACTACCAAATAATCCAATCACCAAATAAACTTCAGACTAAGAAGAAAAGCCAAAATGGAATCATAGGTGCTCCTGGCTTCTGTTGCTATACTTTAATTATTCAGAAGCATGGTTTTCAATTATTAATTCCTACCACTTTTGACTCAAGATGTTTATGGCTCTCCACTGCCATAAGCTGCCATTCTCTGTATGAAAAAAAATTACATCAAGTTTTTCTTGTTATTTGTTTTCAAACAGCGTTCTCCTTTTGTCATCAGCTACAGGAATATCCTGTTTATTTGTTGCCACAATACATTTTCATATATACAGTACATAAAGAATTTTTTAACATAAGACAACTTTAGAACAGTGGTCTGGACCAACTACACTGACAAGTAGCTGTTGCCAACTATAAACTGTATTATTAGGCATACAATATTGAACCAGATTTTGAGTTTTGAGTGACTAAATCTGACTGTGAATTTGGCATAAGAGGAAGAATAAAAAAAAAAAAAAAAATCAAACAAGGTGGGCCCACACTTGTCACTGACACCAGACTAGTCCACTTACCTACGTTTACGAAGTATGTGGATCCATACAGTCCCAGACAGGAAAAAGAACATAGCCATGGAAATGTAAAGTTTTGGCAGTGGTATCTCACCCGCTGAGAGGTAGCTTTCAGGATTCTTTTCCGTAATTTCTATCTGAACATTAAAGTTGTGTTACGTGTACAGTTGAAAAGACATTGTTAAAGCACCAAGTTAACAATTACAGTTCACAATTAAATTTGCTCATTTAAAAATCAGCTTTTCTGAGGTGGCAACTGTTATTAGACTCGAAGTAAAAAATAAAAGCAACTCTTCATCCTCAAGAATCTCAAAACATTTTGCAAGATTACATCCACAACAATAATTTCCTTGAAAAACAGAAAAGAACAGAGGTTCTTTCCAGTGCTTCAGTTATGCAAGGCAGTTCAGAAAGGCAACGTAATTTTCCCAAAGAATATTTGTTCTCTATATCAAACTCCAGAGTTCGCACACCTTTGATTCAGAAACAGTATCTAGCCCTTGTGTACACAAGCAGGTTTTTTTAGCACAGTCCCAATTTTAGACGTGAAGAGTGTCATACATAGTTGAAAACCTCACTCTTAGGTTTACTACAGTGGATTTCTTCACCTGTCAAGAGAAAGGAAGCACTCTGCTGCAAGCCTATTACGTGACTGAGAAAACAGATGTTTTATTTAACATCCTATTTATGCCCCTAAACAGCTTTGTTATATGTGCTAGAACTTATTTAAAATAATTCATCAAGACTAGCTTGCAGTACTGAAACTGTCCTGCATCTCTCAATACAACCAAGCAGGTTAGTAATCCTGGTTTTTTTCTCCTAATTTCTTCAGTGGGTCAAAGCAACAAACAGCAATTTAAAAATGTGGTCTTCTGAATATACAACACAAGAAGCAGATTTAAAGTAGTCTTCTCTGAGCTAAGTTAAGGTTGCTAAGTTTTATCACCAACGTGTTCCCTTGCAGTAGCGACAGCACAATCATGTACAAAGCAGTTCAGGGGGCTTATCTGGCTAAAGTTACCTCAGTCAATGAGAGGATTCATTACAGGATAGCTCACCATGTTAACATGAACACAGGAAAGAGAAAAGGGGAAGAGCTGATAATGCACTCCGGCTCAAAAGAACATAGGAGCAAACCCTTGGATGTTAAAAGAGGCAAGACATTTGCTACAACATATTGCCTTTAAGATGTGCACCTAACACTGTAAAAAGATGCATCTTTAATTAGGCCAGAAAAAGCAAAACCATTGAATTCACAAATACCAACAATTTAGATTGCAGCAACAACCTTAATCTCTGCAATTGTGTAAAATAAAAAGAGGTTTTGAGCACAGCAAAATATGAACAGCTGTTTTAGATACCTCTCATTACAGCATCTGTGTAGACTGAACCCAGCCCACATGCAGTCTTCAGACTTCCAGACATTTCTGCACAACTAGTATTTTAGTTCTTAATGTAGTTGCTTCCTTCAGAAAGGCCACTACAGAAATAAAATGTACAACTCAATCACTTCCCACCCCATGTATACACTCATGTACACTGTGCATTTGGTATGCAAGCTAGAATTGAAAGCTGTATTATTTCAGTCTAAGTGAATGAGTTAATTATACTTTAGAAGCTATACTCACATCAAGACTAAATAGCTGCTTATCATTAGTCTGCCCATCCTTGCCAACACATTTATGGAAATACAGGCTGTAAAGACCTTCTTGGTTATTGGAGCTGATGTTAAAAAAAAACTGAAAATAAGGAAAAGGAAAGTCAGCACTTCTAATTCACAACAAGGTTGCCCTGGTAAGAAGCCATCTCTACTGAAGCATAAAAAAAAAGTCAGTCATTTAGGGTCAATTGTTTCCTTTCATCAAGCATACTGTTCTGAAGATACCAGTATATCCGCAAGTTTCAACAGAATTCCAGGTGCAAAATCATTGCACCTATTTATGATTACACACTCTGGTAATCCAAGACCTTTAGGTATTGTGTATAATTTAGTTCACCACAGAGAAAATACAGCAAGTGTTGTGTATTTAACATGGTGAAGCCTAGAATTTTGATGATACTTGCCCTAAAGCATAAGCAGCTATCATGTTCCTCCCCCAATCATATAAACTGTCATAGCTATGAAAATGAGACGTGTCACATAACAGAATTTAAAATGCATTTGTTTATAGTAATCAACAATCACAAGTGAACCAATGTGCTGAAACAAAGTGCTAATCTGCTTTCATACAAAGCATCTTCCCCTTCAGCGAGTCACCAGGTCACAGATATTTGTTGTTAGGAATCTATATGCACTAATTGCACCACAGTAAACTTAAAATATCTTAGTCTGTAAGCTTCAGCATATTAAGCAGAACTGCATCATACCAAACACTGTTTAAAAACAGTTCCCACACCTTATGAACAGAGATTTACAGCACTTATTCCTAATGAAAGTCCACTCAAAAACTTCCTGAGCTATCAGAGAGGCATATATACTAGACTTCTACTTTTCACAAAGTAGCAAGGTGAAGGAATTGTTGGCACTCATTGAGACTGGGCACTGACAGACACCCTACCTGAAAGGAAAAAGTTCCTCTATCATTGTGCACTGGATGTTCTTGCTCTACTACGCTCTGTGAAAAGGAAAAGAGTCTTTTAGTTGTTGGGTTTTTTTTAAGCAGGTAACTACCACATTTAGTTACACCATCCAGACAATCAAAACTGCATTCTGTGTATCTACAGTGGAGGCTGAGAGCAACAGAAAGTAACACTCTCCACTTTCTAGCTATGCTTATGCTGAAATATTCCCCCAGGTTCTTTCTGACAGAGAACAGCAGATAGTTTCTTACCTGGGAGGATGTTGTACTTCGTTTGGACTTCTTATCTAGAGATAAAAGTATTAATGGTACATTTAGAGTGTTTGCATCTAGATATCCTCACAGACTACCACCTTTTACACATTGCCAATACCTTACTCAAATCTTCCTATACTCATCTGCGTGGCAGTTTCCTAGATAATCTTTAACAGATTCTTTCTCAGTCTCTCCTTACTCATCCAGGACTCTTCCCACAGCTAGCATTCATCCGGAATGCATCCTCAAATGCCATGATAAGCTGCTTTATTACACCTTCTACAAAAGTCTACCCAAGAATTCTTTCCAACCCCTTCAATTACAGCCATGCAGGAGGCCCATGACCTCTATCAGATGCAGGCTACAGCTATGACTTTTAATGTTATGACTGAGTACTGTTTATCTTCCTGACTAATCTTAATCTGGCCATTAATACATGGTCTGACAAACATAAAGTCCTAATTAGCCCCAGGGAAGGAAAAGGTTCTCAGCTCTCTACTAAGCAAGGCCCCAGTAAAAAACAAACAAACAAAAAAAACCAAACCCAAAAGCATAGGCGACCTGCCAAGTCAGTATCTCTTCTGACACTTAAATTGACAGAAGACTTCAACAGAGCAGCATGCCAAGTTCACAGTTTCACTCCACTTCTACAGAAAGCTTTCAAACATATGGTCATCCCATTCTACCAGGAAGCAAAAGTTCAAGACTTCAGCTTTGCTTTTGGCTCTCACACCCCAGTGCGCTGTCAGTGTGCATGCTATACCTTTTAATGCAAGCAAAAGCAAACCCAGAGCTGTCAGATCAATTACCTTCTATGTTATCCAGCTTCAGCTCTTAATTTGTTAGAGCAGATGTGCAAAATTTTCCAATGATATCAAAGATTGTGAACATGACAGGCCAAGACAGACTCAGACTACTTCAGATCAGACTGCTGAAGTATAAACTCTTCCAGGAAGGGTTAACATGAACTGTATAGCACTAATCCCATCAGAGCTGAGATTATAAAATTGTCTTGTCTGTTGGTCTAGAAGCCAGACAAGGATTGGTGCATCCAAGAAAGGTTACTAGTATAATTACTTCTCCATCCCCATAGCTTCTAAGTGACAGGCTAGATTTCAACTCTTTATATACATACATACAAACTCGCACAAACATTCGCTGGAAAGGAACTGCACAGGTCTTTAATCCAGCTTCTGACTCAAAGTATGCCTAGTGTCAACACTGTATCACAGTGGCCCTGGTTTTGTTCAGTCAAGCATCTTAAAACTTCAAAGAGTGGAGGTTCTACAACTTCCATAAGTGATCTACCACAATGCTTGAATACCTACTTAGGAAATCTTATTTTCCCTCCCAATATCCAATTTGAGCTACCCAAGATTGAATAAGGGGCAACAGCCACAGGTTGCACCACATGCTACTGCTAGAATAGCTTGCCATCATTGTTCTTCTAGCCTTCCTTCAGCTAGCTGTTGGTGTCTACCAAATTCCCCCTTAGCCTCCTTTTCGCTAGACAAAAGACAACCAGGTACCTCCAACACCTCCTCACAGGTAGTGTAAATCTCCAACAGTCGTGTTAGGTCTCTGCTGGATCAATGGAACTGGTTAACACTAATCACTAAGCAGGAGAGACTCCAGCCAAAACCATAGCTCTATGGACAGGTTTACACAAGACTGTGCATCAAGTTCTAGCACAAGGGGACCCCAGAATGTGATCACAACACTGCTGGATGCACATCAATGAGATGTGCATCATCTCACTCTAGCAGTGAGAGCACATATAGGTCTGGTTCAGCAGGCTTACCTTTACTGTTTGTATTTTCGTTGGTCTTTGCAAGATTTTTACCAGAATCACTGCTCTGTTCAGAAGGTTTTAGTGGCTTGGCATTTAAGGCAGTAAAATTTTCCTCAGACATGAATGAAATTTTAGGTAGCAAAGAAACAGCTTCTGCAGAGAACCGTACCTTCACACTAAATAAGAAATTGTTATACAAAATTAAAGCAAATTAATATTCATAAAGATGCTGTCATAGCCTACACATACCAAATAAAGGAAAATCAACTTGTCTTGACTTGGCTTTTTTACCCACAGAGAACAGGCAAGCACCAGATCATGATTCACATCAGCCTGGCATTGAACTGATCACTGCAGAAGTCAGGCTATACATTTACATGAAAGAGAAGGGCAACTGAAGAAAAATAAGCTTATTCAGTTTTGGTAACCAGAGTCTCATTAGAAATTATGTTTTCACACAGTTACAGTTGTTCTTACAAATAATAATAAAAAAGAATACTACAGCCTTGAATTATCTATTTTATGGAAGCATCTTCAAGATAAACAATGAAACAGCATATTCAGTGCAAAAGCTACAGAAGTGACCCAGGACTTCAAGTTCATGCCTTCAGCCCAATTAAGGTATGATTCTTTTGCCCTATGTCCCCTTATCCCTCTGACATAGAAGAATTATTCTTAGAACACTTTATACTGCAGATTTTTATCTTTCACCTCCCCTTAACTCTTATGTAACCCATTAAAAAATAATACATGCACAGCAGCTTTCCAAGCCCTTCAAGAAATTTCATAAGTGTTACATTAACTTCAACTAGAGAAATAACTTTAAATTGTAGTGTACACAATTTACTCACACTTCAGTTTTGAAGTCCAGAAGTAAGATTATAACAGAGACGTCTTGCTCTGGTTTCTTTTTCAAGACACAGTAATCCACTTCTTCATCCTGGTAATATAAGCAAAACATCTTTGAAGTGCCCTGCTGCTTATACGAAATAGGACATGCTCCCCCTCAGGTAGAGGTTACCATTCTCAGTCCAGCAAGTCATAATTGAATTATCCTTAATGATCTGCCCAAATCTAAAGGCTCTTCCCCCATCCCTGTGGGTTTTTTGTTTTTTTTTTTAATTTCTTCCAGCCATTCCTGGAGGAAGGTAGGCTATAAGATGCCCCCAGCTTATAAAAAACAAGCTCACATCTCTTACCAGGTAAGTGGAGAACCCATCGTTCCTTGTTCGATCCAAGCTGAAACCCACCTATGAGACAAAAGGAGAAGAATCTGTCGTATTAAAACAGCTCAGGTTCCCCTAGTATCAGAAGCTGAACTACCACTGAAAGAGTCAGACACTGCTCTTCAAAGAAACTAACCTATGTTTAAGGCAGAATCCAGGTATTTTTCTTGTTGCCCAATGAGACAGAAAAAAGTTATTCAAATATAACAAACTTGCTGGTTCATCCACAACCACCAAGAATTGAATATATACTAATTCAAATCCAAACTATTCCAGAGTACCTTCTGTCCCTGAATCTTCTCACTTATTTCAGTATTTTTCCAGATGTTTTTGCTTGAAGAAAACATTTAAGTAAAACATTATTTTTACTAATAAGGAGGCTGAACTGCGCAAAAGAATAGGGAGTCTTCTACCCTAGTATTTCAGTCTATTAAAATCATTAATATGCTATATAACTCATAATATAGAGAGAGATAGAGAGAGAATACATATTCCTTACATATTTCTTATGTTTGTTATATAGAGAGTCCTCTAAAAATAAGACAGTCACTGTACTGGAAATCTACTGAAATAATGATTACAAGATGCACTGCAACACAACAGGACAACAATGTGAAAATCTCACATCACAGGACTGCTCAGGAAACCTATGTTCAATATAGGCTATAGATATGTGCATCGAGTTCAGCAGAGGATCCAGGAAGTTAGTTTATTCTTAAAGCAGAATGGACAGTGCTCAAGGATAAAGATCACAACGTACATATCCTCATAAACAGCTCGTGGTGGGGAACAAAGCCAACAGCACCACCAGTTAGGATATGACACATCAAACAAAGCATCCAGTGCAAGGGCGGTTGCAAAGGAACCTTAATACAGTCATTGGACTCAAAGTAACTTACTGATAAGCTACTCTCGTCATCAAAGCTCACAGGTGGCTTCAGTGAAAGGTTGCTGACATTGACTTTCATGAAACCATCCTTGAAGAAGCCAAAGGTATTCAGGTGCACTTTCTGCCTCACATCATCCTGCAAGAAAAGGAAAGAAAGTTTACAAGTCACATACACTGTCATCTGCATCAGTAGTCAAAGACTAAGCGAGGTAACAAGAGATTATCACTTAAGTAGTCACACAAAACATCTATCTAATCATACCAGGAACATGTTTCTTTAGGATACCTTCAGATATAACCAATTATTTCACTGGAATTGACCAACTCTTCCAATAATATGAACAGCAAGAACTTTAGACAAATATGTCATTGTTAAATACCTGCTATGCTACTGAGAAATATGCAAGAAAAACATCTGGAAGAAATTCAATATCTGGCATCACTGATTAAACAAAACACTGCTACCAAAAAAAAGAAGAAGCCATAGACAAATCAAGATAACTATTGTTTGAACGCTAGGTACTGTCATCAGATCTTCAATGTTAGGCAGGGTGAATGTTTGGACAGTCTAACACCTAACACACTGGAAAACTGTGTGTATGGTGTAGCTGAGAAATTTTAGGTAGTCCCATTCCTCCAAAAGATTTTTAGCAAGGCCTTGTGCCTTATAAGGAGGATAAATACCAAAACCTGGATGTGTGTGTTCAAACAGAATTACTTGGATTCATTTGCCTAACAGGAAAATCATAATTAATCCCCTACTCTGCTCCAAGTCTTAGTTGCAAAACAATTTATTTCATCTTAGTCTGGTAAGGAGATGGTAGAAATCGATCCCTTTCCATGCCTTGCTCAGCCGATAAAGGTTCAGGTGAACTTTTTTTTTCTCTAAACAAGGGTGTCATGAAGAACCTCAAATGAAAAGTAATACACATTACACACAGCTGCCACATCAGATGAAGAAAGGTCTTACCTCTGTTACTTTGCATTCATAAATCAATAAATAAGGTATGCAGTTGGACCCTCAAACCTACTGGCTCATGAATTGGAAGAAAAGCAGAAACATAGCAACAAAAATCAAAAAGCAAGTTTAAAATGTGATTCAAAGCACCTTCACAAGTTGTCACTAAAAATAAGAACATTGTTTCTTCCACCTGTTTCTTCTAGGAAGAAGATCAACAGAATAAGCAGAGAAGTCAGCTGCTAAAGGCAAACAAACAGTTTTGGATAGAGTGCTGGAAAACTGAGGTAAGAACTGTAGAAGTACACCAAGTTCTCTCTCTTTCTTTACCCACAGTATTAATTTTGACATCTCTGCATAAAACATTCCTGATGCATCACTCACTGTAATAGCAGGACACTAATTCTGACACAACTAACCTGTAACCTAGCTGTAATAAGATCACCCTAACAGAATCAAGTTAACCTGGTAAAAAGTCAGATGGTTCCCGTAATGGTCAGAAGAAGAAAAGAAATGCTAGTGACACACAACTCACAGCAGATGCTTTGTTTAGAGTATTACAGCTGTGCTGTCTTTGGGTTCCAGGTCACTTAATGTGCTTGAAACAAGAGCCTGTCTGCTTCCTTAACACTGCTTTCAATGTAATTTCCCAATCAGAATGGAAGATTAACATTAGCTTTTTACATAGCATATCATACATATTTAACCACATCTGGAGAGATGCATTTGTCTGGGTGATTAGGTAGAGAGGAATATGAAGGGGAGATACTGTGTCATCCAGCCACAAGGTGTTTTGCATCTTGCAAACATGACCAGAGACAAGCTGCTTAATTCAGAGTACTTGCAAAAGCTATTCAGTTCCAATTAAAATTAATTAATTCTGCCAGTTTACTAGTATGATACCCACCAACAAAAGATAATTACTATATAACACACACACTTTCCTCCCAAGTTTATCTCAGCTTTGAGTGCTTAGTTTACAGATTTAGTTCACAAATCCCTCAGCTTTACATGATCACACACAGAGTCACCAGTTGCCGCAAAGCAAAACCACACTCTACAAGAGCATCTACTGCTCCACACATTGACAGCTTAAAGATACTGAACTATTAATAATTGCCTCACTTCTCACAAGAAGTTTAACAGGTTGGAAGAATCCAGCTTTTATTTACAATCACTCAACTGCTGACTTCAAAAACATTCACTTGTAAGTTTAACACACAGGTGCAAATGCATACAAATGAATAATTAAGCATATGAGTTGTTAGCATACACATTATTTTAATTTTCATAAGATGCATGTAACTATTAAGCCTGCTCCTTTGAGAAGGGATTATCTGAAACTCATGAACAAGGTAACAGTCAAACCAACACAGTAAGTTCTCAGTCTATTTCCATAAAAATCTTTTCCACTTCTTCCATTGCTTTGGGATAAAACTTTATCCTGCAACATTTGCAACTTACAGGAAAGTGGTTTCTAAGATCCTGGGGCCCAGAACAGGCAGAAAAATATTCTTTTAACATTTTACCCAAAATATACTTGGGATCACACTGTAAGTAAAGCGAAAGTATCAACAGAGAGTGCATGCTTTTACATGGAAGGAATGTTATTCTTTAAGACTACTAGCAAGACTTATAATTTGTGTAAGAGTAAATGAATTATTGTGAAAAGTATTTACAACTTCAGCAACGGAAACTTAAGACCTACCAACATTAAAATGACACAAGTCTTTACAAACAACCACTGAAAAATAACATCTTCTAAATAATAATTTAAAATTAAATTGCAATCTTGATGGTATCATAAAATAGGAGAGATCTTACTTCCCCTTTTGGAAGACAGTTAATTAGAAAGATAACTCACTTTAATCAGAGACTAACACCACAGGTACTACACAGTGTTGCCAGTTGAATAGTTTCTCTTGAAACCAGTACATTCGGCTACTTGCTAGCATTAAACTTAACTGTGTGGCTGACAAAGTCCTCATTTAGACTGACTTTCTCGTTCTCTGAGACAGTTTGCTATTGCATTATGCAAAACAAGGCTTCAATATTATAGCGTTCAACTGTTAAGATATGAAAAATCCTATTTTCGCTCAAGAGAAACTTCCAACTACCAGCTACTTCTGGAACTTTCTGAAAATTGTTTCCATCAGTCTTCTATAACTTTAATTTTTGCAAGTCTGTTGTACTTTTTTTTTGTTTGTTTTTAAACATACCTCATTAAACCGATGAAGCTGGTAACAATTGCTACTAAGGAATATAGACTAACCTTGTCAAAGGAGACTAACAGCAAGATTCAAACAAATAATTTTTCTAACTCAGAAAAGAAAATCATTTTGCATGCTTTTATAAAGATAAGTTATTTTCAGAACAGGAAACCACTCAGACTGTGGTTTGCTTTTCTGATAACAAAAAAAGCTTCACCTTAGCACACTAATTACAAAGATACAAGAATGAGGCTATACAACTTAAGCAATAACAGCTTGTTTGTGGAAATCTAGTATCAAACTCACACAAAGCTGTGGCCTTTCACCTAGCACAGTGTCAAAACACAAGCAGGGAGCCAATGGCAAGAACATGAGAACGGAGATTTCACTGTGAAAGGGTACGGTTGTCAGAGCCTGATGTTTACACAAACACTGTAAAGCAACCAATGAAGTAGAAAAGGAATTACTATGCTCTAACAGTAAAGCTCACGTGTATACAGGAGGCAGACAAAGACATATTAACACACTTTTACTTGCCACAGTGCTTGGCAGCACTTTGGTACCTAAAAAACTAAAACCATACCCCACTCTGATTGTCAAGATCTGCAAACATAATTTAGTAATTGAGCCAGGTAGTTAAGAGACATGCTAATAGGAACTAGGAGCTACAATGTTTGCTGCTGAGAACATTTGCTCGAGGCCCGTTTGAAAGTTTTCTACATAAGGGAAAATTACCACCCTAGGATAAATTCTTACAGCACTCAATTATTGGTCAGAAATTTTTCAATACAGTAACATTACCAGAAAAATCCTCTTAATTTATTGCTTCATGGAAAAGTTTACTGAACAACATTTGCATGGTTGCACATTAGACAGCTACATAGTTTGGAGAACTCCCTACAAATAAGTCAAGAATGTTTACTGTATCCCAGAAGCTAACGGGAGCTCCTGCCAAGTTTTGGCACTCTCCCTAAACTGCAAGAATGCAGTAATGCTGGTCCCAGTCATATACCACTTTAACTTCTTCCAACATTTCTATTGGCCAAGTATTGCATGTTGTTGACAACAAGAGCAAAATTCACAAACTCATTCTGAAAACTACGGAGGGCTTCATGAGCTATATAGAAGCCCTTAAAAAGCATCACCCCAAGCACACAGTTCCTCTATCACATAACAACTGTGCAGCTTTTCACTTAAAGCACAAAAGACAGCAGCACTCCAGAGCGTCAGATCTTCAATATGATCTGCACCACTTCCCAATAACAATACTGAATAACTAGTCTTTGTCAAATAGTCACAGGACGACAGAACACTCTTTCAAAGCACAAGAAGTCCATCAAACCTAAATAGAGAGCTGTCAGCACCAATACCTTCTTCTGCCTCTAGTGATCACTTGATTAGCACAAAGAAACTACATCTGGAAGGCCAATGGGACAGCCCCACAATCTTGTAGAGTCAAGCGATAGCTACTGCGACAGGAAGACTACTGCAAAGCACTGATTAAAAGCAGAAGTAACCCCAAATACCCTTCAGCAATCTCCCCCAGCTCACGTTCAACCCTCTCTTACCACACAGCTTTCTGCCTTGCTTTTAACAGGATACGAAGCATTTGCACCTTCAAACCACTACAGTTCTGAGGCCCCTTCAACACGCTTTCCCCACAGCTAAGAAATAGACGACCAGAAAAAGCAGGCATGGGGGCTAAAGGGATGCAAAAGATGGAAGGGAAAATAACGGGTAACACAAAACACTGCGGGGCCCAGGCAGGCTGAGGCGCAGGGGGAGAGCCTAAAGGGAAAAGAAGAAGGAGAAAGGCGAAGCAGCGGGACGAAGCTGGAGGCGTGGGGAGGAGAGCCCCGGCCCCCGGTAGACGGGCAGGGCCAGTCCAGCCCCGCCGCTCCCCTCAGACGACCCGAACAGAGCCCAATGCGGCCGAGAGCCGAGCCAGCAGGAACCGGGGGCGGTGAAGGCCTTACTTTGAGAGTGAGGTGATGGACGCGAGCGCCGACCGGGCCCACCCAGGGCAGCAACAGCCCCAGCACGACCTCAACCCACAACAGAGCAACCCCAACGCCGCGGGCCGCCATGTTTATTCCAGCATCAGCATCCTCTTCCCGCGCTACTTCCGGGGTCAAGGGGCGGGGGCACGTAGCTGCGCCGGGGGCGGGGCAGCCCTTCGTCTCTGCCACAGACGCTCGCCTCCTGTTGCCGGTGTTTGGAAGCTTCCCGGCCCTTTTCCCTCCCTCCGGGGGCCTTCCGGGCCCCACCGGGCTGCCCGCCAGCCTCCCTCAGTGAGCGCCGTGACAGTGGCTGGGGCCCAGTGGGGGGATTACCCTCGGCCGGCGGCCCTTACGGCTCCCACGGGGGAGCACTGGCCCGCGGGAGCCCCTGAGCCTGCCCAGCCCAGCGCTTGTGGTGGTGCTTAGCGAGGCGACGCGGCGGCGGGGGGGCAGCGAAGGCCGGAGCTCTTCCCGCCCCAGCTCTCAGCCAGGCAGCACAGTTCATGGGGAGGTGGGTTGTTGCTTCCAGCTCAGCCGTGGATCGGCCGGCCAGTTTCAGCTTCTTCCTGGGAGCTGTGGTGAGAGCAAGTGTCTGAGCATCAGGCAGTCCAAACAACTGGAAAACCGCCTTTCTGTTTAAAGTTGCTTTTGGAGTATTAAGTATCACTCACACACACACGCACACACACAAAGCAACAAAACAAAGGGCTTTCTGCTTTCCTACGGGAATAGTTTTGCAGCCATTGAACTATTTGAAACTTGTCACTGTAGTCCCACTTTAAAATGAGAGCAGACTTGGCCTGGCTTCTGTGGCTTCACTGTTGCTCAAACTGTGTAACACAAGAA
Organism: Microhierax caerulescens; assembly: GCA_035590215.1. NCBI lineage: Eukaryota > Metazoa > Chordata > Aves > Falconiformes > Falconidae > Microhierax > Microhierax caerulescens. The sequence goes on along the minus strand of JAVJGJ010000062.1, from coordinate 13,829,266 downwards.
GCAAGTTGAACATGAGTAGCAGCAACTAAAATGGCTTTTAGGCTAACGCATTGCTTAAAAAAACAAAAAAAAACCCCAAGAAACCCAACAGAAAACCCAACTACTATGCAATGGGAAGCTATCAATGTAAGTAAATGTAATTTTTCAGTAGGGAATTCTGTGCTGTTAGCTCCTGAAGCTCAAACATTCTGATTTTTCCTTTCAGTGTATGGAGTAACAGCTGTGCAAGTTTCTTCATCTAGAACCAGATAAACGACTGGATTGGACCACGTGAGTAAAGTGCAAGTGAGGGTGAAAAGGCAGAGAAAAATCAGTAGTCTTGACCTTTACATTAGCAAAATAATGTAGGATGTTCCATTGCTGTAAAGAGGTGATTCAGATGTTACCATATATTTCCTTTTACAGTTTCATTTCCCTCTTTTATACACTTCGGTAATAAAATAAACACAGAAATCTCGTTATCAGCCAGAGAAACCCTAGACTGGTACCAGAAAATATCTGGAAGTATAAAAGAAGTGGATCTATCCGTGTTTTCCTAGCAGGCTTCTTTCCCTGGGCAGTAACGGGTGCGTGCCGCTAGATGTCCTGTCAGCACTGGGCCACGCAGGGCGCCACGGGGCGTGAACGCCTATGGAACTGCAAACGTCAGCCCATTTATTCTGAAAAGATAACTGGTCCAGACATTTTCTTGAAATTAATTCTTTTAATGTTGTAATTATTTTAATTCCCGTGCACAGACCACCTGGGAAACACAGAGACTTTTGACTCCTGAGAAATAGCTGCTTGCAACCACAGCTGCAGCACAGGCTTTCGTGTCTTGCTCCCCTACTATGTCATCACGCACTCTTTGATTTCTTCAGCGGTCAAATAGCACGAAGCTTTCCCTTGTAATTCTGGGGACTGGTTCGTCTGAAAAGCCTCTCGCAGTCTGAAGGTACTTCCTCATAGCAATCAGGATTTTTATGCCACAGACCAGAAACTGTCTGAAGATACCTTTTTTTTTTTCATGTAACTCTCCAACAACTATTAATTGTAGTAACTGTAAGTTCCTCACTTACCTAGACTAAATAATCTCAAAACCAGAACTTATAATGCATTTATTTAATTTGGCTCTGCCTTTTTCTAAGAATTTGTACATTTAAAGAGGTCTGTACTGAAATTTACATCTCCATCAATATGGAAACTGGCTGCTGTCTGTAATTGAATATGCTACAACAGCAACCCTCATCATTATATTGACATATTTCATTGTAGCTTCCAAATGAGATTCGCCTTGCTCTGACTGTGCTGTTCCTAGCACATACACTTATTTTTAGCTGTGGTTAAACACACTTAGCCTGGTTATCCATTTCCTTTACCTCATTGTTGTCCCCAAGCACCTAATTAGAACCCTTCACAGATTTTTTTTTTTTTTTTTATAGTGCATTGTGGGCAGGTATTGACATTGCATGGAAGGTATCAGCAGTGTTAGAAAAATGTTGGCATAGGAACAGCCTGCAGGTACACCTCAGCACAGAGCAAAACAGACTGACGAGTGTCTGTCTGTTAACATAGTCCATGAGCAAAGGTATTGGCTCATTGTGGAGCAGCAAGGGCTGGCTGTTCTCTGAGGGATATGGAACTGGGAGAGAAGCGTCATAACAGACACAACAGGGCAGAAACCTCACTATTCAGGGTCCAGTCCCACAATCCTGAAGCAAGGTGAGTGGAGCAGGCTGAGGGATGACAGCTGTGGTGGGAGTTCAGGTCATCAGGCAAGCTTGTAGCAATGTGAGAGGGTCAAGGCTTAAGATCTTGACTACTTGCAGAAACAAATCTGCAGTTCAGATCAGATACAGACTAACAATGTCTGGACAGGTCCACAAGGATGAGGCAGGTCTGAGATAAGGCCAGATACGAGCCAGGCTCCATATCAGCTGGATCTATAGCTGTGGCCAAGCTGGAGATCAGTAGCCCCTACAACATTGCCCAGAGACAGAGCCCTTAGGCCAAAGCTTGAGTGGGGCTCTAGTCCATGGGAAGGGGTGGGTGGGTAGAGGACACAGATGAGACTGGCCAGGGCTATTAAGGTTTATCAGGTCTTAATTAGGCCCCTCTGGGCCCTGATGGTGCATTTGAAGAGAACTAAAGTCCCATAGTGTGTGTGGGAATGATCTGTCTAAGTGTTGGAACAGTAGAAAGGAAACAGCTGTGATTGCCTTAGGGAAAGGTGTGTCTTCTTCCTTTTCTGGCGCTGTTTCAGTCCCAGAATATGAGAGGTTACAAGCAAGATCCATGCTGCTTATCGTGGACGTGGATGATCTGGGTAGAATTATAAAACTAAAAAAGGAAACAGCTGCAAGGGTGATAACTCCGGGGGGTGTGGAAGAGTAAGTCCTCTTCCTGTTGTATCCTGGAAGCTTGGAATGCTTCTATGTGTTCTAAAAGTTGTGATTTTTTCCTACTTGACATGAGTAAACAAACCCAGAGAAAAGGACTTAGATTGAATTGTAGTTTAGGAATTTAGTTTCTCTTCTTTAAATACCTTCTGAATCATTTAGCAGCTGATCTGGCTGTTTTCAACTGGCATTGGGCTTTCTTGAACAAAGTACCTGGTCTTCTAAAAAGGGAATTGCTTCCACTTGTGTTTAGGATCTTCCTCTGGGAGCGTTCTGAATCATAACAACAAGCGAGGTAAACACAGAGAATTTACGGGAATAGGCCAATATCTAGATAACAGATCTGCATTGTCCTGTTGTCAGTGTGGCTGAGGAAGAACTCCTACCAGCTTCTGTGTTGCTCAGATTTGGATTGTGCAAATTAAGTAAAGAAGTACTAGATCATATAATTTCTAAATGTAATTTTGGATTGTTCTTTTGAGGCTGGGACCTACTGAGCCTTCCAACATCTACTTGAGCGTAAACAGCTCTTAATGCTTCCACTGCTGTTAATTACGTTAGTAATTAGGGACCAACCAAGCTGCAGGCCCTGCTGTTTTGGGTACTGTACAAATGAAAGTAATAATGCAAGTGACAGTTTCTGTCTTGAAGAGCTAAAGATAGTAAAAAATTGGAGAAAGTCCCATCCTAGAAATATCTGGAATTAATTTTATTTACTGTTTGTCTTGAACCTCTTCCCCACAAATTTTAATAACTTTTCATAGGTTTTTGCATGGTTTATTCTAATGTACCACCATAATACAAAACTTGCGGTTCTGGCCTTTACCTTCTGGAACTGGTGAAGCATTTCTGTCTTTCAATGTGGACAGATTTCCCTGCCAGTGCTGGTGTAACAGGTTTGCCTTGTTCCCCTCCCAGCTCTTTGTGCAAAAGCAAATTCCACAGCAAACTTACCTCAGATGATACTAGTGCTGCTTTCTGTTTGGTCTCTGTGCATTCTTTCTATTCAAGTGTTTATGGAGTAAGCTCTCCAAAAGTCATAATGCAACTGTGTTGTCAGGTTTTCCAATGTGTTCTGGACAGATGTTGGTCCAAGGACAGCAGGCCTTTGTGCCTTTTCTCTGAGAGGCCGTATGAAGATTGTGGTTGTGCTTTAGGCAGCATTGCAGGCTCAGGTGTTTAAATATGTTGGCAGTAGCAGGAAGAAGTACTCTGTAAAATGAGTTGAACAGTGTGTCTCTTGGTTGTTACAAGGTTAGTCCTTAAAAGTAGTAACTTTTAATGAAGAACAAAAGTTCTGTTCTCTGTCTCTCTTCAAAGGCAGATGTGTGAGGAGCGGTGGCGTTCTAGGCTTATGTTCGAATAAATTGACCTAGGATAAAAATAAATGCAATTGTTTTATTAACGTAGCGCTTGTCTTCGTTGTTGTTCTAAATGTTGGAGTTGATTACTAAGTTCTTTTCTTGTCCTTTCTTATGTAGGGTAACAGCCAAGCACCAGTGGAAGCAGTGCATTAATCTAAAGGAAATAACACTTGTTGTAGCAGCTGGTCAATTTTTGTCTTGTATCAAAGGGGTCCCCACCCTCTATAAACAGATACCTCTTTCCTCAGATGAAGAAATGCACTTCTCTCACCCCCAAGTAAATCTTTCTTAAAGAGATGCAGAAATAAATATATCAGTCTAAAGCTCTTTTTACATTTATTGTAGCCAGAAAACAGGCTGCATGTAAAATCAGATTAGGCCACATAGCTCAAATAAATAATCTTACTGCCTTGGCAAGGAAATATGCCATTTTCTGCAAGGCCTGCATAATTGCTACAACAACCCACGTTTGTGCAAAGGCAGATAAATTGGTTATTTTTCTGCTCGCTCATTGAGGTGATAGATGGTGGACTTATTATTCCCAGAGCTGGGGTTTGGGGTTTTTTTTTTTGGGGTGGTGGTGGCGTATAGATGTGTTTGGGCAGTTGAGTTTGAAGTGAGCCCTTGCAGTTTTCAGGGCGTGGGCTTCCGCCTTCTCTAGGGCGGTTGCCCCCGCGCCAGATGTTCAAAACGGGAATTGCTTCAGCAAAGCCCCACGCCGCTGGGGGAGAGGGCGAGGTGAAGCGAGGCCGGGCCCGGCGGGGAGCGCCCGCTGAGCGCAGCCTGCCACTGCCGCGGGGCTGCCGCGCCG
>JAVJGJ010000062.1:13791689-13811212 GCA_035590215.1 Microhierax caerulescens | reverse complement strand
GTCTCTAGGTCCACTGTAAGCTTTGGGGATCCTTGGTTGTGTTGTGCCAGCAGTTGTGTGCGGTTGCTGCATCAGTTGCCCTTCAGCTGTGGGTTCTTCCTCCTGCAAAGCTTCTGAAGATCTAAGCTCCTGTTTGTCAGCAGTCCTGCAGGGTGGTTTAATCTGTGTGACTGCTCTGGATTGCTTGTGATGATCTCGCTGGATACTAGTGACTCATTCATTTTGGATATGACAGATGATCTTATTTCTTGAAATTGCTCTCAGGGTAAGCGTTTGAGCATTGGCATTCTGAAGATTTATATTTTTTTTGTCTCCTTTTCTAAGATGTTTCAGTTTACCTAAGAAATGTATTTAAGTCTGGATTTGGAAGATTACATTTACTCTGTATTTTGCATTCATGTTGAAGAGAAAATGTAACAAGTATTTTTTGATCCTCCTGACACAAGACAAAATGTTAATTACTGTTGTATAAATGAGACAATATATGTCAACTTAACATCTGTGTTTCAAAATGTTTGATTTAAAGTTTGTGAACCATGTGATTTTCTTCAGCCCAGACAGAAAAGTACAATAGGAATCATAAAGGTGACAGGAAAAAAAGGTATGAAAGGTTTATGTAAATTCAGGGATCTTATCTCTAGTGAAACGTTATTTTTGCTTAAGTTACACCTTTTAATTTTAGAGAGGGTGAACTCTTGAGATTTATTTTTACCCTGCCACCACTGTCACTTCTAATATGAAGCCCTTATAAGCTTCATTTCACAAAGCACTTGCACAGGTGTAAAATGTTGCTTAGACTATTTATCTTTATTAGTGTATCTGTTATTGTAGAAATTACTCATATTTTGTTTAACTAAATCACATTTTGTAAGATTGAACTTTTATTCTTCAGTCCTTACCCTTATGAGTAATTTTAGTTATTTTAGTACAGATGAGCTTGAAGCCTTGGGATTTTTGGTTTATGCATCCATTGTGCCTGTCTGCATTATGGGTCTTCAGCTTTTTTTTTTTTTTTTTTTAGGTTAATAAGAAATTTAGATCATTGTGCTTAATTTAGTAATGCTGACTCTGAGCTCCAAACATCCATTATTCTGCATAAATGTCTGTGCAAGACAGGGTGATGTTTAGCATCTTTTTTTCTCATTTCAGGCACATGTTTTTCTAAACCATTTGTGTCTCTGGTGTCCAAACTAAAAAATTCTTCTTCAGTGTGTGCAGGTGCCTTACACTTCACTCGGGAGCTCTGGTAAATTTTCTCTTTTCTGATGTTCTGCAGAAGGACAAGTTGTTTTAGTAATATCCCATTATCGTCTGCTGTCTCCCCATGCATGTTACTTTCCATGAGTAGATGATTTATTCTCACACTGTTCTTTTTGTCTCTCTTTTGCATTACTCGTAAGATTAACTCATATCACCATGTATTTTAGAATTTGCAACGTATGTTTCCAAAAATTTGACAAAATGTCACTCAAGTCTGCAAGAGGTTAAGTCAAGAAGTGTCATGTTTAATTAAGGAAGGTAAACAGGTCTTACAGGTAAACTGAATATACCAAGTGTCATGGAAGCAGCAGAGAGCTTACTCTGAATATAAGACACCAGAGCACTGGAAGGAGAATTGCTGATAGTGACTTGGTAAATTAATAAAATGGCAAGATTTAAAAGTATTTTGAGGTGGGGAGTTTTCCCATGTTACATTTGCTCTGATGAATTGTAATATCCAAAGTTAAACAATCTCTTCCACAGGAAATAAGAACTTCCACTTTGAAAGTAAATCCTCTAGTACCACCTCATTCCAGTAATAAGTGAATTACAAGTGCATCCAGCAAGACTTTTGAGCAGTGCCTCAGTGTAATTTACAGGATGTCAGCCCTTGTAGCACTTAGACATCTGCTGTTTTAGTAAGTGCACTGCTTAAAATGTGCTGTTCCAAAGTCCCACTTTTAAAAATGTTTTTAATTTATTTTACAAACCTAGGGGTTGTCGTCATACGTAGTGCTTGCTGCTGGAGATCCCATCCTCTTTGTGCTAGGTAGGCATTGTGCAGTCCAGACGTTGTTGGGCCCTGCTTTGGCAAATTGTGTAATATGGATTAAAGATAAGCAAGATTGGAAGAATGTCACTCAAGGATGTGGAAATTGTAGACAGGTCTCAAACCTCTTCCATTTTATGATTCTTCCTGACTGGAGAAAAAAGATAATAATTCCTCTTGCACCTGTGTTGGTTATGAAAGTTCTTGTGTTGTGGAATTGTAAACCACTGAATAGTTACTGTCCTCTGAGGCAAAGCTAAGAAGTCAAATAGGGGATTTCAGGTTTACTGTATCTTCTTACTTTGAAAATCAATGTAGTATGTAGATAGATATCCAAAATGGATTCTCTGTCTTATAATTGTAGTGTTCACTGGAAGTTGTAAAAAGTCTGTGACAGCCACATTTCAAATAATTACTTTTCCAATTTACTAATTAATTCCCTTCAAATATATGGTCAAGTGAAAAATGAAACACAACATTGATATTTAATGGAAAGTGCTTAAAACCCTCTTAGTGTAAGCTTTTGAAGTTGTGTGTGGGTGATATTCACACACCCCTGATAAAGAGGGGATGAAATGTGTGTGTCTGTGTTTTCATTTGAGGAGTTAATTATTTACTCCTTAAAGATGTAATTGCGAGATGCCCTGCTCAAAAATAATGGACTGTAGGAAACTGCATCATCTCTTTGTAGGCTGTGGCACCATGAATGCATATTTGGATATTACCAGGAGAGTTTGTTTCCCAAATTGGGTGAGCTGTTCTCCACCTTTCAGCACTCAGGCTCTTTCAGTTGAAGCAAGTGTGCAGAAGTTACACTGAAAGCGGGCTGTAATTTCTTTTGCTTCAGGAAGGAGTGAGCCCAGCTGACTGACATCTTAATTCTGCACATTACATTCTTTCCTGTTCTGCTGTTGAACAGCACAGCTGCAAACTGACCTGAATTCATGGCTCTCTTGTGGGATGCCAGTCTACTTTTGAGCTGTTTGCAGTATTTTTATATGTAAAATGTATATATATTTATTGTTAATTGCTGTGTTATCAGCTCCTTATTTTGAATGGCAGTCTATTATAGAGACATGAATTTGTAACAGATTTGTATATAATTTTTAGCTACTATTTATTCCAAATAGATCTGTAGAGTTGGAGAATCCATTAGTTTCTGGAAATGAAGCAAACATTTGTTAGATTTCCTCTGGCAATAGCGATAGAAAAGAGCAGCACAGTGCTTGCCATCATCTTTTGATACTTCATGGTTTGTTATTGCTGTGATAAGAGAACACAAGCAGCACACGATAATGCAAGCATTCCCTCTTGTTGTTTTTGTTGTGGTGGCCTTCTACTTGATCTTCCAGGAATGGGAGAAGAGTGGAAATCAGGATCACACATCTGTGTAGCTTTACTCATAAAACTATACCACATGTGCTCTGTGTGCAGTACACTCTTCTATGACAGTCGTAGTAAAGCAATGAAGAAATATTCTTGTAAAACTTGCTGTGCTATAATGCCAACTCAAAACTTCAACCAGCAGTTCTCCATTACTTCTGTTACAAAGATTTTAATAACATTGAACTGTAGGTTGTGTTAGTTCTTCAATAATGTCACAGTTTGTGGTGTGGTGGTCTTGGTTTTATTTGTTTTCAAGACAGAATATTTTTTATTGCTGTCCCATTATCGGTCCAAAGTACAGCAAGTGGCTTTATGCTTGAAAAACTGTAGCACCCTTTCAGAAAATATCTTTGGCACCTTGGATTTTTTCAGCCTGCTAACACATTCAGAACACAGGACAAGCAGCTTAAGATCTGAATGAGATTGTTCACCAAGTGAGTTGGTGCAGCATATTAATTCGCTGGCACTTCTAAATGCCTGTAGTGTTATAAGAGCCTGCGATATCACAAAAATACCAGGAGCTTTGTTGGTTCTAAACTCCTTAAAAGAGAATTTTAAATTCTTGTCTGCTTGCTGTAGCCTTACCAGCTTTATAAAGAATTTAAAAATCTGTATTTGAAAAATGTGCGTCCTGGGCTTAGAAAAGTTAGTAGAAATCTTTTCCCTGTAATATTAATTTTCTTAGAGTTTTATTGTGCTCTAGCTTTTACTGTATAGCTCATTATTACATGAGGCTCCTGTTGGTGCTTTTATGTAGATGCCAGGGGATTATTATTATTGCATGTTTTGATATCCATTTAATCTCAATGGACAGTCTAGGGTTTATGTTCAAAAAAAGTGTTGCCTTTAGTTAAGTGAACTAACATAATGTGGTTTTAACAAGGCTGGATGCAGACAATCTAATTTTTTTTTAAGTGTATTTTTTGTTCCATCTTAAGTTCATAAGTTGGTATTTAATGCCAGAGTAGAACTGGTAAGACACAAAACCATTTTTCTGTTATCATCTTTGTATAGTAAACCAACACGGTCCTCTCCCAAAACCAGTATTCTGTCTGACAGTTCTTGGAGAACAGGGCTATGGATGGATTTTTAAGACTATAGAAAGTTTCAAACTTTAGAAGTCTATGTTTAAGGTCTTAAAATGGATGATTTTATTCAGAGATTGAACCCAGATATTCTAGTGAAAGCTGCTTAGAGCAGTAAATTTAGTGTAATGTTATTACCTGCTGCAGCAGAACTTCCATCTGAGGTTTATGAACTGATACAGATTCACTGTTCAGAACTGGGAATTGAATATAAAGCCGCATGTTTAGGGATGGATTTAAGAACAATCCCAAACGTCTAGTGCTGTCCCGTGTTTCACTGATTTGTGATTTAGGCAAATATGTAGTATTGTAAAATGGAATGCACAGAAGCAAGTGGTCAGACTGGCGTGACATACGTGTGGCTTTTAATCCTGGCTCCAATAAGGACTGTTTTAAATTGGGTAGTGCTTTTCTTCATGACTGTGTCTAAAAAATTAGATTAATACAAGGTGACTGTTTACTGAGGTCATTTCCATTAGAATTGTAAAGGTGCGTGCTCATTTGAGTGTTGTGAAGGCTTGGAAGCTATATTACAGTACATCATCATATTACAGTAGCAGTGTCATAGCACAAGTTATAAAGTACTCACTTTTTTTTTTTTTGAACCTAAGGACATGAGATTGTTGTCGCAGAAAACTGAATTACTCCTTTTGCCTAGCTAGACTTGCCGATCCAGCTTATGAGTAGAATATTGCTGAGGGAAGCAGTCCTTAAAGGATCAAAGAATGTTGCTTTTCTTGCTCAGGGTGGTGTGAAACATTATTTATTCCTGATGCTTAGGTTTCCAACTCACATTGGTCAAAAGAGTGTGTAATTGTTAATTTCCGTAAAATGTTCTGACTGTTCTGCTTTGAGGCCAGAGGCTTTGTAGAGAGCCAGGCTAGAAGGTTTGTACAGTCAGTAGATGCCCTGCTTTCTAGAAACTGTGGTTTTATGTTATCTTGGTTAGCACAGTATGGCTAGCGCATTGAACCTGAGCTTTGTTCACTGGGACTTGGAATGTTACCTTACTACAGCATCTTTGCGGGACAGTCAGCAAACCAGTTTCTCACTGACTGTACTGTGGTTCCCCACTTGTCTCCAGTTTTTCTGTGAACTGGTCCTTATTTCAGATTTTAGGTGTACAGGCAGCACTTAGCACAAGGAGGCTGCTGTTAGAGCTGGCGGATCTTTGCTTCTGCTACAGCTTATTTCAAATGGTCTCTGATCAGGTGCTTGGGCACTTAACATTTATAGATGGTAGAGGTGATTATGAGATTGTGAAACTCTAGTTCTGTATATTTCATGAATGACATGTTCACAGGGTATGAAACGCTGATTTCTTCCCATCTAAAAAAACTTATAAAACATGTGATGTTCTTTCTTGTATGAAAGTTTAGTGTGATAGAGTTAAATTTACCTCTTTTTCTTTAGATGCTTGTATAATTGTCTCATGTCCTATACAGAATTTCAAGTATCCTTGAGTAGCTCAGATGACTCCACCACAATCTACAGAGCATTGTGTTTGGCTGTGTGCATGCCTGCTCTATTGACTCTGCAAACCTGAAATGTGTGTGGGAGAACTTTCTCTTGTATTCTAGCACATAATTTAATTGATGGTTTTTTTTGTAATTTGCCTCAAATTAAATTATTCATTGTCACTACTGAACAAATGCTTTGTGTGCTTTTGGTGGGTCAGCATTTTTCGCAATATTTCCCCTTCTTTGTTCCACCTACTTTGATGCATTCATTTATTTGTGCTGCAGTCTTATTACTGTGAACTGAGAGAGGCTTCTGTTGGAAGGAGAGGGGAGACCCAATGGAGTTTGAGAGGCTTTGTGCAGTGATTGTTTGGTTAAGGGGAATGCGATTGCTTTTCCTCAGATTTAAACTTTAATTACAGCATGAACTCAAATTAATGGGAGTTGTTACCTGGGGATAAACTTTATAGAACTGAGCATATGAGAATAAGAGTATATGCTCTCTCCCTCCAAAGGAAAATAAATTTATCAGACAATATATAAATAGATAGCAATATATGTTTTGATGCACAGGTGGATGTTTCTCATCCCTAGCAAGATGTGTCATCGGTACAGTTGCCACATTAGTTTTGGCTTGACCATATTTTAGTTTGCTAATTGTAGATTAATTCTGTGGCCATACAGGTGATCTTTTGCAGAGGAGAAGAGGCACAGCAAGATTCAGCTTAAAGTTTGAGTATTTTAGGGGTGTGGGAGCAGTCTGAAACAATGTTGTCATCAAAATCTAGACAAATGGCCCAACTCCAGGAAGTACTGCAGTGTGTGTGCAAGTGCAGCAGGGGTTAGTCTCTGTTCTGAAGTGTTCATCAGCTGAAAAGGTGAGATGAGAAAGGTAGTAGGAAAATATTTGACAGTATGTTAGCTGAATATCATGGTTGCCATTTTCAAAGCTGAAGGCAGAGTTGGCTCTTGTTATAACAAAAAAACCAACTGTGTGACAAACCCTGATAGATGTATTTAAGGAATAGAGTCTCTTCAGTTTTTCTTCAGCTCACTGTTTATTTTCTATTTCTGGCCTAGTTCCAGAATTAATCTATTTTTTTGCCAGTGTTGCTTGATTCCATGGAGTGGAGTGTATGAGTGGATAATACTGAGTTATGAAACGTGCTTTGAACAGAGTTTAACAGATTTTGAAGTGATCAACTTTGTGTTTAAAAATTTAAGTTGAATTCATGCCTAGGTTAGCAGACTTTAAAATGCTATGTACTCAGAGAAACGATGGTGATCTATCTATTGCATTAGATATCCTGAATGGTATGTAGCTTTCTGAGAAGTCTCCTGTTTCAGAAACATAAAGCACCTCATCTAATATCTGGGTTAAAATGGAATGCGGTGGCAGATAGAAATACCTAAGTCATAGCAGTAATCTTATTTGGTCCTGAGTATAAAGTGGCCATTGAAAAAAATCTAGGACTGTATTTGTAATGTCATGGCATTTAAGATATTAAATGCTTTTTAAATCCCGTCGGCAAAAGAGTACTTCAACCTTTTTCAGCTGTTAATTCCATTTAATTTGGAAGAGAGAGGAGGGATCAGTCATTTCACAGATTTTCACTTTTAATTTGAACTTTAGGGAAGGACTTTGGACACGCTTATGAGGGGTTTATTTTTTAACCCTAGGTATTGCCACTGCTCCGATGATTCTAGGAGGCAGCCTCAAGCTAAGCAGAACTACTGTGCCTTTTACAATGTTTTTCTTTTCCAAGCATCTGCATAAACATCCCATAAAGATACCATGCTTATAGTGGAGTTCAGTAGTCAATTCTGAGTGCTTCACATCCAGGGTGGAGGGGGCAAAAATGAGTCAGAGTAGTAAAGGCGTTTCTCTTCTGTTTAACAAATCTTTTCATTAGCATTTGTGTAGAAATGATTTGCACACATGCTAAATTCTTCACCTGACAGGTGATCTATTCAGTGCAGATTAGATCAGAAGTCTTGCTACTGAGAATACTAGGCATACCTGGTGAGCCAGTTTTCATTTTTTTCTTGTTAGATGTAGCCCATATAGTCTATGTTTAGATAGAGGGAGATTGAAGACCCTTTTGCAAAGTTTAACGTCCCTGATTTTCTTGGGTTTTTAAGTGGTTATATAAAAATATTCAAATCCCCCCCCAGCCAAACAAAAATAAAATCCTCACCCAAATGAATATTACTCCCCCAAAAAAATCTGCAGAATGGGATTGAAACTCAGGAGTTCCTGAAGTCCAGCCGCGTGCTTAGAGCCATATCATACGTGGAAAGGTTTGTTAATAATGACAAAGCAGTGTGCTTTGAGGATGCATTGAACAGCTTGGATATCCTACATGATGAATCCAGTATGGCATTGGTTTACAATGAAGCTGGGCAAAAAGCTAGTTTCCCCAAAATACATTTCCACATATGACTATAGTTCGAAGTATTGTTCTTGTGGATAAGATTGTGTTACTGTCATTCGGTATGGTTTTGGATAAGAGGGCAGAATTGTGTGCGTGCTGTCTTTTAAATGGATCAGCAGGCTTGTTTGTTTTTCTGTTCTAGTTATCTGGGCAATGAGCAGGAACACTATATGGTTAATTTTTAAAATTTAGTACACAGCTGCCCAAAGGGGGAACTGTGGGCGAGAGATCTTGTTGATCTTTGTTTTAACAGCTGGTATTATTAAGGGAGAGTTGTGCAGAATGGAAAAAAAGAGGATTAAAATCAATCAACAGCTAATCCAAAGATGTAGCCAGGCACCACAAGATTTACTGGGAGTTAGTTCTAAAATTGCATTTGTTCAAATTATTTCAGAATGAAAGGAATGAGTGTTTATTAAATCAGGGAAGTGGTATGGTGCTGGGCAACAGGGAAAAGTTGCAACATTGTCAACTGAAAAACCTTACGGAACAACAACATATATTTAGCATTGTTACTGTGCTGCAACTCCTGAGGGAGGCAGGTCGGATCTGGAGCTCTGCTGCTCAACTCCTGAGGGGGAGGCAGCTTGGATCTGGAGCTCTGCTGCTGCTCGTGATTTATTCCATTCCAGCAGCAGAGTGATACACACCAGAATCTGCTAATTTTCAAAGCTCTTGTTTATTATAATGCATGGGGCAGTGAATCCCAGTGGGCCATTGCAGCTTTCCATCTGAAGATGAAGATACTGTCAGTAAAAAAAAAAAATCCTTGTCCCGTTCCTATTCCCCCTGGATGAGCAGAAGGAAGAAGTTAGTGTTACTTTGTTTGTTTCTTTGTTGTTTTTTTTTGTTGTTGTTTTTGTTTTATGGTTTTTTTTTTAAATTAGTTTTGTGGGTGTCATTAATGCTATTGGTGGAGATGCCTCATCTCTCTGGGCACCAGTAGATTTTAGCAGTCATGAGCTTTTGCTTAGGTAATGAATTTGGATTTTTAAAGTCTAGATTATGCTGCTTCTCCCCTTACCTAGCAGGAGTAAGTTCACTTAAATTGGTTGAATTGTGCTAGTATCACCAAAAGGAGAAGCATGTGCATGCCTGTCTTCAGTTTAAAATAACTGAATGTGTACAGAAAAAGCTTGAAATGGACTCAGTCCTTCAATAAAAACAGTTTGTATTTCTGACCTTACATCTGCTATTAGTTGACATTTCTCTATTACTATCTTGTTCTTTAAGAGCTTTCTTATATCCTGGGTTGTAATTTGCACATTATAATGTATATTGAAACAAAACTGTGTCCCATTCTGGAGTTTCTTGCATGTATTTTCTAAGTGGACTTGTATTCTTGAAGTGATAAGTTTTGAATGGATTCCTTATGACAGATGCTTTTCATTGTGGTGAAGTCATGCAGTGCCTCAAACTTCAGAATTGTGTAAACTTATTTGAAGAAACTGATTTGCTACTGCAGCATGGCCATCTATGCAAAGTATCCTTGAGCACTGCAGACAATGTTTTTTGATCCTTACCTTTTCCTTATTTGAAGAAAACTATTATATTAATTTTCAAGTGCATCAGGTGTCAAAATTTCATGCTTATTTCCTCTTTCAAGACATGTAACACAACTTTATTAGAAGCTTCTCTCATGGATTGTGACAACCCTGTACGGACTTTTCAGGTAGCTTTTTGAATAAAAATGCAGCAGCACCTATATAATGCTCTTTACGTTATTCCACATGTGCCATCCAGGGCACGTAACCTCTGTAATTTCACATCAAAATCTCCGGTGTTCCAAGAAAACCAGGACTTCTGCCTGTCCCTAACAATCCAGTATCTTTTGATTCACTTGCTGTTTCTATGAATCAGCTATTGCTTTGTCCCATTCCAGTGGAGCTGTTCACATCCTCCTGCCCTCCCACTCCCCAGAATTAATCACTCCTCTTTGTTGTCTTACCTCTTGTGGCATCGTTTTAAGCTGCTGCAGTACCAGCAACTGCATCCTCTCTCAAATGGCACGTCCTTTGTCTCACCTTCCTTCCTGGCTGCTGTGTTAGCACTGTTACTTCCCCTGTTGCTATAGAGGGACCACAAGTTCTGCTTTACCACATCCTTTGTAGGATACAACAGGCTAAGGGGGAGGAGAAGGCTTCATTTGACACCAAGATGGCACAGGTGGATGGTTTGGGCTCTGGTGAGGAAGGCTGTTTGCTGTAGTGGTAAGAACAGTTCCTGGAGCAAAGACCAGGGGCACCTGCTCCTCCTGGAGCTCCACCACTCCTATGCCCGTGGCGGGGTGGTAGCAGTGACTCAGGCTCCTGGCTGCTGCAGGAAGGAGTAGTTTCAGTTCATGGTTTAAACTGTCAGCAGAGAGAACTAGGGGTGTGTGTGTGTGTGTGTATCTTGGCATTTGATGACACTGGCAGTGCATGACACTGGCAGTGCTCCCAGGGAAGCATCCTTCTGTGAACCATGTGTCGGGTTTTGCAAGGCTTCCATAATAGATATTAAAGTGGGTCACCAACATGAGTGCTCAGGCTGTGCTCCCAGTGACCTGTCGAGCAGGAGGAAGTGTCTTGTCGATCTGATGCTGTGTGCTGCTGCGGAGGGCATTGCTGTCCCTCCCTTCCCTGCTTTCAGAGATTGTTAGCTGGCTTTGCACTGCTGTTCCTTGTCATCCTCTCTGTAACCTACTTCTGTGTTTGAGAGTCCTGTGTTGCACATAATCTTCTCTACAATGAGGTCATAAGCTACACTAGTATGATGACAAGCCTGGTACTTTCATTAATGGGGGCTGTACCTATGCAGCTTTACTGTAGGTGGGTCTTTTTGTTAGATGTTGCAATTTGATTTGTTCCCCATAAACCCTGACAATCTGGTTGTACTTCAGGACTGGCCTTGCCTCAGTGTGACTGTAAGACTTATTTTGCTCCCCATGTGCTGGCCTCTGCGGCATATGCTCAGGTGACCTTTTTTCAGAACTGCTTCTTGTTTGACTTGAGTCAGGTTTCCATTGAGGTATGGTTAGGATATGGCTGAAACCTACCTGTGAGACAGCACTTCTGCTTAATTAGCAGGAGGGGTCACTTAAATTTGTGGAAGGTAGCCTTCTGGGTGGGGATGAATGTGGTTGGTCTCTGAAGCAATTAAGAGGGTTACTCCCTGTTGCTACCCTTTGCTGTGTGAAGGGCCTTGCTATTATGCTGGGGCAGTTATTTTAAATCCATATTAAAATTGGCATAAATATTAGAAATTATTTTGCTTTACAGCTTCAGCAGAATGCTAATGAGAGTAAGCCTTTGGAGGCTAAAATATAGATCAGAAACTGCTTAGTTCATAAAGTTTATTGTTACAAGTAGTACAATTAGAGGCGAGTTTATCTAGCAACATAAAAGATATTTCAATGTAACATGTAGGCTGTTTCCAGTCTTGATTTCTGGGATTTCCCTACACCCCAAGTTTGAAATTATTCAGTTGCTTAATGATGCAGCAAAGAACCTTTTTTTTTCCCTTGTTTTTTTCCTAACTAGATCAAGTTCTGAGATGAATCAGAAGAGATAAAAGTATAGCTAAAAATTTTTTGGGCTTTATGGAAAGATGGGTTTAAAGGATGGAGATGAAAGGAAACTGGAGGTGGGAAAATAAGATGGATCTTTTTCTGGGGCATTTATTATGCAGCTCTAGTGGAAATATGCCTGTTTAAGGTATAAGATCAGGAACTATTTACTACTTAAAGGGTAAAATAAACATGCGGATGAATAGGAGATAGGTATGAAAAATACATGTGATCATAAATAGTTTTATTAATGAGAACCGATATACAGGGGTAATGGGAAGGTAGATACATAAAACAGCTGGTAAAGCCACAGCATCATTTGAATGTGAACCAAAAAGAGACAGTCTCCCTGTCCTATCGGTATGTCTTCCATGGTGCTATGTAGTCCTCCTTGTCTGCTGCATGAAGCAAAAGGTTGGTGTCCTGTACTCAGTTTCATATTTACAGTTCACATGTGTAAGCATGGATGTTTGTTTAGTTGTCACTAACTGAGGCTGTAGCTGTCTACAGCTGACAAGTTTTGTGTAAAAAGTTGTCTCTCATCAGCAGTAGTTGAGTCAACAGATGTTTAAGTGCTTTTGTATTTTTGGCATATCTCTGTTTTCTGGAAGGCTCTTGCAGTGGTAGCCTGTACTTTATGCATTTTCTTCTGTTACTGATTTGCCTGAAGGCTGTTAACTTTTGCTCTGTTGTA
Source organism: Microhierax caerulescens (assembly GCA_035590215.1). Taxonomy (NCBI): domain Eukaryota; kingdom Metazoa; phylum Chordata; class Aves; order Falconiformes; family Falconidae; genus Microhierax; species Microhierax caerulescens. The sequence goes on along the minus strand of JAVJGJ010000062.1, from coordinate 13,798,576 downwards.
GGTCTCTGAGAATCTGTGATATGAATTCTGTTGTATTCTGCTAGCACTATAGTGCTATATGTGACTTAACAATGCCTATGAACGTCTCGTAATCTTGTTAATTATGTTTATAATTTGAAGCTATTAAACCACGGAATTGAAAAAATAATTTAGAATTTGAACACTGTAATGTGTTCTTGATCTTCACTTTTAATTCCTTTTTGCCTATGGAATGGGTGAGTATTTAAAAGGAAAAAAAAAAAAATCAAAGTGGGAGGAGAAGCTATGAACCAGAAATTTTTAGGACAGTGGATAAACAAGTAATTTTTTGAGGAAGTAGAATCAAACTCCCTGGAGAATGAGGCAGTAGAAAGTCTTCAAATATTCTTATCATTTAAAAATCATGTGTCTTTTATGATATTGCTGGATTAGAGTTATGGAAATAAATATGAAGGCTTTGTCTTTCTGTTACTAGCATCTGAATTTCCAACTAGTCTTTACTAGCATTCTTCTGAATTTCGCACTTCTGCACCACTAGCTGTGAAAATGGCAGAAAGCGTGACAGTCCAGCCTGGTTACTGGTACAGTGAATGCTGCTAAGTGTAATCTGAGCAGGTTTGACAAGATTGTTAAAATTGCAGAATTAATTGGTAATGTCTCCCAGAATCTAATGTTTTGTTCACACTTGAAACCAAATAGAAATCCCAGGGCTTCTGGCCTAGCTGTATGGTGGAGTTGGACTCCATCCACTTCATCAGCCTTTCTGTTTGTGAAAAGCAGTTACCAGGTGCGAGTAGTACAGCAACCTGAGAGAGTGTTGTCTGCCTGCAGAGAGACTGAGACTGTAACTCAAAAGAAGCAGGAGGACATCCACTTTATTTCAGTAGATGTCAGTGCTGAAGTCCCTTGGTTGCAAATTAAGGTCCCATCTGAATGAGATTTGTATTGAACTATTTTTCAATAGATGGAAGCACTCTTGAAAGGGGAAGGAGTATTTTACTGAGCTGATCTTCAAAGACCCCATGAATAACACTTTATTGCTCAATAATTGGTTGTACTCCATGCTACCTAGATTAGAAATGGGGGTAGTAAGCTTTTCTTTCTTTTGTTTGTTGGGGTTTATTTAATGGCTAACTTTCTTCTTCCTAAAATAATTTGCATAGCTGGGGAATGTGACTTCAGGAGAACATTTAAGTAATGAGGGGATTTGACAGCTAAAGTAGCTGTTAAAATGAGGAGAAGCAAATAGGCAGCACTATTTCCATTTTAAGCATTGTCAGCATAACAAGCATGCAGCTGAGTTTCAGAAAGAATGTATGAATGTGAGGTTATTTGGGCAGCAGTAAAAATACTGGGAGAGAATGATTGGAAACAAATTAAGTTAGAAACAAACTTTGCCTTAGGGCCAAATTTTTCAAAGCATTCTGGGTACTTGGGCATCTAATTCCTGTTCAGATTAATGACTAAAGTTCTTCCCTCTTTTGAGCTTTCATTTTTGTGTGCATGCTCAAGAATGTTAAGCTCTGAACAAATAGGAAGACTGTTTTAAGGACCTCGCAGCAGAGGCTTTGCTTTCCCACCCACGTGAAGTCAGGTGGGTCAGCTGTATATTCAAACTCTCCTATCACTCCGGGAAGGCATGAAGTGCCTGTGCTGGCACATATTGCTGTCTTTGGGAAACCAGTGGAATCTGAAGAGGAAAAGTTACAGCTGTATGAGTAGTTTAATTACATGCACATCTTGATTGTCAATTAAAAGTCTATTCTTTTTAATGAGCTGTTGATATCACAGTAAGTATAGGGACTTGAAAATGGGAGGGCATGAGATCTGGCAGGTTGGAAGGTCAAAGGACATAGACAACGATGTGAAGGCTGTAGTGGGTGCCTGCTGTGGTAACACACATGACTCGTAGTCAGTGTGGTATTTTGTACAAGAGTGTTCTTAGATGTAAACCAGTCTCTGAGCCAGAGGAAAGTAGTGAATGCTTCTAGACAATGTTTTAGTGTTTCTTTTTCAGAGAAAACAGGTGCAAAGTGACCTTTTATTTCCCCCCCTTGCTGTAGTCTGTTGGACCATTCTCACTGAACACTGCATTGTGCTTGTCTTGTTTTCTTGCTTTTCTTGAAGAATGCTAAAGCTTTGTGGCATTTACTGTTTTTTAATGTTGCCCCTAACTGGAAGGGTGAGGAGGCTGCAAAAATGAACAGAGCATGTATGTTGAAACTAAAAGCTGAAACAGCAGCTCATGGAGGTACCTTAGACATCTTCCAGCTGATGATGGAATCTGCACAGCTGTAGTGGCACACTTTACTTGCTAAACTTGTATCTGTCACTGGCTGGGATGGTGCACTTGGTGCTGAAATCATGTGCTGCTCTCATTAGACTGATTCTGGTTGTTGAGCTGAGACAGAGAAATCCTCACAAGCTGTACCCTTGCTTCTTTTTGTAAGGTAGATGCTTCCCTCACCGCCAACTTCTTCCTGGCTTCAGCGGGACAAGGATATATTTATTGATCTCTGTTTTAAAATCCCCATTGAGTTTTAGAGTTTGAGTATGAGGTGTTACTTATGCCTGGTGCTGCAAGTGCTTTAGTTAGCCGTAGTACTAGCTAATTTACTGATGACACTGCCCCCTTCATGAGATCTTTTTTTGTTGGTGTTAATTAGTATGAGGAGCTTTTGTTAAGCTATGCAATGATTCTGGAGTTCAGTGAAAATTGAAATGAAACATGGTTACTGGGCATCTTCTGAAGAACTCTTTTAGCAGTCTGCTGCTGGGAACTTTTTTGTGGTGGGCAGTCCATTATTGAGAAGGGTGAAAGTCTCATTGTTAAGGATACTAAAACTAGAACAAATTTGCTACAAAGTACTTGAGGTTTTTTTTTTTTAATGTGATAATGCCTTTTTGTAATGAACTTTGGAAATACTAAATACATTTCTAAAATATGTAACTTCAATATTGATTGCTTGAAGGAATTATTACTTCAAACTTAAAAAAATTATAATTTTGTTAACTACTCTCAAAAATCTTTTTAGAAGTTTTAGTTTTGTGTTGATTCCATGTAACCTCAGACTTTGGGATTCCATAAGTTAAAGGTTATGCTTTATGATCAAAGCATTCTATGTGCCCTGTCATCCCTATGATTCATTAGCTTTAACGCAGCCTTTGCCTACCTTCAGCTTGCTGAGCAGATCCATGAAACAAGGACTACGTGTGTTGGGTTCTTCTGGGTGCACTGCTGTTCTTTTGGAATCTCATGCTCAGCAAGTGATGGTGTTGCCAGTTTTACTGACTTTTTTCATTTTTTTCCATCCTTAAGGAGCACAAGAAGGAGAATGGATAATGGAATATATGACCCCAGTGTAACACACTGTTGTGGGGTGTTGGCTGCTTAGTGAAATGGCACTTGGGCCAAAACTGTTCCATGCCCAGAAAAGGACAGAAACTTTTCTCTTTAGCAATGTCTGCAGAAAGCTAAATTCCACCTTGCCTTGCTTCTTGAAGTGGAGGTCAGCGCTTGTAGTTTATCTGGTTGAGGTTCTTCTGGTTACAGCTTCATGCAGAAGTGTCTCTGCTCATGTTATATATAGGAAGTTAGCATCTTCATGCAGGTGGTCTGACAGCGGTGCTGCAGTGTGTTTGCCTTTGCATTGCACATCATGGAGTTTTCTTTTGCCATAGTGAGGCCGTTGAAGCAGTCCAACAGATCCATCTATGGGATAACAGACCAAACTGAGGCAGCTGCATGGAGCCATTTTCAGGTTTTCATTTGTACTCTGATCTAAATGATGCTCTGAGAATTGTGTCAGGATGCTAGTGGCGGTGGTGGAAGAGGTTTGGACAGGTCACTGCTGAGATTGCCTTTCCAGGATGAACTTGCTCTATCTTTCTGGGCAGTCCATAGTCTGAACTATCTTGAAGGGCAGGATCTCCTTGAAAGGTGTTCTTTCCTATGGGAAACTATGACCTTCCCTCTTCGGATGGTGTTACAGTAGGATGCTGTTAGTTTCCTGCCACTAGTATGGTATATCTGATAAAGGTGGTTTAATTTGCTTACAGGGATTAGGGAGTGGATTTCCCTCCATGAGATTTCCATTCTCAAAGTTGGGAGTGTGTGTGAATACATGTAAACTTCTGAGTAATGGACTGCCTTGTGGGGTATTTGTATATGCATGTGTTTATGTTAAGTAATGTAAATTCTGCAAGAGGAGGGTGTGAGATAGTTACAAGACCTCTTTATCAGACACCTTAAAAAGGCCATGTTTGCACTACTGTCTTTCTTGACAGCAGCATGTTCTGAGAGATGTAGAGGTGGTATATTTGAAGCAGAGCAGAAGGTGCCTTATTGTGCTGGCATCATACTCCAGACAACACGCTATCTATGTTCCTTCCAGCTCAGAGCCCTCTGGGACAAGGAGAGGTCTGTGATGTTACTCATGTTGTCTTTGTGTTGTCCCCAGCTGTGAAATTACCTGAAATAAGGATTTCTGTATATGCAAAAATATGTCCTGGTTTAGTCCATGTCTTTCCTTTCTGCAGAATACATGCATCCTTTTTTTGAGTGAATGATGCTATGTTGGTTTAAGGGTGGTTTATATTGCTAGAAGTCAGGCTTTTACTCTGTGTAGTTTGAACATTTTTTTTCTTTTCTTCCCCCCACCCCAGTTGCCCTTAACCACTTCCTAGTTTCTGGAGCAAAAGGCTGAAAAGTTCTTTACTATTTTTGTAACTTTATACTATTGCCCTTTTGTTGTTCTGCCCCCAGTGCCTCTTTAATCGACTAAAACTTGATGTAAAAATTGAAGCCTAGTCTGTTTTGGCTGAATTGGTTTAAAATAGTACCGTATGCTGATCCAGAGTGAATAAGCAACTACACAAATCCTGCATGTCCTATTCCATGCCTATTACCTGCCTTTTTAACTTGCCTTCTTGCTAGGATTTTGCAGATTTCCTGCTCTAACACGGTTTCTATTTCTCCCCTTCAAAAGCAGTTTTGTTAGCAAGTAGCAGCTTCTGTGTGCATGACTTCTGTTCAGCGCGGAAAGAATCTTTCCTGATACTGATCTAACTTACCAGTCAGAGCTAGATATACAAGAAAGCAGAAAGTGGTATTTGTTTAAAAGCAACATTTTTATAAACTAGGCTTTGTGGTAGTTTTCTGCTATTTTGCTGCTCTCTGCATCTAAGGAAGTGGGCTTGTATTGCTTTGGTAACATTCGATGAACTGAAAGTCACAAGACCAAACCTTTGGCAGATAGAAGCATCGCCTCTGTCAGAAGCTTTTACTGTGGCAGCTAAGCATTTGACCTAAATCTATTGCTGTGTACAATTTTTTTGAAAATGTTGTAAATCTTACATTTGTACTGCAGATGTACAAACTTACTCTGTTTTCCATGTAAATGGAACCTGATACCGAGTAAGTGAAGCTGATATTAAAGACCATGTTTATTCTGTTTTTGTCAGAATAAGTATTTGCTGTATCAGTAAAAACTTACAGTAACAATTTAAAAAATTATTTTTCGAGTCTTGTAGAAACATTAACTTCTGAAAGGTTGTGTGGAATGGACAATTATGGAATTTGAGTGGTGTTGAAATAATAAAATTTAAAAAAATAAGGTAATTTTAAGTTAAATCTGCAGATAGTAATAAACTGGCTTGGATAATTGATTTGGATTTAGAGTTGCTTAATTTCTTTTGGCATTTGCAAAGCCCATACTGACTTGTGGAATGTTCTTGATTGAAAAAGATTTTATTGAAAACATGTGTGACTGGTTTTGAGGGCAACAATATTTGAAGAACAAAGTAGCATCTGTATATAAATGGAGGTAGGCAAGAAAACTTACTGTAAACATAGCTGATGTGATTTTTTTTTTTTTTTTTTGTGGCATCATTTGTTATCATGTCTTCTGAGTCAGAAGGCTTATAGGGGAAGTAAATTCTGTAGAAAAGTTGTTAGCTGTTCTAAATGATATTTTAAGTTCATAATACTGACAAAGCTGAAGTCTAAATCAATATGTTTCAGACTAAAATCAGAATTATTAATTAGAAGTAGACCCCAAATTAATGGAACCTGTGTTAATTCTTCAGAGTAAAATAAAATACTGGCTAGTGTATCTATTTCTTACCCGTTGTCAAAGTATGTCTTACATTAGAAGATTGTATTCAGGAGAATTGCCAGGATTTCTGAAATGAAGTGATTCAGAAATGAGGAATGAAGAATGTTACTGAATTGGTCTCATGTTAAAAGACAAATTTCTGCCGATGAAAAACCTGTGTTGTTACAAAAATGACTGTGGTAATGGAAAATATTAATAACACTTTCTTTATGGTGATATGCACTTTGGAAATTATTTTTAGTTATCTCTGTGTTCAATGAGACTAAACTATTCTTTTGATTCATTGCAGGACCAGTTTGACAACTTAGAAAAACATACGCAATGGGGTATCGATGTTCTGGAAAAATTCATCAAGTTTGTAAAGGAAAGAACAGAGATTGAACTCAGCTATGCAAAGCAGCTTAGGTAAGTTGCTATGTAAAGTTCTGGACTTTGAGTTGCATCTGTTCAGAGCCTGTAATAATCTGAAAGTTTACTGTTTCAGTGGTGGTAATTTGTTTGGCTTATAATAGTGGCTTTTAGAGAATAGCTTTAATTTAGAGAATGGAAAGCTGAAGCTCATTTAAGATACCGTTTTATTATCTCTGCTAAAAATCATATGCTTTGCAAAAAAAAAGGTTAAGTGACTAAGTAGCATACTAGGCCTTACTCATGATTAATGGCTCAGGCTTTGAGGATAGCATTGTAATGTTTTCCATGAAATTAGGACTGCTGTGCTTAAAATGCTTCAGGGTTTTAATAATTTGGCAGAATAACGATCATTAGTTGCAAGGCAAAGTTTAGGGTTTCTGT
>JAVJGJ010000062.1:13781519-13791589 GCA_035590215.1 Microhierax caerulescens | reverse complement strand
GCTTAAAATGCTTCAGGGTTTTAATAATTTGGCAGAATAACGATCATTAGTTGCAAGGCAAAGTTTAGGGTTTCTGTTCATAAGACAGGCTCTTTTTGAGTATGTGTTGTAGAAACTGCAGGTCAGAAAGTCAGTCTCAGGCCTTGGAAAATTCATCTGTGTAGTTAGCCAGGTTGCAGCTTGAGATTTGAATTTTGACAGTTTTATAATGTTCCCACTGTTCTTGCAATCTGTCTTCTAAACAGAGAGCAGAGATCCGGTGCATTTATCTAAAGTAGCTAAATTACTGGAAATTCCTGCTAGGTACTTTCTGCATGTCTGGTTTGACCATCAGATTGTAGTTAGAAACCAAGTGTATGTGAACCAGACCCAGAAAACTTACTCCCTTAGGCCAGATCCAATGTCAGTGGCCGAGGGGTACTAAGAACCCTCCCACAATGAGTAGGTCTTACCCTGCTTTCCCACTGGGGTGGAAAAAAAGAGGTGAACAGGGGATATAGAAGGGAATACGACACACAGCCTGCTGCTGAGACAGGTTGTAGTACAGTATTGTTGGCAGCTACTACTGGGGGTCCAGGGTGATAAATGGGAAGTGGTGGAGCTAACCGGGGAGGGGAGTGCAGGAGTAATCCTTCCTAACCACTCCAATAAATCACGCTTTTTTTTTTTTTATGTATTACAATAGTACATATTGGAACTCATTCCATATTCTCAGTATTTATAGAGATTGAGATCTGAGGTTCTAGTTGATCTGTATATAGCTAAAGCACAAAGTCTATTTAAAAAAAAAATATCACCCAGAATTTCCGATGCTTGTGTTAGAATGGATTTGCGATGCACAACGACCTGTCATTTACAAGGAGCTGGTAGTTGATAGAACCCCTGTCTTCATGGTTATGTGCTTTCTCAGGGGAATGCCACAAGAATTCCCCAGGGTTTCTGATACAGAGAAGCAGGAAATGGAAAACTCTGTGTGGTAACAAATTGCTCACATCCTATGAAGATGAGAAAAGATTGTATTAGAGAGGCAAAATGAGATGGGAAAAAGAGGGTATGACTGGACTGGGAAACCCCAGCAGGGTGTCTGTATTAGCAGGCTGATCTTACGAAGATTAGCACGCTAGACTCGCTGAATTTCTTAGGATGAAAAATTTCAGGTGTGAAGAGCATAATTATGAAAATACACAAACAAAATGTTGAAGGAAAGTGGGATGTAGTTTTACCTGTGACCATCTAGAAACTCTGAACTCCTGAATTTTATTTCTTATTCTGTCCTAGGCTTCCAAAACAGACTTGGCCAATTTTGTTTTTCTCTGCATTTTAATTCCTCATGCATAACTGCATTTGTCCCCCCATACCCAGGTATGATTTGAGAACAAATAAGAGCTCCCTGAGGAGCTCTTGAATGCAGTGCTGCATGGAGTCATTTAAGATGTTAGAGGTATAAAAGAAAAAAACAAAAATGTAGACTTGTCAAATATTGAGATAAAACAGTATTGGACATTTCAAAAAAAACCAAACCCACAAACCAAAACCAGACAATAAATCGTGCATCTGCTTTTAGTAAGTCTTCTCAAGTCTGGTGCACACCTCTTTTATCACATCCATTTGGTGTAAAAGGGCTGTACAATATCATTGCATGTTATAACATGCAGACACCATTAAAAAGGGACAGGTTAACACAAAATACTCCTGTGGATTTAACTCAAGTTTTGCTTATGGTGTAAGTAAAGCTAATGAACTTTACTTTCTTTTGTGAAACATTCTCTGCTTGGTCTCTGGGCTCCCTAGCTAGCTGTTTTTCCTGTCTGCATCTCAGCCTGGTCATCTGTGAAAGTTTAATTGCCTTCTATTTAGAAACATTTATTTCCTTCCTCTCTATAATTCTACAGATATCTATGTAATATTTTGGTTTAAAAGTCTTAAGTTAGATCTACGTACTTGCAGGTTGCATTAAATTTATCTGTTTAAATCAGTGGAAGAAACTCCGCAATGTGCCACAACATGCCTGCACTGTTAAGAGTCCTGTTTGTACCTTTTATAATCAGTCCTGGTTTGAGAGTCCAGTTCAGATTTTACATGATTGGTTTACATTATAATTGTGGAGTCATTAAACTAGGCTGGGAAGGAAGGGATGCAGAAACTATGCTAGGAGTGTTCATTGGTTACCATATTTTGTTTTGAACTTCCATTGTATGATGATATGCTCTGAATGCTCAAGTGGTGTTTCGTTGTCCTCCTTCCCTAGACACTAACAGCGCACACACTGAGAATCACAAAGTGTGTCAAAAGCCTTGCCTAATATGATGATGGGTAGATAGTTTTGGGGAAGACCTATTGGAAAAAAATTGCGTAAGGTGTCAGGATAACTGGAGAATCTGGAACCTCTGATGGATGATAAATATAAAAGAGAAAGATGTCAAAGAAGTGAAAATAAGGGAGCAGAGAAACAAGCTGAAAGGGCAGAAAAAATGATGCAGAATGAAAGGCAAAGAGAAACTTGGAGGGAGGTACACAGGCTAGTACAGCATCTTCCTGGAACTGCTTTTTTACTGCTAGTCTTTGCTCTTCTGTGTTAGTTCCTTTTTAATCAGTGTCAGCTCTGAAAGCGTCATTGCTTCATGAGCTTGAACCTGAGAAATGTTGGTGTTCTGGTCATGGCACTGCATGATTGCAATGCTGAACTTCAGCAATACTTCTGGATTCAGTATCGCTTCTGTTTTTTTCATTTGTGTCCTGGGTAAAACCCTACATATGTTTCTGTTTTTTTGGTTTTGGTTTGTTTTTTGGTGGTGGTTTTTTTTGGTTTGGTTTGTTTTTTTTTTAAAAAGGTGGGGGGAGAGGGAATCTTATGAGCTCAAATATATAGACACTATATTTTATGTGTTTTATAGAGTTCATAAAAAATAATACAATGTTTAGCCCAGATGCTAATTCTTGTTACATGCTTTCAGAATTCTTTTTTTTTTCTGTGGAAGCATGCTGTCGGGTTTTTTTTGGCCCCAGCTTCTTAGCATTTTTACAGCTTCAAAGATTCACAAGAAGACAGCTGTGTATGTCCAAATTAATTGGGCAGCTTGACAGTGCAGGGAGATGTGTGTTTTAAGCGTGTGTGAAAATACCTTTTTAGTGCAGTCTTTTGTGTATTTTTTTTTGCAGTTTTTCCTTTCCTCTTTAAGCAGGTGTGTGGAGGAGGCATTCTTATGGCATGTGAAGAGTGCTCTAAGACTTTCTGTAATCATGCGGAACAGTTTGCAGAATTCTTCTCATGCTGGTATTCTTTGGTTGAAACTGCTGAATGCAAAAGTAGAGAGAAGTTCATTGTTTCAGAGCATGCTCTTTTCAGAGAAGCCAGAGACTGGCAAGGAGATGCTCATTTGGATCCCTTCCAGTAGAGATACTTGCATTTTGAGAAACACATGTTTGTCTGTGCAAATCTGCCAGGTTTCTGGCTACTATGTTTGGGCGGGTGCTCCTTAATTCCTTATGGAGAACAGAAGGAATAAGAAATGTGAGTCAAGAGGCCCTGCCATCTCCCAGTGAGCAGTAAACCCAGCATGCAGCAGAGAGTGGGTTACACCTCTGAAAAAGCAGTTTCTTTTTGACTGGATGCATTCTGAGAGTCCTTCAAAGAGTTTGGCACAGATAGGTCAGTGAAACTTGATAGTCCTTTGGACAATGATTCCATCAATACCACTTGTATGTTATTCTTAATCGCTGAAACCTCATAGAGCTAAAACAAATAGCTTCCATTTCTCAGTAGGATAACAGAGGCTGGTCAGAATGCCTATAGTAATATGATTGAGTTTAGAATAGAGGAAATTCCAGTACTGCAGCACTGAAAAGCTCTTAAATTGCTAAGTAAGATTTGTCAGCTCTCTGGTTTGCGTTGTTTGAGGGATGCATGGTGGTGTATTATGTACAGTGCAATATGGATTGTAGTATCCACAAGGTATGTTAAGTGTCAGGTAGACAGCTTACATTCATCAAACCTCTGGTTTGCTGCTGGATAGGGGCTTGCAGTCAGTGCTTTCAGAACAATGAAAGCTATGTAATAACTGCCAAATGTGCGAACAGTTCAGATTTCATTTTCAAGATTTGATCACTTGAAGACTATCAGTGTTTTAAAATGGAATCATTAGTTGGATGTGGAGTAATAAGAGATGCAATCATCTGTGCTAATTGGGCTAATAAAATTTTATGTTTCTCCCAGTATCAGATGATAATCGTAAAATTATTCCCCTTTTGTCATCTCAGTGTAGTTTCCTGCAGCTTTATGGAGACTTCTTTTTTCCTTGGGAGCATCCTGCTAAAGGCAGGCAAATTTGCCTGGCCCTGAGTGTTGCTGCAGCAAATGAAGTATTAAAGGGCTAGCTGACCTTTGAATACGGGGTAGCACCTTCTGCTGGCTGGGGTTTGTAAAGCCTGTCTGTATCTAAGGCCCAGTGTTTTTACTGTATAAAGGTCCCTCCTTTACATCAGGTGAAGGAGAACCAGAACTCGGGTGTATTGACTTTGTGACCTTAATTTATGAACTTCTTGGGTTCAGAATCTGCTACTTTATTGCAGTTAAAGAGACTGAAGCACCATGCGGTGCATTTGTTGAGTGCTAGTATCACAGAATCAAAACCTAATTCCAACCATGCTTCTAAAAAAGGTGTCTGATCACTGTATATAAAAAAAGCCCCACATAATGTGTGTGCATGCAAAAATTATCCAATTAACATAAAGGAAGATTAAAATTTAATCGCATATATATATATTTTAATTTATTTTAGGAATCTTTCAAAGAAATACCAACCGAAAAAGAACTCCAAAGAGGAGGAAGAATACAGGTATGTTCATGATCCACTCCTGGGTGAGCATGCATTGACTGAGGAAGCAAAAAAGTCTGGCTTACCAACTACTATTTGGCTTGTAAACCAAAGATTTTAGAATACAGAAATCATAAATGTAGAAACAGGCTTACATAGTAAATACTAAGGAGTGGATTTTCAAAGTTTGGATTTGGTCTGTAACTACTTAATTCCCTTGATATGTTATGGCCTGGTTTGGGGGGTTTTGTTTGTTTTTTTTTTTTTTATGTACATTAAAAACTTTAATCCAGACTGTATGTATGATCCTGGCTCTTTGAAGTGAATGACCAAACTCTTAACTACTTTTAGCAGGAACAGAAACAGTTGTTAATTTTGGCATGAAATTTAAGCAGTCTGTGTAAGTATTAAATTACTCACATGGACTGACAGCACAGATTAGTAACTTACTAAAAGGATAATATTATAACACCACAGAGAAACCAGCTCTTCTTGAAGAGTAAGGTGGAGTTTGTACTCCCAGTATCCTGGGATGGACTGAGGTACAAGTTGTTGCTGTTGAAGGGTTTTGTGTGGCCTCAGCTGCCTGCTGTTGATTCACATGTTCAGACTGTATCTCCCTGGTGGCAGGGGACTAATGTATTACTCGCAGATAATGACTGCAGCATCAAAGCACAACTTCTTCACTGGGTGATGCTGTGGACGTGGATACAGGTGATGATAGAGCATGTGTCATTAAGAACATTCCTGTCCTTGATGAGGTTAAAGATGTTCCTTGACAAGAACTTCCTGGAGGAGGAGCTTTACAACAGACAGTCTATAAGCCAGAGCAAGAGTGTTTTTCCTTAGAGCACCCTAACTCTGGAGTTTCTTAGTGTCAGTGTTTTGCAATGCATCAGCTTTGAACAAAGCCATTGCAGAGTCTGACCCTGTAGCCTTGCATTCCAGGAAGTTGCCCTGTCTCTGTAGAGCCCAGCAGCAGACTCAAATCCTTGACCTTGAAATTTGAAACATTGCAAATGAGTTTGGAAATTGGTCCAACTGTATGATTATATTAATTTAGATTTTTTGGGTCAGACCTGCAAGCTGTTGTATACAGCTACTCTAGTGGCTTGTATTAACAGAGATAACAGCCTTTTCTTTTTGATTTATTTTCAGTGAAGTTGTTTGGGATTCAGTTATTTATGTCATTGTTTTCTGAGATACTGATATTTACACAAGGATGCTTATGTTACATAAGGCACATCAGCTGTTCTAGTCTGTACTCAGGATGAGGAATAAATCTGCCTTTGGGTAGCTATACAATAAGTGGGTAGTATAGTGGTTTTTGACACATCTTTTATTGCTAGAGAAGGATGTTGGAGTTAAATGATTCATGTGATAGGGCACAGAAGATCCTGTGTATCCTTTGCCCTTTTAAATATAGTGTTCACCTCAGTATAGTTTCCTCATGACAAATCCCCAGACATTGTAGACATGTGACCTTTAGGTGCCTTGGATGCTGCTGTGAGACAGCCTATCTAAAAGTGATGTATTCTCAAGTTTATTGTCAGCCTGTGGTTCTGTGGCTTTGATCCCCTGTCTTCTGTAGCTGGGATTTGTCTCAAGGCACCACAGCTTGACTGTGAATGTGGCTGCTTGTACTGGACTGTATTTTTAATCTCTTTTTTTAGGGTGTTTTTTTTTCTGTTTTTTCTCTGATGCCTTTTTCATCCTAACTTGTACCATTTGCCTCTGTTTCCTCTAAATCTCTCCCCCTTTGCTTTGCTTTTTCACCTTTAGGTGATGTTGTCAGTGCAGACTGCTGCCATTGAATATTAATAGTTTTTCTAGTGTGTACAAGTGTGGTGCTTCAAAGCTGCTGTTTTCCAGCTGACCAGCACAGCCAGCTGTGGTATTGAAATGCATCTCTGTTGGTGCTGTGCTGAACAGGCTAGTGACATAATCTGCTGTTTTAAAATTTCGTGCACAGATGTTTGTTTCTTCCTTTTAATAATGCAAGGGATGTTGTATAGGAGATTATTTTATGTGAAAAATAATCCTTGCCATGGAAGGTGCTAAACATATGGGTTGACAATGAATACTTGGTTAGTAAACTCACTACCTCTTTGAAAACTTTCTAGTAGCTGGTTTAAATCAAACTTAATGTATGAAAATTTTCTTTTCTGCACTATGCTATCCAAAAAGTTGGTTGCTTAGACAAGATTTTGTCAGGTAGTGTATACTGATGACTCTGTGCACTGAATTGTATGACTTAAAAAGATTATAACCAGAAAAGTTTCAGTGAATAGAGATTAGAATAGTGAAGTCCCAGAGCTGTGCTGATAAAAAAACCTGGCACTCTAAAACTGTGATTATTTTAAGAGCCAATGTCAAACTGTCTAAATTAAGACAAATTTATCAGACAACTGTCAAGTGTGTGGAATAGGCTTCCTTTTGAGAAATTCCTTCAAGTGAATCTGTGCTAATCCATATTCAGTCTCATGTAGCAATATGAAATGCTTAAGAAGGATACAACCTCCCATTGCAGTGTGTCTTTCTGAAAAGAAAGGGACTAAAAGCAAAATGCATTTTTGTCCTCTGCAGGTACACATCAACTAGAGCCTTCCTAGCAACTTTAAATGAAATGAATGACTATGCCGGACAGCATGAGGTCATTTCAGAGAACATGACCTCTCTTATCACTGGAGAGTTAACACGCTATGTGCAGGAGCTGAAACAAGAGAGGAAATTGGTAATTGATAATTTTTTGTTATTCACAATTGCTACATAAGAAATAATTAGTGGTAGGGAGTTCAATGTTAAGTAAAATTGATTTGTAGTTAATAAACATGAGCTTTGCTAATGAACTAAGCATTAAAAAAAGTGGGTTACATGCCCTGGCCAAGTCACTGAACCATTTGTATCAAATGTTATAAAAACAGACAGCAATGCCTTCAGGAGAATCCCTGCTAAATAAGGTCAGAGACCCATCTGTGCTTAAGGCTCCGTTAGCCAAAAGCTTGTTTAGGGAAGACTCCAAGCAGCACTGTGTAAAGCCTGGAATAGAGAAAAACTGTATTACTGAGACTGATTGAAAGAATTATTAGGATCTTGGTTCACATTTTCCTGCTTCTCAGCCAGGTCTCGTCATCAGAACTTTGTTAAAAATGAGTCTATGAGAAATATGGGGTCTTTCTTGTTTTGTGATGGTGGGGAATAGAGTTTTTAACCTGTTATTCTTCAAGACTGCTTAGGAGCTTTTATTACTACTGTATTTCAGCTATTAGTTTAGGAACCTATGTGCCTGCTACCGTAAATGTTCAAAGCTAATTAATTTGCATGTCATTAGCTGTGAAAGGCATATAGTTGAGATGTGATTTTTCTTCCTTGCCTTGAACCCTTTTATCCCTGGGATAAGTGGGCATAAAATAGTGATTCTAAATGTTATTGTTAGTAATACTCTTAACACAGGTATAAAATTACTAAGAGAAGTGCAATAAGGCAAAGGAGCATGAGGGCACTCACTGTATTTCATTTCTGAACTGTTGATCCATTATGGAAATTGTAGAACTACTCTTGCTTGGTCCAGCAAAACTTACCCGTTTATCAGTAGTTCCACTAAATAAGCATGTGTCGAAGTGCTGTGCAGGATCAGAGTCCTCGAAATTACCGTCTTTTCCTAAGTCTGGGATTCTAGGCCTGTTAACAGAGGAATACAATGTATAGACATAACTTTAATTTGCAGAATGGTGTGTAATCTTTCACCAACATACTTTGGCAGTGATATGAAAGGATGTTTTACATATAGCTGTGATTAGAATGTTTTCTCAGCCACTTCTATGACCTTCTATTCAGCAAGGACTCTGTATAATAAGCAAAGGAAAAAGAAGCATTCCAGTATGGCATTTTTCTGTTACTTCTAATGTATTTACCTGATTTTTCAATTATATGGACGTATATGGTGATTGAAATGTCCATTAGACATTTTAAGCACAAAAAGAGAGAGGATTTGCTATCTTTCTTGAAAAGAATGTGAAGAGTAACTATAGGGTTTTTGTTTTGTTTGTAGACTTCTGTGGTAAGTATAGCTCAGGGGTCCTCAAACTTTTTAAACAGGGGGCCAGCATGTGGATTAAGTGGTGGGCAGTCATCTGCAGCTGCTTGATTTCCCCACCCCCCCCCAACCCCTGGCCGGGCGGGGGTGGGGGGGTTCTGTAAATACTGGGGGCACGGATTGAGGAACCTGGGGGGGCTGTATCCGGTCCACGGACCGTAGTTTGAGGACCCCTGGTATAGCTCATAAATAATAGGTGAATGACAGGAAAATCTTTTAATATTGGTTGAGTAATAACATCATGGGAACAGCAGAAAAACAACTGTCAGTGTATTTACATGCTGTTGCTAATAATTCTTATCCTTTAACAGAAAAGAGTTGTCAGTCATGGTTGTGTTATGTTCTTGACATGAATATAAGCTATAAGAATTACAAATCTTTGTCTGAGTCCTGTAGATTTCTGATTTCTGAGCAAATGGTGTTGAAAAGAACACTGCTTCTGCCTCCAGGCATCTTTTATACATCACCTGTCTTACTCCATACCATAAAACACTAATGCATCAGTTGTGCTGGTCTGCAGGAGGAGAAGGTAGCTGTGTAAATATTGCAGAGGGCTGATGCTCTGCAAAACCTTTTGAGATTTGACTTGGTATTTCCAGAAACTTTGCTGACTGAGTTCTCATTCTTGTTGCTTGATACATCATCATCTGTTATGCTACAAGTTCATGTAATCATTTAGGCTGGAAAAGACCCTTAAGATCATGGAGTCCAATCATAACCCAACACTACTAAGTCCACCAAGTTGCTCTAAGCTGTAAGAAAAGATGGTTGCTTCTGGGGCTAGAGCCACACGCAGGAATTGGGAGACCCACATTCTTGTCTTGTATAAGTTGAATGAAGTCATTCAGGTGTCCAAACACCTGTAAAACGATACAAATTCCCAGTGATTTCAGTATGACTGAGGTAGATAAGCAGCCTTGTTCTTGTTGCAGTTTCCTACCTGGAAGATGGTAATGATATACTCAAGAAGTATCATAAGTATAAATGGGTGAAAGATGAATTCAAGTACAGAAGAAAGTGGTCAAGCAAATATGTAAGACTAAAGAGCTTCTGTTTCCAGAAGAAACCCCTTTTGTATGCAACAGGAATTTTGCATTTAGTAGTC
Organism: Microhierax caerulescens; assembly: GCA_035590215.1. Taxonomy (NCBI): domain Eukaryota; kingdom Metazoa; phylum Chordata; class Aves; order Falconiformes; family Falconidae; genus Microhierax; species Microhierax caerulescens. The sequence continues at coordinate 13,781,574 of JAVJGJ010000062.1, read as the reverse complement.
ATGGAGGATGAGTGTGGTTATCTTTAAACACATGGGGTCTGATGCATGCCTGCAT
>JAVJGJ010000062.1:13695219-13773704 GCA_035590215.1 Microhierax caerulescens | reverse complement strand
GGGGGGGGAGTAATATTGTTTATTGTAGCAACTACTCTAAATTCATCACCACATGCTGCTGTAATGTGTGTGACTAATTAAACATGGTAATTTTCCATATGATTTGCTAAATAATTTGTCATGTATCCATTTGCTGAATCATCAGGTGTAGAAGAACCAATTATTTAATTAAAAAACAAATCTTTAAATTAGAACTTGTATCTTGAAACCTTATGAAGGAAGAGTTGATCTTAAGGTTATATTTATATATTGGGGTGGGGAGCTAAAAGACATTTGCTGTTTAAGACTATAAATTAAAAGAAATTAGTTTAAGGAAGTTGAAGATAGTACAGAGTTTGAGGAAACGAGAGGCTTCCTGTATGACTTTAAGCAGATCACGTAACCATACTGTCTCAATTTTCTTACCCAGAAAATGAGGGCAGTGAAGAAATACAGGTAGTTGAAAGGTCCCATTTAGTTGCTTTATATAAAAATTAATTTTTGGAAGGCAGAAATCATCCTTTGAGGGCAAAAGATTTGCAGAAAAGCTCTCAATACATACATCTGTTAACATGTTTAGCTTTATCTCCCATAACAAGGACCTATATGTGATAACACCACAAGAATTGGGGGCTTTAAATGTATTTAGAAAATGGTTGAACTGAAAAAGGCAACATTGCAATGTGATACACCTTTATTTACCAGACTGTCACTTGACACTGGTTCCTTGGTTTTGCTATTTAATAATCTTCAATAATGCCCATTTTACATCTTCGTGCTCTGCTTCTGTAAAATAGCTTTTTGGGGGAAAAAAAAAAAGGCAAAATGTAGCAAAATCTGAACAAGATGCAGCTATGCGACTCAGGCTTACTGCTTCTCTGGTATGTACTCCCAGCAGCTTGTAGATTTTATTTTACAGAGAAAGCAAATTTGGAAATAACAGGGATGGCTTGTGCAAAATTATATTTAATCAATAATGTAGTTTTAAAGTGGTTTAAAAATATGATCTCAGGGTAGCCCTGTTATTTATTATGCTTTTGATTCTTAGTCCATCCTTCAGCCCTATATACAATTATGTTCTGTTGAATTAACCTAGCATGTTGTTTTCCTAAGGTTTATGGGTCATTGACAGTGTGAGGTTTCATGCAGCCAGCTGTTCCCAAATCAAGTCCTTTCCTACACTCAGCAAAGTGGGAGCCAGTGAAGAGGGCAGCACACAAGCAGAGGCTGGTGGAGGCAGGAAACGCAGTATGAAGGCAGCCAAGTAATTTTACTTGTAGCTTCACTTTCACAGACTCCTTGCTCATTAGTAAAATGTTGAAAAGTGTAGTGTTAAATTGTTCCTTGGGACTATTTTTGTTGCTCCTTGGGACTGTTTCCCTATACTCTAATTACAAAAGCAAGCCTGAAATGAGGAGTGTTTCGAAGCTTCCTGGCAAGGAAGACACGGTATCTGTCACACGCAGAGCTGAAAGGAAATGAGGATCTACAGAAGGAACAGAAATTGCCTTGGATCCTTTGCCCACCACTCAGCAGTTTTACAGTTATGTCTGGGTTTTTTTAATGTCATAATATGGTCACTGAATTTTTGGCGAAGCCTAGCACAGTAGGCAGGGTTCTGACTGCACAAGTACCATCAGAGTTCATGGCAAAAGGTGTCTTTCCCCAGCCGCAGCAGTGCCAGGCTTGTCAGCTGATCTCCCTTCCGTGGCCCGGCTGCTGCCCACACTCCCCCCTTAGTTGGCAGGAGTAGAGCCAGAGTTGTGCATGGCATGTGCCCAGGATTAAAAGCATTACTGACGTGCCTCTATTCCCTGCTTTGAGAATTTTTATGCAGAGATGATAACTATTCAGAAAGTTGGAGTGCCCCTGTGTTCAACTGTAGGTGAGCATCCCTCCTTAACAGTCGGTGTCTGGGACTACAGGTAATAGTATCCAGAGCACTTGGGATACTGTGGTGTTCTGTTCTTGCAGACAGGTTGAAAGTTATGATTTTGAAGGCAATAAAAGTCTATTGCATGTGGCGTGACAGAGAATTGCAGTTTTGGGGCTTTTTACTGGTATGTCTGGTGGAGCCAGAAAGGCAGCTAGGAAATGTCAGTAGCATGTTTGCTCCAGAAACCTGCCTCTCTGACAGAGGAAGGTAACAGTTGCTGTAGTGGAAGATGCAGGAAACCAAGTAGCTGCCAACTACAAAGAGCTTGCAGGCACATTTTTCTAACTTCGGCAGTTTGTGGCACACTACTGTTCTGAAGTTGGAGTTTTTCTACCCTAACAGTTGTTGATATTGCTTAAGATATATCCAATGTCTGATAATGCGTGGGACTGAGAATGCATGCATTCTAGTGAGTTGCAGGATTATCTGGCAATATCAGACCTTAATTTTTTCAAGTTTACTGTGTGAAACCATACCTGTATTCAAGTAAAACATCCTAACTGCCAGTAAATAACATAGCAGAATGGCATCTCTCTTCCTGTTTGTGGTTTGCTATATTTCTTTCTTTTACAAGGTGATTTGTAAAAGAAGTCACTGGTTCTAGTAGTCAGTTGGGGGCTTCATTAACTTTTCTATTTAGAGCTGGATCATTGACTTACGTAGTCATCTTGAATGAATTGCTTATCCTGAGGAAAAGTGAGGCATATGGAAGATAGAGGGGGTAATATCTAAAGCATATTATTCTCTGATGAAGAGCATTGTGTAAGGGCCAAGAAAGGTTATTTAAACCAACTGCAATTAAGAGTCTTGCTCCAAAAGGCATGTCAGGAGAATTTTCTTGTAATTCAGTATGTAGTGGACATCTCACATTTAAAACTTTTGCAATATGTTACTGTTTGTACTTGTGCATGGGAGAGGAGGATTTCTGGAGGGACCCAAAGAATTGAATACCTCTCAAGAGACATGAACAGCTGGCCTTGCACATGCAGCCAGTAACTAGGAAAAAGACGAGTTTATATTGAGTCTGAGTGAAAAACAGGACAAACTTCAGTTGTTAGAATGAGCCAGTCAAGGGGATCTTGGTAAATTCCAAGCAAAGATAAATTTTAATTTAGAGCTAGTGTTTGGTCAGTAACCAAAGAAATACTCTTCAGATAAAAGCACTTCAGATTCTGTGGTATGGGAAACCAATAATTATGAGATACAGTGAACAATACAAGGTAGAACCGTGAAAGGGATTAATTAGCCTTAGTCTAACCAACCACTGTAATTGATGCAAATATATATCTGCAGCCTGCTGAGATATTAGCAAGTCATCATACACCTACTCAGTTTACCAGTGTTGCAGAACACAGCTGTCAGAATAATTTCTGGGGTTTCTTTTCTTTGCCCCCACCCCCTGGAACTCATTAAGCATAATTGACTATTTGTTCTTTTGTTGTTCAAAATTTTCTTTTCCTCTTTTCTTTTTCTGAACAGCACTTCCATGATGGCAGAAAGGCACAACAACATATTGAAACTTGCTGGAAACAACTTGAAGCAGTAAGTGGAAACTCCTCAGATGTGACATTTAAGTAATTTTTATACTGTTTTCACAGAGATGTTTCCAAACATTATATTTGGAAAAAGAAGGACGTATGGGTAAAAGCTGTAGAAATGGAATTTTCAAAACTGTGCTGTCTTAAATACACTGTTAGACATTAAAAAGTCTGTTTTAATAGTACATTTGGTTTTCTGTGGGATCCGTGGCTGAGTAGCATTTCATTTGATACGACTTGAAAAGTGTGCTAAGCATTGTTGGAAATGCAGAGTCCCTAAGGGTCCTATTCAGATATTCCACTGCACACTGAATGGCTTCATACTGCATGAATAAATAGAATGTGACCATCTCTTGAGTAAGGTGCTGTTTTCCAAAAGTAAATACATTGGGATTGTTGCTCATGTGATGAATGAACAATGAGACTGTAAGTAGAGGAGAGGATAAAGAAATGGGACGTCAGTAACCATAAGTCCTGCTTGCAAGTGTGTGAATCTTGGTAACTCCCTTGTTGCACATTATAAAAATGAGGGAGTTAAATGCTGGGAGTGATTTGGTCTACAAGAGCAGAAAAGATGCTAACAGGGAAAAATATTGAAATACTAGTGATGTTGGTAGAATCAAGCAGCGTGAAGCATGGAACAAAATGTGTTTCTGGTAACTTTGTCTGTTTGAAGTTCTTAACGATGGAAATGTGTTCCGATGTAAACAAGCGAGCCCTAAAATCTGATCGGTTTAGGGGCAGGTATTGATTTTAGGTAGACTTTGGTATCATGTTTCTTTCCCATAGTGAAGGCTTCTATTTTTCCTTTTCAGAGTAAAAGGCGGTTTGAACGTGATTGCAAAGAAGCTGATCGAGCACAGCAGTATTTTGAGAAAATGGATGCTGACATCAATGTTACAAAAGCAGATGTTGAAAAGGTAAGCTAGATGCTGGAGAAGCTGTTTATAAACATGAATATGATAGACATAGTTTTTTAATCCTGCTGGTAGGATAAATCTTATGAGTCTTAATGCCTCACTTAAAGTCAGTCCATAGGCTAATTAAAAATAGGGAGCTCTCTGCAGAGATCTTTATTTGCATAAAGATCTAAACAGATACAGTCAGTTTTCTTCAGTAAGGTGATATCTGAGTTTAACATAGCTGACATATGTCAGGTCTAAATGATCTTATGCAAAATCAGTTATAACTGGCAACCCAGATTCTGTGACAGCCAAGCTTGTGAGTGCTCCCTGAGGGGTGCTTGCAGTTACCATGCATTGTTGGTTGCTTTGTGATCCAGGTAGAGCTAAACACCCTGCCTTTTGAGCAACACACACACACCAAAAAAAAAAAAAAAAAAAAAAAAAAGCAGGAGTGGAGAAGCAGAAGCTTAAAATATACTAATTATAGTATATTTGAATTATAGGTATATGTGCATATATATAGGTATATGAACTATATATGAATTATAGGTAAGGAATCTTTTCTAGTCCAAGACAGCTTTTGTAAAATGTAGCTCTTGCTCCTCGAGACATCTGCTTCATTCTATTCTCTGTTAATTTGATCTTAGGAAGCACTCAAATACAATTTTTTCTTTACATCTGTGGGATCTTAAGATAATTCTAGTATGCTGAGTATCATGGAGGTTGTGTAGCAGATAGTACCAAGGACGTTATTAGAAATGAGGACAGTAAATGAAAAAGCAGCTCAGAAGATTTCCCCAAAGTGCTATTGCATATCAAAGGAAAAAATATCTCTGTGGTTTTGCAATTTGCTTGACTATTAGTTGTAAATTCACCATGCAGATTAGGTCCTTTTTTGCCTTCTGGATTTGTCAGGACACTTTACAGATGAATACATGTACAGGATTGATGATTTAACATCACGTGTGGGTTTTTCTGACAGAAGAGGATCATCTCTGCTTTATCTGTATAAAGTGATTTTAGAATACATTTTTTTCCTAGATAAAATTAGGGCTTGCCCTAGATATTTTGTCAAAGCTGAGGCCATGTTAAAGTGATATGACTTAACTATTTGAAATAGAGGGATGAAACTCCTTAATTCTACATCTCTTTCTAAGGCTGGCCTTTTCTGGTCTGAGTGAAAGGCTGCATGTTTGTGGTATATCAGTCTGATAGTGTTAGATAAATTCCAGGAAGCAAACCCTACCTTGGTGCTCTTTCACTGTAAAGTGAAGCAGAGGGACTTCCCTTCTAAATTTCTCTAGCCTTTTATTGTATATATTTTAAATTATTTATTGCAAGATGAGGCTCAGTGATATCTTGAAAGAAAAAAAGAAATCTGTTGTAGTTACATTGATGGCTAATCTCAGGAGAAGCCATTAGTCGACTTTCCAGTCAGTCAGTGGGGTAGATGGAGAAGCAAAAGGTTATCAAAACGAATGGAATGTGAAATAATATTGCTGAACAGAGAGAACAGTGTTTTCCAAGTGCATGTGTTAAACTGGGTTCATCCATGTCAGGCTGTGAATAATGCCCTTTCTTTGCTTCCTCTGCCCCTGTGACTGCTCTTACATAACTCCCAAGTGCAAAATAGGATATTGTTTAATAGAGGGCTGCTGTTGGGGCAGCTTTCGCCAACTGACTCTAGGGAGATGCAGAAACTGCTCAGCTTCAAATGAAACAATATGATGACTTTTACCTCCTCCACCTATTGCAGCGGTTCTGATTTCTCTTGCCCATTATGGCTTGGCTGTTGTACTCCTACTCTCAGGAATTAGTCTGGCTAGAAAAGCAGACAATTTGGCTGCATTCAGAGCCAGTGCTATTCACTTTGGCGGAACAAGGTGCTCTTCAAGTAATGGGATCAGTTGCACTCATTTCTTCAGCTTAGGTTTGACACCTTGGCTACTTTAGCTTGCACCTGCAAATGTGAGCAGACATGAGCTATTTTTTGCATCATGCATTATAGAGTAATGGAATTAAAATTCTGCAGTGATCACAATGACACGTGCAATCAAAAGAATACATAGCTGCAGTTCCCTAATGCACCTAATGCTAAGCTACTGTATGAGGCTCTGAATTGCTTGTATCTCTCAATCTTTCAGTTGTAGCCTTTGAGAACTACTGCAGTAAATTCTGTGACACAGCTGACAGCTACCAGCACTTAACATGGCCTTGCCTAAGGGATAACTCTTTGTATTACAGTTTGCAAGGGTGAAGTAACCACAATAGTGTCAGAGAAGCAAGTGAGAGTTAACTTTTCTCCTTAATTCTCCAGGGCTGTTTTCAAAGGGCCTCAGGTGAATGCTCAGAGACAAGGCTGGATGTGCAATATGTTTATCTTGCACCTAGGTTCAAACTCCTTTGGTAGGACCTGCTCAGGTTAGATATGCAGAGAGCACATAACCTTCTGTGCCACTTCTGTGGCCGTTACAGGTTTTATTGTCTTTGAAGCCAGCCAGTCTGGTAGTTGATCTTAGAGAGCAGAGCAGGGTGGTTAGCATTGTTTCCTCCTGTCTCCTTTTTTGGCAGTAGGAACAGGGAGAAAGAGGCTGTGTTCAGTGTCTGCTATGGTCGTGGTCTTTATGCAGGAGTCAAAGAAGAGAGTGGATTAGGGCCCCTGAGCTCCCTTCCTGTGTTTGCACTGAGCCTCTAATGCCAGCAGCCAGTGTTTGCAGAGAGATGTTTAAGCGTTAATACGAAGTGCAGTGTGGCACAAAGATTTTGTCAGTTCAGTTTGGCAAAGCCAGAGTGGGAAGCTGTACTGTGAAAATATCCTTACAAATTAAGTGGTGCAACTTGCTGATGCTAATACCGGGAAGCCTTGTATGTATAACTGTAAGATTTAGCTTCATCTGGATCGCAGTGGGATGTGTGCTTTAAAGCAGTTCTCTTTCAAAAACCACAGCAGAGCTGCTTCGGTTTTTGACCATTTGGGGAAATAATTTCTGTCACCAGCACAGAGCCAGTGTACATATAAGGAAACGCTCTATTGTTTGTTTCTTCTCCTTAGAGCTGCAGTCACTAAAAAACTGACATCCTTATGGGATAATGTGGTACCTAGTGAAGCCTTTGCAGGCTTCTTGCAATTAAAAAAAAAAATTGGCTGGCTTTTCTAAAGCTCTGTTTTCAAAGTAGGCTTTTCAGAATTTGTTTTTAAAGAGGAGGTGGCTGAGGCCAGCCATGGGAAGGGGTGAATGCTTTGCCTCTTGATTTGCACAGCATCTGAGGGGAAGGACAGTGGTTTGAATTACTTGGTGTCAGGCAGGATCTGTCCTTTTGCTGAAGAGTAGCATGGTTGTATGTTGGCATCCCAGGTGATAATTTTGCCAGATTTTGCTTCAGCTTTGAGCAGTTACAAAATGAGCTGTGTGTCAGTTCCCAGAACTGCTGTCCTGAAGTTGACGCTCATCACCTTCTTCTGATTTTTGTGCCTGTTATGTTAGGAAGGTTCCATGTTGAGTGGATATGAGATTAATGTAAATGTGTTCTGGACTTAGAAAGTCATAAAGTGCAAATTTGGCTTAAAGTCTTATAAGTCAAGAAGCTTCTGACACTGCAAAAAACATGGGGTGGGTATTTTGTTTTGCCATGGGTTTTTGACTGACTCCTCTTTAGTAAGTCTTCAGCTGACACCCAGAGTGGATGAACTTGTATTAAGACTTTATTTGTATCAGGTGACATTCAGATATCTTTTCTGGGGCAATGGGGTTTTCCTACTGATTTTACTTTCTTATGTTATGTCTGCCATATCCAAGATTTTTGGAGTCCACCTATAGCTGAAGATTTGCATAAAGGCATAAAACCTCATACTTTATCACCATGACATTAATTTTCTAGTCTGTAAATATAACTACAGAGAGAGAGTGATGTTACACACTTGAAATTTCATTTTCTCTTCTCTTTTCATACACTGTGTTCCCTAGGTGCTCACCATCATTTTCAATGCAATGTAAAGAGTCTGTGTCAACCTCCTTACCCATAGAAGACACATCCACTTACGTTGCCTTGGGTAGTCATGCACTGAATCACTGGCAAAGTCTTAGTGAACATAGATGTCAAAATACTGCTACTTAGAAAATGGAACAAGCTGATTCTCCTATCTATGCAAACTCAGCGATGCTGTAAAGTGAACTGCTGTTCCAGTCTGTAGGCTGCTGTTCTGCAGGACACACATCTCTTCCTTAAGAATTGACACATCTTTACAATGAAGGGTGCACTAGACCTGGGCACTGGAGAAATCTGTGATCTGTGTTTCGGCACTATCCTGCATGCATGTTTTCAGCATGCTTTGTTGGAACAGCAGTCAAGTCACAGCGGAGCTGGGTGCAGCATGCACCACTGAAACCCCACAGGTAAACCACAGAGGAACATCTCCAGCTCAGTGCTGTGTTGTTGCAATGTGCATCACTGAGTTTTAATTGATTAAGACTGTCAGCAGCAAACCCTGCAGCATAACCTGAGATTGTGGGTGCCTGCCTTCTGCAGACCATAACTTCTAAATGGGCCTAATTTTTCAGGAGATGATGAGTCATCTGTCCTGTGGCAGTGGGACTTGTATCTACTCCCTCTCCTGCCTGCCTTGAGGCACCTCCTCAGCATGATGAATTCCTCAGCATTCTGGAAAATGTAGTGCCATGCAAAGGTAATGTTAGAAGGTGAATAAGCTCTACAGTGTTTGTGTCTTAATATGGCAGATACTTAGTGCAGTGAAAAATTCCAGAGGCTTTGCTTTTCCCGTACTCTGCTGTGAATTTATAAAAGTGCAGCAGCAGTGTCTCAGTGAAATATGCAGCCAATGTGCATAAGGGTCAGCCCTGAACACAGTGCAGGAGGGCCTGGCCTGTGCATTTCTTATTTGAGTTAGATGTTGCGTAAGACTTTTCTCATGTTCTCTGTGTGGTGGTGAGTTTTACATACTTCAATTAGGCAGCTGCTTTTCTTTTGCTCCACAAATAGAACTAGCTAAATCCTGTGTCTTTCCTTGTGACGTGGGTCAGATTTCCCATCAATTCAAATGTAATCTCTTCTTTGTAATGTGATTTAAGGCCACTAGTTTCACACTAATGTCATTCCTCTGGGTTATGCAGACCCCAGTGTTCTTCCTGAACTGTTTCCTCCCTAATGGGAGGATGTAGTGTGTGAACACAGGGAGTCCCTCAGCAAAGTAATTTGCAATTCTGGAAGAGTAAGCCTTGTTTACAACCTGCCATCTGTGACACTGTATATAGCAGCTGTTTCCCTTTTGAAATCATGATTAACTTAAGCGTTTTGATTTCTAGTTAGTAAAAGTTAATGACTGCAGCAGCAGTGGCTGGAAAACTTCATAAATATCCGTATGTATCCCATGCATACACTGTGTTCGGTGTTAAGAGATCAAGGAACAGAAGCACCAGTCGGTTTTAGTGTAAGATAAAGAAATCCATCTGAACTTACATTTCTTCTTAGCAGTACTCCTGCATTAATGCTCTACATAGCAATTTGACTTGAGTTTTATAACAGTACAACTTTATTGGGAGGTAGATTGCTAAAGGAGCAAAAATGTTAGGGAGTGAAAGGGGGTGTGAAGGGGAGGCTTAAGAGCAACTTCTGAATTAAGGATCAACTGCAGTTTGAATAAGAAGTGTAATATAACCAGCATTCTTAGCTAATGCAAAACAATTGGCTTATGCTGTGCAGTTGGAAAGATTGTTTATAGTTATCCTTGTTTTGTCAAAATATTAGAACAAATCTTTTCTCCTGTACAACTAATGCAAAATAAAGCAGAGACCTCAGAATTTAGCTTGTTTGTAAGCTGTTCGGTTTAAGTTAATCATAGAATACCAGATTGGAAGAGACCTGAAATACCATCTGGTCCAACCTTTCTTGGCAAAAGTACAATTGAGACAAGATGGCCCAGTACCCTGTCCAAATGAATCTTAAGTGTCCAGTGTTGGGGAATCCACCACTCCCCTGGGGAGATTGTTCAAATGGCTGACTGCTCTTTTTGGGAAAAATTGGCCTCCTGCATCCAATCAGAATCTCCTCAGGAGTAACTTGTACCCATTACCATGTGACTCTTCATAAAAAGGAAGTCTCTACCTTCTTTGTAGCCAGCCTTTAAATCATGGAACATGGTGATAACGTCTCCTCTAAGCCTTCTTTTCTCAAGGCTGAACAAACCTGGTTCTCTCAGCCTTTCCTCATATGGTAGGCTTCCCAGTCCTTTGATTGTCTTTGTAGCCCTTCTCCAGACCCTCTCCAGCCTGCTCGCATATTTTCTTTGTATAGCAAGGACCAAAACTGAATGCAGCACTTGTCAGGCCACAGCTGCAATACTGAGTGGAGTGGGATAATGAATTCTTTACCTCTGCTGGTGATGCCCTTGTTGATGCAACGCAGCATCCTGTTGGCTTTTTTTGCTGCAGCAGCACACTGTTCAGCCATATTGAGCTTGTTGTCCACCAGCACCCCCAGGTCCTTTTCCAAAGAGCTGCTCCGCAGGTGAGTAGATCCGAGCCTGTGCTGCACTCCTGGATTATGTTTTCTCAGATGAAAGACCTTATATTTGTCTTTGTTGAACTTCTTAAGGTTCTTGTTCTCCCACTCTTCCAGCCATCCAGCTCTTCCGGCGAGGTGGCTCTCCCTTCAAGGTATCCACTTCCCTGCTCAGTTTGGTATCATTGTCAAACTTCATCAAGGGTACACTTGATCCCATCATTCAGATCACTTATGAAAAATTAAACAGTGTTGAGCCCAGTGTCAGTCCCTGGGGGACCCCACTTGTGACAGGTTGCCAATTTGAAAAGGAGCTGTCTACCATCACTCTCTGGGTGCAGCTTGTCAGCTGATGCCTCACCCAGTGCACAGACCACTTGTCTACACTGTAACGCATCAGTTTTTCTAGGAGGAGGCTGTGGGAAACCATATTGAAAGCCTTGGAGAAATCCAGGTAGGCAGTGTCCACCACTCACCCCACATCAGCTGAGCAGATTACTTGTGGAAGGTGATCCAGGTTTGTTAAGCACAATTTGCCCTTTATGAATCTGTGCTGGCTTTTCCTAGTCACATACTTCATTTGACTTGCAATAGCTCCCAGGAGGATTAATTCCATAATTTCCCCAGGGAACTGGTGGGCCTATAATTTCCTGGATCCTCCTTTAAGCTCTTCTTGTAGATGGGTGTGGCATTAGCCACCTTCTAGTCTTCTAGGGATCCCCTGATCTCCACAACTTCTCAAAGATTATGGAGAGCGGCCTCAAAACAATGTCAGCCAGCTCCCTTAACACCCTCGGGTGGATATTGTCAGGGCCCATCAATTTGTAGGGGTCAAGCTCCTGTAATTGTTCACATACCAACTTTTTCTTCACTCATGGTGGGTCTGAGTTTGCATCAACCTGGATTTTTGTTCCCAAGGCCCAACAGCACCAATAAAGCAGAGGAGAAGAAAGTGTTGAGAACTGCTTTTTCAACATTGTTGGCAACTAATTCACCTCCCCTGTTTTAACAGTGGGCCGGTATTTTCCTTCTGTTTCTGTTTGTTGTTTGTGTACCTGAAGAACCTTTTCTTATAGTTTTTGACATCTCTGGACAATTTCAATTCAAACTGAGCTTTTGCTTTTCTAACTGCAGCTCAGTGTGCCCTGGCAATTCCCTTGTAGTTCTCGATGGGTATTCATCCACTTTTCCATCTCTGGTATGCTTTTTGGTTTTGAGCAGACTCAGAAGCTCGCGGGAAAGCCATTACATTAAGTGAGTGTATTGTATCCATAAAGTTGGGCTTTGAGTCTAAGAAGTTCATACCAGTAACTTTCTTCAGCACAGACTATCCATTCTGCATTGACTATGTTTGTAAATTCTTTCTTGGAGAGAGATGACTATAACTGTGCTCAGTATTCGAAGTATGAACTAAGCAATCTATTACATAGTCCTGAAATAATTTCCATTATTTATATTAAAGAAATAATTTCCATTATGTGTATTCTGTACTTACATTTACACACCACAGAATTTAACTGCCTATGCAGTACAACTAAACAGATGTCCAGAAATCATTTAAGCATTGTTGGCTGCTGCTTCGAATACATCTTTTCTTGTTACATCCTCCCTCAAGTCCACATAGCCTTCCACCCACTGTGAACACCTTCTTTTGTAATAAACTAGAGTTTTGGTAAGTATCCTCATGGAATTGTGTTTCTTTGAGCAGTCTGGCAAGTTATCGAATGTTAGCAGGGACTTGTAGTTTGGTCACCTAGAGAGTTTGGATATTAAGTATTCATGACGTGAGAATGGCAGCGCCAGGAGACAAACTTGGGGATTCAAGGCACAGTTCTTTTGCTGAGGCCTTGGAGCAGTGTGTTGAGAGGTGCTTCTCTGGCACGTGTCATGGTGGTGCATGCTGCTGTTCTTAATTCCTTTTTAATGATCCTTCTCTTAGACGTGTTCAGACTGCTATGAATGCTTTGCAGACTAAATTGAGGGGATTGATTGGACATGATAAAAAAGAAATAGCAATACACTTGGCAGCGCTCAGATTTGTGCAAAGAAGTCTCAGGCAGAACTGAGTCTAAAGCCAGGCAACCGAAGTTTTGGGTTCATTCACTTATGTAAAATTTCAAGTAACCTCTGGTTGTCCAGCTTCATTAATCAGCAAGCAGTAGTGCCTTTAGTGATGCTGCAGGACCATATGAGTATAGGACTGATACAGTCAGATGAGTCCTTGTCATAATATGACTTTTACTTCTTTTTCAATAGTGTGGATGTGACCAGAGCAATTAAAGAGCTGTGCTAGGGCCTTGTGCAGTGTGCTTAATGTGTTACCATCCCAGCTCTTAATTTGGTGAGTCATTCTTGTTAGAGCTTCAATGTGTTTCATTGCTTTGGTGTATTTCTTGTTAGTGCACACTTCTACAGTCTGGCAAAATTACATGCAATGCAACTGCACTAGATAATAATTCCTGAGAGGTGGTGATGAAGATTTTTCCATCCCCTGTCAGCGGTTTCCTCGTTTGTATATTATATTCAGCCAAAGGATTTCAAGGTTCCACAGATTCTCAGGTTCTGCCTGCTCAGCCACCCCTACCCCACCCCCACTCACCACCCACCCCCCAAACCTTAAAAGTAAGGATATTTCTCAGGGTTTTTTCTTGTGTGATTTTTTTTTTGCACCCCCCTGCTCTATCTTCTTGCCTTCACGAAAGCAAATTTCAATGCCTTTTTCTGCTTGCCAGTTCAGAGGCACCAAACTGGTTATTGTAAAATAGTAAATAGTGAAGGCTATGTAAATCAAAGCCTGAAATCCTGGCCCTGTTTCAAAGTCCTTGGCAGAATTCCCGCTGTTATTAATGATTCTGCAAATGCTGCCAGTGTCACTGCTTCCAAGAGGGGACCCCACCACTGTTCATGGTGGTGCCCACTCATAGTAGGGCAGCTATGTGAGGTTGTCTGGAGGGAGACTGGAGCCTGCAGCTAAAAAATCTGTAAGCAATTGAAAGCATTGCTGAAATTGGTGAAGTGTTTCTGAGTCTGCCTTTATCATTATTTTAAAGGAATCGGGGTGGGGGGGTAATGGGTGATTTTTGCTGTTTGCATTTTAGTCTGATCTTGGATTTACTAAAGACAGATCTATTTTGGCAGGCAGTGGCCTGGCAGTGATGCACTTCACATGCTGTCTGGGTTTAACAAAAAAAAAAAGGGGGTGGGGGTGGGGAATGGGAGAAAAGAAAGAAGAATGGAAACTACAACAAAATTTTGACTGGAAACTCTGCCATTCTGGACAAGAAGACTGCTGAGAAGTTGAACTGTTCTACTTAGTGTGGATCAGCTGAATAGCAGCCAAAGCTTTTTTCTGCCCTTTTCAGTTATTCGTATCACTCCCACCCTAACAGCCTTGTGGAGTTGCCTTTTTTGTCTGTGTAAACCCAGAAGACAGTGTGTCTATTGACCCTCTTGCTGTTTCTGGAATGTGTCTTAGAAAATTGTTCTCAGCAAAATATCCTTCATTCTTTTCTGTATTGGAGACTGACATGGCAGAAAAGTGTACTTGCTTTTTTAAAATTTCTCCTACACTTAATCACCACTTGCCTTTCATATCAAACTGGATTTTGTGGAGAGAAGGTATATGCAAGAAGGTATATCCCCTTTCTTTGTTAAATTTTCCTTTTCTGACTGATGGTCAAAGGCATAAAATATTAGGATTGATTTCAGATCAGCAGATAAAGCTTTACTAGTACTGCATGTTTGCAGGTACCATGAAGAACTTTCGTTGTCTGTAATTCTTTTGTCTACCCTGATATGTGTTAGTTACTTAAGTTGCATCATATTGCTGAACTGTAGGATTTTTCAAGCAGGTGATGAGAAGGTTCAGGCTAAATATATCGCTCCAACATGGATTACTTCAGACTAAAAGGGTTGCAGGGTTAACAAATTTCTTATTTTAAAGGGGAAAGAAATACTTCTGTAAGTACTCAGTCATGAAAGATTGTCCCGTCAATGTCCTGTCCTGGCATCTGTCACTTAGCTCAAACGTGCCGTCTCTGGAGTGAGACACCTGGAAGTAACTTTTGATGCTGTTGGAAGTTTGGTTTTTGCAATTAGGTAGAAAATCCACAGGAAAAGTGGTTAAAATAATATTGAGACGTTTGGTTTTGCTACCTTGTAGAAGAGATAGAAGCCATAGTGCATGTTGCCAGTTTATTTGGCTGTTGAGATTATTGGTGTTTTTCACATAAGGGGAGTGCTGTTCAGGCCTGATTTATTTTCTTTAAAGCTCTGAAGACAGCTACAGTTCTACCAATTTTAAATATCAACACTTTGAAAGTTATTACTTTATAGTAGCCCTACAGTTAGCTACTGTCCTGCATCCTTCCCCATCAACTGGCAAGGCTGTTTAAAGGAAGGAAAAAAGAATGGGTTTTATTATGTTTAATGGCAATTCTGTATTGTTTCTGTGAGAGAGGAGGTCATATGTAATAAGCCTTCTCTGCTGCTAGTGTGCTTTTAACTAGTTCAGTATATCAGAGCAATACTTCCTTTGCCTAGAGTTTTCTTTCAGAGTTAGTTATGGAGGACACTCCTCTGGTGTGACTGTGTTTAAATCAGGTTGCCATGGCAGTGGAAACTGACGTTTACCTATATCCTCATTGCAAGGTTAGTGGTGCTGCATAGTGGGCTGTCCTTTATCCTTGGCAGTGCTTGTCTCAATGAGAAGTGATTGGTGTGTGACCTTTTGGTTTTGTTGCTGCCATAGCAGTTCAGAGAGGAACTGCCTTAACAAAAAACAGTCTTTGGAGAGGAAGCAGTACGTATATATGCTGTGCATGTTTATTTAGGGACAAAAGGATGTTACAAAGGTATGTTGGGGGGGAGGAGTGTGTGAAATCTGGGTATCGTTTGCAAACGTGTGTAGAAGCACACATTTGAAAGCAAACTGCTATTCTTCATTTCCACCCAAATCCCTCAGATATACACACCTTTTTCTGTTTTTTCTTGATGCTGAAAGGTGACCTCATTCTCTCTTCCTTTCAAGAGGTGAGGACATTTTGTGTTGCCTTATGAGTACCTAGCCTTGACATCTCTTACAGCTGAAGAATCTGGTAATCTGTAGAAGATCTGTATCGTGGTTTCATATGTGGTGCTGGAAATGTGAGCTCTTGCTCAGTCATCCCGGGCCAGCAAAAGGAGTACACTGACTGAAAGCTGCATCACAGTATCATCCCCTTGCCTCTGAAGTCATGGTCTAGTTTTGCAGAGGCTGATTATTCCAAAGCCTTTCCACCTGAAAATACTGTTTAGAGCAAATATTTTAACATTAACTCTAATAAAGCCTAAAGAAGTCTTCTCTGAAGCTGTTTGCATGCACAAGTGAGCAGTAAAGGAGCCAAAAATTTATTTTCTGTAAAGCTCAACTATAAATTCCTTCTGGAATAGCTCCTGTGACTCTGCAGCACCAGGCCACTGCATCCGTTACTCTGAATGTGAAACTTAGTGCCATCAACTCATTTTTATCGTTCTGTGCTTCATCAGAGTGCAGGAATCTAGCTATAATATATAATCCAACTTATACGAGAAGTGATGAGTAAGTGACATATTCAAGTGAAGTAGTAAAAAAATTCTAGACTTCAAAATGTTTTTATTTTAAGGTCCAAAAACGTCATTGGAAAAATATTTTAACTGTTAGAAGCTTGCCAAATACATTAAATGGCCAGGAGAAACAACACATCACTGGGGCTCTTGTACAAAAATTCTTGGGTTTGGAATGAACCCAGTTTTACTTACTCATCTGCTGCCTCCTCTTATTTGGGGCCAGTTAAGATAATTTTGGAAACAGTGTCTACTCCTGTATACGTTTAGCTCAGAGTTGTTTTGTTCATATCCAGCCAACGAGCTTGCTCATGAAAACGAACTGTGATGGCTTAATGTTTGCTGGATCTGCCTGGAAATGTGTAATAATGGATTTCTTGGTTTTCTGCTTCAACAATAGAGTCAAGGGACAAATTCCTGAGTTGCACTATTTAAAACAAAACCAAAAAGAAATACAGCTGTATGAGTGGGACTGGGGCTGTTGTAGAAGTCAGATGAAACAATGGTTTGATCTGAGGTAGATGAAGAGAATGGGCCTCACAAATGGATATTGATCTGTAGCAGCTGGGACTTGAGGAATGGTTTGGGAGACAGGCATATGTTGCTCTTACACAGCTGTCTGCCTTTCCATGGCTGACTTTGTTTCTCTGGTAAATTTGTGTTTGTAGTAAAGGCTATATTGTTTTCCACTCATATTTAATGTAGCTATATATAAACGTGTAGATGATAAAGTTTAATAAGCTAGATAGCACTTGGGCAGAAAATTATTGATATGGCTTCTTGGAATTCCATTGGAGCAGGTAAATTTTCTGAAGTTATGTATGCATCCTTTACTGGATTTAGTGAACAGTTAAAAATTCTGGGGAACAAGCATAGTTGAAAATCTGTCATTTATTGGACTTACTTGGTTATAGTTGCAGTCTTTTCCATTCGATGCTACTGTTTCACCTCCTGTTTGCACTCAGTGCCCCACATTTTCACATTGCACTTGAATTATTTTTGTCAAAAGAACGTGAAGGGAATCAAGGACCTACAACTGACTGCTTGCAAAAGAAATAGCTGAATTGAGGTGAAATAAATTATTACGTGAGATTTGCTAGCTGGACAAATGGGAAGGAAGCCTATTTCTTTGCAAACTGAGATTTGAAACCTGGCAGAATTTTCTACCTTCCAGTTATGATTACTAAAATGTTCCATGATTTGGTATTTCATGGATTTATTGTCAGGAAACTATTGTCTTCTTGGAACAGTTTGAAGAATAACCCTGTTCTGAACTGTTTTTAATGGGAACCCACTTAAAATATGCTAAAACTATTTGTTGTGCTTTCCCTGAAACATCTCAAAGTGCTTTCAATAGTTTTTAAAGCAGTCTTTCTCTCTCTTTTCTTAAAGGAGTTATTCTGAAATTAAGGAAGTGACTGGAACATACCATTTTCTGGACACTTACAAGACTGTTCAAGGCTAGGTCAGCAACGTAGGGTGAGGAGGCTCTGTGAGTGCCTGGAAAATGAGTGCAGACTTAGGATAGTTTAGATGTACAAAGTCAAGTCCTGAGCTCACTCCAGTCAATGGCAGAGCTCTCACTGGAGCAAGCACTTGAGCAGCAGAGCTCTGGCTGGATAAATGTGAAGTAGATGAGAGGGGCGCATTGCTCCCTGTCCTACGCCCACTTGTTGAAGGCACATGGGTGTAGGGAGCTGGGTAGGAAGGGAAGAGGAGAAAGAGTTGCTGTATGAAGGCCAACAGCAAGGAAGGAAAAGGCAACTAAAACAGATGGGATAGGCAATAAGGGAATAATACTGGGAAGCGAAATAGATAACAGAAGGCCTCGGGAATTGTAAGGGGAGGAATCTGAAAATATAAAGGAGTCACTCAGGGACAGATTGTTCTAGGGAAAGAAGCGAGGTTAATTTCCCATTGCTCTGCTATGCTGGGTAGCAAAGCAAATAATCTGTGTGGGTTAAAATAAGAAGGGAGTCATATCTCAGCTGCTACTTGGGTTCCCCTTTCCTTGTGCAGTTCATGCCAGCACTATTCTAGGAAGTGTAGATAAAGAACTTTGTAGAGAGCACAGTGGGAGGAGGAGTTGAGATGTTTTGTCATGATTTTGTTGGCTAAGGCCTGTGAAATGAGACAAAACCATGTTGGTTTGTTGTTTTTGTGGCGTTGTAGTTGTTTGATTTTGTTTTGATTTGGTGTGGGTTTTTTTTTGTGCTTCCCTTTGCCCAAAAAGTACTGCTAGATGACAGGTCTGTAGTTCACTAGAGAATAATAGGTGCCATCCAACAGGACATACGGTGGAGCAAGAAGAATGTCCACAAGCATACAGAAAATGTACATACCTGTTAAGTGGGCTAATAGAGGGGAAAATTGGTGCTTTACATGCAGTAGAAAGAGAGATTGTTCATGGAATGCAAAATAGTTCATGGAGATATCATGTTGTAACACAAGAAAAGAGCAGCAGCAGTGTGTACGCTGCAGGCTTATGCTTGACATAGATTAACTGTTTCACAAAATGGGAGTAAACCAAAAGCTGAACAGTCCATAGGCCCATATGCTGATGTTCCAGTGCTGCCTACAGGTAAGGATAGTAAGATGAGGAGTAACACAATGCAATTTCATGTGATATAAATCATAAATTTCTTTTGGTACTTATTTAGGCAAGACAGCAAGCCCAGCTGCGACATCAAATGGCAGAAGACAGCAAAGCAGAATATTCTTCCACTCTGCAGAAGTTCAACAGCGAGCAGCATGATCATTACTACACACACATACCAAACATCTTCCAGGTAAGGGCCGCTAGCACTGATCTAGAGTAGCTCATCATCTTGTGGTAAGAACAAAGGGGCATATTGCACATTGCCTCAATTCCATGACCTTGTCTTTCACTTTTTGGTGATTTTTGTCACTGTTAGCAAATTTTATATGGAATCTGCCAACTGAAGAGAAGAAGAGCTTGATAGGATAAATTGTTCCTTTCTCTTAGACTAGCTATCTAGTGATCAATAATATATGAGGAAGGTGACATTGAATTGTCATGACAGATTACAATAGTCTTTGGAATCCTCACAATCTTGCTCTGTTAAACTCTTGTGTCCACGCAGCTGGGGAATGAGGACATTATTTGCACTGTTGAGGCAGGTGTCAGCTGGGCATCATTACATCTGTAAAGCCTCATAGCCCTTTGTAACCTGTCTTCAAATCAGACTTCGCAGATGTTTAAATTTTAACCACCAATAATTCCACAGTAGTGAATGTCAAAGAGTTTAAGCAAGTTTGCTGATTATGTCTTAGGGTGCCTAAAGAAAGACTGTAGGGAAAGAACAAAAAAGCCATCAGGTTTATACTGACTGAAGATCTGCATTTGTGCTTGACTGAATGAAGAGAGATTGTTAATGTAGTAGACCAGAAGTTCCAAATACCTGTTCCATTGTAATGGGTCATAAGCATCAAAAGTGGTACAACCTTTTTAAGGGAGAAAATGTCACATGCTTATCTGATGAGAAATAACTGATATTTATATTTAATGTTAGATCTGGTAAGCACTCTGATTTGTAGGTGAGCATGCTTAAATTACTGCAGATGTATCCTTTTCACTACCAGGGCACCAGTAAGCTCTAGTGCTTTTAGATGTTGAAGTAAGATGTTTTGTAAAGAATTCATGTTGCTTGTGGATCAGTCAAGGCAGTGGGGATTAAGCTGACAACATTCCATAAGATTCCTGCAGTTTAAGGTGAAACGGGCTGATCGTGTTCTTCTGTATCCTGTTATAATCTCTCATAATAGTGTTACGCCATATCAAGTTTCCCTCTGTTGTCAATGAGAGGCTTATGGAATAGATGCTGGAGATCGTGGCACTGAATCCATTGAGCAACAGGGGACATGCTGAGAAACCCTGGTGTGAACAATACATGATGTATGGGACTGCCTGTAAACCAAAAATTACTTTCTAGGGAAGAGGAGAAAGGGGAGATATCAAGATTTTTGTTTGCCTGGATTCTGAAGTGGAATGAAAATAAGATCATTCAGAACATGCGCAGAAAATTAAAGAATTTACTGTTGTAGAAATTCTTTTTAAAAGCCTTAGGAGCCATCCTTACAGAAGTCTAAAGCTGAGGTTTGGACAAATCAGCATTTTTAACATAAAAAGTTAATTGAAAAATTCTCAGTAGTAGTAACAGAGATTACTTTTAGAATGGTATTTGGATATTTGAGGGAGCAATATTCCTTAGCGCTTTCATGAGAACAGCTGCCCTAGTTTGTTCTTGAAAATATATTTAAACCATAAATTTTAAAGAAGCTGATGTGTGCTAGGGAGAAAAATGAGTTGAAACTGAAGTTAATCGTGATATTTGAGCTGAATGAAATGTAATATTTTAGAAAATACAAGAGATGGAGGAAAGAAGAATCGTGAGGATAGGGGAATCCATGAAAACTTTTGCAGAGGTCGACCGCCAAGTGATCCCTATCATTGGAAAGTGTCTGGATGAAATAACAAAAGCTGCGGAATCAATTGATCACAAGAATGTAAGTGTTAAATTGTTTGGATTGTTGATTGTCATCTTTAGTATTGATCACTTATATATGGAGAACTTAAATCCTGGGTTCTGGCTGCAGCACAAGAGCTTTATAGTCGTAGAACTAAACCAAAATATAGCTGCTTGTCCCAAGCTACTTTGTCTGAAGCAGGATATGCTCAGATTATTTCCCAAATCTACTTAACACCCAGAAATGCCTCTACTTTTTCTTTTTTCTCTGTCTCTTTTCCAAATATTCTATCCTTTTACTAGGATCATTACTGTTTTGAAATACTTTAATTGAAGAATAGGCTTCTGCGTAGAATAAAGAAGATGGTGGACATAATTCCAGATACCTAATAATCACCAATTCTTATTCAGATGGGGTTTCTATGTCTAACTGTCAAAAAACGGAATGTTGAAGAAATGTCTTCATTCTTATAAAAATAACTGCAATGGAAGTGTTGAAATTGTTGGCTACAGAAATTATTGCAAACAACTCAGGCAAAATTCCTATCTTTCTTTGCTATTTGAGGTTTGCTAGCAATTTGTAAATGAGCTCTTGCAAATCTTGATTTGTGAATATCGTTGTAGGAGTAAAAAGATGCCTTCCTGATAAAAAGGCTGATAAAGGGTTTGATTGAACTTCCTGATGTACAGGTACCACAAGGGCAAATGTGTGTTCTATTTTGTTTTCAGAATGATCTGCTTCCTTTGTAAATGAAGTCTCTGCTTGCTTTTTCAGCCCTTGTCATGGATCACATTAGTGCTTTAAATACAAACAGCATGTGTATTGCTGGCTGTTTGAATTTCCCATACAACTTTTTCATTGGAGTATTTTCTGAGCTATTCAATGCTCGCTATTCAATGCCCAGAGTCTGCCATTAATTGGCAGTGTAAGCCTGAGGCTAAAGTTTTAAAATGAATTCACTACTTTCTCTTCAGCAATTGCTCTCGCAGGGAAAAGCATAAGAAACCAAAGAATCTGAAGATTACTCTTTCAGGGAGGGAGAAGGCGGAGTACGGTGTTAAAGGAAAAATTTACACAGACGTGGGTACCACTAGATTTGCTTTAATCACAACTCAGAGTTCAGCCACCACCTCAGTGAGCGGCAGAGAATCAAGGGACACAAGCACAGCTTACATACACTTATCAAATCATTAGTCAATGTCTAAAGTTTTTAGAAGTTTCCTTTGGTCTTGTCAGTTCTGCAAATCCATCACCTGACTCTGTCCCAGTTGATTGATTCATCTATTTGGTTCCAAGCTCCTCCTGGGATCATGATCTTCTTTCTGCCAGCTTTAACTCACACACTCCTTCAAGCACAGTTAGTCTTTGAACAAGCAATTCCTATTCACATATACCAATTTTTCTAAAAACACCTGTGTTTCTGAGAGCCCCAGTGTGCACAAATTGATCATCAATTATTTCTCTGTTCTCCCACCAATTAACTGGACTGGGATTTAAACCAGCCTTGGATTAGGGCTACACTAGGGACGAGGCCTGGTTCGGCCATTTAGCAGCTTCAGCACTTTACATTTCTTAATTCAAAATACATTTTCTTTAACAGGGGCACAGATTCCCATGCTAGAACAACATACCCTTCTTGAGGTACAGCTTTTGGTGCTGTGTGGTGAAATTGTGTTGGGGAGATTCATATCTAAGGCTATGTTTGAAGCTTCAAGTGAGGTCTTGGCAAAACACATCCAAGACTTGTTAGGTGTTTGAATCACCATGAATTTTATATTGAAGTTAGTTTCTCTCACACACAGGTAAGTTAGATTAATGGCTTATGTCAGGGGTCCTCAAACTTTTTAAACAGGGGGCCAGCATGTGGATTAAGTGGCAGGCAGTCATCTGCGGCTGCTTGGTTTCCCCCCCCCAACCCTCGGTGGGGTGTGGGGTGTGGCAGGGGGATTCTGTAAATACCGGGGGGCCAGATTGAGGACCCTGGGGGGGCTGTATCCAGCCCGCAGGCCATAGTTTGAGGACCCCTGGCTTATGTGCACCAGTATGACATTAGAAAATGGTGGCTTTGAGCTTTTGTAACTGAGGGATCTCCTATAAACACCATGCTAACAACAATAATGATAAATGTATTTAACCAGATTTGTCACATCTGAATAATTACTAAGAATTTAGCATGCTCTGTCTGGAAAAAGGTTATGTTCATAAAGAGTTCTTTTTCCTGAAATACCATCAAAGATTTTTTTTCTTCATCTCTGGAACAGTAGTTTCTAACTTTCTTGAGTCTAATAGAAGTTATAAGCTTGTTCTACCCTGCCATGCAGGTCCTGTCACTTTGTAAGGATGACCACAGGTACACACACTAGCAATTTAAAAGCTGTATTTTCTCTATTTCCAGAAAATGTCCTACTTTTGCCACTAATGCTGAGTGTTACAGCAGACCTTTCCTGTCTCAGCCCTTAATGTTCCAAGTAGTACATTTGAGCTCTCTTAGGCTACCATCAGGAGAGTTTCTCCTTTTCCTCGAAAGATTCAAATTGAAGGTTGTCACCCTTTACTAATGTTTTTCAGGTTTGAAAGACTTTGGATAGGAATATCAACTAGATCTTTGTTGTAGTCAACCTTGAAAATGAGGTCAAGATTCCAGGAAAGTTGAATGCAAGGACAGCTGGCAATAATATAACTAGTGCAATGGTGAACAAACCCAAGAGCCTGCTGAGCAGGAAAAGCTTTGTGTGAAACTCTAGGCCCTCACAGGCATGTGTTTCCCAGCTGGGAGGAGATCTCCAGGATCTGGTCATCATAAACAAAACTACAGTGTCACCGAAGTTGAAATATATATGGTCAGACACTATGACACTGACAAAAGGCAGTGATGCATTTGGAATTTTTAATTAGTTCTTGGTATCCTTTGGATTTATTTTCACTTTTTTCTACCCAGCTATCACATACAGAGTTACTGAAGAAGGGGGGGGTGGGGGGTTAAGTGAGAGATCTGCTCTTTGTGCAGTAACTTCAGTTCAGAAACCAGAACTTTAAATGGAACAGCTACAACTGATACAGAAGATATACTGGTCAGAGGTGAGGTGGCGTAGGTGGGGTGGTTAGAGAAAACACCAGTTCTGTTAATTTACCTTGTATACCAAACTGTGTCAACTCTAGCTGAAAGGATATAAGAACGTGCAATTTCTGCAGCTGTTTTTGCTGTCAGTAAAATATTGCTAGGTGATGATAAGACATTATTGTTTAACATGAAGAAACAAAATAAAAGCAGTACAACTTTGCACTTCATGTAGGTATCTTGGAGCTTTTTGATAATCAATTTTCAGCTTTGGGTAGGTTTGTTACGAACATTGGTCTATGAAGGTGGGGTTCCTATTGTATCTGAACCACTATGGTTTCTTGCATCAGAATTGTATGGTACAATAGTAAAGAAGGATGTCTTTCTATAGTGACTTTGAAACTATGGAAGTGTGGGGTGCTAACAGGCTTCCTTTCTGTGGCCAGCCCTGTGTTCCTTCCCCCTGTGGATGTTAGCAGGATTCTGGAAGATCACTTTTCTTCCAGGGCCCCTATTTCATTGGATAGTCTTAAGAACCAGAATGACATATGGGACAGACAATACTTCCTGTATTCTGTGCAGCTTAAATATTACAAAGTTCTGCCTCAGGCCCACTTGCAAAATGGCCAGTCTTTCAGGTTTAGTTACTACATTTGAAACTGTGTAAATAAGATTGCTTTATGCACTCACTGAAGTGTATACAACTCCTGCTAATAGCTAAAGAAATTGTCTGGATTTAGCTGGGATTACTGGTTAGTCCTGTGTTTCTAATGCAATTGTAAATTTGCTTATTTTTCATGTCCTTTTTCTAAGAATTTGGGCAACACAGAGGTTATGTTGCAAGGGTAAGCTGCAGTGACTGCTAAGTGAACCTATACAGAACTTGCTTCAGAAGACTGTAGCAGCAGATAAAATTAATTTGTTACGGACTTCGGAGTTCCTGTTATGACATTATCTCTGTGATATATGGAGCATACTAGTTATTTTTAGCTCCGTTGTAGTGGAAGGAGTTTTCGCTAAATGGAAGGAACACTATAATTAAGAGGAAAAAATGAAAAGCTCCATGCATAGGATAAAATACTAATAGAGTATTTAATATAACCTTTGTGTATGGTTTATAGTCTCTGCTCTCTTTCCTCCTCGTCTTTCGTGACTATTATTAAAAATATTTTTAAATATTTACATCTCAGAAAGTTTTATTGTCAACTAGGACAAGATAATGGAACATGTTGGTTTACCTTCCTAAAAGCTGTGTAGGAATTTCGCAGTGCACCCTGATAGGCTGAGGATCCTGAATCCTAGCTTTCTTCACAATCCCTTGAAGACTTTTGCAAAGCTTTTCCTCTATCGTTGGTTTACTCAGTTGAGGCTGGCCTTTGGATATGTTTATATCCCAATAGATTTCTCATGAATAGTGTTTTACATACGGACAGAAGCAGAATCGTTGAAATGCCTTCAAAGTAGTAAGTTCAAAGGCTAATGAGATATTTGTGTGTTGTGGCACAGTTTCTCTAACGATCTTAGAAGAAAACTGTCAGAACAGTATGAAGTAAACATCTACTTCACTTCTTGGGAATAGAGCTTAAGTGCATTAAATTATTTTTTTTCCGAGTTCATTAGATTTAAATGTATTTGGCAAGCTCAGGTATGAATTTGAGCTTTTTTTTATTAATCTGTTTGTAGACCTGACTAGAAAAAATGCTATATATTGTTCTTGCTTTGTTTTTTTTTTTAACTTTTCCCTCTGTCCAAAAAAAAAAAAGCAGGGGGGAGCAAAACCATTGTATACAATATACAGCCAGTGTGTGGCTGATTTGCATCTAGCACTTCTAGTAGTGCCACAAGGGAATGTGGCTTCAGTGACAGTGTGAGGAGTTTCCAGCCACTGCCTGCACCAAGGTGTTGGGCTGCTTGCATGACCTTGGACTGCTCAGTTGTTAAGTAAAGCTCATAAGATAAGCTTCTGCGATTTACTGTAGCTGAGTTCACAAGCACCAACTTGCCAACTTGTGGCAGTTGATCAAGATCACTTGAGCTCCTTTATATAGGAGTATGTATTGGGATTTTTCCACTTGTTTGCTTATAGCTGCATGCCCAGCAATTCTGTACCTTAGATCTTCATTATGAGTCACTTAAGTTATCCATTCAGTTACTGAAGTGTGATTGCTTTTCTAGTCAGTAAAGTTAAAAATAATGAGCTCTTACTCATTTTTACCAATAGACATAAAAGAGCCTTTAAAAGATATTTAAAAGATCAGTGTTTCCGGTTTTGTGTTGGAGACAAAAAAAAGAGAATTGTAACGTTGCTAGGCTGTGGTCAGATTCAGGGGTGGTACAGCTCAGTGGCGAATTGGAGTGAGGACACCCGAGTTTAGGCTTCCTAAGCATCATCTTTAGTTAACTACAATGACCTATGCTTTAATGATAGTTATGCATTTTTTATTTTCCTAAATAGGCCATAGTCCTCTGCTTTTTGTCTGTTGGTGTTTTGAGTAATGACTGGTCTCAGTGATACCTTTGCAGAATAGACTAGAGTTTCATAACGGGAATAATGGACTGTTTGAGACTAAAGCTCACCTGTTTTATTTCCATAGATTGATTGTTTATTTAGAAATTATTAGGAAATGGATCGTAGCCATTTATGTTCCCAGTTATAATACAGTCTGACTGACATAGGTTGCAAACTTTTCTTATGTGTGGAGTGGTGTGTTCTGAACTGCATTTATGGCTTCAATATGTGGTAGTATTTAACTTTACACATTAAAATGCTTTGGTTTAGTAGGACACAATGCTAGGTGTTTGGGGTGTACTAGTGTACTAGTCTAGGTGTTTGGGGGTTTTATTTGTTGTTTTGGTTTTTTTTTTTAAGCATATCATGGTAGCAGAAATAGGTCCAAGAAAAGTGCTCTGATCTTGGAGCAGAAGGTGGAAAGACTTGTATCAGTCCTGAGGTCTGGAAGGTTGTTTGTTCCCAGAAATAAGAGTGGTCACTGTAAGAGTTGATTCCCACACAGACAACTTTCTTGTCCTTATACTGTTTTTCTATACCACCGACTTTCTGGCAGCCCTCACCTGAGGTGTTTACACTTTTACTGGATCTGTCCCATCCCAGGATTCGCAGCTGGTAATAGAAGCCTTTAAATCAGGATTCGAGCCTCCAGGAGATATCGACTTTGAGGATTTCACACAGCCAATGAAGCGGACTGTCTCAGAATCCAGCCTTTCTAACTCCAGAGGGGATGGGAAGTCTGAGCTGAAGTTTGGTGGCAAATCCAAGGGCAAGTTATGGCCATTCATCAAGAAAAATAAGGTACTGACTTGCAAACTTGAGCTTGGTGCTAGTATGTGCATAGTCAGTAACTTCTTTCTTGTCTAGTAATCCTGGCAATTACAATTTTTTAAAAATAATTTTAGATTTAGAAAGTTAATAACAGATGTCTTAATATGGTGTCTTGTTGCAGTCTTCGGTTGCTTAAGTTTCTTTATAACTTTAATTTTTTTTGTATAATTTCTTTAATTATGTTGCGTTTTTTATATTAATTTAACTTTAGTTGTCACGTCTCTGCCATGGTCCATTTCTGCTCCTAACTCAGAGAAGGAATTGTATACCACTTACTTAGTGCCATGTGTGCAAACTAACATTGTTACTTTTGGGAAGCTTTAATGTGGCATTACTGTTTTGACTCTTCTGGAACTCTCCATAGCTTTTCATTTGTGTTAGTTTTTCCGTCTGTGCACTGGGTTTAGCACTCAGGTGGCTGGCAACAAGGAATTGCTGTGGTTCATTCTTCTTAAGCACAACTAACGGAACATAACTAACTGAGCAGTTGACTTTTTAAAAGACTATATTAACTTATGTATCCATTAAACCTTTTCCATTTCACTGTCATATTTTACACCATAATGCATGGCAGTATTATTTATCTGGGGTTACCAGAATGTGTCAGGGTGACTGGACTGAATCGGTTTTCACAAACGCTGATGGAAGCGCAGAGAAGCTTCGTTGTTTTGATCTCACCCTTGCTCTGACCCTTACCAAGCCACTTCTCCTAATTAGTGTCAAAAAGCTACCTGTTCAAAATGGGTCATTCCTGTTGTGCTGGTATAAGAGAGAACTCAGCTCTCTGGTGCTTACATCAGTGTAGCCAGAAACAAAACCCAGGACTAATTCCTGAGCAAATTTATAGAATAATTTGTAAAAGTGAAAGTGTGATGCTCATTACTAAGGTATGATTTGAAAGCAGGAAGGAATGTGGTTTGTTGTTTTCCAGATAATAGAAACGCTACTGGGCACTAAGGTACCTTCCTTATCTGATCCATTTAAATTCAGGTATTTGAAAGCTCTCTCCATATGCATTATTCCGAGCTGTCCACAGAGCAGAACAGGGCAATTTATGGGGATAGCACTGCATGGAAGAGTCTGCATGAGCTTCCTGTCAAAATACTTTTGTGTTTCTTCTGTTGCATCACTTACTAAAACTTCCATTTATTACACTCTTCATTTAACACAACTCTTAAATACCACTTTCTCTCTTCTTTTGAACCATGGCTTTTAATATTTAATTGTTTAATTGGTTTTTTTCTCTGGATTTCAAATATTGGTTTTGATGCTTATTTTTGTTTTGTGTTTTATCTTTTTATTTTGGTTTTTATTCTGTCACTTCTCCATCTCTTATACGTAGCTTATGTCCCTTTTAACATCCCCCCATCAGCCCCCTCCTCCTCCCCCTGCCTCTGCCTCACCCTCTGCTGTTCCCAACGGCCCCCAGTCTCCCAACCAGCAAAAGGAACCCCTCTCCCATCGCTTCAACGAGTTCATGACCTCCAAACCCAAAATCCACTGCTTCAGGAGCCTAAAGCGCGGGGTAAGTTCTCCTCTGGATACCTCTCTCTCTTTCTTTCTCTTTTCTTTCTTTCTTGCGCTTTTATTGCATGTTCTGTTATGTAAAAACTTGTTTTGCTTTGTGAATGAATCCATTGTGTTTTATCATAACATGCAGACAAATCCAAGGAATCCCAACCTATAAAGCCATTTGTAATCAAAAACCTCACAATGAAACCACAAAAGGTACAGTTGCTGATGGAAGTTACCCATTTTGGGGGAGGAGGGATTGTCCAAAGTGTGAAAGGAAGTTAAGTAATACAGAGAAGTCCAAGTAATTAATTTAGTAGCCCTGTGTATGTCTGTGGCAGAGCAGGTTTGCAGGAGCACCATTCAGAGGTTTACTCTGATCCTGATGCTGCATGTTGTCACCTTAATGTGAGAAGTTTTCCTCCCTGCAGGGTGGATTCAGCTCAATGTCTGTGTCAGAAGGAGGAGAGTAAGTTAAGAGGGATTCTAGAAAATAAATCTTCTGATTTCAGTTGGTGCAAGTTCATGCATTGCCCTGAGATGAACTGACACCTCTTGCTATCATAGTGGTAGATGACTTCCCTGTATTTTATGGCCAAGTGTGCTTCTGTGTCCAACTGCTGTTCCAGACACCTGGCCTCAGGCTGCGCTTGAAGTGCTGCAATGGTAGCTTGCTTAGTTCTTGCTAAGCTCTGGGTCTTAAGAAAACAGGTGAGATGTGAAAGTTTAACTTGATTCTAGGTGGTAACAAAGTTGTTTACATGGTAGGTGTGCTTTATACCAGGGCTGCCATGTGGGTGGAGACTGAGGGGGGCCTTAATTTAAGGTTCCCTGCAGCTACCTTGATTACAATTTGCTCTAAATATTTGGGGCTGACACTTCTCCAGGACCTTAATTGCATCCTGTAGCATGAAGTTTCAGTAAGATAGGAAGGATTGATTTGACTCCTATAAGAGAATCTAAGAAATCCTGCTTCCCAACAAGTTTACCACATCTGCCTTTGGGCCTCCTTGAACAGATGATGTGGGTTAAAGATCTTTTAAAGTGTCCACAGAAAAATTTAAATCCTACCATGCTCTTTTAACTTTTTCTCATTTGTTTTAAATGTTTTTTCCCCACAGTTTTTACTCATGACACTTTATATGGCAATGAAATATTTTGGAAAAAATACCAAGTTGAAAACCTATTTGTAATAGCCATTAATAGCTGCCATTCTTGCAAACTATGGAGGAAAGATATTAAACAAGAGGTTACTAAACAGCCTTCCCTACATGCATTAGCATGTAGAATATTAAGCCAGGATCATTTTTTCTGGGCATTTCCCACTGAGTCCATAGACTTCATTGGTTTCTGCGCTTTCACTTCCCAGTGCTCTGATGCACACGGTTTACAATTATATTCTGTGTGCAAAAGCTTTATCAGTCTAGTATGCAAATTCCAAAAGCCTAGATGAGAGGTTCTGAGGGGTTAGGGTTTGGGGTTTCCCCTGCCAGCAGCTGAAGAGCAGTGTGTTAGATGCTAGTTTATGCATTGTACGGTGCAAAGAAGTTGAAAGCCTCCATGGCTGACCTTGGGGATTCACCTAGGTCTAGATCAAACTGGATCAACATTCTGTGACACATCACCGCTGTTAGAAGTTTATTGTCCCCATCTCCTTCGCTGCTGATAGAGTAGGAAACATGGCCTGAATTTTCCTGGGTCAGCTATTCTGTTCCTGCTGCTGACAGCAGCTGTGGCTATATTGGCAAACTGATGTTGAAGTGTTTGTGTTGAATTCAGTACTCTCATTGGTGGACTTCATATGCAGTAAGTAAAATGACAGGTCCCTGAGATAAAATTTTCTGGTTTTCAAAGAAAAGGAAGACTTTATCTTCCCAGAAGCTTACACATGGCTGAGTTGTGCTGAAAAATAGCTGGCATAGCATGGCTTTGGCTCCTAGGTTAAGGTCCTTAGAATTATTTCTTCCTATAAAAATTACAGGAAGGAGACACAAGTGTTCTGTATTTTAAAACATTTTTTTTGAGCAGACTAATAGCAAGGAAGTGACTACTTTAAAGAGCCCAAATCCTGCTCTGGGGACTGCACTGACATTTAAGACTGAGGGCTAGAGTTGTATAAAAGTATGGATTATTTCAGTGTGGAACCTCAGTGGTTAGTTACAAAGAACTGAGAACAGTGTTGTGTTGCAAACAGTATTTTTGTCTCATGTGGTTACAGACAGTATGTTTAAAAAAAAAAAAAAAAAGATGTTTTATAGAGAGTGGTTTTCAGTTCTTTGCTAGGGAATTGCCATTTAATTGTACATTCAGAACACAAAACCCTTCCATTTTTGGTGCTTTTCTCTGGGGAAGTGGGAAGCTTCTAAGTTGTCCAAAGGCAGGTTCTGTTAAATGTGCTTTCCCCCAGTTGCAGTTTGGCTCTGAGCATCTTTTCACAGTGGCTTTTATGGGGGAAGACAGTCTTAGTTCTGCTTCTGCAGCAGCAGACCTAGAGGACACGCTAGGCAGTGGCTGCCTTGGCAGCACCTGCTGTGGCAGGCAGGCATCCAGCAATCATCTTCATATTGGGGTAGCACTGAGACACTTTGGGGAGTAAGGCACTGCTGGAGGTAGGGGTTTGTGTTGCAGTCTAGTTCTCCAGTAGTGCCATTCATCAAACAGAATGTTGAAGATAGTGCTGAACATTTCTAACTTGGTTTAAAGTACTAGCTTGTAGTTCCATGGGCACTTCACAAGTTTATATTTCAAATGTACAAATTCTTATGTAGTGAGTATTTGGCCATATAAGCAATTATAACTAATTGCTTTTAATATTTCCTGAAGGAAGGCCATTGTTTTATTTATTAACTATCTGAGAAGTCCAAGCGAGCGTTACAAATTCTGTGTACCATACTGGTTTTAAGTAGTTTGTGTGAAAGGTGAAATAATGAGAACAGTTTCCTGTAGTCTTCTGTGGCATCCCTCTAATTTCTGCTGACACGTTCATTGAAAATGTGCAAGGAAAGGCTATTGCTAAATCTTTGTTTAATCCTCCCACTGTGTTCTCTTTCTATTTTGTTTCCTTCCCTTGTTAGCTACCAGGATGTTTGTATGTAAATACTTTTCCTGCCTGATTCAACCTGTGGAGTTGGAGGCCAGTGTTCAGTTCATTGTCTTTTTTTCCAGAGGGGCAAATTCAGGCCACTTGGTTCATCTGCAGATCTGGAGTAGGAGAGGCTGCAAAGCTCAGGCAGTTTGCTCAGTCCGATTTTGAAACTTTTCAAGTTCACCAAGGACCTATGAAATGTGATTTATGTTATACAAATGGTCAGACTAAAAGATCATGAAAATGCCATATGACCTTCAGAAATAAAGTAATTCTAACCAGGCAAAAAATAAATCAACCCCCAAGTCCTGTTCATTTTACCAGATGAAAAATGAATGATTGGGATTTGTTTCAGCTGATGTGGTTGATATGGCCCCCTTTATATTCACTATAGCTAGACAATACTGTTAATTCTGCTTTTACCATATTAAGTTCTATAAGATTTCCTTTTATTGTTTCTTTTCCATCCACCCTGTCAAATTCAAAAGCATCTGAATTTTGCTCAGGAGCACGAGCGGTAATGTTACAAATACTAAATTGTGATGTTACTAAAGAAATTGGGAGGATATAGAGGGAGACTGCATTAGACAGAAGAACATTTGATCTGTACAGAAGTACATTAGTGAAGCAACTTTTGGAAAGGTTGTGCAGGGAGCCAGCAGGACAGCACAGTGTAATGGGTCCTTGGCTTTGGACACCGAGTAATTTTGTTTGCTCTGAGTATTGCCTCCGCACTGTTGGTTTTGTTCACAGGCAAAATTCCACTCCAGCCAGACACCTTGCAGTAAGCCCCAAAGCATTTTGAGTATTATTTTAGAGTATTCAACTGAATTGTCAAGCAGGTCTTCCTGGCTTTGTTGATAAACTGAGCTCTTAAATCCTACAAAGCCAGGATAACAATTTGTTTATTTCGGAGGAAACTCGATCATACTCCTTTTTTGCACTGACTTAAGGAATAAGTGTAAAAAAAAGGAACTCAATGTGAACAAGTCCAGTAGATACCAAGACCTTAACAAGATAAATACCAGCAGCAGAACTGCACATTTTAATTGATCCTTGAAACAAATAACAAGTGAATGGATTCCCATACAGTTTCTCCATGAAATCTTTGGGAGTAGAACGTGTCTAGAGAGGCAGTATGTTTCAGTGATTTCCTTATATAAAATTTCAGTTTAGCATTTTCTGTTGCATTTAAAAAGAAAAGTTACAAAACTAAAGTAAAAAAAAAAATCACTGCTGACTGTTGAAATAAATTATATAATTAGCAATGATATGTCCTGTGCCCAGTCTGGTTTTAATTTTGCTTCCAAATCAAAAATCCAATGAATCTTGAAGCAGATGCCTGAAGAACTTACAACAGATGCGAGGTGAATGTAGAGGCACCAATACTGGAATCGATGGTTGCTGCCAATATAAAATCCTTGTATGTTAAAAAAAAAAAATTGGGTACCGATTCTTGTCGGTGTCTGTGGGTTTCTAATCATAATTTTGTTTTCCTCGAAGCTTCTTTCTTCAAACCTCAGCAGCAGCAATGTCCATTATAGACAATATCGTAGAAGTGTTACAGCACTTATCATGGATCAGAACTAGAAGGCAGGGGGTGGGGGAGTTTCTTTTACACAGTTTTTGAGTGCTGTTTCTGGTAACTCTTTACAAAGGCAGTATAAAAGTAGTGTAACACTTCAGCTTCCCTAAAGAGACAGAGTTGATTTGAAGCCAAAAGAGTACAAAAAATGAGGAACCACTTACAGAAGTCATAATTTCATTTATGCTTGCTCTGCTTTTTCCAATTCCATTTTGAGGACAAAGAAAATTTGGTATGCTGCTAGTAGATAACTAATTTTGTGTTCTTTTATTTTATTACTATAGGAGCAATAACATCAGCACCTTTATTTGAAGCGCAGTACTTCTGAACTAACAAAATCCAGGGGCAGAACTTAGACCTTTGAATTACTCTGCATTGCATTGTAGGGGCTTTCCTCTTCTCTCTTACTTTGGAGACTGGGTTGTGATTAAGCAGAGAGGATGGGTCTGGGAGCTGGGGCAGAGATATTACAGTTGTTATCCAAGTTCCAGCCTCCAGATGGTTCGAACATAAGGCTTGTGGGGAGGGGCTTTTGTGGTTTTGTTTTTAGTGAAAGTTGTTGGCTTCACTAAAATGTAATTATATTTCTGTTGTAGCAGCTTATGTTTTCCCTTACCATCCAGTTTTGCCTCTGTGACACACTGTGCAGTCTTCTCTCTTTGACACTGAACGGTTGGTCTGCCTGAGTGGTCAGTGCTTTGTTCTGCCAGCATGCAGAAACAGCAAGCCACCCCCTCCTTATACCTGCTCTATTCTGTGCCCCGGGAATACTTGTTATTCTAGCACAAGTGTATATGATTTGTGCCAAGACCAGGATTTTTTGGTGGGTGGGGTCATTAAAACTGTGGTTTATTCTAGTACAGAGAGAGATGTTTCTTGACCTTGTGTGTTTAAGTTAGCATTTAAAAATCTGATATTTTCTGATTTTTGTGGAAATGCTAAACACTTAATATTCACCTAGTTTCTAGGGAGCTTCCACTTTGCACTTAAAGGCTATTTTAAATGCCAAGCTGTCTTTTGCTGTAGAAGCAGTAAACAGAGGTGTGATGCTTATTCCAGCATAACAGATGTGTGTTTTCTCTTGCTGACTCACCAGCAGACACAGTCTTTGTATATTCACAAAGAACTCATGAAGAGGACTTTAGGGACCCCCACGTGTGCCATTGAGGCTAGGGACTATGTTGTAAGTCCACGTATGGTGTGATCAGCCCATACCGTTGCTGCACAGTCGCTAACCCCACTTACAATGCCGTTAGAGTGTGCTGTGAAAATGTGCTTTGTAAAAGATAAAAGGAAAATTTGGTGGGAGGCAAGTTGCAGCTCACTGTTACGTGCAGGAAGGATATGTCTCTGTCTTGGAAATGCTGAAATTGGCACAATTAAAGTAGTTGGACCTGTGAAATTCAGTGTTAAGTACTACAAACAGGTTCCATGCATTTATTTTGAATTATTTTATGAATGCAGTCCTGAGCATCATGAGCCAGCCCCTGATTTACAGCAGTGCAGTGACACATTCTGTGCTGTGGTTTTGGAGCACTCCCTAGAGCTTTTGGAAACTTCCCTGAACTCTCTGTAATGATGATAGTTCATGGAAACGAGGTATGTGACCTCTAAATCTGATACCTGGATAAAGCAGAGTATGGGGAGATTGTTACAGGACCACTAAGAAGTAAAATTACCCTCTTGGTTGTATGGAAGTCCAGTGATTTATTTCAACCCTCTCTTCTGTAAGTGAGGTTAGTGTCCGTGACTGTCCAATAACACATGGACTTGCTGGCTTTCATGCTCTCTCATGTGTTATTGAAGCTTGTGGCTCTTAGGCTCTTAGTTTTTTCCCTGCAAGGCTAAACTAGACTTATTTAAAACAAGTCTACAGCTTGAAACAGATTTGCTTGTTTTGAAGAAATGTAACTTATTTGATCATTCGGGGGGAAAGTGCCCCTGTTATCGCAGGTGCTGTGAGCAGGTGTCTAGCTTTGCAAACCAAACAGAATGGGCAAAAGTAGTTATTTAGTGTTTAATGCAGATTTATTTTCAGTCTGCTTATATTTGTTTATAGAAACTGAATTGCTGCCATGTAAAATTATCAGCACATTGCAGAAATGGAAAACTGAATATGACTTATTTCAGCATTTCATTGTTTCCAGTCTATGATCTGCTTTGTGATTTGTACTGATTATAACAATCCCTGATGCACTATTTGAAAATGCTATTAATAAGTTCTCTGGTTTTGTCATACTTAACAGCATAAGAATTCAGCATACAGTGTCTATAATACTTTTCAAATTTGCTGAATTTACAGCAAAAGAATAGTCTTGATGCAAATGGTTCTTTGCAGTAATGTAGTTCCTTTAGAGTAAGTAGTTTTAGCAACTAGCGCATGTAGCATACATTTGTGCCTTTTATAGAGTGCTTCATAGGTAAATATTTATTCTGCGCCATGAGTCTTGTCTGTATATATGTACAAGGATCTCAATTTGTGCTTGTCATGTCTATGCTAAAGTTCACAGGAGTGCTAAAGCAATTATGCAAACAAAAGCTGCCTCTGCTGAATTTCCTCAGAAGCACATTTTAGATCATTCTTTTTCCTTCCTGTATGTTTATTCTCTCAAATGGATTGGTTTTGTTTGCTTTTTTTTTTTATGGCCTCTTAGCTAAGAGAGTGAATTTCTTCATTGCACTGTGATTATTATCATGTGTTTACTTCCTAATGGACTAAACTTCAGAAGGAAGTTTAACTGTTGCATTGTCATTGAATGCAAACCCATATATTTTCCTTAAATGGTTGGCATGTATTGCTGTACAAATTCTGGTTAACTAATGGTAATCGTTATTTTTGAAAAATGAGTATTTCTTTAAATCATGCTGTGAAAAACATCATAGGTGTGGAGCCACATTTATTTATTTAAAATCCAATCCTAATGAACTGTGCTTTTGCTAAAAATGGAGCATCTGTTTAAGTGCACCGTACCCAGGATCTGTTGGTAGTAAAATAGCAGAGAACTTGGGAATGGAAAGTTCAAAAGTCTGACAGTATAGACCATTGCCTGGAGTGAGAGGTGTTTTCCAACTTCATTTCAACTGGCTTTAATACCGAGCACTTGTGCATATGCACTTAGAAGTTTCTTGCATAGTTTGAGCATCTCACAACTGTCCCCCAAAGAGCTGGTAGGACAGGCACAGTGCAGACTGCTGGAGGAGAAGGTTGGGTGTAATTTTCATTCTTGCTTTAATTCTGGCTTTATGTCTTGACCAGCAGCTATCTTGTGCTCCCTGACACGGAAAAGAAAAGCCCTGTTAGTCTCCCTGTCTCTTGGAGAACCTTCTGAATTGCAGCTGTTGTAATGTCTTGCAACACTGGAGGAGGCTTTGGTAATTTTGGTGGTCAGCTGCTGGGCACATTTGTTCACTTGATAGTTTCTGAGGCCGCACCAGCACTGCTGAGAGCTGTGTGTGCAAATGATGCAGGGCAGAGGCATCTGCTGCTACATGCTGCTCTGTAGGCTCTTTAAAAAAAAAATTTTTTTAGTCTT
The DNA here is from genome assembly GCA_035590215.1 of Microhierax caerulescens. Classification (NCBI taxonomy): domain Eukaryota; kingdom Metazoa; phylum Chordata; class Aves; order Falconiformes; family Falconidae; genus Microhierax; species Microhierax caerulescens. Next base: position 13,736,646 of record JAVJGJ010000062.1, on the reverse strand, counting down.
ACATTCCCAGAGTAACTAAAAGATAATGTTTGGGCTCTGTACAAGGAAATGTGGTAACTTTTGAAGGGTAAGATCATGTATATCATACAAGGAGCTTGGATAATGTCTTACCACACTGTCATAGAATCAGTCTGGTGTAAAGAGAAGAGATTTGTTTGTTTCTTTCCCTCCTTCCTGGTCCTGACCTTTTGTGACTGTATGGCCAAAGTATGTTTGAGACTGAGCATTTGTTTTTGAATTGTTCAAGAACATGAAATGACTATGTGTGACTGCCTAGACAGCACTGTACGAAATCAACAGGGGTTTTTTGCATTTTAAGGATGTTGTCCTTTGGACATAGGCCCGAGAGCTAGGGAATCTCAGGAAATCCCATTGTGCTTTTTTGCTGCTGGAGGCCAAATGCCATACCTTACCTCTTCACTGAGTTTTGGCTAGCTGTTATCCCCCCTTCTCTTAAGCCCTTGCATAAAGTTGCTGATGGTTGTGACTGCATTTCAGCACATTTTTGATCTAAAGTGACCTGCAATGTTTGCAAGTCCTGAGTTTTTTCCCGCTTCAGAGATATTACTGTAATGAGAAAAGTAACTGTTGTTGTAGCCTCTCTAAATAAGGCAATCCAGGCAAGATGTTCACCTGCAGTGGTAAAGCACATGTGTAGAGATATGACGCTTCTCCATTTCTGTTTCTGGTGAGGAAACGGCAGCTGACTGATAACACTGGCCCACCTTGTGAACTTTTGCACAGATCTGTTAGTGTTACCCATTTTGCCTTTCAACAGCAAGGGGATTATATATCATTTTGTTGTAACATCAGCCTGAAAACATTCCTCTTCTACTGATGCACTGTTGTTTTTTCTCTTTCTCCCCCCACCCTATATCTCTCCAATTTTTACATGAAGCTTTCTCTCAAGCTGGTAAGCACATTTACAGCATGCCTGTCCTGTGTTTTAATCACAATTTTCTGTGTGTGTCTTAACGTGCACTGTGCCACATATGACATGACGCTGAAATTAACTGTTAAATTTGTTTCTTCTTTGTTTGCTTTTTTTTGAAATTTATCAGATAACTCTGAATACACAGGTCTGGAGTCTAATAGAGGTGATCAGAATTCAGTCTTTCTAATAAGATGCTAAAAATTAACTCAAATAAATAGTTTAGTTTCCACTTTTATAATCTAGGGCTATGAAAATGTAGAAAAACAGTATAAAGTAATTCTGCTACTATGTAAATCTACATTAAAACGTTTAAACAGCAACAACAACAACAAAAAATCTCTGTGCTTGCTGGACCTTTTCCAGAGAGAAATGTGTGCCTTTTTTGTGTAACAGAGCTGCAAAGTTTGCTTTCCATGTCCAGGTATTACTGGAAATCTGCATAATTACCAGCTACATTTTATAGCCCTATATAGTCCTTGCAGAATAACTAATAATGGTATTAATTAAAGTTCTGTAAACCATAACCAACAAGGTTAACTCAGTCTGACTTGAATTCACAAATTGAAAGATACACATATATATGATCCTAAATTCTGTCTCGGATGCGTCTGGGAAGGTCTCTTGAAATACGGTAAGATGATATGTTTACTGAGTTGGAAAGAGAAGGGGTGAAATTTGTATTTGGGAAATTTGGGAAAGCAAATTATGTGCTGAGCTTTATACACAAGGTACTTGTATTACTTGAGATACTCCACACCTTGATATGTTCCTGACAGCTTGTCTACATTCCTTTGCCTTTTGAGAGTCCAGTCTCAAGGAGAACGTGACTGGTTTGCTGACCCACTTCACGCAAGCATGCAAGAGCTGCACGTGACTGATTGCAGTTTCGGAGTGCTTCAGAAGATCTGCAATAGTGCCTTTACTGCATTAGCTTGCGAGTTTTCTTCTTCCTCACTGCTTAGCGCCTTTAGGTGCTCTCTTTCCCTTACATGTGCTGTTCTTGGATGTGTCATTGTGGACCTGTTTTGTTCATAGCATCTTATTTGTAGGAAGTGCATAGACCATATAGCTCTGGAGGTTTCAGGTTCTGCTGCTGCTCTTGTCAACACAGTGTCTAGCTTGGGTTCCATTAGCAATATTACTTCTCACTGAAGACCTGTGGTAGGTCAGAGGAATGATGGAAGTGTCTGGCTTACTTGCGAAACTTGTTCCTTGTTTCAAGCCACTGTCCTGATACTCCAGCAAATTTATACCAGAGATTTCTCTTTTTTGTTTTCCTGGTCACAATGGTAGTGTGTTGTGTAGCTGAGCTAAGCCTCTGTATTTAAGAATAAATCCTCCTGAAATAAATGGCTGACCTGGCCTCTCCCCAAGAATTGTACAAATCGTAAAGATATGCAGAGAGAGATGAGACCCATGTGTACCTCAGGCAGAGGAAATCAGCTTGTTTGTAACTTCCTCTCACATCCTAGCTGTACAGGAGGCAAAACTGGGGCTGATTAAACTTTGTGCTCTCCCCATATGTAGCTTCAGCGCAGCAACTGGTTATAACACAGCCTCTTTTTTCACAGTCCTTCATCTCAGGACAATTTGCATCCTAAATCTCAGTATCTTTATGCAAGGAAATCTAGTGAGCACTGGCTCTGCTGGTCCTATCATATAGTACATCAAAAATAGCACAGATTTCGCACCCACCTCACTGTTTAAGTATTTCTAAAAATTTAGACAGTGTTCACTACTTGAGAGATAGGCCAGATGTGCTTTTGCTTGAGAGCATGAAGTGTGCCCAGCATGTGCAATAATTGCTCCTTGACTCTTCATTTTGGAGGAGGAACTGTGTAGCTTCTGTTATGATGGCAAATTACTGAGCATGGAATGAAGTCCTGAGTGAGATCATCTCCTAGTCTCAGGGATACGTTTGTGTGCAACACTTATGCTTTGGTCTGAAGCATTGTGAGCAAAGATACTGAATTTAGTCCAGCCTGGAGCTTTTGAATGAAGCTGAAGAATCAAAAAGAAGATGCTTTTCGAATTTTGTTTGACTACATCTATTGCATTTTATTACTGTATAACTGGGGGTATTCTCAAGCATATCTGTCCTTCTGCTTAGAGTTGAGAAGAATGTTACACAGTCTTTCTTGTAACTGCTTGTTTATTTAAAGCTACTTCAATCTGTTTTGCCTTAAAAAGATATATACAGCTTTAGTGTATAGATTATCTGTAAAATGTATTGGGTCCCTCTTGTGTTTAATGTGATGTGGGAGTTACTATCAAATGAAATGTTATAATTAAAGAATGAATTAAGACAGATCTCTCCTGTACCATGCACAACAAGTAATGTAAGCACTGCTTGGACTTCATGTGGTTAAAGTTTCAGAATCAGTTTAACTTCCTTAGTGGTTTCCTTCATTTGTCTTAAATTTGCTTTCTCGTTGTCTCATGAAAGGAGCTTTAAGTGTATTATTACACAAAGGATCAAGGCTTAGCTAGATGCATATGCCATCTTCTACTGAAAATCAATGTGGCAGCAATTTCGTGGGACCTGTTCTGGCATTTTGAAATCTCTTGACCAGAGGAGAAGATGATCTGTCTGTAGTTGTCCTCCATCCCTCTGACACCCACATGCTTTCTTTCTAAACATCTTGTTCTGCAGTGGCAGAAGGAACACAGTATCTTGGAGCACATTCAGTGCAGAGTTGAAAGGGTCTAATGGGCAACTTTTGTGGCAGCGTGTCCACTAAATCACACTCCTCTGAGAGAGAAATTTGGCATTTTATTAAGATTAATGTCATAACTCTGCTCACAAGATTCAATAAGCTGATGGTCCATTGAATTTGGTTTCTCAGCTTCGTGGGTTTTACCCTTCTTTCTCCCATAAGCCAGTATTCCCCCTTAGAAATGGGACATTTAATGAGCTAAAATCAAAGCAAGAAAAACCTGTACAAATTCAAGATTATGTACAAGAACCTCATTCCCTTATGGTGCAACTGATGTGTGTTCAGTATAGCTCACCTGAACTATCCTTCTTGCCTTCTTCCAAGACAAAAATAGGTTTTACTTTGAAGAAAATAGTATGGTTGTATTTTATGTGTCATCTGTCTTCTGTATCAAATTGACGCAATCAAGAAGAGCCATAGCAGTTTGATGGCAGAAAGGGGGCTTTTGAGCAGTTTCAAGTAGAATTTCAAAGGTAACCACTGTGGTCTTCAGAGTTTTTTTCTTTGGTTATGATTTCAGATTGATTTATATAATTTCTGATTTTTTAATGCTAGTACAAACGAGAGGGAAAAATAAGAGGCTTTGTCATGGAGTGTGGATCCTGGAAAGTAAGCAGCATATTTTTAAATTGCAGAATCCCAGAGGAAGTATTTCTGTTAGCTTAGTGTGTTCAGGGAGGGCCTTGACATACATTAACTGTATTGGACCAACACTCAGGCAAGCCAGCAATTAGTAGTGTACCTGAGAAGTGCAACTGTGATACAGGAGTAAAAGCTAGCAACTGCTTTTATGGGGATGTTGTCTGTAGCAGAGTAGAGGAAGGCAGGGAAGATTAGCTTTCCATGAGAATGGAACTCTGTTAAATAAAATTGGTAACTATAGATAAATGAAGTTTCTCAGCTTTGCTGTTGAATTCTGTCATTCTTTAGTTGGTGATCATGTGGTATAGAAGCAGAATGTGGTCTTGGGATTATTTCTGAGCCATCCAGATTCCTAACCATTCAGGGAATGATAACTCAGTATGAATGATAACAATGCTTCAGACCATTGTGATTTTGCACAGATTTTTGTGAGCTGTTTTCAAAATGCAGTCCTGAAGGATTCTTTCAGGCTCTGATTTTCTTTTTCCTGATTTCCCCTCCTCCATTCCACTCTGTGCAGGGAGCAGGGCCAGAAGACTTTAGCAATCTCCCACCTGAGCAAAGAAGAAAGAAACTTCAGCAAAAAGTTGATGAACTAAACAAAGACATTCAGAAGGAGATGGATCAAAGGTATGTGAAATCTCTCCAATGAAAAATGATGTAGGTAGTCTCATATAGAAGAGAAACAACTAGAATGTAAGAAAGAGTAAATTAGAACAAGGTTCTAGGTTTGTTTAATGTGCTGTTCCAAGAAAAGAACCACCTGAGTTTTCAAATGGCTAAAACCACCTGAGAGATTCAAGGCTCTATGCAACTCACATTCTGAGATCAGTTATTTCATCTTGGCTGATGTATGTCAGAGCTGGCTTTCTGTTTATTCCATTCTCCCATCTCAGTGTAATGCATATCCTGCCTTTGGAGTAGTGAGAAGTAAAATCCTGGTATAAGGGTGGGAATGATACAAGTGTAGTACTGAAGACAGTTTTTCCTTCTTTCTGGAGCTGCTTTCTTGGGCTTTCGCAGCAGAACAGCATTTTAATTGTGAGCCAGACAAAGTTTGTTTCTTGGTGTGAGCTGTTCCTGAGGGTGTTTTTTAGGAAAGAACAGGATGTAAATACAGCCTTAGTCAAAGGTACAATCACAGACCTCTCAGCATTACGCAGAGCACCTATTAGTGTGTGATGGGCATGGACAGAGCCCAACAGGAGAGGCTATTATAAGCACAATAACATCGTCAAATGTGCGGAGTCTTAAGACTCTGATCTGTAGCATACATTTCCTGGAAGCAGGAATGCTTTTTCTACAAGGCTGCATTTATCATTCTGGTTGAGAATAAGGCTATTTTAGTTGCACATTTCTTATTGATTCTGGCAGCCTGTATTTGTTGCTTTGTGTTTGTTCATGTTCTGCAGTTGTACTAAAGATTCAGCATGTTATGTTTGCAAGAGACAAAACTTTTCTTCCTTGAATGATTTCAAGACTTAACCTCTGGAGTACTAGTCTGTCCCTAAATACTGCTTTGCATTTGTACAGATGTGCCTACATTTTCTGCCATCTTGCTTTGAAAAACCTGTTTATTTTGTCTGCTAACCCAAACTTTCTCCTTTATATTTTTTATCATGAATAGGAAAGGAAAACTGCATGTGGTTACATGATTCCTCATTGCTTTGGTTTTTTCCTCTGTGGTAACTTACATTTTTCTCTGTATACATTTTCCTTTCTGCTCTATATTGATTCTGAGGTAACCCAATGTTAAAATCAGATATAAAATCAGAGCGAATGAAGTTATTTTAAATAAAGATAGTATATGATTGAGGAACTAGCACCAGCATTAAGCAAGAGTTAAAAAAATAGTAATAATCGTGACTCATATGTTTGCTATATTGTCCCTTAGGGCTTCAACCACAGAGCAGTCCCACTTCCTTGCCACCCACACTTTTTCCCCATTTTTCTATACACACAAAGCAAAGGCAGGCACAGGATTGCAATTGTCAAGAGTTTGGTGGGAAATTCTAAAATACAGAGAGTGTTAACTTGAGTCATGGGATTAATTAACCTTTCCTCCCCACAGCTAATGGCTAGAGAAAAGCTGAATAGCTCTGCCAGTAATACAGGAAACCAGCTCCTAAGTCCACCCTTCTCTAAGCTCTGAAATGTTCATCATCATGCAGATAACTTTTTTTCTGTAAGTCCAGCCTCAACTTGCCTCAGGTCAAAGGCAGCAACACTGCTGTCAGTGAGAGCATTGCAGGCTTTCCTAAGGGAACTCGTGAAGGCACGTACTACATTAATCTTGGCCTTACGGTACCACGTTTATCATAGCAGGCCTTAAAATTCACATCTCTGAAAGCCTAGGCCTTTGGCATCTAGGTTGATATGAAACACAGCCCTCAGAAAGCCTAGTAAAAATGCTGTATAACTTGATAGGATACAGGGTCTTGTTATGTGGCCTGAGGTCCATCTGTTGCTGTACTGTGACAAATGCAAACCATCTGGATTTAGCTTCATTTTAAGCAGTGTGCAGTAAGTTCTTACAAATTATTGGGGTTGCAAAAGACAGACTGCAACAGGCAGGGTGAGAATTTGTGGTTAGCACTCCAGTTTTATTATTAATAGATGCATGTCCAGCTCTTTGTCCCAGTTTCTCAACTGGATTTCAGCCCATGATGGATAATAATGATGCAATTGTTTGTCTGTGCCCCAAAAACTGGGATGATATTCATCTAGAAAGTTGAAGCTGTTATTTGTTGCACTGGTTTTGAGATGATTTTTTAGTTTATTTTATTCCCTCTGCCCCAGGTTAGCAAATAGATATTTTAGTACTAAATAAAAGAACATGTCAGGCTAAAAGTCAATACCAAATTCCTCCTTTTGCCTTGCAAAAGGCCATTGTCCAAGAATTTAGTCTTTTTTTCTGCTACGATTATTCAAGCAGGGCATGTGGAGCTTGAGTCATTTGGTCTAAATGTGTTGTATTGACCCAGCATGTGTCCTGTGTAGCCTCATGATCCACTGGTGAGGCTCCTCCTGCCAGCCTCACTCACGTATGGAACCATCAGCTGCCTGCAGAGTAAGGACCTCCTTTTAATCTAGGAGCTTGGAGAATTTGGTTTGTCTACAATGTCTCTGTCATGTCATATTGTAGGTTAAGGCATCGCTCACCATCTCTGACAGTGTAAATGTTCTTCTGGTGAGTGATTTTACTGTTATTTTTTAATGGCTGGTTCTATACAGGGCAATAACCTCTGCCTGGATGTTCTGTTATCTTTGTAACAGGTTAGGCTTGAACCACAGAATAAAGAAGAGGCAGTTTATTATCCTTTCATTTGTCTTCATTTAGAGAAAGGCATTTGCCCCCAGCTGCACTAACACATTTTTAATTTTTCTTCTGTCTTTCAGAGATGCCTTAACAAAAATGAAAGATGTGTACATCAAGAACCCACAGATGGGAGATGCAGCGAGTGTGGACCACAGACTAGCAGAACTTGGACAGAACATTGAAAAGTTACGAGTAGAAGCTCAGAAGTTTGAGGTATGGGAAGAGACATTTCAGCAAAAAGTAGTTCAACACATGCTCAGTTCTGAGCAGATTCTTCATTGCTTTTTCCAGATGTATTGATGCATTCATTTTCTTACTATGTATAGGTAAGTGCTACTTAAGCACTTGGATTAATTGAGATCTTTGAGCTTATCTGTGTAACATAAATATGCATCATCTCTTGTGACTGTCCTGCTGGTTTAGTTTGTCACAGAAAACAAATCGTGCTAAGGGGAAGATAAGAGGAAATATAGTACTCTCTGGACTGCCCAGAGGGGTTCTGGTGCTTAATTAATTAAATAATTTGAAGCATCATGTTACAGATGTCTTTGGAAAATCAGAGGAACATAAATTCAAAGTATCATTTATAGGTATCTAAAGGCAAGACAGAAGCCTTCAGATAAAATATCTTCTAAGGAATAGTCTGCTATTAACAGGCAGCTTCTTAGAGATACAAAATCTCAAGAGCATAAGGAGTATTTGGAATACATGAAGTCATTATAATTGCATGAGAAGAATTACAGGACTGAGAAAAAACTTCACTCTGTAAGTTACACTAGGCACATAAATAGATACAGCCCATTAATTTTTGGTGTTTCGTACAGTTGTTAGTTTTAATATCCATTCTTTTCTTACCCGTTTGCAAATCACTGGCTCTTTCATTCTCCCCAGCTTTAGTACGCTTGCATTCAGCAGCCACCAAGATTGCTGTGTTTGTGGTGTTACTGAGACTTATTACAAGCTGCCACACATCCTTTTAATTAATTGTGACTAGAGCAGCAGCATCTCAACAGCTTGTCTCAGGTCATGGTGTTTTCAGCACCTAGTGTCTAAAAAGAATCAAATTAATCGAATTTTCAGTAAGTGTGATTTATTCCCCCCCCCCAAGACTGGTAGATTTGATAAACACTTAAAGTACAGAATCTGTTCCGCTGACAGCTGCTACGCACAGGAAAATTTAAACATGTTTACAAACTGGTTTTGGTTCTATAGTCTGAATGTCAAACATGACACAGGAAAGTAAAAGCAACATATATCCCGTGGCAAGTTGGAACATGAGAGATGCATGAGACTGCTTTCCCCTTGTAGGGCTGGCTGGCTGAGGTGGAGGGCAGATTACCCATGCGGACTGAACAGGCCCGGCGGCAGAGTGGACTCTATGAAGCCCAGAACACTTCGGCAGTAAACAGCTGTGCACAGGACCGGGAGAGGTACAGTATCTGTACAGAGCTGTCCTGTTCAGACCAATAACTGGACCCGCTTTCCTTAGCTTATTAATCAGGAAGAATGCAGCTCTGCAGCATTCAGAAACTTACTCGGAAACCACGCTAAATGTAGGCACTCCATGAAGTGTTTTGCACGCTCATTTTGGCATATGCGAGATACCAGCTTTAAGAGCTACTTTTCTGAATATGATAAAATGCATAATAGCCCCTACGCTCACTGCTGTGAAGGTGAGTGAGATGCATTTTTTACAGCTTTTGATGGGAAAAATTACTTGTCTCACCCATAGCTTTGTGACAGCTGCTAGTGTAACAGCCAGTTCTTGAGCATGCTTTGGAATTGCTAAGCTGCTCCAGCTACGGTTGCTCACCTTGCCTTAGGTGTCTGATAACTAAATCTTTATCTTTGCTCCTGAGATTGGTCGCTATAGTTGCTGTGTATTTTCCTCTCTTGAGCAGCCCAGATGGCAGTTACACAGAAGAGCAAAGTCAGGAGACTGAGATGAAAGTACCTGCAACGGATTTTGATGATGAGTTTGATGATGAAGAACCACTACCCACCATAGGAACATGTAAAGCGCTCTATACATTTGAAGGTAGCCCTCCAAGTTTACTCTTACTTTGCTTACTGCTTGGTTCATATGTCCAGGACAAGTGGGAAACCTTCATTTAACCCCTGCAGTGCTTAAATAGACAAAGAAAGGGCAAATGAGGCTCTGGTATGATTCTGTTTTGTAGAGAGGCACTAAGACAGTGGTTTGTCTTGTACTATGTAGGACTCTGCAAGAAAAAGAACCAAAATGCTGATGTTAGGATCACATTCATCTGGTCCTTTGGGTACACACTGTTGTCACCAGAATCACATGCTCTTGTTCTTGCTGCTAGTGATGCAGCGAAGGTTGCATCAGTACATGGCCGGAGTGTGCCTGGAGCACCCCCCACTGCATCTGTGGTTCCCATTGTGCAGGACAGCCTAAACGCCATGTTACTGTGTCTTTCAGGTCAGAATGAAGGAACAATTTCTGTAGCAGAAGGAGAAATGCTCTATGTAATAGAAGAAGACAAAGGTGATGGGTGGACACGAATCCGAAGGAACGAAGATGAGGAGGGTTATGTCCCTACGTCATATGTTGAAGTCTATTTGGACAAAAATGCCAAAGGTGCTATGACTTATATTTAATACTATTATTACTACTTTATTTGCTTTCACAAACATAGCCAACCCTGAAATTGCTCCATGTTGCAGATAGAGCCTTTTAAAAGTCTGTACAATGCCACAAAGTGCATTATTTTGTACATGGACTAATATGGCTTGCTGTACTGCAAAACATGCTTTTTGTTGATGAGAGAAGGATAGTGTGGTAGACGGTAAAACTAGAAGGGCAATACAGCCTTTCCTAGGCAGTGTTTGTTCAACTGTCACTGCCATTGCACATCCAACTTAGTGCAGGAAACACAAAGCCAGTTGAGATAATACAGGCTCTCCTCAGATATCCAGGTAGCATTTCAGACACACTCACAAGTCAGCTGTTTGTCCCAAACGGATTCAGTGGAATGTTATAGAGGAAATATTTAGACTTGCTGCTGTTTTGTGTCTTAGTGTTGTGGCTTTTCAGAGTCCAATGTGTTCGGTGGACCTTTTGAATTGAAACATGGTCGTCATTTAGTTAGTGTGTTTGGAAGGGGAAGGAGAGATCTTGCCAAAGCCTGTCTACACAGCACACTGTGGTTCTTGATAAATTGGTAAAACATTGAGAGATCCTTTATTCTTTCCCGCCTTGATACATTTCAGAAGATGTATTTGCTGTTTCAGATGACCATAACTAATGATCTAATCTTCTGCTCCAAGAGCAATGGAGACATTCAGAGTTTAGACTTCACAATCTTCTGTTTCTTTGTTAACTCCTCACAAGTATGTGTATTGTGTAAGCAAGCAGTGCTACAGGGCAATCCTGGCTAGAATATATGCTAGCGTTGTGAACACCTGGTAATGTAATACTCCAAGAAATCAAAATATTTTAGTCCTGTTTCAAATCAGGATGTTTTTGAGGTCCACTGTTAAATAATTTGTGTTTTTTCAGTCAGTTAATCCTTCAGATTATTATTGTTTCCTAGGCCTTAGAGTTCTTGGTGTGAAGCAAGCTGCCTCATCCAATTCAGAAGAAAACTGAACCATTCCCACTGGAGTTTATGGACAGTAGGAAGAGAGGAGTAGGATTGTCTCTGTAAACAAACGCTATAACTTGATCAGTTCACTGTCTTAGATTCAGTATTAAACAGTGCAGTGCCTTGTCTGCTGCAGATGAAAGTCTGGAGTGTTGTTTTATTTTGCCATAATACGGTAGTTTTATGTTTGTGTTGGCAAATACAGGGTCAGTAGAGATGCAAAAGAGTGCAAAAGGCTGAGCCCCTCTGTCCACTTTTATTAATCTTTCAAAGAGGAACATGGGTTATACATTCTCCTTACTTCATGTTTGGAACAAGGCAGAAAGCGCAGAATGGGAGACCCCATCTGTTACCCCTGTGTTCTCCTGTGGAGGTTGTCTGCTTTGTGTGTGGCAGTAGTTGAAAGCAACATTATTATTCTGCCAGAAAATTTGTTGTTCAGCAGTGTAGGTTGCTTGAAACAGCTAAGCTAGTGTGGCATCTCAGTCTGTCTTAAGTAACAAGCATGGCTCTCCTGCCATCAGACACAGTGTGGTTCACATCAGTGGAACGTTACATCAAATCACCTATTTATGAGCAGAGCAGCAGGGCAGATGGGAAGTGAAGCAAAGTGTATCTTTTGCAGGGTGAGAAACCCTGACACAGTCCTGCTAATTGAACTAGCAAAAGTTTGTCTTTACCCTTCTGGAGAGACTATTGCAGGACCACTGCAATACCAGCCAGAAAATCGTATGAGTGTGTTAATGGTATTATGTAAGTTACAGGATGATGCCGAATGATGGTAAAAATGCAGTGTGCGCTGGGAGTGAAGGCTGATACAGTTACAGCCACCTCTGTAGCAATGACCGAAATTTTTCAGATAATTTTAAGTTTAATTAATTAATTTTGCTGGAGTTCAGGAACAAAATCAAATGTATCTGAGAATGTCTAATGTAAAGGAACTATAATATTTACCTCTTATTTCTGAATTACTTGGTTAAAAAGAAAAACTAAAAGAGAACTTTCTATAGAATGCCGCAGTAGCAGTATAAACATTTAGGGGAAGTGCTACTGTATTTAGAAGACAAACTTTGTTGTGAGCTGCAAATCTCTCATTTGATTTTTAATGTATTAGTAGAAGTGACTTTATACAGTCCTTGAAACAGAAACTATGATGTTCCTGAAAATGATACTGTAAATACTAAAGCATTTGCAAGCTTTCAGTAGTTCTTTCCTCTTTTTGGAAAGAAACTTGAGCAACTGGTACCTCTAAAGGTTAGTTGCATGAAGGGTGGGGGCACTTGTGCGTTCTCTGAGTACATCTGTAACCCTTAGCCAGCAGAATCAATTCTGGCTTGGCTGTGCCTGCCTGCCTAAGTAGTGCCAGTGCCGTGAGCCAGAGGCAGCTCTGCCTGAGAAACACAACTGCTAAATGCTTTGTGAAAAGCCACTTGGCAGCTGGCGAACTTTGCTGACGCCTGTGTTGCCAGGGCTCTGCTGCTGAGCTGAACCCGAGATGAATAGGACAGGTAAGTCACGTGGTGCAGTCTGGTCTGCGTACTCCTGCAAATACCTGTGTGAGGGCAGTTCGTGAAGTTTACAGCAGTAGCTTCAGTCAGAGGGTGTTAGCAGACCCTATCACAAAAAGAACAGTAATGTCTATCTTGTTTTGCCTTTTTTTTTTTTCCAGATGTGTACAAATCACTTCAGAAAATCTCTGAGTAGGTTTGCATAGGCCTGTTCACCTTTTATTCTACTGGTTTGCTGCTACGGTTGTTTTAAGAGCTCTATTTCAGAAGGTTTACTTTAGAAGAGATGAATGCACATGTCATATCTCCATCAATGAAAGACTCTGTTAGGTAATGTTCGCTCAGCTGATGCATGTATAAGTTTGCCTCTTGGAATTTAAGTGTGCATCACTGCCAAGAAAAGTACTGGCCCAACTGTATCAATTTAGTTGTAAACAGCATTGTTGTCCTTCCTAATAGAAATCAGACCCACACAGTTCATTCTGTTTGTGATGCATACAGGAAACTATTACAAATGCTAAAAAACATGCAGGCTAAGAATTGGATCTGGGTGTAAGCTCATGTTTTGGGGCTTACACCAGCCTCTAACTGCTAGGGGATGAGGAGGAATACTCCTCTGTGCACGCATGGGTGTAGCTTCTTGCAGGGCTTTTCTGCATGTAACAGGTATCTGGTGCTGACAACTGTTGAATACAGGAACTAGTTGGCCCTTGTTGTTCAAGACTTGACCCTATTGTCTTATTTAATATGGTAGCTCATAATCTTATTGGGAACAAATCTGTCTTCCACTGAGGGATGTTGTGAAATAGTGAAACACAAAAAACACAAAAACTTGCATGAAATCACCAGCTTTATGTAAACTTTATTGCACCCAACAAAAATACCATGTTTTCTTCCACCAGAGTGGCTTGTTTGGGTGACATGCAAGGAATAGAGGCTGTTTTGCGAAGTTAAAACTTCCCATAGAACATCTTGGGAGCCATGGGCTTATTAGCATTCCGGCTTCTTTGCCACTGTGGGTGTGTTCCTCCTCACCTCCAATTATATAAATAAATCCTTACAGGCAGCTCTGTGAATCTCAGTGTTGCAGCTCTGCTCTGCTGTTTGTTTGCTGTAACCATTATGCAGAGCCTTGACTCATATAAATAAATAGATAAAAGTTAACCATGCTGATGCACTTTTTATCTAGGATATACCTGATTATTTAATGCTTGCCAAATTATTTAGGAAACAGTAATTACAAACTGGACTGTGGCTTTTTTAAACTGTTTTGTTAAATACTTGCCCTTATTTCTCCCAATATAAAAAAAATGTATATAAAATAACTTAAAAACTAAAGTTACTTAATTTGAATTGTTTTTATCCTTTTATATATGTATAAATATAAATGGTTTTATAAGCTGTTCTTCTGCTTAACTTAGCTGTTGTTTTGATAACTACTCAGTCCCTCTTATGTTCATAAGCGTTTTTGGTTACTCAACTGCCTGCATCTGGTTGGTCTTGCATAGAAACTTGTTTTGCGTTAAGGTTTGTAAAATCTGGCCAGTGTGGAGGTTTTGTTTCTATTCTTATTTTTTAAAGAATTGTCATCTGTCGGGAATTTCTTTATAGCTTGATGTACCATGGTGTCTTCTTCTAATAAACATTATATTTTCTCATTCCTGTGAGTTTATTTTTTATAATTACAATTCATTGAGGTTTAACTTCACTAAGGGAAGACAAATGACCCAGAGCTGCTTTTCACTTGCTTCTTACACTGAGTACAAGTGCAGTTCCTTTTCAGGAAAAATACTTTGTTGTGGCTCTGAAAAATTTTTTATGCTGTCATTTGGAGGGTTTTTTCCTCTCATGGAAGTGGGTGCAAAGGAGATCAGAAGGTTCCCCTGCTCTCTTGAATGTGAAGGAAGTTTGGATTTATCCTGTATTCCCTTGGATACAATAGTCTCTTTGGCCAGATCACGCTTTTGGATTGTAGCTTCACTTGGCCACAGAGAAAACATCCTCTGCCAGAAGTGTGTGGGTACAGGAATGTGTCAAAGGATGGGTTTAGAGACTAAGACTGCTTTCACTTACCTATTTATTTCTGGACAACCCTTAAGAATGAAAGGTCTTTACAGCCTATTGTGGAAAGGATAGCTAGTCTGGATTCGTCTGCAAAATTCTTTGTATTCTAGCTTCCTGTTGTAATTCAGTATCATGCGCGGTTTCTGGAGCTGTCACTTCAGCAGATGCAGTACTTCTTTGCTGATTGTGTTTTCTAAGAAAGTGCAACAGAGAAAGGTCCTTCTCCTGTATTTTGCATCCTTCTCCCAGAGAAGAGCACTACCCCAGTGATGCTCATCCCCAGGCTGGTGGGAAGGACGGGCTGAGGGTGAATGATTACTTTTTTCAGGAGCTGTCCTTAAAAACCTGGTGGATGCTTGGATGCTGTATTTCCTTTAACCTCCTGCAGGCAGGGCTGCTCTTAAAGGGACCCTGTTTTCCCCAGCCTCTTTCTAATCCAGTGTCTTTCTTTTTGTCTTTCTTATGTTTTAGATTCCTAAAGGTGTTTGTGCGGGTGCAAGAACCTCGGGGCGAGCTTGTCACAGAAGGAGAAACAAAATGGTCTGTTTACCCTGCAGGCAGTTAAAACACATCCATGGAAAGTTCCCACTTGAAAAATTCAGACATAAATTCCATCCCAATAGCATTCAAATGGTTGCTCTTTTTCATGGCATGCTACTTGTGGCTCAGATTAATTTGCCAGCCTTTACCACTCTTCTGCCAGCTTGGCATAGCCCCTCCATAAAACATAACCAACACTTTCCCCACACGCGTGTGTCCCCGTGTCCCCCCCCCCAATTCCTCCAACACCGGTCAAAGAATGGCTGGTTGCCCGTTGATGCAGCCAGGGAGTCCCAAGCATGTACTGGTCTATCTTCTTGTCCCTCAGTCCATCTGAATGTACGCACTGGTCCATCAGCATTCTACACGGTGCCTTTAGTGCTAATCTTGCAGGTAGTCCCATCAGATAGCTTGGAAGGGAGGCGTGTATGTGTGGGAAGCCTCCCCTGGGAACCGTGTTACAGCAGCTGGACTGGGCTCTGAATCTGCAGATACTAAACTTGATCCACATGCATTATTCAATATTCTGCTTTCCTGAAAAGGTCACTAATACTTGTCAGCCTTTTTTTTTTTATTTTTTATTTTTTAACCTAGGCTGATGCTTATTCCAAGTATTAAATCCCTATGACCTTGCTGTTTCCTGAAAGCCTTCAAGCTCACGTATGTACGCTTGTTTTCCTGCTTGTTCTCCTCTTCCTTTCCCCCTCCTCTTTCTCACACACACACACAGACACACACAAACACAGACAATGGCATTTTGGTTTGAAAGCCCCATTTTGCTCGTCACAAAGACCTCCATTTTGCTCTTGTTTCAGTCTGCATGCTCGCCCTGTTGCCTTGCCTGCACCCACCTTGCTGAGGGTCATGATATTTTGTGGCTTGTTGTTAATCTCTGCAGTTTTCTTTTTGTTGGTTTGTTTTTCAGCATTTCAGACCTGCCTTCTCCTTTTGCATGACCTCTTATGCGTTCTCATTAGTTAATGTTTAAATAACAGAATTTTTTTAGAAAAATGAAAGAGAAAAGAAAAGAAGAAACCACAGTCTGTTTTGTTCTCACACCTGGTCACGGACTGGACCTCAACCCAGAAGTCAGACAGGAACTGCAAGCATCCTGTTCCCACGTGGTTTTATTTGAAGCAGAAGTAGCATGATAAGTGATGCTGCACTTCGATCATGTCATGCAGTGGAGAGAGAGCTAGAGTATCTCCAAATACATGATCTGGACCATAACTGCCTAAGAAAGGGTCAGTTGCTTTCTAAACTTCTACATAACTGTTGCTTTCCCCTGAATCTGTACCACTGCTAGGATTTTATGGTCATCTTGTACTGGTTTGAGCCCTGTAAGAGTCAGTTGCTGCTTAATAGATCCTGAGGGCCTAATTTATTCATAAAACAACACATTTGGGGGAATCTGTTTGCTTTTAGTGAACTCCAAGATATTTTTTAAAGTCCCCAGAATTTGAGAAAACTGATCTGGAAACCACTACATACAGTGGCCCTAAAATGAAACCTCTCAGGTTTAGTTTGCAAACCTGTGTGTTTTGCTGCCAGCTGTGCTTTGCGCAGGCTCAGCATATAGAAATGTGTGCAAGAGTCATGTACTCTCCATCCTAGGGATTGCCTAGGCCTTGCCCACTCGGGATGAAGTAACTTTTGAGTTCAGTTACATGTTGTGCTCATCACTCTGTCCCTTTCTCTCCACTCAAGATACCAACTTTTGTTTTCAACAGCACAAAGTCCCTCAGTCCTACAGTTAGTACTGTAGCTGTTGTATTATGGTACTTAGTATCTGCATGCATCAACCAGCAAAAGTTTTATGGTTTTTAGTCTAATTCAAGTGGCTCAGGAGCCTGCATAGAGAAGCAGGCAATGCCAACGCTGAGGCCGTTCAGCTACAGTATTAGTGGCGTCAGAAGGGTCATAATAGATTAAATTAGCATCCTTCTCATTGCTGCTACTGTGGTCACTTAACTGTTTAGGTCCATGAGCCTCCAATAGCAAAACATGATCCACATGGTTGTCACCTGTAGCTTTGTACAAAGATTTGTACAAAGGCTTTGTTGCATCCATCTGTCAGGGAATCTAAACGGTTAAGCAGTTAACAGGTGTGCAAAAATATCTTTAAATATTTTTAGCTGCAGTATTTTTATTCTTGTGTCCAATGCACTGTTGAATTAGCAGCTAGAATTAATTTTCACCTGTTGTGCCATCTATGTACAAATTAGATAAAAGTTTTGCTTTTATATATTTACTGTAGGTGGACAGTATATTATTGTCAGCCTCTGTGGAACATTTGGACAACAGCAATGTCTGTGTTGCTAAATAGTGCTTTAGAAGGAGCATTAGGTTTAGTTGACTGATTTCTTCAAAAGTTTTATTAAAAGGCCATGTATGGAGTTTTTATAAACTTGGCAACTAGTTCCTGAAAGCCCAGATCTTAAAACTTACTGCAAGAAAAAAAATAGCAACAGTCATGTATTGTAGCATACATGTGTTTATTCTGCTACCTTCATTCAGGGTAACGAATGAGTAGTTTTTTGTAGAATTTACCTTTTGCAAAATCTGAAAGTCTAAATATGTGACTGGTTTATAAAAACTCTGCTTGAATTTACTAATCTTGCCCAGAAGCATGGACTGTGCATCCTACAAAATCTCATTATCCCCAGCAAAAGTCTCTAATGCCCTTTCTTAACACCTGTAAATAGAGAAGAAACATATTTACTGATACTCAAAGTTGTGTTTAATGCTGAATATTTTTCAGAATTTCATTTAGTTTGATGCATACTGTTCTTTTGTTTTCCTGCCTGAAGTGTCAAAAGACCTAAAAGAAGCCAAATTCTATTTTAACATGATGACGTTGAGCACTTTTTTATTTGTATATGTGTGTGTATGTGTGTGTTTGAGCACTGATCTCTAGATTTTGGTGGCATCTCGGTGTTGTGATTTCATTGCCAATGTAAAAGGTTCTGGTGTTGCCCATTCATTTCTGGAGACAGAATTCAACCAAATAAAGTGCTTCCATTTGAAAGCGAATATTGACCTTGTAACAATGAAAGGAAAGCCATCCACGTATTTAAATAAACATTTAATTCCAGAAATACAGTTTCACTGGACCATTTTGATCATCCAGAGAAGGCGAAAAATGGTTTTGTCACTTCTCTTGCCGAATAAAAAAGGCAATGCCTCTTCACTGGGGCTTCTCTGACTTGAGGGTTTGTAGCCATTGCTCTCTAGTGAGCTTTCTGCCTTCCCACAGACATTTCCAGTTGAGAACAGAAACTTGGCTGTGGCTGTCTCAGCCCAGTATCAATTTTATAGGCTGAAACTGCTGCTCATAGTTCTCCTTGACTTTGAGTTCCAGCTGCAAAATTTACAACAAATAAGCAGAAGCAACCTGTTCCAGTGTGGTGTTTGTGCCTAACTGCTATGTTCAGGAGAATGATGGTACATTCTTACTCATGGTACTTGGTTGTTTGTTGGGTTTTTTTTATTTCATACTGGAGTTTCCAGTTATTTTGAGTATTAATTTGGCTCTGCATGTACCTTTTGAGGGACTGTCCCACATAGCTAGTTCCCATCAGGTCACTTTGAGATGCTATTTTATCAAAGTTTTATCTTTCCAGCTGGCACTGAACAGAGAATAAAGTGGTGGGGTTTTGGTGGTGGGGTTGAGTTTTTTTGTTGGTTGGTTGGTTGGTTTTTCAGTTTGGTCATTTGAGGAGAAAGAAAAACACACAGTTCTGGTTGGGTGGTTGGAGTACATGGGAATGACAGGCAGTTCTTGATTTTTCCTTGCTTCTGTAAGCCATGGGAGCTGCAAACTTGGGGCAGACATTTCATCTAAGAAGAGTTGTACCATGTAATGCCCATAGTGAACACTTTGGTTTAACTAGAAGTCTTGACAGGCATTTTTGATACTGATTATTTATATATTAAAACTAAACCAGTCGCAAACCTGGCAAATAACACAGCTGTGCATGCATGCATGAACGTGCAGATGTATGAAATACAGTAACGTTTCCCTTCACCAAGTAATCTGAAAACCAGATGCATTCCTTAAAGTCTGGATGAGGATATTTACAGTTTCATTTCAATACGCAGGGTTGGCAAACAGTGTGTGTCTCTAGCTGAGACGAAACCCCTGCTAGCTTCTGGACAACTTCTCCATCTCCTGTTAGTCCAGTTCATTGAAAACAGGCTCATCTAATAGCTATGAGGATTTGCAGTTGTACAGCTCAGCAGGTGACGCCTGGCTGATAATTTATTTTACATAGATTTTAGAGATACGTTTTTTTCCTACGGTCGCTATTATTCCTTTTCTTTTTTAACAGAATTTCAGTTGTTCTTTGCCAGCATTAGTTAGCATCCCTGTCAATTCAGGGCAGATCAGTACTGTTTATGAAACAGTCTGCTGCTCTTTGCATTTTCAGGAAATACTGAGTATGTCCATCTGGCTCTAACTGATTTATCTTACACAGTGTTAGCTTTGCTAACTTTAAATAGAAACAGCACAATCAAATGAGTGAGTGAAGGCTGGAACCTGAAGCCAAGCCAAGCAGTAACTGGGAAGAAAATAAAATGAGCTTTACATGTGCCAGCTGTGCCACTGAACATGTCGGAGAGTGCAGGATGCTGTGTGCTTTGGCCCTTCAGGAGGGTGCAGATACACACACCACCAGCAGCAGTGGGCTACAGAGCAAGGCTGTGGGGTATGTGTGTGCTACATGGGCCTGGCATCACCGGAGGAAGAGCGAATTCCCCTTTCCGTGAGCTGAGACGTGAGGCGTGCATCGTAAGGTGAGAGCGTGGGGCAGAGTACTTTGCATCCCAAATGATCTGTCTGTGAGGCCATAGTCTGGGCACGAGTGCAGTCTGCAGAAGAGGAGCAGCATGTGTAAACAACTCTCCGGTACTCCCGGAAGACTGGGAGCAGATACTCTGAATACTGAGGTTAGCTCCATCCATCCAATGCATGAACAGTTCTTTCATCTCCCTTTTCTGCAGCCAGCAAGGGACCTGATAAAATAAGGGGAAAATGAAGTGATTTGCAAAAAGAACCGATAAGGGTTGAGCCATGAAATGTAGCTTACATTGGCACTGGGTCCCAAAGCTGTCTCTGAGACGTGCCCAGGAATACCGTAGCTGCCTACACCAGCTGAGAGAAAAGGAAGGCTGCAGTCAGTTCTCAAATGAAATACAGATGCAGAACCTAAGCTTTGAGTGTTTTAATGGACAGAGGGTGACAAAAAGTACAATTATGGTTTTGCCAGAGCAGCACTAGCACTGTTTGACTGGACCCTGAATAATGTCCTCCCTGAAGGAGGGCATTTGTTAATGTCTCCTGGAACATTTGGAGCTGTTCTGCAGTTGCTGAGGTGATGGGGGTTTGTTTGCGAGATACAAGTTTTTATGCTTGACTTCAAGTTGCTAAAGAACGAGCTGCGTGGTCTTACTAAGCCAACTCGAGCTCTGTTTCTTCAGGCGTCAGCTAATGCGGTGTCATTCACCACTCTGGCAGAGAACTGTTCTCATCCTCCAGTCCGTCAGCCTCAGGCCGTGCTCGCATCACCTGCCTGGTTTAGCAACTCTAATCCAGGCAGCAGGACAGGGTAAGAGGCTGGTGAGAACACAGCCCTTCCTGCAACCCTGGCAGCAAAGCTGCTCTCACATTTTCCCAGGGCAGTGGATTGTACCAGTACGGACATTCTAGCCACGCAACAGACTGACAGAAAACTCTTCTAGAAAGCTAGAACAGTTCAGTAAAACTTCAGTTACTTCCCATGGAAGTTATTTTCATAGCAGTGACAGTCATGAATAGCACATGCTTCTGGACAATGCAGGCTTTCTGAGACAAACTCGGCTGAAATTGGGTAAGCAAAACCTGAAGCAGAAGTCTTTGTAGGCAGAGACTGAGAGGAGCAGGCACCCTCCTCTGACAAACACAGTATGATTTACCAGAGTTCACTGCTGCTCAGAAGGATCTGTTCTGCAAGACCTCCTGGCAGCAGGAAGTTTGGATTTTCTCATTTCTAAACTTTTCTTTGTAGCAGAAGCTCCCAGGAAGCTGTCAGACCCTCTCACCAGGCAAGGCAGGCAGCAGTTGAATGCAACATGTTGAATGCACATTTATTTATTGTAACACATTTTCAGCACAAAGTATAACACACAAGCACAGGAGTGTTAGTTACCACAGTCTGTACAGCATCTTCTCAATGGCACAGACAACACACACATGCAGGCTCTGCAGCAGATTCAAAGGCAGCTGCAGTGGCTAACAAATACAGCTTAGAACAATGAAGAATTCCAACAGTGGCTCATTCTCTGACCTCCCCCTGGGCCTGGCTGGGTATATACAAGCTTCCAATAAACAGGACAGTAAAATTAACATGCTGAACACTTTTAAAGAAGAAGTTGCTGTTTCCAGCAACCACTTGCTCTAAACAAAATATCTGAAGGCCATTTTTCTTTTCAAATTCTCCTTACACCCTTTCCTGCTTTCTGTCTCTTGAGTCAAAGCGCTGCTTTTCCCTCCTGCCTCCCCCACTTTCTTCTTTCATGAGAAGCACAGGAGATCCCATCCCCATGCAGAGTCTGGTACCACTCAGGCCAGGCTACAGAGCAAGGCTGTGTGTGCTGTGGAATCATTCAGGTTTCAGTACCATGAACGCACCCTTTGCTTCCTCAGTCCATGAGAGGCCCACCTCTGCCTTGCACTGCTTCCATTAAATTGCACTCAAATGTTTGCAAAGATTTGCAAGATTTTTTTAAGAGCCCTGCTGAGAAAAGTAGTTTAGCCTTTTTTTTTGTCTTCATTCCTCTCTCCGCTGCCAGTGAGCAGATGCTCCTTGGCCATGTTAGTGGCAGCAGGATGGGGAGCAAGTTCTTTCTGTTCATTAAATGGGCCACTGTATACACAAACTACATCTGTGTTGAGAAGCTGGAATGACCTCAGCACACAGGTGGGCGCTTGGCTGCGGAAAGCAGCTGATTCCTATAAAGCTGCTTCAACAGCCCGGGGCCTGCTCAGCCAGGCCCCTCCCCAGCACTGAATTACCACCCTGTCCAAGGGTGACCCATCCAAATTGGCTCTGTGTGAACAAAGGGGCTCGTCTGCATCCTTTGTGCCCCCTCCACATCTCATGGCAGATGCGGAGCCACATCTGGGCTCACAGCAGGGCCAGTCTGAGAAAGGGGTTATGAACCAGCAGCCCTAAATTCCGCATGAGAGCTGTCCTGTGTCCTGCTCCAAGGAAGCCTGCTCTAACAGCTCTCGAGTTCAAGCTGCTCGTGTACCACCCCTGTTAGCTGAATGCCTGGAAGGCTGCATCCCATAGCTACAAAGCTGCAGGGAGCTTTAGCAGAAAGAGTACAGTGGGAAGCCACGGGGAGAGAGGACTCATCTTCCAGCTTTGTTCTCTGAAAATGTGCTGAACACATGAAATCAGGTACAAGGAGAAAAAAAAAATCTGCAGGACCATAAAGTTGTGGCTTTAGCAGCTAGGGAGAAAGAAACAGCCTCTTTCAAGATTTCTTAGTTGATTGCAACAGAATTTGCAAGAACTGGGTAAAGAGCAAAACTAGGAAGTTGTGACAGCTGTGCACCACCAGCACAAAACTACCAGGAGACCTTGTGGCTTTAGTCAGCCTCAAATAACAGGTTTCTCTAGTTGCAACACTGCCAGCTGGAATCATAAATAATGTTTCATTATCTTTATACATTTGAAAGAAAAGTAACAACAGCAAAACCTGCAAAGGAGCAGAGACTCAGTTCACTGAGGGCAAGTTGGGAGTGCTGGTTTCTTGTAAGCAAACAAAAAGGGGAGAGGGCTTAGGTCAAAACATGTCTCAGTGAAGTCTGGCTGCAGTGCCAGAGCGGAATTACAGAGAAGCTACTTTTCTCCCAGTCTTGCCCAGCACCACCCCTATATTCAAAGCCACATGAAAGGACGGCGGAGGAAAACTGCCTGCCCCAGAAGCGGTGGTGTGAGCTGCACACACCTTCGAGTACCGGACAGCGGAAGAGATTTGGCTCCTCAGGATTCCCCAGCCTTCCATCCCCACACAGGTGTATCTGTGCCATACCTTTGCTGTCCCATCACACACAGATCACACAGCCCGTGTTTCTGCTTCAATCTTCTGCTCCCCATGTAGATTTTCCAGGTCTTGAACCTGGGCCACATTCTGCCTGATAGCAATCTCTGGGCCCCCTCCGTACAGTGTGCTTAAATAAATCCACGTCTCCTCGGAAATCTGCCCGTAGTCTGCACCTGAAAGGGACAACAGCAGTCATCAGGCATGCAACCAGTCTGCCCTTGGTGCAGCTGCTGGAGGGAAGGGTTGGTGCACCACAACACAAGGATGTCCTCTCCCACCACCGCTGCCTGCACAGGCCCACCCCCAAGAAAAATTAGGCACACATGGTTCCCCCGCCCTGCTGGCAGGTCTGCACTGCACAGCTGTTGCCACAGCAGCCCCCACCAGCCCTCTGCAGTGCTGGAAGCACCAAGGCTCCACAGCAGCATAGCTGACCACCGTGGGGTCCTGCTGCAGCCGCTTCTTCCTTTCCCCAAGAGGAACTGAATGGCCACAGCCCACGATGCCAGGACCTGCCTGACCCCTCTCATACACAGCTGTGAATGAGCTCTGAGAGCCCAGGACCTACAGCCACGCTCTTGGACACCCCACCCCAGGCAGCTGGGGCTGAGCTGAACCCCCTCTCCAAGCTGTCCTAGAAGGGACACCTTAAGGGGGTCAGAGCACAAAGCAGAGCAAAGCAGAGAATGTTGCCATAGTTTAGAGAAGAAAAACCGAAAAGGGTTGCTCTGAGAGGTAACCAAGATGCAAATACAATCTTTAGCTGCTTGGCAGGACAGCCCAGCAAGGACAGCACAAGCAAGGTTATTTCACAAGCTGGACCACAGCAGATGCTCAGTAAAGACCAAGTCAAGAGCAACCCAAGATCAAAACTACAATGCAAAGGTGGGGTGAAGGGGAAGGGTGGAAGGGGCCTGCGGCACAGCAACAGCAGGAGATGGAGACTGCAGTCTTCAGTGTCACAAGTCATGTCAGCAAGCTGGTCGTGCAGGAGCTGCCAACGAAGAGCAGAGATGGCTCACTCAGGGCAGTCAGCATTGGGCTGTGCAGAGAACTGTCATCCTCTGCAACTCCATCCTGCTCTGTGGCTGCTTCACTATGGACAGCTAGACCTGGCGATACATTTTCCTTCACCTTTTAGGAACACTGCAAGATGGCAGCACAAGCCTTACCCTGCTTGACTTGCACATGGCCACCTGCTTTCGTGAGTGCAATCTTGCTGTTGTCAATTGGTCCCGGAGGCTCTGTAAGAGAATGAATATGTCAAAAGCATTCTGCTTTCCATGTTGCCACCAGATTCAGCTTATTTCCTGAGCTAGTTCTCTTGTTATTTCTGCTCTGCCCTCGGGGAGCTGCAGGCAGTCAGAGCGGCTGGTGTCTGAACTCCGTTCAGCTTCAAGCCACAGCAGTCAGGTGCAGTACAGTGCTCACTGAGGACGAAGCAAATACTTTTTTCCTTTCTACCACTCACCCCTGACAGACTCCAGAGGTCTCTGGCTTCTTACCATTATCCTTCCCCTTGACAAAGGCTTCCCACTCACGGAACCACTGCATGCTGATACAGTAGATGACGCTTGGAGACTCCTCTGCCTGGAAAGCCTTGTTCAGCTGGGAAAGCAGAGGAGAACAGAGACATGCAGGAAGGATTTAGTCACTCCAGAGATCTGGGGGAACTTCCATTAACTGTAAGACAGCCTTGCCATTCTTGAGAAGAACTCCATCTAACTCCACCTTCCTCACCTGTTCCTGCTCACTATAGCAGGCAAGAAACTAGGATGGTTTAAAATTTGTGTCTGCATGCAGCTGTGCACAGCATTATTGTGTTCTGGCTGCCCCTCCCCACGCTGTGAGCCCTGGAGAACCCCAAGGTCAATCTCCTCACCACGCGGTAGATAATGTTCTGGAAAACAAGGGCAGGAGTCTTCCACTAACTGTCTGTGACAGGTCTCCATTTCCCACCTCTACCCTTTGCCATTGCTTCCAGATGCTTCCCATACAAACCTTGATGAAGGTGTCGATTTCAATTCTCCTGCGTTTGGCAAGTGCCTCAATCTCCACTTGGCAAATGGAGCACACATACAGATGGTTCACAGCAGGGCCGCCCCCGAACCTGCGCACAGGACAAGAGGGAGGGGAATGGAGAACTGCAGGAGAATGGAAATGCCTCCCAGCCCTGCATCCTACAGAGATGGATTTTTATACTACTCAAGACACTGGCAAAGGAGGTGTGTCTGCAGCTGAATGGGGAATACTGCCTTTACTCAGCACAGCGAGGGTCACTGTATCATTCTGGGACAATGCATCAGTATAGCTTGTTCTGGTTTAGATTAGGAGGCTCTACCAAATACCAGTCTTTGCCAGGACACACCAAGTACTGCATGCCTTCAAGGTGCCCTGGGAAGGCATTACATCTTGGTCACTGCCCAAGGTGTGAAATAAAAACCAAAACACATTGTAAGAAAGAAAGAAATGGTCATATTCACCTGTTGTAGAGATATTCCCACACGTTTTGGGGCAGAATCACAACCAGGTCATCAATGTAGTGGTACTTATTAGGAGGGATCCCTGTGGAAGAAACGCAAGAGGAAGAGTTAACCAGGGAACTCACTGCTGGGTAAAGACACAAATAAAAAAAAGGCAGATCTTCCTTGCTGAAAACTCCGATTCCAGAATCTGCTTCCTTTGCTAATTGAAGACAGACACGATTTCATTAATTGTGGAGGTTTCTCAGTTCATGGCCTCAATTTCTAATCAAGTGCTTCAATTCCAGGTGGAGACTTACAAACATGAGGAATCCCCAGCACAACAGATGAAGAACGACAACAGTAAAACACGGTATTGGTCTCTTCAGTAGTGCATGCTCCGTTCTCCAACAAAACACTGAATGCCAGCCTTGCTGATAGGGTAACACAGATAAATGCTGCCTTATCTGCTCTCTATAGGTTTGTTTTTAAAAACAAATGGACAGCTGAAAACCATTGTTTCCCAGCACTACACATCCCTTCAGGCCTCTGAAGCCAAAGAAGTGAATCCTACTGCAGCATACACTGTATCAGGATGACAGCTGGAGGTTTTTTCCTGCAATGGTTAATGCACCAGGAAGCATAAAGGTGCAGCTAAAAGCTGCTATTCCCAGGTCCAGCAGCACTACCTTACCTCCGTGAGAGCACAGAAAGGTGTGATTAGTGATGGGACCAGGCTCAGCAAAGGTGTTGAATTTATTGAGCCACTCTCGAGAGATGTAGAACTGCAGTAAACTGTGCTCCTTCATGCTGGCAAGAGATACAACTTTCTGACGCTCTCGCACAGCTTCTTCACTGCTTTTCCTGAAGTGGGGAAACGAAAAAATTAAGCAATTCCTGAAGACTGAAGTTTGTGAAATGCATTTCTAGGTATTCCAGTAGTCCCAGCAAGGGACTATTGCATGCAGGGCACAGCTCACCTGTAGAACAAGACATAGGCTTCTGCGTTCTGTACCACAGTCTCATGGACTTCAGTGACATACTGGTCATCAAACTCATACCACTGGCCATTGATCACATTCTGGCAGTAGGCTATGTAATGCCCACCTGTAACAGAGAAAACACAGCACTGCTCAGATTTGGAGTGCAGACAGGTCAGGCCTGGGACAATGTAAGCAGCACAATGAGGATTAGCTTCTGACAGAGAACAGAGAGCAAAAAAAAAGAAGAAGAAGAAAAAAAAAGGCACAATTCCAGCTCATACAAGCTTTGCAGGAGCAATGGAGCCTGGCACCATCACCCTGATTTACCTTCCTCAGAAAGGCCTCTCAGTGAAACTGAACGTCTGGGAAAGGCTTTGAGCCAACCCATTGGTGACACTGAAATAGCTGCAGGGGATCTGTCACGAGCTACTAGGTTCACTTTTCAAAGGGAAGAGGCTGAACAAGCCTGGGAACGGAGAGGGCAGGCCTTACATTGTACTTCATCTCAGAAAAGGTGCTGGCTAGTCCTTCTGCTTTGCTCAGACTCATCTCGTTCCTGTTCACCTCTGCCCATACTCACAGAAGGAGGACTTACTGCCTGCTGTGCCATGGTGACAGATGACTGACAGGAGATCATAGGTCGTGATCTGGGAGACACACTCCTTGGCTAGGAAAGGTTGCAAGTCCAGCCCTTCCAAGGGGAAGGAAACATGACTGTTGATCTTGAAGGAATACATCACCTCGTGCCGGAACCGTTTCAAGTGGATGCAAAGAATCTGAAAGACCCAAGGACAGAGAACACCAAAGTACAGTTTTGCCATGAGTGTTCTGATAAAACAGCACATCTCTGTGCATCTCATCTTTGCAAGAGCTCTTCATCTGTTAAGTCATGAATCCTGCTGGCTCATCAGCTTAGAATGGGGAAGTCTCTTCTGGTCTAGATACAGGACTTTGCCACCAAAACAAACTGCTACTTCTGTTCTACCTCTAGCCTCCTTACCTCCTCAGTGGCTGCTAAAAGAAAACTAGGAAACAAGGGGCTTTTACTCACCTCTGGTAGCCGGAGGACTTTGCAGTACTTTACTCCATTCCGCAGTCTGAGGGAGGAAAAGAAACCAGCTGTAAGAAACCTCTAAAGCAAAGGGATGCCAAAAGGCAAGGCTGGGTCTTGCTTGCTTTGAAATGCAAGACAAATCCTGAATTCTAGCAACAACAAATTCAGGCTCTTTGCAGTATCCTTCCCAAATGAGGCATGGCCTAAGCAGTTTGTCATGCCTCTTCTTTCTAACACAACAGCTCCATAACTGCCAAGCCACATCCTTGCTCATATCCTTCTTTTCTTTTCCCCTCAAAGACAGCACTTTTCCTATCTGCACTCAGTGACTTCTCAAGACCAGGACTCTAGTATAAGACAAGGCAGATTTTACCTGCCACTCAGCAGAAGAAATGTCCAGGCAGAGGGCATAGCAAAACATCTGACAGCAGTACAGAGAAATAAAGTGCCAGACACACAACATTATATAGAAAATGCAAACTTACTTTCTACACCGTTCACAGCTGTACATATTGTCCCCTGTAGACAAAGAGAAGAAAGCCATTATGCAGATTCTCAGAGCACACAAGCTGGTATGTCTACATTTCCATTCAGTGCAGACAAGCCAAGTTAAGCAACCTCTTGGGGAGGCCAGGGTGAGATCAAAACAAGCACTTCTCTTGTAAGTGTAGGCAAGAAGAGAATGCAGTCAACTATCAGGAAAGAATGCAATTGCCCACCAGCACAAATGAATACAACCAATTGTTTGAAAGCAAAGAAACTAAGGTGGGTAAGGAGCTACAGCACTCACAACTAACCACAACTATGTCTGCTCCTTGCTGAGGACACTGCCACCCAGATTTCCCACCCTGAGCAGGTGGAAAAACTCACTTCTGCTCAAAGAAGCTGAACTGCCCACCTTTGGTACTGACAGTCTCTAAATGAAATATTAAGGCAGGACTTCCAGGAAATTTAATCAACCTCCAAAATACACATGAAATACTCCTCCACGCAGTTTTCCTTGGTTTGTGCTGTCAGACCCCACCGAAGAAAACTCACCCTTCAACTCATCTGCTGCAAAAAAGGCAGCAAGGCAATCCTCCAGTGTCACAACAGGACCCCAAAACCAACTAGGGATACAAGACACCACAAATCTGCAGCAGAGAAGGGATTAAATGCAAGAGTTACACATAAAATAGCTGGATGCTTTGGTGTACAAAATTCCAAACAGATGATGCATTTCCTTCTAGCTGTAGGTCCTAAGCTCATCACGCATCCCAGAGGAGCAGGGAAAGCATGATTTCTCTCAGCTGATGTTCCTACTGTGATTGCTCAAGCTGGAAATGATTTGGAAAACTACACCAGGAATTAATTTGCTCTGGAGGGCAAGACTGGGCTAAAGGCAGAAGTGAGGAATTATCAGCTGCCCAAGAGATCTCAAGGTATATGATAAAATTAGAGGAACAGTAGCAACTGGTTTAGATGAAAAGGCTCAAAAGACCTGTGAGGTACCACATACTGTCCTCCAAGGAATGGTTACAATTGACATTCTGCTGTAAATGTCACTGGTTAGGGAGAGCTGCCTTCCAGCTCTGCAGGGCAAACCCCAGAAAAAAAGAGGTTCTGCAGAGGGAACACACCTCCGGATATACTCCATGATGAAAGCAATCCAGCTTTGCGAGGCATAGCTGTCCCCACATGCCCCTGTCTTAGCTGGCACATTTTGGTAGATGGCAGAGTGCAGCTTGGCCAAGTCCTCCTTCCCTGGGATTGGGAGTGACAGGTCCTGGAATGTCTCCACTGTCGTAGAAACCTGGAAATATCCAAGAGAAGAGGTCTGGGTTTCCTCTGTGTGTAATGGATCTAGGACATGACATTCATCACCTTTTATCACTGCCTGGATTTTGTGTAGGCTAGAAATCCGAGTTGGCAGTAAGGCAACTCACACTGGCTAATTATTATTCACTGCTGTTAGCAGGATGACTTTTGTAATGTTTTTCATAGCACTGGAATCAGTTTTCTAATGTGAATGCAATACTGCTAGGCCAACTTAGTAAACACTGGCAAGCAAACAGACCCCTACAGAGAAATACAACATTTTGGCATGGCAGGTTTCTCACACCTCCCCCACCACCCACCTCTCATCATTTTAGCAGGCCCACTGCATCCTACAGTGTTTGGAAATAGAAGCACCATTTCCTAAGAAGAGACCTATAACATCTAGAAGACTGTGCTCTTTGACTGACAGCCACCAGGAGACTCACTCTGTCACATGTGAGGCACTGCACCAGGCTGAGAATGGAGCCATCAAAGATGTCAGAAATCACACTGCGATAACGAAGTTCTTTCTTCTTTTTCCCAGAAGCCTGCATCTGAGCTGGAAGATAGACAAAAAAGTCCCATCATGTAGCAATTCCTTCCCACTCTCCCATCTCAGTAGAGTCATGCAGCCATATAAGAACACAGGACAAGTGCTGTCCTGCATGTTCAGACACCACTTGCATGTCAGTGACAGTGGAGCCTGCTGTAAACTAGCAAGAACACTGCTGCTTCATGTGGTACAGAAAAGGGGGAGGTAGCCAACTGAACCAATGCAAACATGCCAGCTCTCAGCAGACAGAAATTGTCTTACTGGAAATCCTGTTTCCATTCTCTTACTACATGTTTAGAAGCCTGGCTCTGCCACAGAGAGTCCCTGTTTTTCTCAAGTCTTGCAACATTTTGCTCTAAGCTTTACACTTTACTTCCTCTTCTCCCTCACCTGCCTATGTACTTTGTCCTCTTTTTTTCCCTCTTACATTTACCATGTGTTCCCCAGGTGTCTTGCACTGGAGAGGACTCTCCACAGCAGGGACTGGCCAAACAGAAAGTTTTGTTTAATAACAAACCCTCTTTGCCATGCACACGTGCATGAAGACAGAGTGCTTTTTATCCAGCCAGAACATCTGTGGTTGTGCTGACCTCAGCCAAGGGGCTGGGACACAGCTGAAGAAAGAATGCCATCATTGAACAGCAGTGGTATAAGCACATGCCATTGTGCTTGCAGGCTATGCAATGCTGAGGGATTTCAATCTGCAGTTTGCTCGGGATGAAGAGGCCAGTTTGCTAACAATAGAAGCCAGGCTCCACTTTGAAGCCTAACAATACTCCCAGCACTGGATTGGTATCTGCAGCCTTAATTCTATTACCGTGAGCCTAAGATGTCCAAGAGGACAGCAAACTCTCTCTCAGTAACATCATCTTACAGTTCTTTGGCCCACACGCTATGAAATTCAGGTCTGGCAGACAAATGTTTACACATATCCACGCTCCCCTAAAGGGACGGAGCTTGTGCCTGGGACTTCATGGCCATTTTATTAATAACAAACACAGCATGCAGATGCAGACATGGAAATCATTTCAGATTCCAATATAAGAGCATACATCTGTTGTGCCCAGAACTTGACTTTACCTGCATGTTTAATGGAGTCTTTGCCTAGTACTAGTCTGGAAAGCACTGATGTCCAGGGGCATCAGCAGTTACAACAGTTAATCAAGAATCATGATGGATTCCTTCTCTCTTCTGCAAATGAACACCTCCTCCTCTACATGCTCCGACCCTCTGCCTCCCAGCATACACACTCTTTGCACTACCTTTCTTGAGTATGTAGGAAGGTCCAAGCCTGGCAGGACTGGAGCGAGGAGGACTGCTAGAGAGCTTGGAGTGCATTTCATGATGGACTGGACTGCAAGGGTGTGAGGAGCAGCGCACATAGGCATCGTTGTCAGGTTCTGTTTGGGAAAATGGGGAGGGAGAAGAGCACTGGTGAAAACCTGTTATAAAAGGTGACCCTAGTGTAGTCAGTGACAGCCTGGCTCTGCGTTCCAGCACAGAATCTTTCCTGATACGCACAGTTCAGTGTCTATTAACTGTCCTGCTTGCACAGGTTGCCAGACCCAGCTCCCACAGTGCATGGGTAAGAGTGCATACAGAGCTACACTGAACAGCTAATAATTACATATTTAAAAACAACTGCCATTTTTTCCCACTTACGACTAACTAGGTTTTACAGCTTGCTCCTGTATCCCTAATCCACATAAACAGCATTGCTGTCTTCAGTGCCAATTGGCAGAATAAGACTCTTCTCTAAAGAAGTGCTGAAAGGTTGGATATGTTCAGTCTGAGATGACTCCACACCTACATCTTAACTGCTGCTCTTTTCCCTAAGACAGAGAAATGCACAAACTGTGCCTCTCCCTTTTCCCTCTGCAAAGCCCACAGTCCGACATGAATACCCTCTTCCACACCTTTTCCACAGATAACATTTCTCCAGGCCAGCCTATCGGCTAAAGCAATGTACACATATAAAACCTTTTTTGTAAATTAGGAAAAGGCATAAAAAAACCCAACATACAGTGTTTGCAGGTTTGGCAGAGGCAGCTATCATTGTCTTCGGGACATAGTCTTTACTCAGCTCCATAGCACTTTAGCCTGGCTAAGCAGCTCTCTGGCTCACATATTACATTTTCTTACAGAAGAACTGTGCACAAAGGCAGAACTACTGCCAGGGACACTGAGGAAATACTTGGATGCAAAATCTCTTGAAACCCATAGAAGGAACATTGACATTATGTGTTGTTTGTCACTGCACTACAGCACTGTCCCTGTGTAGACTAACATCTTCTCACAAATAACATGACTGGAAGAGGTGTATACCTGGTGTCCTGCATGGGCTGGCAGGACGAGGAGCTGACAGCACCTCAGGTGAGGCTCTACCATCAACTGGCATCATAGTAGTATCAACATCTGCATCCTCATCCACCTGCTCCGAGTTGCTGCGTCGATGGCCACAGGAGAACTTTCTGTCCTTCATCCTCTCTTTCTCAGAGATGCCTCTCCCTGCTTCATCCTGGATCAACAACTCTGTCTCTGCAAGGGAGCTGCTGCCCATGCCTCCTGTGGTCCGACTTTGACCATCTCCTTCACCCCTGTCACTGCCTGAGTCACAGGAGAGGAACTCATCCTCTGAAGGACTTCGGTCACCCTCTCGCTTGTCATCCTGGTCACTGGTATCTAAATCCTTTGCCTCTGCCACAACTGGTTCCTTCAGTTCTTCATGAAGCTGATCCATCAGGCATCGCAAGAACTCCTGAGTGTCCTGAAAACCAGGAGTAATTCCATGTTAGTATCCATCCAGAAATGGGGCAAATGAGAAGGGCAAAAGAGAAGAAGGCTCCATTCATAGCCTCTTTCAATGCTGTCCACAAAGGTTAGCCACCTCTGCAACGCAAGGAGGCCCTACTAAAGCAGAGAGAGTACTGTGGCGATGTGCCAAGAAGCTGACTGCTACATACATGTTTTTAACTCCTAAATGATAAAAAGCCCAATTTGTATCTGAGTATCTTCACCTGAAAGACACTGAAAAGCCACAGAGCAGCTATAGCATGCAAACTATGAGCTTATTTATCAGGGGTTTACCACTGATAAGAGGCGAGAGAGATGAGAAACCTAATGAAGACAGCAGGCTGTAGAGAATAGACTCTTACCCACAAAATAGATTTCATGAACACTGACTGCTGCTCATGGCAATCCCTCTCTTAGAAAGGGCATAATAAAATATCTAATAAATAGGGAATGGAACCAGAAACCAAAGACAATTTAGGCGCAAGTTCCTACATTCATAATACATGGTAAAAGAGCTGAAGCACTGGCTTCAAAGGACCAGCTGGAAAGCAACTTGGTATTTTGACAACTCCAGAAAGTTAATTATGACATTTCTCTTATTTTATGGAACTTCAGCTTTTAGCCTGCCCTGCCTTCCTTTCAACTTTATCTCTTTACAGCTGAGAGTTCTCCAATCCAATGTACTTCACATCAAAGATAAAATATAGGAGTTCTTTCATTAATCATTATTTTTATTCTCTGTTTTGATTTCCTGTCAGTATCACAGTTTAGATGTACTGTCACTTCCCTTGCAAATTTTCTAATCATAGTTTGATGTTTACATTTTATTCTAAAGAATAAACACAAGATATACACTAATAAAAACTTCAAAGAAAAAAAAGGATACTATCTTTAAATAAGATTTAATTTGCTGTAATTCCCCAGAAAAAGAATACGGAACATTTGTATGTAACTTTTTAGTTCAGATTTATCCAGGTTTCTCAGCTCTGATGGGAATAAATAATACCCAGCTCCCACATAGCACATTATTAATAGATCTCAAAGCCCTTTATAAAGGAGGTGACCATCATAATTTCAGAGGTGAGAAAGCTGACACAGGAAAATGCACTGATTTGGTACCAGCAAGGCAGAGGCAGAGCCTAGAAGAGAGACCAGGTCTCTTAAAACCCACCCAAGTGCTCGATCAGATCATTACTACTGACACAAAACAGGTATGACCCCTGAGCTCAAGCTCTTCCTCCTGAACACAAGTACCACCACTGCAGGAAGAAGAATCCCACCATCTTTGGAATAATGGCATGGTTTTGTTGAGGCCCCACCTGCTGTGCATAGCCTCGGAACATGGGGTTGACGAGTTTAATGCCATGGGATAGACTGCTTGGAACAACATAACTTGGGCTGTTTGGATATGGAAAAAAAAAAAAAAAAAAAAAAGACGTTAGTTTGCTTATCAGGCCTGGAGCCAGTTTGTCTAATAAGCCATAGAACAGGGTGTGGTAATTAAAGAGGCAAAAGATAATTATGCACCTGCAAAGCCTGGGCATATATTTCTCTATTAGCTGGATTTTAAGAGACAGAAAACACCTCGCAGTCATTTCAGTCTATCCTTCCAGGGACACCCTTGCCTACAGCACATTTAATTTAGAGCACATTTAACTTAAAGCTGTGTCCACATTTTGAATTGTCTCAAGTGATTCCTTCCAGAGCAGAATTTTGCAATTAGTTACTTGATTTGACTTTGCAGCACCATGTCTGTCTCAAAATCTGTGTGGGCTGAGCCAGTAAATGAGGTAAATCAAAAGCAATATTAAAATTACATTATACTACTTCAAGGTCTACAGACTTCTCTTGCAGAAAGACACAGTTCACATTTGCTCTGTATCTTACTTATCCCTTGTTACCCACTAACACGAAATGAACATGCAATACCATTTAAATTCCTAAGTTTGATTTTTTTCAGTTGACTGCACAGAGCAGATATCTTCAGATTTTAAGAGAACTGCATTATTTTACACTATCCTTTGGACTGGTCTAGAATTTGAACCAATAGCAAATATTTCCCAAAACGTCACCTGCATTCTCCATTCTCTTTGGTACAACTCTCTGTATTGCTTTTTCCATCCAAATCATCAACACTGCTGACCAGCAGTGCAATTACAAGCTGGTCAGTCCATGCAAAATACTCAGAAATGGCCAAGAACATTCCTTTCTCCATCATTTTTTCTTCATTCCCAACAGGCAGTTATATTAAAAAAAAAATAAATCTTCCTTTTTAAAGATATAACATTAAGAATGTATTCTTTTCACTGACATCAATATGCCAATTTTATCGTGAGTAGCAGGACATTGGATCTCCTAGATATGAAGGAATCCTCGCATATCCATCTATATAGGGTTCGAACTGACTCCTTTAGACAATACAATTATCCCTGAAGCTCAGATTTCCTCTTCGCTGATGCCAGACTTCAAAACTAACATAACTATGAAACCTGTCCATATTAGATTAGGGAGTGACCACTCACCGCTTCTTATGCCAAACCTCAGACACCAACTTCTGGTAACTTTTGCATAGTGCTGGCTTCTTATCTGTACGGACCAATCCACCACATTCCAGAAAAAACTGTGTGAGAGGTGGGCTACAAGAAAAAAAGGGAAGAATTCAGTGTACAGAAATTTCTCCTCTGCTTCTGTGTAAGGGTTTATCAAAACTTAAAAGCATGCCTTTTCAAAACCATGCTTAAGATACCATTTTTAAATCAAGAGAAGTGGTTCCAGATACAGACTTGTCTCCTAACTTGAAACAAATTAAAAAGGTTGATCTGAATCTGTTCCCAGTACAGAGAAGAGATCCTGGAATTAGTTCTCAACAGGATGGCTAGAGAGTATTTTGGGATATGCGTTGTTAGAATGATATCACTGGGGAGAATAAAGAGCTGTGACATGGCTTCCCATGCGATAGATTACATTTCTGTCACAACGGAAATGCTGAAGTTACACTTCAAGCACTCATCTATATATGAGTCTTGTAAGTAGTCACTCAAGTTTCCTGCTGTAAACCTTCTGTTGTCCAAAACAAATACTTAATTCTTTCTGCATCTAGTCTGGCTGATTTCTCTTTGCAAGACTCATGAAGGTCTCAGATCAGAGGTGCCACTTCTGGTATTTAGTGAAGTCTAGTAAAGGCTCTACTGAAAGCCCCTAATGCCTACCAGTTAGAGAGAGCCTGAAGTGCTGCGTTCATGTAGCAGGAGTTCCCAAGATTTTTCATTCCAGTAAGGCCTAAAGCACAAACAAGAGAGGCATGAAACACTTTCCAGACGTGCTGCTTTCTGCATTCCTCCCCATTCCCCAAAGGAGAGGGGATTCAGCCCTTTCCAGGCAGTCTGCACACTCTGCTTGTAGGAACCTCTCAGTGCAAGTCCTACAGATTGCAGAGTTACCGTCACAGCCCTTTCATCAACTCAATGCAGAGTTACCTCTTGGTTTCAAATCGTCATCCTCTGATTCAGATTCACCTTCATCAGCCACTGCAATTGGAACAGCTTTTAGATGGTGAGCAGGCAATGGTGAATCCTAAAGGTGGAGAAATAAGCATCAGTGAGAGGCCTGCTTTGAAAGATGAGTTGTGACAGAGACTGTCTTACACATAAATCAAGCCAGCCTTGGAAAAATGCACTCTGGAGAGAGAAGAACCAGTTGCACTGTCTACCATTCTCACTAATGCAAGGAAGAATTGGAAATAGTACCATTACTGCTTCCAGTACACATGGTAAGAGAACCATTGGGAATATGCAGCAGTTGTCACAAGTACATGTGTTTCTGGTCTGACAGCTAAAACTTCCACAGGCTGTGCACCGAAGTGAAGATGTGACAGCTGTTGTGATTCACCAGAAACAGACGCCCCATGGAAGAGGCTAGGAAAGGTTAAAAATAAAGTCAGAATGGATATTCAAGTCATCTGGAAGCCTGCTTGGTGGGAGACCCTTAAGGCAAGGCTTTGGGTCCCCTGGCTACAGGTAGCCACTTTCAGTGAAAAGAGTTCCTCTCACAACAAAAGCCTGGACAATAGCGGAAACTGCTTGGCTAATTTTGCACCAGGTAAACAAAACCCCTGCCAAGCATTCAGCCCTTGCCACACTGTGACACAGACCCACCAGTTCAGTGAACTTTACTGGTGGTGACTGAGTGTGCGCTGCCAGCCGCTGGTCCAAGAACACCTCCTTTTCACAAGCGTAACACCAGATGCGGAAAGTGGTCAGATTCACCGTCAGGTTGTGCTTTTTGGCCTAAAAAATTAAAAGGTGAAATAATGAATCTCCCTTGACAGCTGGCTCAAGCTGAAGCACTGGCCTACCAGAAAAGGGTAGAGGAGGGTTAGGTAATGGGAAAAAATCCAACTCACTCTCTCTTAAGATGAGCAACAGAGAAAAGCTTACCTGTGCATGAAGTGTGCTGTGGTCAGCAAAGGACTCCCCACAACCAACGTAAGGACAACCAATCTAGTGAGAGAAAAGAGCAAAAGTACAGTGGGCACATCAAATTAGACCCCTCACAAAATAGCCTGCAACTCCAGTCCCGTAAGAGCTGCAACTTCAGAACTGATCTTGCCAGTTTTCTAACAGCTTTTTATTCAGGGCCCGAAGTAAGGCAGAAAATTGGAATTGCTCAATTTAGGAAAGAAAACCTGGAGCCAGGTTTACATCCATGTAAAGGCTCCATACCAAGGCAACTGCTCCAACAGGCTGCTCACCTGAGCAGTCTCAAAACATCTGAGCATTCTAGTGTAAAAATAAACTACCCCTACCCACCTGCATGCCCTTGTCATTCCTTTCCACCTTGCTGCCCTAAGCAATGTCACTGGAGGTCTCACACTTGCAGCCTCCCTTTGCAGTTACCAGCGGAGGCAGGATCCAGTCAACAATCAATGCTGGGCATGTTATTCATGTCCTAAAAGGACCACCAGGGTAATGACCTCTGAGGAGTGAACTCTTACATACTGGCATACCCTGATAGTGTTAGCCTTTGATCTTAGTCTTTTCCTTGGAATCCATCAAAAAACAGTGGATAGTTCCACTGTGAATGCCCTCTTTGGCCTCCCAGTTTTGGTTTTTTTTTCCTTCAATATAAATGATATTAAAGAGAAGTCCCACCATACAGGCACACAAATAGCAAGCCATTTTTACCTGAAGACAAGCCCAGAGATTTGGTCCCACAGCTCCACAAGACTGGCAAGTTCCCTGCATATTAATGATAAAAGAAGGTTTGTTTGCTTGTTTGGTTTTTAAGTAACCCAGTCCTTCAAGAGTGGGAAACCTCTACAAGACAGGCCTCACCCACCTGTAGCTCACAGTATTTCATTTCTTAATACCGCACTTCCAATTAAATAGATGCTTTGAGGCATTCTAGCTAAGTGACATATTTGAGCAGGATAAAATGACAGTGAGAAACAGATCAGATGGGGATGATAAAGGCTTAAGTTATGGGACATGTGCAGGGTCCATCAGCATTTGAAGAAGAGTTTCTGCCTCTCTTCTATGGAGACAGGCAGCATTTTCTTCAAAAAGTAAAAATGCAAACACATGCACAACAGCTAAAAGGGAAAGGACTTTCCAGAACACCCCGTACCTTGGATTTGAGCAGCAGATCATCCCTGGTCACCTCTCCTATGGAATCCAGGTGAGGACAGATGTCTCTTGTATCTCCCATTTTCACCAGTGCTCACCTGCAGGTGGGTGTTCTCCTAGGACAAGTAAGGATAGCTCCTTTCAGCTACGTCAGATTTGCTCTCACGGATTGTAAGAAAATAAATTTGCATGTTTTGTACATCAGAGATTATAGTATTCATCTTTAAAGTTCAGAGATCAAAACAAATCTGAATCTGGAGCCAATCAGGTTAACTAGCCCAGTTCTGACCCGTTGCTGAGCAGCTGCATTGTAGTATTGTAAGTAAGGCAGCAAGGCAATGGTAAAGAGAAGGAAGCACATGAACAAAGCTAATGATCTGTACAATGAGGAATGTGCATTCAGAAATGCAGGGAGGTGCTCAGTATGCAGGAAGGGCTTCAGCAGAACAGCTGCCGACTCGGTTTCAGGTATGGGGATGGATTTGCTGCCGCCCCAAAATGAAAACAGCAGTACAGTGACCTGCTGACCAGCCTCTTCTTAAGCTCCCAGACTGCAAGGATCACATAGCATCTCTGAATGACAAGAGTCCTACAGCAACAAATATAAACCCTCACTAGTTCATACATGCTTTACATACATAGCTTAACTGGCCTTGTATACCATGAATACTCCATGAACCTGACTAGATGAGCTATGCTTTCCCCCCTAAAAACCAGGTGTTCTGTGCTAGTTCAGCAGGTAGGGTGGGAAAACAAATGTGCTGATTTGAACTGACTTCCTCTTGCCAACCACAAACACACAGCATGAGAAGATACAAATTTAATTAGCTTGTCTGCATCAAACTTGGATTAAAAGTGAAAGGGCACTGCAGCCCAAGACACAAGTATTTAGCCTATGGTGTCTGGCTTCATCCTACCCATACCATGCTGATCTGAATCTAACATTTAGTTATTACACTACATTATCAAACACTAAAAATATGATCACTGTTGTAAACAACACTGGGCAAGAGGGAGACAGACTTAAATGATCTGTATCACAGATAGCCAGTCTTCAGTCTCTGAAGAATTTACCATCTGACAGATGGATTTTTACCAATATGAGCCACATAACTCTCAAAGACTGTACAAAACGTACCAACACACTCTTCTGCCCATCTTGTACATCCAAGCACTGCAAGTATAGAAAGTTTCATAGCTGCGTGCTTATGAGCACAACAAACACTTTCATCGTGGTCTATGGGTACTTAAAAGACTTTAAACATGTCTTGGTAATGTGCAGCTATAAAAAACAAATTAAAATTTTGTAGTTTTTAAGTACAGTTTAAATAACCTTACTCCTGGCTGTTAGAAAAAAGAAAGCAAGTGATACTAGTAAAACAGACCAGGATCCAAAATATTACAGCTGGCTGGAAATGAGGCAGATGTGAAAAGCCCACATCATTACAAAAAATAAGTGGAAAAACCAGATGAACTTGATGTTAGCGACTCCACCAGCATGGCTGCTACTCTCTGTTGTTTTCACATTTTGAGGACATTTGAAAGAATCCCCAGTGTTATCTGGTCTGAATCACAGACAGTGGACAGGAAGGGGGGGATATAAACAAATAAGCCGTATCAGCAACACTATCTTGGGAGCTGAAAAGCTTGCCTAGCACCTTGCATTGGCACAAGACAAACTTCAAGGATCACTTTGTAACAATGTTTTTCCAGCACTCTTTGGAACTGAATAAACTGAAATGGAGGAGCAAAGCAAAACTGGAGGGGGAATAAACCATCTTTGCATGCCAGAAAACACAACAGTGGTCGTAACCAGGATCTCAGTAACCTGTGAAGAGATGCTTAACAAACAACTGAGCAACTTCATGCAGCCTCACAGCAAAGCAAGAGTATCATGTAACATAAGCTGATTTACAAGACAAGTGACAAAAGCGCAGTATCTTTGACTAACACATAAAATTGGGACACTTTCAGGTTCTCCGTCCCTTTATCAAAACCAACCCTTTTTCCCAGATGCATCTGCTGATCCAATTTAAAATAATAATAATAAAAAAGCATCACTTCCACATTTGCTATTTCACCTTCCTTGACTTCTTGTTCCTTTCCCATAAAACCTAGTAACAAAATACTGGTTTAAAATTAACTCCAGACCCCTTAATCTTCACCAGCTTAAGCTAACTGGAAACTGGTTTTGGAGCACACTATGTTAAGTACAGTCTTGTGGATGTGGATGGTTTTAGTGCATTCTGTGAGACCACCCCTGTACTCCAAACTAAAACCATGCCTTTAAACAGTCTCACACTGGGATGCTGATGATCCCTCCTGAGGCTTCCTTTTGTGAACAAAACAGGGAAAACCTCATCTTCGATTCTCAGCCCTGACTGAACACATCAGAAAAAGTTTGAGTTTTAACTCGTCAGAAGGAAGTATTCAATCCCTACCTTCCCATGACTCTGCCCTAAGAGCTTCAGCTGGCACACACAGCTCTCTGATGCTGCTCAGGAAACTAGAAACTTAATGAACACTGCCAGAAAGCTTAACTCTGCTTGTCAAAATATACTACGTATGACAGGAAGTTACCTTAAAACAAGTCCTTCAGCCTGTCTCTCTCAAGCAGCACTGTGGAAGAACAGTACATGAACATGTCAGAACAATTCCACGGTAACTGCAATCCACTTTCAGTTGCTTAAATTGCTGCCAAACCAAGATCTATTATAGTAAAAAACCAAAGGACA
>JAVJGJ010000062.1:13673930-13694027 GCA_035590215.1 Microhierax caerulescens | reverse complement strand
CGGCGGCGGAGCGGTGGGCGCCGCACAAGCCGGGGGCGGGGCGGGGGCGGGGCAGGAGTACGGGCACCGGGAGCGCGTTCCCGGGCGCTCCCCACGTCCGGATCCCCCGTTCGCCCAGCGGCGGGAGCTCAGCCCCCAGCCGCGGCCTATTGGCGGGGCGTGTGCTGCAGCAGGCGCCGCTGGAGGGGCCAACCCCGGCTCCCCTCCGTGCGGCCCCGTGGCGGGGACGCGGCGCCTCGTGCTCCGGCCGCTCGTGGGTTTGGCACCGGCCCGACGTGAAGGGCCACGTCCCGCGTGGGAGGACAGGCCTTAACACACAAGTGGGCGACAAGCGCTTCCGAAGGCACCCTGCCCCTTTGGCGGCCCGGCCGGACACCCGCGCCCGGCCGCGGCGGCTCTGCCGGGACTGCGATAAACGACACGGCCCTCGTGACTCACACGGGATCCCA
Organism: Microhierax caerulescens; assembly: GCA_035590215.1. Lineage (NCBI taxonomy): Eukaryota > Metazoa > Chordata > Aves > Falconiformes > Falconidae > Microhierax > Microhierax caerulescens. The sequence goes on along the minus strand of JAVJGJ010000062.1, from coordinate 13,693,578 downwards.
TCGGGAAGGAGAACTCGTGGACCGAGAGGGCACGGAGGGGTCTCAGCCCGAGCGGCAGCAGGTGGAGAGGCCGCCTGCCGGGGCCGGCGACTCCTGCCCGGCCGCGGTGCTGGCGCACAGGCGGTGCCGCCCGGCTTCGTCGCGGCGCTGTGGCGTCATCGCGGCGCGACGCGCCCGGCGCGGAGCTGGTGGCGGGGGGGCAGCGTCGAGACCGCGCAGCAGCCGACGCCATGCCGGCCAAGAAGTCCTTCCGCCGACGGAGGGAGGACTCCGAGGAGGAGGAGGAGGACGCGCAGGTCGCTGAGGAGGTCAGGTGGGTCGGGAGCCGGCGGAGAGCCCGGCTGGGCGCCTCCGGCCCCGCGTTCGCCCGGCGGCGCTGTGTCCGCTCGTGTCGCGCCATCGCGCCCTGTCGTCATATTGTCACGTGATGCTTCAGCGTTACAGCATTGCGTCGCGTCACGCCGTCGGGTTGCATCCTTTTGCTAAGATTTCGTCGCGTCACACCATTCCATCGCCGCGCCGTGGCGTCACATTGCGGCATTACGTTGTCTGCCGGTGTGACGTCCCACCGGCGCAGCCGCCCGAGCGGGTGCCGACGCCCGGGTGCGGCGGGGCGGGGGTGCCTGGCCCTGCCGGGGCCGCTACAGCCCTCCGGGTCGCGGCGGTAAAACGCCGAAGGCAGCCCGCGGCCACGCGTGGCCGGCGCTGCCCCTCCTGCTGCCCTGCCCGCCGGCAGGCCTGTGCGCCTTTTCCGCTTGGGCCTGCTGGAAGTGGGCGCTCGCAGCCGGCCTTTTCCGTCCTCTGATCCTTTGTGCCAGGCAATATCGTTCTTGTTACTGTTTTACCTCTGAAAAGCACTTTATGATGCACAGTTCATGGCAGATAACGGAAGACATAAGTAATTAGGAAAAGTGTAAATGGCTAAGAAGTCAAGAATGCATGTTAGGCTCTGTGTAGACACTTGGTATTTAAATTTGCTGTAAACTCGTCCCTCGAGCACTGATGGGTCTTGACAACCATTCAGCTGTGTACATTCACTTGAGAGCTGCTGCTAATTTTGCAGCAGATTGAGAGCTTTGTTAGTTCCCCCTTCTCCTGAGAAAATACTATTATTTTCTTAGCTAGTGTCATTTGCGGGAGTAGTAAAGGTGCCTGGCATGAACCCACGTTGCTAGTGACCGTCTGTTTTATTATGGGTAGAATATTGTCTGGAGGTCTTAGCAAACTAAGCGCAGTGATCTTTGGGTCATTCTTTCCATATTGGCTTCTTAGTAAAGCCTTTTAACGTTTGAGTGGCGCTTTCCTCGGTGGAGGGAAGGCATCTTAAAGGGATGTAGCCAGCAGATGCCATGGGGCTTTTCTTGTAATTGCTTAAATAAGTGGAATTGCTTAAAGAAAGTAGAATAGAAAATATTCTGTCTAATCTATGACCACAGAAGAAGACAATGACATGCAGGAATTCAGGGCAAGGTCTGTCCAGAAGATTCCATGTTAACTGCAGAAAATCAAATTAAGTTAGTTAATTATAGCCAAAGCATCAAGTCCTAAGTCAAATGTTTTTTCTTTAGGTTAAAAGTTGAGGAAGCCAAAGAAGTTCAGAGCCTCAGAAAGCGACCCAATGGGGTGAGGTAAGGATGTGGCACCAAGGATGTGAGGCTGTGTTTTGCCCGACAGTGTAGTATAACAGTAGATTTCTCTCTTGTCACATGCCTCCTTTCAGTAGAAACTGTTACAAGTCAGAAAGTGCCAAAACCATGGTAGAGGAGTTTCTACATTAAAGTCTGAGATGGAAAAGAGGGGGGCTTTGGTACAGGTGTGCAGTGTCAATTTAAGTGAGCAAAGTCTGGTCAGTATCCTAGCCGTGAAGAAAAAGATCAAGATTGGGATTTACCATGGCATGGATTTTCACTAAATTACTTCTGTTCTGCACACATGGTTTAAATTGGATGCTTTCACACCTACTTCATCCTGATTTCCTCTCTCCCCTCAAGTAGCGGCATTGATAAGCTGATGAGCTAGTTGAAATGTGCACCAACAATGAACTTTGTTCTTTATTGTGGTGACTCACCTTCTCATCTTCCCAAAACAGTACTAGTTCCTCTATCTATGTGGAGGGATTAGAAAGATTTGACAATTTAGTGTTAATACAGTGTGTAAATCTGCTAGATTTAGAGAAGGGCAAAGAAATTCAGTCTTGTTGGTATGTTACCTTCTGCTTAATTTTACTTACTTTATCTGCTTGACCAGCGCTGTAGCTCTGCTTGTGGGAGAGAAGTTGCAAGAAGAAGCAACACTTGTGGTAAGTGTTAGACACTTTCATCACCTCAGCACTAAGATGTAATGAATCTGTAACCATCAGTGTGGTCCAGCCAATCACCGTGCAAGTCTGGCCTGGGGTAGGACCGATGTCATAGCTCAATACTGAAATGTTTTCTGTTTTTAGCCAGATTTCAAAGAATAGCATTGAACTAGAGGGAAGTTTCAGGCTTTCTTGTTATTTCTTATTTTACAGGATGACCCATTTAAGATAAAATCTGGGGGAATGGTGGACATGAAGAAGCTGAAAGAAAGAGGCAAGGACAGGTTGGTGCATATGAGCTCTGAAGATCTCTCCCTGAACTAGTACTCAATGAGAGCTAGTGGTGACATAATCAGATATTGTGTTGCTTTGAAGAGTTTAACATAATGCAGTTTGGCTACTTGCTGTCACCCTAACTTGTCAAATTGTTTGGAAAAAAAAAAAAAACCAACAAAAATAAACCCAAAACAAACAAAATAAAACAACCAAAAACTGTAAACATTGTGGTTTCCCTTCAGGATTAATGAAGAGGAAGATCTAAACTTGGGAACTTCCTTCTCAGCTGAAACCAACAGGCGGGATGAAGATGCTGACATGTAAGTTGTGCTACATTGTGTCTGTGATGTTAAATTAGGGATTGGGTGTCCCCTCACAATTGTTTTTGGGTTTTTTTTGGGTTTTTTTTTTTGTCTTGCATTCTCAGTAGTCCCAGAATATCTTCCCAGTTCTCCCTGAAACTTTGACTTGCTCTTTTACCTCTGAGCTGCCAGACATGAGGCTTTTTTTCATGGACAAAGATGGGAGGTGCCTACCAGCTAGCTTGGCACTAAATACCAGTGGGAGCCTTCCATGCTGGTTGTGAAAGAGCTTGGAGGACCTCGTAACTTCTTGAACAATTGATTCTTGCAATTGTTCAACAATTCAAAGCTGTTGAACAATTGTTCAACAGCTGAGCTGTTTAGAAGAGATTATTTTTTCCTTTCTCCGAGCTATTGGGACAGTGATGCAGCTGTGCTCGGCTGTGCTGGGACAGAGTACAGAAAACAAAATTAAATGCTTTGTGTCCCTCGTGTGCTGCTGTTTAGGATGAAGTACATTGAGACTGAACTGAAGAAGAGAAAGGGAATTGTGGAGAGTGAGGAGCAGAAGGTGAAACTTAAGAATGCTGAAGACTCTCTGTATGAGCTGCCAGAGAACATTCGTGTCTCCTCTGCCAAGAAGACTGAGGAGATGCTGTCTAACCAGATGCTGAGTGGCATTCCTGAAGTGGACCTGGGAATTGAGTATGTGGTTCACAGAACCTGTTGGTTATGTCTTGAATTGCCAGGATGAGCAACTGTTGATTGGCAGAGCAGTGGTATGGTTGGGTTCTACAGGCCCCGTTTGGCTCTGTGATGGGATTGAGCCTTGTTCTGGATCAGCACAGTATCTAGCACAGTATGTTCTACACAGTGGTAGGGCTCCAGTGCAGCTCCATCATATGGCTTCTGTAAAAAGGTTCTTAATTTTTGTGATTTGAATCTAGCAGCTTTCTGGAGGATCTGTTTATGCCCCGCACTGAAAGCGGGTACATTAAAGATGCAAGCTTCTCTTTTGCCTTTGAAACAAAACATTGGTTTCTATAGCATTGCCCCTTCTCTCAAAAAACACATCAAATACCATAGCAGCGCTATTACTATCACTAAAATCCATCCACTTAGCATTTCTATGCCTACTACCCTTTTAAAATATGATTCGGTACTTTTTTCTTTGTTTTTCTTATAGCGCAAAAATAAAAAACATCATTTCAACAGAAGAGGCTAAGGCCAAGCTGCTGGCAGAGCAGCAGAACAAAAAGAAAGACAGCGAAACTTCCTTTGTTCCCACCAACATGGCTGTTAACTATGTCCAGCACAACAGATGTAAGTCTTGCATAGCTCTCCTGACCCAGGTGTGACCCCCTCTGCTGAAGAAAACAGTTGGGACAGGGTCTGATGCAGGAGAAATTAGTTCATCTATCAGCACAAGCAGCTGATTCCTTGTTCTGGAATGTGCATATAGACCCCACCTGGTTTGGTCGTCTTCTTCTATCTGTCAGTAAGGAGAGGGACATACTACTCATAGCTGGACTTGCTGCTCTTGAAATCCCAGCTGACACTGCCTCATAAATTACAAGACCTTTTAAGTTGTGTCTTGAGTGCGTGCTTGAAATGCCTGCCTTTTCAGTGATGTTAAATGATGGCTTATAATTGAGAGAATCCATTCTGTAGGCTGCCAAAGCAGACAGGTGGTCAAGAATACATATACCTTAGTAGATCAGAGATGGGAATTAATTTCCAGGAGAGCTTCTCACACCACAGCCATCTGGGGGAAAGGCAGCCTTCTGCTGTGTCTGACCATGCTTACAGGGGTGATTTGGAGTCAGGTTTGTGTATTCTGAAGGGAATGAAGAGTCTTGGGGCCACTTCTGATGAAATTGTGCTACTGAAATTTGCTGTATCCCATCTTGCGTGTATTGATTGTCCATAGAATTTAATTACAAGAATGCTTATTCTGGGGTTCTATTGTTTCTGCTAAAGATCAGTTGTAACAAGTGCCATAGAAGTGCATCTGTCTGAATAACACTGCTCCAGATAGCATGCCTTATCTGATGTTTTCCCTCTTTCAGTTTATCATGAGGAGCTAAATGCACCAGTGCGAAGGAACAAAGAAGAGCCAAAGCCCCGTCCACTGAGAGTGGGGGATACAGAGAGGCCAGAACCCGAGCGTAAGTTCCTCACCTGAAATGTCGTAAGGAGAGGCACTGAAACTTCTCAGGGGTCTTGCACAGAAAACTGATCTAGCCCCTGAGATAGTGATGAAACAGAGCAGTCTTAAGTTCATGAGGGACTGTTGCACTTGATGTGCCACTACTAGGTCAGGTCACACCCGAAGCCCTCTCAATGGAGGATGTCTTTAGAGATGCCCAAGGGTGAAGTAGCAAAGGTCACAACTGAAACATGTTGCCAAAGCAGGCTGACAAGGGTTTGATGAAAGCTGGAATAGCAAGGGTTGCACCCCTGGGGAGTGCTGACAGGTAAAGCAATAGCATTTTACATAGCAAGGGGCTGTATAAGGGAAGTGGGGGAGTTAAGGAAACGTCTCCTGTGGAAGGACAGGGAAATAGTATTTCCTCACCTTTCTTTTGAAGGGTCTCCTCCAAATCGCAAACGTCCGCTCAATGAAAAAGCAACAGATGATTATCACTATGAGAAATTCAAGAAGATGAATAGGCGATACTGATGAACATGGACTGAAGTCTTTGCAATTCTTATTTTCTGCTAATAAAGGATTTTGTGTCAATGACCTGAAATGAAGTTGGGGAGAGTTGCTACCTTCATGTGTTAACCTACAAAGCTGTCCTTGTGATCTTGTAGTGAATATGTTTGCAGGTGATTGTGAACTCTTTGGTCAATAAAATCTTGTATATTTTCAGTTACAAAACTTCATTTATAAAAATGTGAGCTTTCATGGTTGGCATTCTTTTGGCAAGAAGACAAAGTTGCTTTTAAGGTTCTTTAACCATCATAAATATGAAAAAAAAAAAAAAAGAGAGAGATCCTTTAAAAGCAGCAGTGCTGTTTGCCTTGCAAATATAAAGGGATGGTTTAAAGCCTGTTTGCTTGAATGTAACTCTGTAAGGGACTTCTTGTTTGTTCCCAAGGGCCTTTGCTGTGTAGCAAGTGTAAGGCTGTGATGCTGCAGCAGCATGTTCAGTGCCGCAGTTCCTGCACCCGCCTGGCCAGTGCTGCAGGGCTGCGCCTGCTGCTGCCTCACTGGGTCTGCCATCAGCACAAGAAACAGCATAAAATCCCTGTCACTGGGTCCCTCTCTGCTATCATGTGCCGTGTTGGTTTGTATCTTTTTCTCCCTGTAGACTTACTTCTGTAGCAGTTTACTGCATTTTATTTTGGCTGCGAAGAAGAACATTGAATCAGGTTGTAACTACTGGAGGAAAATCTCATTCTCAGCTCTTACGACAGGGTCCAGATGGCCGAGGCCCCACAGCCAGTGTTGGCCATGTCTTCCCAGGTGGTGTGATGTGCAGGAGCTTGAAGGAAGTCTTGGAACTTGAAAATAGTAAAAGTGGTTTTAAGTGATTGTAAATGTTTGGGTTTTTTTTTCTGGGACACACATCGACAGTTACCAGGTGCTGGTGGTAATGAGGGCCAGGGCATCCCATGGCTGTGCAGGCACCCATGTCTTGTCACTCAGGAGTGGAAACTCCAGAGAGGGATGGGAAAGCCCCAGATTGTTATTTATTTTTTTTTTTTTAAGAAAAAAGGAAAAGACTGAGCCTGTGCCCCCGTGCAGGTCGGGGATGACATTGCCCCCTGCGTAGCAGCAAGCGCCGCACCGCGCGTACAACGTCCGAGCGTGAGCGCAGGGCTTCACCCGGCGCGCCACACGAGGCCGCCATTTCGCCACGCAGAGCCGTAGGCGCCCATCCAATAGCTGCCCTCAATGCCAGCCCCGCCTCTGCCCGCACCCAAAATGGCGGCGGAGGAAGCGGAAGCGGAAGTGGCGTTGCGGGACGGATGCGGGGGCGGTGGGGCGGCGCGGCGCCAGAGCCGGGCGGGCTATGAAGCTGCGGCGGGGCGCGCTGCGGATGGCCTTGGGGCTGGCGCTGCTGCTGCTCCTCAGGCCCGTGAGCGCTGTGGAGCCCATCAGCCTGGGGCTGGCGATCGCGGGCGCCGCCGCCTCGGCCCTCACCGGCTTCATCTCCTACCCGCGCCTCTACTGCTACTTCAGGGAGTGCTGTCTCCAGCGGCAGGACCAGCGCGCCGCCGCCGGTGCGGGGCCGGGGCGGACTGAGGAGACGTGGAGGTGGCAGGAGGGCGGTGGGGGTGCAGAGGCCCCGGGAGCCGGGCCGGGCCGGGCCCGGCCCGTGGGACCTCCCAGTGGGGCACTGCTCCAGCCGGGCCCTTTGCCCCCTGGCCTGGGCCTGGCAGCCTTTGTGCCGGGGCGGGTGCTGGGCCCTCGGGGGGGGGCGGCAGGCGGTGGGACCCCGTGCCGGTCGCCCTCCTCGCTGCTGACGGTGGGGTCTCTCTCTCCAGCTCTGCAGGAGAACTTGGATAGGAAGCTGTTCGGGCAGCACCTGGTGAACAAGGTGGTTGTCAAGGCTGTGAAGGGCTTCTTGAACAACACCAACACCAAAAAGCCTCTTGCGCTGTCCTTGCACGGGTGGACTGGAACAGGCAAAAACTTTGTCAGTAAGATAGTTGCAGAAAGCATTTATAAAAGAGGTCTGAAAAGTAAATATGTCCATCAGTTTGTGGCAACTTTACATTTTCCTCACGCTCACAGCATCAATCTCTACAAGGTAAGAGTGTGCTGTGGAACCCATGGCGGTGGGACACGGCTCTGCTGCAGTGATAACTGCAGCAGATAACAATTGCAAATGTTATGGCTTGATCGGTACTAGAAACCTAGATGTTATTTTATGCAGTAAAATGTAGCCTGTGCCATCTTTGGAATCTTGTAAAACCTAACGTACATCAACATGGGTTTCCCATGAATCCAAAGTTGTTTGCATGTGTTGAGCTTCTCTTTAGGGGAAGAATGATAATGGTTGATTTTCATACAACGCTTTGCTTAGAGATGTGACTGACTTAAGGGTAAGCAGGTGAGATTCATCAGGTTTCTGTGGTTCGGTGATATGCTGGTGGGTGCTGCAAAAAAATAATACTTCATGACTCTGGGAAACCAGCCAGTGACCTCCCAAGTGTGTCAGGTACCATGGCAAGTTGAAGCTTGCTCTCTGCGGCATTGGTGTAGTTGCCACTTTTAATATACACTGAGCAGCTAATATAGTTTTTTTCTGTGCATCCATTTCCCAGCTGCAAAATAAAATCACAAAATACTGTGTTGTCAGAAAGGTACAGATAAATGTGTTCAGAATTGTTCTGTCAGTTTGTTAAGTGTCAGCACAGTTCTGTAGGCTGGTGGCTATCGTGTGGAGTGGTAGCCCAGATGTGTGTTTTCTGCAGGGTTTTTTGTTCTAATTTTGTTAACAGCAGAATTTGAATGAGAACCACTGCCTTATAGTACTGACTGTTTATATTAAGTTTGTATATGTTAAAAATGGGAACAGGATGGTCTACAAACCTGATTTCTAAATAGAGGAAATACCTCTTTCCTCTTTTAGAGCTTACTTTTCTCCTTGCAACTGAGGCATTTTAAAATAAAATGAATCCTTTTCTGCTTTTGATTTGAGGTGAATTTGTTTGGGAAACTTGCTGCCCAAGGCAGTAGGAGGAACCATTGCTTCTTACCCACAATACACCCGATGCCACCTTCCTGTGCTGCCTCTACAGTTCAGGACTAAGTAAAACAGCGAATATAAAAATGATGAATCATTGGAAACAGTCAGAACAGTTACTTCTCATTCATTGGCTGGCAGATCGACCCCTTTCCCCCCCTCGTTACTTCATTTATTGATCTTAAATTTAACTGAAGTGGAATAATCTGTTAGCCCTTCTGAACAATATTGTGTTTAAGAAGGGCTTGTAATTGTCTTCTTTTAACTGCTGAATTATTAAAACACGGGGTGAGAACTGAATTCTGTTTCTGCTTCTGCCAGTGGCGGCAGGTGCAATTTCTGGTGCTGCTCAGGTAGCAAGTTTTGTATTGTTTGTAGCTTTGACATCTAAGGACGTTTACTTTTGGCAGCACTTTGGTCTAATCATCTTACTTGTCAGGGCTTTGCCTTATGTTGCTGTTCCTTGGTAGTACCCATCCCTTGTCCTACTGTGCACTTTCATTTTTGTTATGTTTACAGGAATATCTTTCTCACAAGGAGATTTTCTGCTTGTCCCATCCTGTCTCTTGGTGTCTTTAAATTTTTCAGAACCACCATGAGATTTTGGTAAAAGTCTTTATAGCTTTTAACCATGTTTTAGTCAAGAAGCCAAATCTATTAAAATGACACAATTAAAATCACTCTTTAAGGACAAAGGTCATTAAGCAGAAGTGCTATTTTCTGACTTTCAATACAAACCTTTTCAGTATCTTTTATTTGTATGCTGCTCAGGATCAGTTGCAGTCATGGATTCGGGGAAATGTGAGCATCTGTCCCAGATCACTGTTCATATTTGATGAAATGGATAAAATGCATGCAGGACTCATTGACTCCATCAAGCCATTCTTGGACTACTACGAGCTTCTGGATGGATTGTCTTACCGACAAGCCATCTTCATATTCCTCAGGTAAGGAGAGGCTTCTTAGGTTTGTTGTTCTGTACACTCAAAGCCTTTCAAAACTACCTTGAGCTATAATCTTTGGTTTTCCTTTATTTAGCAATGCAGGAGCTGAAAAGATAACAGAGGTGGCACTAGATTTCTGGAGAAATGGGAGGACAAGGGAAGATATACAGCTCACAGATATCCAAAACGCATTGTCTGTGTCTGTTTTCAATAACAAAAACAGTGAGTAAAACTGCGATTGCTTTTGAGGTGGTAAAAGTTCCGCAAAGGGATGGGCTGCATTTAGTTGCATTTTTACAGCTATATTTTCTACTTGATGTGGACGCCAGTTTTTACTAGCCAGGAGCCACAATGCAGTTTTGAGGCCTACAGTTATTCAGCTTTTAGAGATGGAATGTGTACACCTTGGCTACCAGTGTGTTTGCTGTCTGATGGATTGCCTATGTTGGGGGAAGTCTACACTATGCATTTATTGACATACTAATGGGCTAAAGGGAAAGCAAACAGAAATCCTGACAGGCTAGATATTGCGGTAGCTGAAAAACCTTTAACCAATAAAATGTTTTATTATGGGGAAGCCACCTCCTTGGCCCCCAACCCACTTTAGACTGTCTCTCTCAGTCTGTTAAAAGCCTTCAGGCAGCTATTTAGGAGCAACAGGCTGACGTGCCAGCCCTGCTGTGGGCTGTCCAGCGCTTCCTAGGTTTGCTTGCACAGGACTCCTGGTGAAAAGGGGTTTTAGCATTAATTGTGCTCTAAAATAAGCATTACTGTACTTTTTTAGAAACATGAGATGCAAGGTCCAAAAAGATGAGCAGGGAAGCTGGTCCAGGAAAGCTGGTGAGAGATAGAAAATCTGTTCTTGCCTAGTTGAAAGAGGGGAATGTATGAGAGGAGCACCTGGGGAGCCAGACTTAAATGCATTCAGTCATTCAGCTCCAATGGACCACATTTATGTGTCTGTCCAAAACTTAAGCAGAAATTACCAAGAGAAAGGGCTTGTATTTGGACTTACTTGTGCATTATAGGGCCCTAAAAACACAGGTGAATTCTTACTGGTAGGTAGCAGAGGGCTATGATATGCCTCTTGTTCCCATTCAACCCATAGTAGTGTTAACTAGAGGAGTAGTAACGAACCCTTCTCTTTCCCTTTGTAGGTGGATTTTGGCACAGCACCTTGATTGATAGAAATCTCATTGACTACTTTGTTCCTTTCCTGCCTCTGGAATACAAACATGTGAAAATGTGTGTTAGGGTTGAGATTGAATCACGTGGCTATGCTGTGGATGAAGACATTTTAACCAGAATAGCCAATGAGATGACCTATTTCCCCAGAGAAGAGAGAATTTATTCAGATAAAGGATGTAAAACTGTGGATGCAAAGCTGGATTATTACTATGACTTCTAACACTTAATTGCTACAACCTGCAAAGAAGCAAATTTAACTTAATCACAAAGTGGCAAAGCCAGGACATTTCATTTTTAAGCACTTTTTAAAGGAAGGAACATTATTTTTAAACTGGTGTGTAAATAAGCAGCAGTGCCTCTGCATTTTTATTCTGTCACTAGTCACATCTCCCAGGTACTTCAGCCTTGTGTTGTCAAGGTAAGAACAAACCACATTGTGAATGCGGGGGTCTCTGTCTGACAGTGCCAAAAGACTCCTCTTGGATCATGTGTCGATCATCGGAACCATTGGCAGGCAGTTGGCATGTATAGAATGTATAGACTGAGACTATGACCCAATTTTAATTGGATTTTGGTTTGATGTGGATGATCTGTAGACAATATTGAGAATTTTAATCAAAGTTCCTATGTCTGTGAAAGCCTTCATTGGGCTTGTGTGGGAATATTCCTGTAACTGCATTAAAAGCAGAATATGTGTCTTTTCTCCTTGAACAGCTTGGCTCTGGTAAAGATAAGGGGGATTCTGTAATTAAAAAAAAAAAACAATCCCGAGTCTTCTATCCAACATCATGCAGTACCATTATCTTTCTCAAAACAGTTTTATAATTTGGTCTTCTGCATGTCGAACCAAGAATATGAAACTCTTTGGTGTCAACAGTGTTCAGAGGGGTGGACTTAATATTACAGGGAAGTGAGTTGAAGTCCTTGACTGCCACATCCATGTGGTTGGTTCCTTTGGGTGGTTTTAAGTATGCAATTGCCCACAACATGCTCTCCCAGGAGTGATCTCTGGAGGGAGTGTGCTCAGGTGTGCTGACTGGTGAGTCAGCCTCATGGAATGGATGTAACCTAATGGGAAACATGTACAGGTTAAATTTTACACCAAGGAAAAGAGGTTTCTCCTCTTCACCTACACGTAGAATTCAGGGGCTGGCTTGCAGGGGTTTCCCATTTTCATCTTCTCACTGTATGCCTCTGAGGCAGGGATTAAGATGGATCCAAAGGCATTTGGTAAAAAAAAAAAAAAAAAAAAAAGTGAAATCTGTCAATGGAAGTTACTGCAAATAGTGTTAGACTTGTTTCTGAATGCGAGCACTGCAGAGGCTTTTTTTTGCTCCAGTTTCTATTCAAAATAAACTTTTCTCATTGGAAGTGTGTTTCTTAGCTAACTTCTGGTTTCTTTGCATTGAGTGATTTGATGTTAATTTTGCACAAACACACTACTTGTTCAGGAAGAGCATACTGAAATTCTGGGTGAGGTGTTCAGCTGTGCTTGAATACCAGTATCTAGGGAATAGATATGGGAGATGTGACTCTTTGCTACCTGCTGAAAGAGAAACAAATGAAGTTTGGAGTAGAAACTGCACTGCTAGACCATTGGTGCTAAATTGCACTCACATGGTTTTTGTAGAGGCAGACTTTCTAGATGTGTATGTGCTCAACAGTATCAGAAGGATGAACTTGTCTTCTAGAGACTAGTTAAAACCCTTCTCATCTCCTCCTTCCACTGTGATAACCACTGACTGAACACCTTACAGGCTCTGATTCAAGCCATCCACACTTTCAGTGGCAGCATCTTGAAGTTTTCTCTAAGGGGAGAAAAAAAAGGGCCAGTAAGACTCCCAACTGTCCAGTCTTGCTCTGAAGTTGTGTAATACACAAATTCTCAGTCCCAGTGTTTGTCAACAACTGTGTGCTTTGAACTTGGGTATTTATGTTTGTTTGACCCAATTATAGCAAATGACTGGCTAATGGAAAAAAGCAGATGTGGAAACAATAAACTTCTACTACTGTCTGGTTCCTTCTCATCAAAAGAAACAGTTCAACTGAGCAGTATTGTGGGTCTCCAGCCTTAAATACTTCTAGTTCAGCTTTGTGTGCCATTGCAATGTTGATACCAATCTATGTCAAATCAAGTTAGCAAGTAGCTCATTGTATCATAGCCCTAGATGGCTTAGGGTGGATGGAAGCTTCCTCTAGAGGGTGTAGTAATGATATTCAAGGGGTAGGGAGTGCCTCTGTTTAGTATCTCTTCTGTTCTTGAAAGCAGACCTGGTATGCTGGTTTTTGGCTGGGATAGAGTTTTCATGACACCAGGCTAGGAGCACCTCCATCTGGGTAAAAGAAGTAAGTGTGCCTGAAATCATTCCCACATCTGATTTTTCCAATCCTGTCATTATTCCTTCCCTTTAGGTTGTATGGTTTCAAAGCTGAGGTCCTCACCCTGTCTCTCTTGCTGTGACTGCGTAACTTTGGCCATTATTCTTTTTAACAGGCCACTTAAAACTGGATCAGACAAGTTAAAGGAAAATGTCAAATGGGGGGGAAGGGTGTGATCTGTAGAGAATCACTCCATGGGCCAGGTGAGAGTAGCTGAGCAGTCACTGAGACTGAATTTTGTTCTTACCAAAGTCCAGTACAAGCAACTGCTGTTTCAATTCAACCCACTTCCTGCAGGGAATGTTCCAAGATCTGATGCTGTGCTTATAAAATGAGAGGTTATGGTTAAAATACAGCAAAGTGCTCCTCTCTTAACAGAAAGAGGCAGCGTAGCTCTAGAGATTTGTCTGCCTGATGCCCTGGGCCAACCAGCCAAGCTACCATGTGTGTGGAGTAGTGCAGGCATAGTGCAAAGTCCCGATGAGTAAGACTGCTTACACTTCCATATATGCTCCATTAATTAGTTTCCTTGTGCATCATTATAGCACAATCCATGGTGCACAAGTGTGGACACCTGCCTGTTCAGTGAGGTGCGAGTTGATGCCAGCAGCTGTACCTCCCTGGAATTGGGCTGTTACTTACAGGCTGGCTTGCTTTCAGTGCTAGACGGGCTGCAGGTGCTCTGGCCCGAAGAGATGCGAAGAAAGCCTGTAGTCCTACCGTGCGTTGCCACCTAAAGGAAAGGTGAAGAGCTGCCTTGAATGACAGCTTTCCAGACACCCTGCACAGAGGAATGGTTAAACAGGCAACCTGAGGCATACTTGTCCTGCGGTGCCTGGCAGTGTGGTCAGAGATACCCATTAATAACCATGAAGCAGAGCAGGCAGAGTCTTTAAAGCTTCTTCACAGGTGTTTGTTTCTACTGAGGTGTATTTAACTGCTGAATTCCTTACTGTGCTGTTGGATGACTCAGCATGTTTTAATATCAAGAGGCTATTTAATCTCCTTATCAATTTTTATAAACAATTTTTTAAAAATAAAGGAAGCTTAACAGAAAGCTGTGATAGAGTCAATTGAAAACTGCATAAACTAGTGCTTTCCTACAGCTGAAAATGATTAAACCAAGAGAGAAAAATGATCTGAGATTTATTCCAACTGCAGTATGGTAGTAGTATTTAGCGTTCTGAAATTGCACGAGTATTTAATATTTGAAATAACTGAAACCAGATGCAGTGCATATACCTACAAATAAGTCAGTTAATAGGGAAAACATGAAAAGCAGCAGTCCAATGTCCCAAGGTTAACGGCTAGCTAACATTTGGCTCTGGAGATTGCATCAGCGTGATCAGTTTGCCAACATTTGACAAAATCCAGATGGGGCTGTAAAAGGTAATTGACACTTTTTAATTAAGAGTTTAACATAAATGCTAAGATCTCTGTTGTAATTTGGATTAATGTAATAGTGTTGAGACCTGTAAGTTTGTATCACATCTTAAAGCAAGTTTAAGTACAAGTGAGGGAATGGATGCTGCAGCACAAAAACAGCCCAGTCCCTTAGAGCAATTTAAAAAACACACTACAATCAACTAAATGATAGGCACTTCTGTCTTGCAGTACGCCATCTGATCCACAAGTGATGCGAGTACAAAAGAGTTAAAGCTTATAACAGTTTTAAACCCCAGCCTTACCAGTGGGTGAAGGTTAATTAATCCTTCCCAGCTTCCTATCGCTCACCCTTCCACACAGCCATTCTTTAACGTTAAAAGCTATTACAAAACATACTTGCCTAGAAGGTAGGGGATTGTTGATTGCTCCCATTTCCCATACTGCCTTCTACGTGGCACTCTAGGAAGAGCTTTGTATTACTGTTGCTTACACTTCAGTATAAAATTACACTATTAAAAATAACTTTCTGCCATGAAAGTGTCTTCCAAACAAGGTGACAGTAGCATTACCCAGTCCTAGACTCTTGGGTGCAACTGGGAGGAACTACTAAAGATCTTGCAGACTTCAGGCCTGGGAGCCTGCACACAGATTAGCCTGACAAGCTCTAACAGTCAAATCCTCATGAGAGATTGTTCTGATTAAGAACAGGAGACTGGCCTAGCATGTTGTAACAGTCATATCCCTCAGATGGGTCCATCTGCTTAAGAAGACCTAGAGTTACCACACAAATTCACTTAGCCCCCTTAGTTAGAAGAATATAAAGTTTCTTTTACAATTTCTTTTTCCCCAAAGAAGCACAGGGACAAGTAGTTACTTGCACCCACCCCCCACCCCCCGATTTAATGACAAATTTCCAAAAGCTCATCACAATTTTCCATGTTACTGTAGCAGAAGATGTGGTATGATGCTACAGCTCAGACATAATTTATAATCATGTCCTTCTGTCCCTGAATAGCCAATGTTCATCTGTAGAAGCCGCAAAAGCATCAATCTGCTTTGAAGGACGAGAAGCTTTCCACTCTGCCATCTTCTTACTGCAGACACCATCAGTCCTGAACATACCACACATGACTTCACTTCACTACTCTGTGAATGAGACTGGGTACAAGGAAGGGAATATGACCTAAAGGAACTCCTCTGTTCTAATTTGCTCCAGTCTAGTTTTTGTGGAAAGAAGAATTAAACACTTAATAATCCCAGTGTTTGGAAGAATAAAGCAGAGGAGGCTGTATCCAGTGCTATATTTGTGTCACACACACTCAGACCTTCTCTAGAGGTTAAAATTAAAGGCACAACATTTGGATACCAGCCAGTTCAGAGATGCACAATGGGATGTTAACTTAAAAAAAAAAAAAGTTAAAAAGCCCACACAGCTCACTAGTATTCAGCTCACTAGTATTTCACCATACTCCCTGCAACAGTAAAAAATGCTTCAGTGCAAATACACAGATTGCCCAAAGCCCTGAAAGTGCTTTGGAGACCTGAAGGGCAATTAACCCTTGGGTTTTGTATCTCTCATCATGTCTTCGTGAATATCCAGCTTAGCCTGTACAGTCTTGCAGCCTTTATCAGAGTAGATTTTCTGCTCTTTTGGGAAGAATGTCATCTCATCAGCCACTGCTTGAACAACCTTCTCATCGACAGCATAGCCACGGGATATCATTTCAGCCCTGACACACATCTTCACGTGCTTGTGCTCCAGGGGCAGGAAGGGGACAAAGTAGTCAATGAGGTTCCTGTCAACGAGGCTGCTGTGCCACAGTCCACCTAGAGGAGTTAGGGGGGAACAATCATAGGCAGGAATTTCTCTACACTTGAGCATGCATAAGGTAGGACCACAGGCCAGACTGAATTCACAAAGGGGTTTGTCTCAACCACTGCCCAGGGAAGAACAGCATGCCAGTTATAGCTAGATGGATCAGACTGATGGTACACCCCAGTTGCCACTGCTACCCATCAGTGACACACAGAGCAAGATCTGGGCTGAAAATTCTGTTGTGATGGCATGCCACTGGAGTGAAGGGACAGAAGGGCATGGGGCCAGGGCACTATGGGAAGGTGGGGCACAGGAAACAGGGCTGGGTGAAGATAAGCTGCAGTGCAGATTGCAGAGATGAACCCTGTGTTACAAAGTAAAGTGAATTTCCTATTTTCTGGGGAAAGCAACTTACTATTCTTGTTATTGAAGACTCCTACAGATAGCATGGGCTCCAGGTCTTTCAGCTGAATTTCTTCCCTGCGCTTTCCACTTGTCCAGAAGTCCAGAGCTGCTTTATTAATTAAATCACCACCTGCATTGCTATTCATAAAAGAAAAAAAAGACAGTTGTGAATACAGACACAACTGAGCCAGAATTTTTTTTTTTAGCCAGTTACACGTATTGCTATCTTCTTGATGTCAACAGCATCCTGTAAGCCAAAATTTAGGGAAAGTCTCCAGTGTTTTGAATAGCCATCAGTGTGGTGGGTTGATACCAGCCAGCAGCCAAGCACCTACGCAGAGCTTGCTTACTCTCTCCCACCTCAGCAGAATGGAAGGAGAAAATAGGAAGAACAAAAGTGAAAAGACTTGTGGGTCAATATAAAGACAGTTTAATAGGTAATGAAAAGAGGAGACAAAAACCCCAAGGAAGGCTAAGGAAATCACTCACCACCCCCACAGTAAGACTAACGTCCAGGCAGTCTCTGAAGAACCGTCACCTTGGAAGCTGAAATCCTCCCTTCTTTCTTTACCCCAGTTTTTATTGTTGAGCACAACATGACATGATCTTGAATGCTCCCTTGGCCAGTTCAGGTCAGCTGTCCCAGCTGTGTCCCCTGCCATCCTCTTGCCCACCCCAGCCTACTTGCTGGGAACAGCATGGGAAAAAGAGAAAGCCTTGAGGCTTTGCAAGCACCATCCAGAAACAGACAAAACATTGGTGTGTTATCAACACTGTTTTAGCCACAAATCCCGAACATAGCACCAAACTGACTGCTGTGAGGATGGTTAACTCCATGCCAGCCAGATCCAGTACACAGTGCGCCCATCCCAGATAACTTCCACATCACCATCTGTGCTCTGGGCCAGGCTCGTGAGCCCAGCCCACTGCAGTGGTCTGCTGGATGGCATCAGACCTGCTCCACTACAGCCACAGGTCACACAAATGCTCACAGTACTCCCCTCTGTCTTTACAGAGAGGGTCTTCACTCCAGAGTGTTCTTCTGCTGTTCTTTGAATGAGGTCCCTTAGGAACATCATTATCGTCATAAACACAGATTTATCTCAGTAACTCAAAATGACTTAAATAGGTGCTACAGACCTGAGGAAGATGAAGATGGCTTTCCTGTAGGACACCCCATCAACTTGCTCATAATAGTCTAAGAATGGCTTGATAGCATCAATAAGACCTGGATGCATTTTGTCCATCTCATCAAAAATGAAGAGAGAGTGAGGACAGGCACTGACATTGCCCCGAATCCAGTTCTGCAGTTGTTCCTGGAACAAGAGGTTGAAAAACACTGAAAAACTAGGTCTCTTTAGGATGTACTGCAAGATGCTTGTATGTGACAGACCCTAGGGACACCCTTTTGAATGTCAGCATCTCATACTCACTGGTTATACTTTTTCATGAAGAGAGGATCTGTGACTGATCCCTTTGACATGTGATACAATTTAAATGTGAATTCTTTTCCTTCTCACAAAGGAGACTTCCTAAATCTTTCTGCTTAGTGTATGGATAAGACACGAAAACCAGGCTAAGATGGGAAGTCTTGAAGAAGAGAAAGCTTCTTGTTTATTTTAAAAGCATCAGTATTCTGCCTTTCATATGGAAACCACATCTATCGGTACATCAGTTTTGGGTACCTTCAAACATTAAAATATGAAGATCAAAATTCTCCAGTGTCGATGAATGAAGGCACTTGAAAAATCTCTCATGCTGGCCACACTTTCTCATTGCACAGTGAATGGTGGGTTGACCTGGCCAGCAGCCAAGCACCCCAGCAGGAGCAGGGAGAGAGGACAAAGAATAAAAGTGAGAAAATTAATGGGTCAAGATAAAGACAGTTTGATAGGTGATGGAAAGAGAGACAACACAAGCAAAGGGAATCACTCACAACCTGACACATGCAGACCAAAACCCAAGCAGCATTAGAGCAACAACCACCTCGGAAGCTAATGCCCCCAACTTTTTCCTCCTTCTACCCCAGTTTTTATTGCTGAGCATGACAGCATATCCCTTTGGACAACTGGGGTCTGCTGTTCTGGCTGTTAGCTCCTCCCAACCTCTTGCCCACCCGATCCTACTTGTTATGAGTGAGGAAAAAAAACCAAGCTCTGAGACTATGCAAGCACTGTTCCATAACAATCAAAACATCGGTGCATTACCAACACTGTTTCAGCCACAAATGCAACACATGGCAGTGCAGGGGCTGCTATGGGGAAAGTTACCTCCATCGCAGCCAGCCAGTACAGTTTCAAGGACAGTTCTTTACCAACAGCAAGCACCACAGAAATCAGCAGATGGCACCAGTGAGAGGACAGCACTGGGAAATTACTCTCACCGTGGATTTCTTGGATTTTTGGTGCCGTTCTCTTTCACCTTCCGTATCTATTTCCCCCTCCATCTCTCCTAAACACCAGTTTTGGAAGCACACTGCTGTACAGCTCCAGCTGCCAGGTATCTGAGGGGCATGTGCAGCACAAACAGCCGACCCACCCTACTAGGGGGTTTAGGGACTTGGAGTAACAGAATGACCTTGTGCACCTCCTCACCTTGTAGAGCTTGAGTTTATCGTGGTGGGGGAAGTGCAGGGTGGCCAGGAAGAGATGGACGAACTTGCTGCGCAGGCCGGCAGGGTGGATGTGTTCCGCCAGGATCTGGCTGAGGAAGTTCTTGCCAGTGCCAGCCCAGCCATGGAGCGAGAGCATCAGCGGCTTCTTGGGGCTGGGGTTGTTGCTGAAGCCCGTCACCGCCTTCAGTACGACATCCTTGGCCAGGTGCTGCCCAAAGAGTTTGGCGTCCAGCTGTACCTTCAGCGCTGTGAGGAGAGGTGCTGTAAGCTCCTGCTGTGGAAGAAATACGTGCTGAAAAGGAGCTTCACTTGCTTTTCCAGTGTTTTTCTTCTTCTT
>JAVJGJ010000062.1:13659899-13673176 GCA_035590215.1 Microhierax caerulescens | reverse complement strand
ACCAAGCAGTTGGTACGACAGGCAAAGGTGCCAGCGGTGGTGTGGCTGCTGCCTTCTGTGACGTCCTGGGATGGGACTTGATGTGTTTGCGGGCTTCTGCATGTGCTAAGTGCTCGTCAGCTGCTCGCGTGGCATCTAGCGTACCTCGCGTTTACAGGAAAATGTGCTTCTGTTGCTGTATCAAGATCTCTTTAAAAAGCGTTGCAGTGTTGTTTCACTGGTGTTTCAGAGGCTCGAGTACTAGAAAACAAGCAGCCGAATCCAGAGCTGGTAGGAAGTGACATACTGAAGTACCTGGTGGCACACGGGTCTCCAGCAGTTGAGGACTTGTTTTGAAATCTGCATCCCAGCTCTGAAATGAAGGAATATTTGCAATCCCATGACAAAGGGAAGGGGATTTCCAGGTTGCAGGATCAGGAGTTTACGGTTAAAAGGTTGTGTAGCTCTTTTGCAGAGCACGTACTAGCTCCCCGCAGGCAGGGTGAAACGGCGCTTTCTTCCCCAGTTGCTGAGGGCCTGTTCGTCTCAGAGAAGTGCAGCAGCATGTTTTGAATCTAGACCTACCACTAACTGCTGCTCGTGTGAGATGTATTACAGGCAACCAGCAGCTGGGGTGTGTGATACCACCGGGGTATCCGCCTCAAGAAGATGCGGGATTATTTCATTAGCTCTTAGCCTTGAATTCACCTCCAGAATTTTGCCTGCTTTTGCCAATATAAACCAAGGCACTACCAAGGAAGATGCTCCAGTAGTGCCATGAGAAGCAGGGTACGTGACCCCCTTGTGGGATAAGCAGTATTGTGTAAGTACAGCCTTTGCCCTCTAGAGCCACCATGGGCAATAACTCATCTTTCCACAACCACCCCAAAGGCAGCTGGCATTAAAAAGCCCTTACCACCAGCTGGTCCCACTAGATAACTGGCTCAAGGTGCCCTTGCCTGAGCATGTCATTCATATTGCAGCCCTCCAAGGGACTGTGCTTGAGTCAGGAGTGAGGGCAGAGGAGCTGCCAGGTGACATCAGCACTCCCCATGAAGGCTGAAGTGCTGAGAGGATCCAAAGCTGGTGTCAAAGCAAGCACAAGAATAAAGAATACAGCAGCATTCAGTAGCTTCATGGTGGGAACTGAAAGCCAGCCTGGCTCAGCAGGAAAGGAAAGCAAAACAGAAACTGCAGAATAACTTCCTAGAGCAAGGGGCCTGAGGCTGTTCAAGAGGATGGAAGCCAAGTCTCCTGTAAGCTGGAGGTGTTAATGAGTTAACAGATTTATCAACACTCCTTGAGAACTAAAGTGCTGTGAACAAGGTATTGCCACGTGGGTAGGGTAAGAGTTTCATCAGAACAATCCCGGCTCTGAGGGCAGCAGGACTGGAACATCACTGCATCTTAACCAAGGTGCTAATTGGTCTGGTGATTAACCAAGTCCATAACGATGCTTGTTTTGGGCTTGGTTCAGGTTGGGTTGTACACTTAGCATCACAGAGCCCAAAGATTTCTGTAGGAGTGGTTGGAGCTCACAGGACTCACAGGAGTGAAGATGTCAGAAACCTGCTTTATTAAAATGAAGATCTCAGAGTAGATATTCATGATTCCCCCTCTCCCCCCACCAAAAAAGTGTAAGGAGAAGGACAGAGACTGCAGAGACTGAAGCAGGTTTCATTTTCTCAGCACTTTTTTTTTTTTTTTTTTTGGGGGGTGTAAATGAAAAAAAGGTGAAAATCACCTTTAGGTAATTCTCATTTTATTTTCAAAGTCTGGTTGGAAAAACACTGAGCAACATTATTTAGTATTCAAAACAGATGCTCAAGATTTGATGTCTCTCTTGAAAGGAGTGCCCTGTGCTGCTGACTTCTGAGCACCTGGGGAGTCCCATTGCGCCCTGTGCTGAGGGAGCCCTTACTGTCAGCTGCTGTCGAGTCTTGAGGTGGGCACAGCTTAGACTCTTGGCTCGTCATTTCAAGGCAGTTTGCCCAGATGACTTACCTACAGAGGGGTGTCCTCAAAGCCCCAGTGTTGCCCACCAAGGAGCTAACACCTGAGGAGCACAGCTTGCTGGCTGTGAGCCCTCCATTGGGAAACTTGGAGGCTGCATAGAGGCCAGAGGAAGGAACTAGCAGTGGCATATGAGGGTTTCCATGCTGCCTGGACTCTGTCAGAGCTCTCCTGGAAACAATTCAAATGATCGTTTTACAAAGGTGGTTTAATACCGCTGAAAAAATGCTGGGAATTTTCCAGTCCACCCTGTTTTCTGAATGCCGGCCCTCTGCATTGGTCTGTGCTGAGCACTAGGTGGGGTGTCAGGCAAAGGTTTTAGCCCAGGATTTACAAGCTAGAACAACTTCTGCAGAAAACTAAGTCGTGCCTCAGAAAAACAGAAGGGGAGTATAAATCAGCAGAGCTGACCACTTGCGTTGTGAAACGTGATTTCTTGGTATACCGTGCAACCCGGCCCTCATAGCTGCTGAGGGTTCACAGAGAGCAAGAGGCTCAGAGGCAGTTCCAGCAGGGGACTGAGAACAAAGTCATCCTCCTACAGAGGAGAGTTTGAAAAAAGGAATGAAGCTGTTCAGCTGGCATCTGCAGATTTTCTTGTCTGTACATTGGAATTAAAGGTACAAGCAGGTTGATTGCTTGCCTCACAGGCTTCAGCAGATGTTTCACCGTTCCTCTGTCGAACCAGTGTGGTCCCTTAAGCACCAAAATGGACTGTTACCCCTGAATGTCTCTGGGATAAAGTATAGTGCCAAGTTGTGTCTTGCAAACGGTGATTCATTTTCACGGTTTATGGTCCACCCTTTCAAACCTGGACGGTGCAAAACCTCTTCTGACTGATGTGTGAAGAGGGCAACGAGGTATCCCCTAGTAAATTTTTCAGTGTGGTTACGTGTCCTTTCACAGAGCATCACCAGCCTGGAAGGGACAGCATCTCCCAAAACACAAACAGAAAACGCAAAGTGATGTGCTAGAAACATCAAAGAGAAGGAGAATTACCTCATCTATGCAAAAAGAAGGGGTAGCATGGGACACATCTATAGATCTTCTTCTTTCCATGTGAGAGGGAGGCAGCATATATTTCCTATACAACAATAGGATGTATGCTGCCTAACAGGTACCAGATGGGTGTTTAAATAACCTTCAGCTGCAACATGTCATGCTGTTATCTCATTATCCCTTACAAGTTAAATGGGTTCAAGCTGGGCCTGGACATGGTTGAGATGTCTAATAGTGGTGGTGAGACTGACATTGATGGCAATTTCCTTGAACAGCTGTCTGGAAGCTCCAAGTGGAGCACAGACACTGCAACATACAGTCCACAGTACAGTATATTGTTGCCTGTTGTGTTGTGCTGATGAGCACGTTGTTCTTCCATCTGAATGTTCTCCTGTGCCCTAGGCACAGAACTGACATCCTGTCATGTATTTACACTGTCCTGCTGACCAGACCAGTGCATGGGTGTGAGGTGGTCAGCCAGCAGCATGTTATCTTGAATCAGCTGCCACAACCTGAAGGTACTGAGGATTTGTAGCAGAGAACTTTCAAAGTGTTCAGTGTGTTATAGTTGGCTTGGAGTACCTGTGATTTGCAGTGTTGATCAGAAGTGGAAGTGGTATGGCAGGAAGGTGAGGGTGCAGGAGAGGTAAGGAGCAGGGATTACAGGAAGAGGGAAGGCAGGGATCTGGGGAGCAGTGGGACGAGCTGGAGGTTATGGGGTGTTTGCAGTGAGTAATTTGGATCGCTAAAGCTATTGTGATAGGGGAGGCAGTGGAAGTGGGGTGAATGCGTTGCAAAGGCAGAGATAAAGGATGCAGAGATGGCATACTTAAAGCCAAAGATGAGGAGAGAAGAGAAAGTCCCAGATGAGAGCTTTGCCTGGTCTTACTCTGCTTTCAGTATGTTGAAATTTTCTGTCACCCACCCACGGTTTGATTTGTACATTGTTGATTTAAAGTCAGCATTCTCAGGAGTTTGGGCTTGCAGCTCCATGGCAGAGAGCCTAGAGAATTTGGGATATGGCTGGTTAGCATGGCTTTCTGGTCACAAGGCAGCACACCTCGCAGTTTGCTGGCGAGCCAAGAAACATAATGTTTCCAGTCAGGGGACAGGGTGTTAGGAATTGCTGTTTCAGCCCTGCCTGGAGTTCATGGAGTGCAAGAGGTTTCCAGGTAGGGATTGTAGAGTCAATGAATCAATGCTTTTCCCAGAAGAAGGCTGTATTTTTGTTGGAGAGTGTATAAGGTCCTCAATATTTCCAAGTGCTTTATGGTGGAGGTTTGGTAACATGACTGCTATTTTACACAAGGTACTGGGCTGGTTCTCGCCGGAAGTTTCTAATTGGAGAAGTGGGAGACTAATTTTTCCCTATGCTCCGTTTAATTTCTGCCTAAACACATATCTTCTCTCCCTGCTTTCTGACTCAGGCTAGACACTCTCTAATGCTTGAAGTTTTTCTAAGAGGAATTTTGTTTATTTTTACCCTCCACCCCCACCCCCGCCCCGCCGAATGTGTGGTTTGGGTTTGTTTTCTTTCCCTGCTTCAATTTCAGCATCATCTTCCAAGTGCTTCTTATCCTAAACATAGAGATGAGGCAGTGACAGTAAAGGGCTGCCACTCTGACGTACATTGAGATCTTTTAAGGGTGGGATTGTGGTGGGCTTTATCCAAATACAGAGCCTGGCTAAGCTCTGAGGATTATGCTAACACTGTGGAAAGGCTCTGACATACTGGAATGTGTTCATTGACCTTTCTATAATGTGACAGTAGCAATAACACAGACACCAAAATCTACGTTAATGCTGAGCAAACATTGCCTAAACCTAGCAACACCCAGGGAGTCAAGAGACTGTCATTCTTCCCTTGCAGGTTGGAAAATTGAGGTTTGCAGATGATGAAAGTTCTTCTTAACATGGCATTTCATAGCAAAGGGTTTAGCAATTCTGTTCTGTCTTTGAAATCTTTACTCAAGAGCTTGAGCCATGATTTGCCTTGGGCAGGCTTAGAAACCCTTGTCTGGGGTACAAAATCACAGAGTCCCTTGGGTCAGTGCTGTGGGACAGCCCAACAAGGAAAGGTATGGATGAGCTTGGGAACTGAGTGAAACAGAACATCATATACCTGTCCAAATAAATCTGTCCATGTTAAATAATCGCTTTGATCATGTCTGAATCTTTGTAAAATTCTGATGTACCAGTAGGGGTTTTTGTTCCGCTTGCTGTCTCTAGAAGATGCAATTGTGAGGTTCTTCCCAGCAGCAAAAGAAAAGGATTTCCTATCTGGATGCCCAACCTTAAAGCTTTTCTGCCAGAGCCTGTATTGCAAAGACCAGAGTCTCACTGTGCTGCACAAACAGAATGAATAATCAGTCTTAACAACTTTACACTGTTGGGATGCAGTGGTGGTCCAGATTAGAGTTTTACCTGGACTACACTGGTGCAGCACCCACCCAGAGCAATGTACAGCAGCTGAGGATCAAGCAATGTTTGTTAACGCTGCTGATACCCTTTGACCACACTAACAGTCTCTGCAGAGGGAGACAAATGTGATTTTTAATCTGATATCAAGTGATTTTCAGTAGGCGGAGCTACACAGGTCATGTTACCTGGTAGGGATAGGAGTGAAAGGTCGAGAAGAGGTTTTTAAAGCCATACTTGATCTATAGCATTGGCGCAGGTGAGGGAAGCTGCTGCCTCACATTTCTTGCCTCCCATGGGAACTTCCTTGAAACATAATGTTTTACAGATAAGTGCAAGGTGACGAGTTGGCAGGGCTCTTCTCTGTTCTTTATAGGGTGAGGCCTGGTGCTGAAACCCATTTAATCTGTCAGACATATCAAATTCATCAAGCAATGATGGATGGAGATGGTCTTCCTTAGAACAAGCACAGGGAGTTTTTTAAGTGCCCGACACCTAAACTTCAGCTCTGCTTTTCTACAGACCACTGTGTGGTCCAGAGGGAGAAGGGATGAAGGGAGGCAGCCCTTTGGCTCTGGAATAGAATGGGAGGTTTCTGTTCATATGAACAGGAGATGCCAAGACTGCCATAGTGACAGGCTTTGAGGAGAACCATTTTTTAACCTGTAGCTGGGCGATCTTAACAGGTGTCCAGTTCTAAAGCAGACTTTCATGGCATAGACATGTTCCAAGCTCATGTAGGTTTTGGTGCCAGGAGTCAAGAGGTTAAGGTGTAGCTTGGGCAAAATTGCTGCTAAGAATTTAAATACCTTTTAATTGGGTATTATAATTATATATTGTTATAATATAATTTAAATAAATTTAAATAAATATAATATAATATTATTATAATTGCTGCAAGGACAGTGGGGCTCAGGCGGCTGTTTTACGTGCTGGCTTGGGTGTTGGCTGTTGCAGGGCAAGAGGATACAGCTGCTCCAGGTCTAATGGTACCACCCAAAGCCAGGTGCAAATAAGCAGCAGCCACCCATAAACCATGCAAATCCACCTGGGCTGGCAGCTGAGAGGCACCCTAGGGGCAGGAGCTGAGCAAAAAAAAGCAAAGCAAAGCAAAGCAAAGCAAAGCAGGGTGTGTGGGTGTTGGTGTTGGTGTTGTACCAGCCTCCCCTTTTCACCCCTGCCTCCTGCAGAGCTGGCTCTGCTCCTGCCTATTTGCCTCTGGGCGCTGATTTCAAGGCCTCTGTTGTGCAAGATCGAGATGAATATTGTATGAAGTGGTATTGATAAACCTAGTAGATGGACTATCGGGTTGCACTTGTGTGCTGGCAGTTGGACTCTGTTTTGACTTGTAAACAGAACACTCCTGGTGCAGACATCCTCTGGTGTAGTGATTACATCTGGGGGCTGCATTTGGAGCCCAGGGGTCAAACCAAGGTGCTGCCACCCAGCTCTGAGCATAAGGTCACATCATCTGTTCTTTCTAATACCTCATGTGTTGCTTCAGGACATGAACAAGAAGGGAAGAAGATCCTATAAAAAGATTATAATTATCATCATTGTAATTTAAATTGTGTTTAATTATGGAATTTATTGTCACAGGAAGTAATTTGACATTAACAGTTCAGACAGTGGACTTGACATGTGTAATTATTGAGCATTACCACCATGGATGACAACCAATTTGGAAGAAAGAGAATTACACCTTGTGCTGTAGGTTACTCATTGGTGAGATGGGGATGCTGTGAGAGCTGGATTTCACCCACTTCAATCCTGCCTTTGGGTTTTTCCCTTCTTTTTAAAAACGAGCCCAGAATCTGAAACTGGAGACTGTTCCCTGTTTGGCTTTGACTGGGCTCCAGTCTGGGTCTGGAACCTGCTTTCTGGTTTTGTTCTCCAGGCTGACTTGGAAGCAGCTGCAGAGGAGTAGCTCTTGTGTGAGCCTATCTGCTGTGTGTAGCAATAGCTCTCACTGAGAAAATAAAAAAAAAATAGGAAAACTTTAGCCCAATTCTGTCCTAAAATTTCAATTCTATTGCAAATAATAAATTAGGGATAAAAAACATGTGAAAGGGATGAAACTTGAACTTGATGAAATAAGAAAACACTGTGCTTACATGGCAGGGGAGGATTGCTACAGGGAAAGGCCAACAGGGCACGAGTAATGCTGTGCCCTCGCTCCAGCTGTGGATGCTGATGTGGCAAGTGGCTTGTATTTCATCCAAGGTATGTAAGGTGGTGGTGTTAAGCAGATATCTCCATCCAACACTTTGGGACCCTTAGGTGAAAAAGAATTTAAAAGTGCTGAGTAGGTTTTGGGTTGGACTAGAATCAGAGGCTGTGTTTGGATGGGGTTTGCAAAACTGAACATGCTGCTCTTTCATCCATCTCCTGTGGAAGAGCCATAAATACAGGTCACTAAAATTAGTCTTGCAAAGCAGCTATTGACTGGTGCCTCTGACATTCCTACTCTTCTCTCTCCAACTCGTGCTTGAATAGAAGGCCTCTGTGTGGTTTTAATCAGCTTTGGCAGTTGGTGTTGAGGAACAAGTAGGTTCACCAGAAGAAAGCAACTATTTGCTGCTGTAATAGTTTTCCCATTTGTTCAGACAGGTCAGGTCTGGCTGCCCTTGGAGGGTTGTGGAGGTTATGGAGCTGGGCTTGGTACTTACCATCTGGTTGCAAGGCAAGAGAAGAGCACTGGGCAGTTTGCCAGCAAAGGCTAAAAGATAGCAGTGCCTCTTCAGGCTTGGGGTTTATTGGAGAGCCTCAGAGGTGATCTGTAACCAGAGAGCAACAGGCAGCAGCAGCCAGCAAACCTTGGCAGTGAGGTCTCCTGAGCAAGGAGGGATTTGGTAATTTCTCAGAGACTGCAGTGAGGAGGCTTCCTGGAAATTGCACCAGGTCTGACTATCTCTGTGGTTTGGACATCAGGCTGTCGACAAAGGATAGCCAAGGCATCTCTCCTGTTTGGTGACTTGCTGTTAGGAGCTTTCCAGTCCCTCTCTGACCTGTGTGCTGAGAACAACCGTGAAGAAATCACTCGGGGTAGCATCTTTTAGACTGGGACTCCAATGCAGAGTGAAATTCTGAGATGACAAGCTATTGTGCAGCTGTTTCCTCTAAACAACAGCAGACTTAAGCAGCCAGCTGGAGAAAAATGGCTTTGCAGGGCCTGAGGTGATCCTGTTGCATGTGGCCTTTTGGAGTTGAAAGTCTTAGGCCCATTCTCCAGGGAGGACTGTGTTTCCTACAGCCTGCCTGTGTTTGTCCTTTACACCCAGGGTAGAGCTCTGCCCTACCCATGCTGGTCACTCCTGTCCTGCAGATGTAACTTCAACTCTGCACTAGCTTGATGGAAAATAAATCCATGCAATGGTCTGTTCAGCTGATAGAAAAAATGTCATCTTGTTTTTTTCTCGGTTCTTTCTGGATTGGTTGGTTTGTGTTACTGAAAGAGAAAAAATAAAACCCAGGAGCAAATTTTAAAACTTATCTACATGTACTGAGAATTTGGGGAGGCTCTTGTAGCTTGGGAGCATGAACTTGAGAGACTGCAAACAGACACTTACTCGAGTCCACTTACTCAACTGACTTGGGGAAAAGCATCACAGTGTACAGAAGCTCCTTTTGCTGGTTCTACAGGTTGGACATGAAAGAGCTCTTGGGCAGGTAAAGCTCACAGAAAGGCTGTAGCCACCAGCTCTGCCCTCATCCCTTCGTGGTGAGCACTGTCAAGCATGCTCAGTGGCTTTCCCAGTCCCCTTGCTGCAGCTCTCAGGCTCGTGCAGCCACATACAAGTTGTGTTCTTCCTGTGCACTGGAGGAGGCACGTCTGTATTTGCTCCTGCGGAGAGACAGGTGAAACACTGAAAACTAGTGACAACTGTTCATTGATCTGGTCTCAGTGTTCAGAAATGTGTCCCTCTAAGCAGGACCAGCTGAGAGGTATTTAATTCTTTCACTTCTGCAGTGTCTAGCTGAAGTGCTCTATGAGGACCTGTTAATTTAAGCCTTGCATCTTACTCTGAACAACCTGGAAAGTATTATTCCCATACAGATTCATCAATGTTAAATGAGGATGGAGGGTCCGGAAGGGATCTGGAAATGTTAGGTTCTTTTTCCAGGAGATGTTATCTAACAGGAACAAAAATGTACTCTGCTAAAACAAAAGATTTCGTGCAGGACTTTAGTTTCCAGCTATTGTTAAAATGTGTGTTTGAGAGCTGGGAACCCTGTGGTCAACAGTGAACTGGAATGAGTTGAAAACAGGAGAATGGACTTGCACTACAAAGAACAATGTTAAGTCCATGCTAGTAGCATAGCCAGAAAGGAGACCAGGCTGGAGGGTACAGAAAGGCCTCAAAGGAACAGAGATGAGCGAGCCAGATCTATTACTGGATAGCTAGAGTGAGTGTCCCAGGGCTGTCTTCTGTAAGAACATAGCTGGAATTCCTTTAGTCTGGGAGTAGCCCCTCCTGACTACGAAATAACTCAGCATGAAGTTGTCCTAGACCCCTCGGTGAGGACTCCTGGCATTTAAATGAAAAATGAGCTGTTGGGAGGCCTAAGGACAATAGGAGTGCAAGGGTGAAAGGAGTTGGCAGTCATGAGCTGGTCATCTGCTTGCTTCAGCCTTGGAGGAAAACAAGAAATTATGACTGGGATAATCAAAGGCATGGAGGAATCAACTTTGAAGAGAGATGAAAGCGAATGGGACTGTGGTAAAGCTGAGTAAGAGGTGATTTCACAGACATGTATCAAAGATAGGAGTATGCTAGACAAAGCTGAGCAAGAACTGCTGTTCTTCCTACCTCCCTTGTGTGTCTCACTGTGACGTGAACAAGAGGGGAAGGAGACCCCATAAAAAGTTTATTATTATTATTATCATCTTAATTTAAATTGTGTTTCATTATGAAACTTACTGTCCCAGGAAGTAATTTAATCTTAACGGTTTGGACAGTGACTTGACGCTTGTAATTATCAAGCATTACCATCATGTATGACAAGTTTGCAAGAAAGAGAATTAAACCTTGTGATTCAGAAGTTAAGTTAATCTCTGAAGACTGGATGAACCAGGGTGTATGGGGCCAGAGAGCTTCAGTCTATTGCTACCTACCACAGGGGCACATACTACCTTGAAACCATGGCGTGCCCCACGCCTGGCACAACCCGCAGGCTCCTGCTCCTGTTGAAGAGCAGCAGCTCCCTTCCACCAGTGAACACACACGCAAACTCCCCACACTGTGGTACGGTGCAGTGCAGCTCCCTACCTTTTTCTGTTCCTAAATCACCTTGTGGGACAGCTCAAGCCCAGCCGATGTGGCTGTAGCATCCTGTAGCCTCCTGTCCCTACACCCATCCCACAGCTGCCTTCCCACCTAGATCCAGCTTCTCTCCTGCTAATGGGGAAGTGCTTCCTGTTCAGTTTTGGCTGAGTTGGCACTGTTAACAGAAACGTGCTGTGCTAGAGATTCATTCTGCTGCTTTGTAAATATTTGTAATGTGCCCGCATCTCCTCATGGAGGGCTGCATAGAGCAGTCAGGGTTGCATAAACACAGGGTGGAGCAGATTTCTGGGAATGCATCATGGTTGTGAAGACACAGCCTGCAAATCAGGAGGGTAATTAAAGCGTGGGACCCAGGCAGGTTCTCAGAGTCCTGCTGATGGACCATTCAGGCAGAGGAGAAATCTTAGTGTAGTTTAGTCCAAGCATCACTGCCTGCGGAGTAGCATGGAGAGGTTTCTCTACTTTCTTGCATCGTTTGGGCCAAATTCTGTTTTTTCTAAAATTGGGGGATCACTCTGGGTGCTTGTATGGTCCTACATCCCCTTCCCTTTCCTCACTGTGGTTTTGGAAAATACACACTTACTGTTTTTAACTTTCAAGTGCAGTAGATGCTGCATTGCACAGGGTATGTAATACTTGCTCTGACGTCCAGGCAGGGGTCTGTGAGCTTCATTCCCTTCTTATCTCCTGCTCCACTGCCTCAGGACACAACTGCAGCCTGGGTCATGCTCTGTGAGAGCTCCCACCAGTGTGAGCAAGAGGGCAGCTGAGACAAGGCAATAAAAAACTTCCAGGCAATGGGGGCTGTCAATAATATAGCTAAACTACTCCCTGCTTTCCAGGCTGATTATGGGGAGTGTGTTTTTAGCATTTTGTGTGCAGGGTGGTTATTAATAATGTCAGAGTTGAGACCTCAACAACCTTGCTTCTGGCTGCTGAGATGCTGAAGCAAGCCTAAAAGACGTGTTGTGCATCGCCCAGTGCAGGGAAAAGAAAGGGAAAGTTTTAACATGCATCTGGAGCATAGCTGCAGGCTGACAAGAGCCTCAACTCAAAAAACCTCAGACTGCTGAGAAGCTCTGACTTCTGCCCGGGTTAGGTTACCTGAAAGGGAGGCTCTGGTCTGCTGCTGTAGGAAGCCCAGCCACCATCCTTCTGCTGAGGACCTGGCTTCGAGAAGTGAGAGCATTTAGGAGATCAGCATGTGTGATAATGAAATTTAGAAAACAGTACTATAAGGAGGAGCGGGAGGAAATGCTGCTGTTTAATCTAGGGGTGATGGAGAGGATGCAGAAAACTCAAGGTTTTAAACACAAGCTCTGTGTCTTGGAAAGCTTTGTGGTGGGTAAAGCTCTACAGCAAGGCCATGAAGGAATGCTGTTCTTAGAGTTGGTCTTGCCAGGATGATGTAGCCACACTCAGCTGGGGTCAGGGGCAGGCAATGAAGCACTGACCTTTCCATTCCCTCTTGTCCTATGTTTGCATGCCTCTATGACAACTTGAAAATGCCTTTCTGTTGAAAACAGAACTTAAAAGGCTTTGAAATGGGCAAGCTCTGAAGCCTGCTGATCTTCTTGGGTTTCAGGGCAGGATTAACAGCCCAGGAGCCCAAAGATGCACACCTGCCAAAAAAAGTCCCTGTTCTTAAGCTGGGCACCCCATTGCACTTCTGAAGGTGAGCACAACCATGTGGATCAACACAGCAGCAGATCACAGCCCTTGGTTAGGCACGGAAGAAGAGAAAGGCCATCTTGGCTTGTTTTCTACTTTTCTCCTTGAAGCTGCTCATCTGCTGTTGAATGTCAGGTCTCCATAAGGCTGAAATCTGGAACCACATCTGCTTTCTCTCCCAGTCCTGTTAATGAGCCAGTGCTCTTAATGTTGTAAAACATGCCCTGATTCCCATTTCTCCATAACACAGCATGTGGAGGCAGGACCATGCAGCATCCTTTACCTTTGCTCTTGCTCAAAAGCATCCCACCAGGGAATCTGTACTTACTTTGTAGTTTTGCAGATGCTTGAAGCATAGGAAATATTTCCCAATCCTGAAATTTTTGCCAGTACCATTTGTTTCTCTGCTCTCACAGTCTGGCAGGGAAAGTCTCTCTTTTTAGGCAGTAACAGAAGTGGGTTTTGCCTGTTGTTTACAGCTGATGGGATCTGGTTCTTGGGAAGAGAAACACATCACGAGTTGCTGTGGTGTTGGCTGATGTGAGAGATGCCAGCTTCCCCGACTCCCCAAGCCCTGACCCCTGTTTCCCACCTCTGCCCCATGGCACTAGTGGCAGGTGCAGCTCCACCAAAAGACAGCTTTTAAACCAGCTGGGTCAGAAGGAGAAAGCAGAGGGGAGGGGAAATAATTTTCCTCAACCCCGGAGATCCTCTCCCAGTGGGGGTTGCATGCCTGAAGGCACAGAGCATCCTGGCCAAGGAATTCTTTCCTCTAAGAGAAAGCCCAGGCATGAATCCATGTGAGGCTCAGAACAAGAGAAAATAATCTGCCTCCCATGTGCTCATAGCCTGATGGCCTCTCTTCTAGTGTCTCCTTACTGTCACAGCAGCAGGGGACATAGTGACCCC
>JAVJGJ010000062.1:13623856-13642761 GCA_035590215.1 Microhierax caerulescens | reverse complement strand
GTGGGGTGCCCTGAGTCCCAGCAGCCAGTCATAGTTCTGTGCACTAGCACAGCTCCAGGCATGGGGACAAGATCACTGTGTCTGTCTGTGGAGTTGCTCACTGCTCCTGCGATGGCACAAGAAGCTCTGTGGCTGCATTGTGGAGGATTCATGCTCCTTTCAAACCTTTCATTGTATGGCCATCCCCGGGGTTTCTCTCCTAGAACTGAAAACAGGATGGGAAGACAGAAAAGCTCAGGCAGTTAGCGGGCTTGAGATGATGTCTAGCGCAGGGACTTGCTCCCCTTCTACTGAGTGCTGCACTGAAGTGCTGGGATGAAACAGGATGAGCCTTGTTCCTCTCTGGGGAAAGCTGGGATGTGTTGCTGTAGGGGTGATTCCTCAACCTTGTAGTCCCATGGGATCCATGTGTCACAAAGACTACTGGTGATGGGGGACACAGAGCTTGGGAGGGATTGGGGGACACCTTTGCTGGGAGGGAGCTGATTCTGTGGGCTCTCGTGGAGCTGAGGTCTTCAGGGTGTATGGAAGAGAGCTGCGGCCCCCCAGCTGTGTAGGGGGCATTGGGGGTGGCTTGAGGAGGAGGTGACACAGCCATCCTGTAAACAATACCATGGCAGCTGCCTTGAGAGAAGCCTACTGCAGTTCAGCAGGCTAAGGCAGGTAAAAGAAACAGGCAAACCCAGGGTGTCCCTTCTCCGTCCAGCCTTCCCCGCTCCTAGAAGTCAGCAGGGCAGCAGCTTTCTGCACAGGCAGTTGAATCTCTGCCATTTTGCACCGGCACAGACCCACGCACCATTAACTCTCTAATGCTCTCTGAATATACTTTATACCTTTGGTCTCTGCAATATCTTGGGGTGATGAATTTCAGACTCTAGTTGTGCTGGGAGTTTCTACGACAGCCACGAGGATGTTTCCTGCCTTGATTTCTAATCCTTTCCTAGCAGTCCCAGCCACGTGACTTGCTGCGTTTCAGCCTGTGTGCATACTGGGCAGTCTCCCCAGGCACATCTTCGCACCTCTCAGCATTGCATTACCTCTGCTGCCTTATAGCTCAGCACCACGAGGTCCTGGATCTCTTTTCAGCTTTGACTGCCTTGACTCTTTGGTTTTGCCTTTGCCTGAGCACTGCTTCCCCCTGCTTTTGGGTGCTCTGTGCCTGCCCTGACCTGAGCCTTTGCTCCCTGGGAAGCACTCTGCAATCTAAGAGCTGATGGTTTATTCTTACCTTTTTGTTTCTTATCTTTCTGTTAGTTGTCTATGCAGAATCTGACCCTTCTCCTTGCTGCCTCTTAGCTCAATTTCTGTAGACCTGGAGGAGAAAACCCCCAGAGAGCCACATGCTGCTCTGTGTGCATGCTCCCCTGCAGCAGACTTGTATCTCTCTAGGAGCCATCCTGCTCACAGCATCCTGTACTGATCCTGGTTCTTTGCAAATCTGCTCACCTACGAGGCTCTGCTGAGCCCCCAGTGAGGCTGGGATGCCCTTCAGGTCCCACATCTTCTCACCTCTTCAGCCTGACTCTCTGCCTGTGTGCCCCATCAGTGCCCAGCCTGCAGCCCGCAAGGTTAATGCCCTCCTTGGTGCACGGGATGGAGCCTGAAAGAGCAGGGTTTAGCGCGGATTTGGGCTCCCAGTGCGTTCACCCAGCCCTTACTGAGCCTGTGTGCTTGACAGAGCAGCATCTGTTCAAGTGCCTGGGCGTGCATGCAGTGATGATGTGTAGAAGACAACCTTCTTATTTCTCTGCTGCCTCCAATTCTCTGCACAGGTCCAGACTTCTGTGTTGCCTCTTTCTGGCTCTCAGGGCTGTGCGATAACTTTGTGGTGGTCTCTGCTGGGGCCACTGATGAGCACTTGTCCCAAAAGGATGGGTTGTCTCATCCCTAATGTCTGCGGAGCATCAATTGGTGTTTATAGATTTCCCCTAGTTTGCAGCGCTGGATTTGACCTGATAACCTAGAAGCCAGGGGCTCTGCTGCCTGCTCTTGGCCACATCCCATCTCAGCCCATTTCCTTGCTGCTGGGGGGAAAGGCAGGTGCTGCTCCCAAGGCTGTGGTGTGAACTGGGGCCAGTGTTAACATGAGCTGCTGCTTTGTGGGGAATTTGTGAGCTGCTGGCTCCTGCTCCTCTCCTGGAGCATGTGGGCCACTTGCTGTTTGGGACCCTGGAATGAAATCCAGGTCTTGGAGAAGTTGTGAGGTGCCACCATCACATCAGGTGAAGGTGGCTCAGTCATAGCTGTCGGGTGCCCTGCATGTGGTGCTTGTCCAAGGCAGGTGGGGAAGCCACAGTGGCCAGCAAGGAAAGAGCCATGTCCCTGTCACACACGCAGACATGTCTCTACTCAGTAAAATATTTATTCCTCCATTATTTCACAAGAGTTGTTTTTACAAAAACCTTACAAAAATATCCAAAACACAGACATGCAGAAGAGGAGAAAAAAAAAAATCCACTGTGGATCTTGTTACAAGTAATTGAAATGTACAAATAGAAAGGGTGAGAGGGAGCATAGATTACAATAATCCCTCTGTCCTGCTACCCCTCCATGGGTGCAATTTGTATCTAGTCTTGGTGAGTCTTCAGTGCTGACTGACAAGCTGTGATAAGCTGTCAAGAGCATGGTGAAGGAGGGGCCTAAGATTAGGAGCAAATGTTTTCAAATATATATATACATATAGATATTTAGTGAAGAAATATTTATTCCCTGCTTTTTTTAGGTTTACAGAAACGGCATCTGCAAACTATTAAATGGGTTTATTTTCATTAATGCTCTCAAAGAGGCAGCGACATTTATATCCCTGTGGTTTCATCTTGTATAACCGAAAAAAGAGCCCTGTGCTTTCCATGGGAATAGGAACACCTCCTCCCTGGCCCCCTCCTCCTGCCCCAAGCTGCATTTCTCATGGCAAATGATTTGATTCACAGTGGATCCATCTTCCCCCCAGCCTGGCATGTCTCTGTGGTGTCTCACTGCGGCATGGGGAGCTGTGTGCTCCCTTTCTGGCATGGGAAATGGTGGAGGATACTGGCCGTGGAAATAGGGGTGTGGGGCACAGGGTATTTAGGGTGACTTTGCTCCCTGGATGAGGTGGGCAGTGTCAGTCAGGCTGTGTCCCCTCCTTGCCCGCTGTGCTTGAGGAGGAGGCAGCTGTTCCCAACTGGGAGGCTGCATTGTGGGGAGCAGAGAAAGCTGGGGCTGGGGGCAGGATGGAGGGGCTGGTTCATCCCAACCAGAAGAGATGTGCTGCTTTCCTGGTTCTCCCACCAAGTCTCCAGCTCTGGGTACTGGGTGAGTCCCCCTGAGCAAGAGCTGCCTGGGGTGAAGCTGAGGGTCCTAGTGCTGTAGCCACTGGGTACCATGTATGGCTGTCGTGAGAGCCCCAGTGGGAAAGGGAGAGGATGCTCCTGGGAGCAGTGGGGACTTGGGTGGGCACGTGTGTAGTTGGAAAACTTTCAGCCTTGGTGTCACACACTGGAGGTTGTTTGTCTGGAGAAAGAACCTCAGCAATTGTTGTATTCATCCTCAGATCTACTGCTACAGTCCCCGGTGGGACTAAACCCTTCTAGGCAAGAAGGGCTGGTGCCTTCTCCATCCAAGCCACCCATCTGAGCTGGTGGTGTCCCTGTGCTTGGCTGGTGGCTCTTTGCAGTGAGTGAGGAAAGGGTGGTCTGGTTCCCAGAGAGCTTTGTCCACAGGGTAAAACCTCCGTCACTCCAGCTCATCCCTTGTTGCTTTGGTATTGGTAGGGAAGGTGAAGGGTGCATCTCTCTGTGGCTCAGTGGGCAAAGGACTGGGGCAGTGCCAGCCTGGGGCAAGGTTGCACGCCCTGTGTCCATCCCCCTGCAAATCCCCCTGCACATCCCACCTTGCAACTTCATTAAGCTGCACAGCAGGGTGGGACAAGAGGGAAACCATTTCCTTTCTGCAAAACCAAAAAAGCCCACCCCCATGGAGTCAGCCCCAGACCCCCACACACATCTGTGGAGCTGCCGACGGGGAGGCTGTGCCTCCGGAAGGCAAAGCCTGCTTTGCCGTTGGCACAAAGCACTGGGAGCCGCCTACTCAGCTGAAACCAAACAGCTTTTTCCAATTTTCTCTTTCCCTGGGACGGTTCAATGACCTGGGGCTCTGCAGAATCGCTCGCAAACCCACCAAAGCAGGGCAACAGTGCCTGCTTGGGGATCAGCGATGCTCCCCCCAGCTTGCAGAAGAGCTCACAGACTCAGAGCAAGTCTGTGCAGATGCTCCAG
This sequence comes from Microhierax caerulescens, assembly GCA_035590215.1. NCBI lineage: Eukaryota > Metazoa > Chordata > Aves > Falconiformes > Falconidae > Microhierax > Microhierax caerulescens. The sequence goes on along the minus strand of JAVJGJ010000062.1, from coordinate 13,638,505 downwards.
CCCTCCTCACCCCTCTGGGAAGGAGGAAAGCCTGATGCCATTGACATAGGCAGCTCCTAAATGTAGGCAGTGTGGTGTGCAGGGGGCTGGCCGGGATCAGCTGTGGCAGGGGTGAGCTGTCAGCTTCCCAAAGTCTCTCCCAAGCACCATGGCTGGGGATGCACAGAGAGGTGAATGTGCGGGTCAGCTCCGGCACGCACGGTTGGGCGCCGCGAGTCACAGCCTGGCAGAAAGGGGGGCTCTTGATCCTCCCACCGCTGTGCGCTGTCCCTGCGGGAGGAGAAGACCCAATAACTCTTTGGCTCTCTGGGTGAGATACCCAAATTGGTCAAATCCAATAGTCCAAGATCCTCCCATGTTTGGAAGCAAATTCTTGTTTCCTTGGCAAGTCTGTCTGTCCTCGAAGAGCGGGTGGGGGGTATGTGTGTGTATATATAGCCTTTTATTATAAGGGTGTGCGGAAAAGCAAGTTTCTAACCAAGTTTGCTCCATATGTGGCTATAATTATGTGCCATTTTGTCCTGGGACTGACTCTACCTTCAAAAGGGAAGAGGAGAGGAGAGGTGCTGACACATTGGATAGTGGCACGTGGGCTGGGCAGGCTGCAGATTCGTCCTGGACTGGCACAGGAGCTTCACGCTGTATCCTGAATGGGGCCTCAAGGTGGGCTTTGCCCTGGTCAGTTCACAGTTGGCACCTGGTTCTGATGAAGGCTGAACTCTTTGGCTTTGAGGCGCAGACTGGCGATGCTGTTGGCCATGTTCACCCCTTGGGTGGGCGTTGCAGTCCCGCTGGAGCTGTAGGAGGGCACAGTGCTGTGGGGAGGGAGCAGGAGAGGAATGAGGCATGGCCCACAAAGGAGTCCCCGTGTGCCATGCAGTCCTGCTGGATCCCCAGGCCAGACTGGCTGTCCCCTCTTAGACAGCTCCCACAAGAGCAGTCAAGGCTTCAGCATTTTTATGTGGCTGGATGCACATGGGAACCCCTCAAACTATGCACCAGGAGGCCCTGCCTTGAGATTTTGGGCAGGAGAGCTGGACATGGAGAGCTGGGAACCAGAAGGGATCCATGCCACCTCCCATGCCGAGATGTGGGAAGGATTAGCAAGAAGCCAAGTGAATCCCTTGCGAGGGCCAGGGGCCCCCCTCCAGCCCCAAAATGCATGGAGGCGGGGAAGCCTGTTCAGTGGGGGGCAGAAGATGCTCAGATAGGACTGAAACAGGTTCCCAAAGCAAAGCCGGACAAGCTCCTTTTGGCCCAATAAAACTCCCCACATCCTCAGCAGCGGTACAGGGCTGTGCTCCCATGGTGGTGGGCTGTTCCCTAGGCAGCCTGTCCTGTGGCCACATCCTCCCCAGCTTCTCCAGCACCTGCACCTACCTGTATGGGGAGGTGCTGGCCCAGGAGAGATACTCTGGGGTCAGAGTGGTGGGCCGCGGCGCCATGGGCTGCTCAATGGCTGCTTCTTGGCTGTAGGATTTGAGGAGTGATGCTGATCTGTTGGCCAGCATTGCCCTCTCATTACGGCGAAACTTGGCTCTCCGGTTCTGAAACCAGACCTGTGCAGGGAGGGAAGGTGGTCAGCAGGGACCCGGTGTGAGCAGGAATGTCCCAAGCAGAAAAGAGAGAGGGGACAGTCCCTGCTCTCACCTGCCAACAAGGCAGAGGGTGTTGTTTTCTCCCACACAAACCTTTGCTCACCTGGACTCTTGCCTCACTGAGGTTGACTCTTCTCGCCAGCTCCTCCCGCACGAAGGCGTCGGGGTAGTGCGTCCTCTCGAAGACTCTCTCCAGAGCCTGCAGCTGGCTGCTGTTGAAGGTGGTGCGGTTCCTCCTCTGCTTCTTCTTCCTCTTGGCTCCACCACAGCTCGGGCTCAGGCTCTCACCTGTGGGGAAAGCACAGAAGAGGCCACATGAGAGCCAGACCCCTGTGAGACCCTGCAGACCCCACAAGGGGACACAGCCAGGCTCGAGTCCTCCTAGGGGTCTGCACTGCCCTGCTCAGTACCAGCTGTGCTCCCTGTGGGCACCTGGGACTCTGCGGGGAGCAGCATATGTGCAACCTCATGGTCTCCACGAGAATCAAAACCTATTTTAGCACCTGCTGGAGCTTAGGGCTAAACCTAACATTTGCAAAGACCTGTGGTGGTTTCACATCTGGCTAAAGCCGCCCGGACCTGATTTTTGAATGCCATTCTCAGTGGATTCTGGGGCAACACTTGACCCAAACTGCTGGGACTGCGTCTCACAGCCTACCTGCAACAGGGACACATCCACAGGACATCTGGGGCTCGGCTCTTACTAAGGGTTTAGGTCAAGTTTTCATGGATGGCGATGGAAATTCAGCAGCAAAACATCTCTGAGACGTAAGTCTCAGCACTCCAGCACCCCCTGAAGACCCAGCTGTGGCACATCCCCAAGGTGACACAGGACTGCAGCTGAGCACCTGCTCATCCAACCCTGGTCTTTGGAGCTAGGAACAAATGCCACTGCATCTTGCAGAGCTCAGACTCTGCAGTGTTTATTTCTGGCTCCGCTGGCTCATGGAAACATGAAGCTGAGGGCGTAGTTTAGTTTCTCAGTATTGATCTTGGGCTTTCAGCCAGGCTGAGATTAATCTCCTCTTTGTCACTAATATCATCAGGTTTGGATAAGTTTATGAAGTCTTTTTCTGAGATACCCAGTCAGCTGCCTGCAAAGACTTCGCATGGAACACGTCTTGTTGTTCTTCCTTATGGAGGTACTGGTTAATTATCCTTTCAGTTAATAAAGCATCTGGATCCAATCTGTACCAACTGGTGGGAAAGTATTTTGGAATTATTTGAAATGTTAATAGTTGTATGACATTCTGATTCATAGTGGGGTTATATTGGGGTTTTCTGCGCTATACCATTGCAGAGGCTGTGATGGCAGGAATTACAGCTCCCTAAATATGCACAAGAAATAAATACTTGCTAATGAGCTATCTTGATACTTATTAAATATGTGCAGTGTTTTCAGATGATACTTGAGCAAGTAACAATCTACAGGAAGGGATATTAACTCTTCTGCTTCAAGCCACCACCAAGCTGTTGAGGAGGAAAAAACTATGGGTTCCAAAATCTTTAAGGCCAGAAAAACCTTCTTGGACCTTAATTCTGAATAATTCCAGCCATGAAACCTCCACCAAGTTCTCCATCAAGTCCCTAAAGTCCCTTCCTGCCTCAGTATGCCACTCCCAAGGGCTGTCCCATCCTGAGATGAACCATGAGGACCAGAGAAACCCCAAGAGTCTGCTGGAACATTGCCCCTGGGACTAATCACCTTCTGTCCAAAGAAGGATCCAAGCTCAGAGCTACCGCAGAGTTTCCTTACACCCTTCTCTGAAAACCATGCTGCTAGCTGATGCCACCAACAGCATTCCAGTACCAAATGTGAGCCAGGGCCGTGGACGCAGCAGAGGAGGAAGAGTTAAATTTATTTCCATTACTGGCAGTGGCCTCCTGGAAAGAGCAGATGACTTCTCTGGCGCTTTGCTACAGTGAGGACCAGTGCTGGGGCCTGGGAGTGCTGAGGGCCTCCAGCACCCTGACCTGTTAAGGGATGGAGTGTTGCGCTGGGAGGAGGAAATGCAGGGATGTGGATGTGGGACCTGGGCACCACCACCAGCCCTGTGCCCCATCTCCCAGGCATATGCAGGGATGCTGCATCATTTTGGCCATGATGGGGCCAAACTGCTGGGACTGTGGGAAAAGGAGAGCATCCCTCTATGGGAAGGGGAGGAAAATGAGTTCCATCTACCTTCCAGGGCCTTGCCGCAGCTGCCAGCATTTCTCTGGGTCTTCTATTGTGCTTTAGGTGCATTTGGACATTGGTTGACCATCCCTTGGGCTGGAAACAGCCTGTACTCTTGTATTTGGGACGTGGCCTTCTTGGTTGGGTAACGACAAGATGGATGGTGCTGTGCCTGAAATACCTGCAGGTCTGAGGCCCTTTCCCTGGCCAGGAAACCACAGGCTGCCCTTCACTGCTGTTCATGTTTAAAGGCTCACAAATAAAATTCTCCAGATTCCCTCCAGCCCTTGTTCCTGCAGCTTCAAGTGTTCTGCCAGTCTCTACTTTCCAGTTGCCCCTTTTAGTTAAAGTCCTTTTTTGGTCCTGTTTTCCTTCAGCAAGCTAATGCGCCACTGGATTAAAATACATGAAGTACAGCCATGGTTGTCCCTGAGTTTTACGGGGCCCTGGGACTGAAACGGGAGCCATCCGGCTGGGAAGGAGCTACAGGATGTGACAGGGTGACAGACATTTCCTTGTGGGTTTATGGCTACCCCATAGGGCTTCTAGGGAAATTATAGGCTGGGGCTCAGTTCAAAAAGTGCTATCACCAAGGACACCCACTGCCCTCCCCCCCTTAACTGGCAAAAATTTCAAGAGAACCCTAGTAAATGTCTACATCAAATTTAAACCCCTTCTGGTTTTAAACCCCTGATTTAAAATCTGGCTGAAGGACTTTTCCGTAAGTGATGGCTTCTCTCACCCAGTCTAATTTGGCTGAAAGCAAGGAGGAGGAGGAAGACAAGTTTCTCATATTCTCAAACCAGCTCTGTGGGATCTGGCCCTGTTCCTGGCTGGTTTCTATCTCCCCAAACCTATGCAGGCAAGAGCGAAATGGTTGTGGGATGCTGCTGGTGCTGAGCGATTCCTGAGTGGGGCTGGCAGGCATGCTGGGATGGAGATTTAAGACTGGAACTGGGTCAGGATGCATCCAGGTGCCAGCAGTTCCTGGGCACTTGAACAGCTGCAAGCCCTAGGCCATGCCTGGGTTGAGGCATTTTGTTCATCCCCTACTGCTGGTTTTAATGGAGGGACCTTCTCCTGCACCACAAAATCCTGTGCAATGCTCCAGGGAGCTTCTCAGAGGATGCTCATGGCCAAAACCCCCTCCCCACCTACTCACACCTTCCCTAAAGCATGCTGTACTCTGACGTAGCTCAGAGCTCCCCAATCCCCACCCCACACCCAATCCTTTGCTTTCCAGCTCAGTTATCTACTACATTAATTTTCACCCTCATTTTCCACCCCATCTCTGCACTGCGGGAGTGCACCACAAGCTGGGGTGCTTGCCTGGGTCCTTGGCACCGCTCAAGGATGAGCCTTGGTAATGGATCAACACCTTTTCCCCATTAGCTCAGGAATCACAGGCTTGTGGGACCAGATAAATGCCACCCTAATTGCTGGTGGCATGTCTGACAGGTTTACAGTGTGCAAAGTTAGGCCAGATCGCTTCTATCAGAGATGCTTTAATAGTCCCAAATCCACTTTCCAAAAATAAGGATCGCTAAGCACTCTGTGGCCCTGGACAAGGAACAGGGAAGGGGATGGGTTGTCCCCTGAAGACTCCCTGCCATCTTGCTGCCACCCAACTGCAGGAATTCGGTTTAACCAGATCTGCTGACACCTTGATGGAGAAATCAGAAACCAGTTCCCTGACCCGATGGGCTTCCAGGAATAAGAGTTTGTAATTGCACAAAGTTAAAAACCCAGCTTGCTGCTGTCTGTCTTTTGCCTCAGAGCAGTGCTTGGGATGGTTGCGGAGAAAGCCTTTGTCAGTTATATTTTGGGGGTTCTTCTGGGGCACAACTGGAGGTACTGGCTTGATTGTTCAACCCCGAGGTCAGAGGGGACTCCTGAGCCATCCCCCTGCCATCTTTGCCTTCGGTGTATTTATCTTCCACTGATTGCAATTTCCGCTAAAGGGGAAAAAAAAGATTGCAGTGGAAGGGGTAAAATGGGGGATAACATTACTGAATAACGAAAGATGACATGTGGGGGAGGATGGGGAGAGGGGGAGCAGGGGCTTTGCGCAGAGCAGGATGGGTCCAGTGCACTTCAACAAAAAAAAAAAAGCCAGTGCGTTAGAAAAGACACAAGTCTTTTTGTCTGTGATGTGGATGAGTTTTGGGGGTGCTGGAAGCAGACTGGGTGACCTCCAGCCTCCTCTCTGTGATGCCCAACTGCAGGCAACGCTGCCTACCTGAGAGCTGCGGGCAGCTGGAGGGGCAGCACTCTGTCCTACGGCTGCTGCGGGGTGCTGTGGCTCACCCCAAAAGCCTCCTCCGTGCAGGAATATTGATGCTAGCAAGCCTGTGCTGTGCTGTGCCAGCCAGCTGCCCTGCCACTGGGAACTGGGGAGTGACTGGTCCTGCCCCATTTGCAAAGGTAACAGCGCCAGTACTGCTGGGTCAGAGCTGTGCTGGTTCAGCTCAGCGCTGACCAAGCGCACTTCTCCAGCTCTTGACTGTCCCCTCTGTGCTTCTCTTAGTTTTCCATAGGAAGGACTCAGTGGGTTTCAGCTGCTGAAGCCCGGGTGCTGGGCTTGCCAAGGGGGGCCCCCACACTGGCAGGGCCCCCAGCCTCCCACACAGCAGCCACCAAGTGCTGTAAAGAGGTAATTTTCACTAGATTTCCACCAAGACTTCAGCTTTGACTTACAACCTCCATTAGCAAGCAATAAACGGACCTCCATGCAGCTGTGATCCAGACCTAACCAGCATTTAACATCCCAGCTGCTCACAGGTCTGAGCCCTGGGGACCACAACATCCCCAGGCAGGGAAGCTCTGGCAGGACAGCTCATCCCTTGGGATGGTTTTCAGTGGTGGGCTCTGTTGCCAACAGTGCTGCTTCCCGCTGTGGGGCAGCTCCCCTCTGGACACCCAGGTTTCGGGGATTTCTTTGCAAAATGCTCATCCCAGAGTGCGGTGTTTGCCTAGCAGTGTCCTTGTGACCTGGATGGTCACCTCTGCTGACTGTAAGCCACTGTCTCTCCCCCAGATGATGCTGCAACCCTCCACCCCCCCCACCCCCCCGCGTGCACTGCCACATCCTGAGATAGGTTTTGCTGGCTCTAGCTCTGATGCTTGGCTTTGGGGTGCAAATACCCCCCTTCTTCAGGGTCTGTGCCAGGAGAGAGCAAGTTCAACCCTCTCCTGCAAAAAACCCAGGCTACGTCTCCTCCAACGTGTTTCATTTTCCGTTGCGCCGCAGACCCTGGAGCCCCAAACAGTTTTCTGCCATTAAATTATTTCACGCTTTCCATTTATTTGCAAGCCGTTTGCCAAAGACCTTTTAAGCTTTAAATTTTTCACCTCCTCCCCAGCCAAATGATCAAATCTGCCGTACCATTTACTTCCCTTCTCTGCCTGGAATGGCATTTTTCCCCCCCTTTTTTCTTCTAGGGTATAATTTAAGGGTTGAAATAGCCTTGAGGGAATTAGTTGTAAATTCTTCCTAAGACAAATAAATTCAGCCCTCTAAGTTTCTACATTTTTCAAAGTGTTGAGAGACATTTTGGGTTTGTTTTACTTGAAATAATGATCATGGCATATCTGACCCTCAGGCTGCGGCCGGCTCTAACCAAATAAATAGCTTTTATTAATTAAGGTTTATCCTTAACAAATAAAACCCCAATTTGATCTCGGCCGGCTGAATTAGCAAAAATAAACAACGGGTTCTCTGGGCACTTGATGTGGATTTAACAAATTAACGCTGGGCCTTCATCAGGGAAGCCGCAGGGTGGTGGAGGCCTTTTACAGCCAAGAAATCCTTTGGAAAAACAATGTCTTTCGTTTCTCCCATGGTCTCTCTTGGTAAACATGTGGACTCCCTTTATACACTCGGGGGAAGCAAGGAGAGCTCTGGCGATGATATTCGCCAAAGTTTCATGTGCAATTGTTTAACTTGTTCCTCTAAATCATGCGATGTGGAGGGAGCATTTCCCTTTGGATTGTGGCAAGCAGTGCTGAAGCAAAGCTCTTGGGTTTGGGAATTGCCCCTCCACAGTGTCCAACAGCTCCGTCTCCTTTTTATCCCATAACCTTCAGCTGAGCCACTCAAAGCTGAAGGGGTGATGTGGGGGTGCATGGGCAACTGAGCACGGCTGAACCCCCTTTCCAGCAGCTACTGCCACTGCTGCCCTATCTTGGAACACAGCAGGGGACAGGCTGGGAGCCCCGGGGGTGCTTACCTGGCCACACTGGGGCTTTGCAGCACGGAGGGATGGCAGGAGGGATGCTCTACCAGCCAAAGGGGAGCTGGGGGCTTGTCCCTGTTCGCTGCCGCTGGCTGCACAGGGTAGAACCATCTCGGGAAGCCCCGGGGGGCTGAGAAGCAGCTGGGAAGCTGCCCCTCCTGTGCTGGGTCACCCAGCTGAGCTGCCTTTCCTGCACCCACCAGTGAGCCCAGCTTGGGTACACGGGACCAACACAGCATTGCAGCTTGGGGGCAAAACCATATCAGCGTAGCTCCATTTTCTGGGTGGTTTCACTCTGCTACCCAGGGGAGAAGACCCCTGGCACCACCAAGCCCTATGCACCCTACCTGTCTTTGCTCAGTGCAATGCTGTGACATCCAAACCCATCCTGGTAACAACCCAGAGAGGCACAAGGGACTGGGTGTCCCTGGGGAATGGGGGCTGCCAGCCCCTCCCTCCGACCTCCTTGTCCCAGCCCATTGCTGCTCCCTGCTCCCCTCCAGCCCCAGCCTCGTGAAGACCCCAGGAATGCTGGAGGTTTGGGGGGGGGGGGGGTGCAGGGACTGAAACTGGGGGGGTCCAAATATGCTGAGTCCGAAGGAAACTTTCTCAGCTGAAGTGCTATACATGAAAAATTTAAGTGAGGGGCAAGTCTCAGCTACTGGAGAAACATTACAGCGAAATGTTTCCGAGGATGTTTCACCTCATTAATTGTGAAAAAACTGAAACGCTGACACGTTTTTACAGGCTGCCAGTTTTGCTGGGGGAAAAGTGTCTCTGTTAAAAAGGAGCAGCAAAAGCCTGGACCAAGAAAGAGGCCAAGGCTGTCCCGGGGGTGCCTTAGCCTGTGCTCACTGACAGGCAGCAGCAGACTGTTTTATGGTTATAGAGCTGCTGCTGCACTGGCCAGGAACCACCCAGTGCCACAGTTTCCCGTCCCTGGCTCCACAGACACCCAACTTTTGGGAGGCCTCTGCCCAGAGTGCTGCAACCCCAGGGATGCTCCATGCACAACCTGAACCCCTGATCCCAGGAGGCTTTTCCGCTTGCACTCCCAGAAGCGGCAATTGCTGCTCGGCGGTGATGCTAGGGATGGTGTGTGGTGCCTGAGCACCCACCACAGCATGTCCAACTGAAAGCCTGAGCAAGCCAGGAAGCTCCTGGAGAGCCAACTGAGCCAGCAGCATCCCTGCATCCCAGTGGGGATGTGTCCAACCTGTGCTTGCAACCCAGTGGCGGCAATGAAGCCTTTTTTTGGCTCATCCCTATCTTTAGTGCAGTAAACACAGTGAGAACATGATGCTTAGCTGGGTTTTGGGACCAGAAGGAACCTGGAAAGAGGAAGCCCCAGGTGACAAGACACTGCCTCTCTTAGGGATAGTCCCAGCCCAGCAGTAACCACCAAATTCACTGGCAAAAGCTGTGAGCATGTTCAAAGCTGGCTTTCCAGCAAGGGTGGCAGTGATTTATCTGCTGCTAAGCCAAAGCACACAAGAGGGACAAGATCAGGAGGTCACAGTGAGGAGGGGAGGAAGAGAGGGGATGAAGGCAGAAGGGGATGATGAGAGGGAAACCAGATGCTGGAGAAGGCAGGTGAAGACCTGGCCAGCCCAGTTGTGTGCTGTGATTCAGAGAGGATGCACTGAAAAGCTGAAAGCTGGTGAAATCCACGGGGCTGCAGTCATCTGCCCCAGGTAAAGCCCCAAGGCTTTGTCATGCCCAACACTCCCCAAATACTTCACAGCCCTTCCCACTGTGCCAGAGGCTCCTGCCCCGGCTGGAGGCTCGTGCACAGCCCAGCACGGTGCTCACCCAGCTGAGGCCAGGCCCAGGAACAGTGTTTTGGCATGGCCAGCTCCTGCGTCAGTGGAAGTGTTTAATGAATTAATTGCAGCCGCATTCCCTGAAGGAGGAGGCAGGGTTGGTGGGATGCCATCAAGCCTCGGAAAGGGGCTGAGGAACATGTTTGCTGTAAAGCTCAGTGGGAGAGGGCTGAGCAACACAAGAAGTTCTGCCCCCAACTCTCCTAGGTGGCTGAGGGAGATGGTGCCACCACCTGCCCTTTACCTGGAGTGGGAACTGCCTGCCTGTGGAGAGACCTTTAGAGAAGGGGACTGGGGCAGACCCCACTGCTAGGCTCACCAGCTCTGGGATGCACCCCAACATCCTAGCCTCAGCCTCAACCCTGTGGTGGGATCCAGACCACAGATCCTGGCACCATCAGCATCCCCTGAAACAACTGATAAAGAAACAGCCTTTAAAGTCTTGCAGCAGTTTTGGCGCCTGGTGCAGGGCTCAGTGAAGCCTCTTGCTGCCCTTTCCCAGCCACCTGGCTCCCACGCACCCTGGGAGCCAGAGCCATTGTGCAGGGCCACAGGGACCAGACTGCCTGGCTGTACCCACGGATGAGTGGCACCAGCCCAGAGCATCAAGCCTGGGACCTGGGGTGCCACGCACATCCCTTGGGCTTGGCGATCTGCAGGCGAAAAATTCCCTCCCAGGGCCATGCCCATGCAGTGTGTGACCTCAGCCTGGCAAAGCACCTTCAGGAGCTGCCAAGAGCATCCTGTGCACAAGGCTGCAACCACAGCCTGACACAATGGGCTGTCCCGGCTCCAGTGCCGCCATCGCCTCCATTGTGTCAGGTCTCTGCAGGGATGGAACCACAGAGGAGCTGAGCAGCAGGCGAGCTGGGGTGCTCCTCCCTGCCAGGTACCCCAGTTTCCCCCTAAGGGATGGCAGGGTGAGGAGAAAAGCCTCTTGGGAACAGTCTGTTGTCTGTGCAAGTTTGCTGGGGACAGTGGCACTGTAGCAGTGACAGCTGGACACTGCAGTCAGCTTTGTGTGGTCAGGGTCTGGGCAGAGTCTGACATCTTCACTGCTTGCAGCAAGGGAACATGCAGCTCAAGGAGGTTCACTCCCCTCTGGGGTCCCCCTTTGTCTAGATGGGGCTGGGGTCACACAGAGCCTCAAAACTTAACCACAGTGGTGCTGGTCTGGGATGTCCCCTGCAAATGCCAAAGAGGGAGGGGAGGAAACAGGGTAGATACAGGGATGTGGTGTGTGCTGTGCCACAGCTCCCAGCATTGCCCAGGGGTGCTCAGAGAACTGTGTCAGACCAAAGGGCTCCTTGAGCAGATGCTGGCGGCCATAGGGCCAGGGGTGGCAGGAGCCACTTGGCCAGGCAAGCTGAAGCCCTCATGGCACAGCCACGGGCCCCGGGGAAAGGCACAATGGTAGGTTTGAAGCACCAAGCCGGGCCAAGTACAGAGCGGCACCGATCGACGGGGGCGCAGGAATTTTAATTTTATTCTCCACAAATCTGCCAGCCTCCATGGCAGAGGCCTGGGGACCAACAAAAGGCGCTGGCTCTCCCCCCAACCGCCACTGGCTGGGAGCCTCCCCGGTGAGGAGGCATTCACCAGCAGGGGGTTGCTTTCATCTCCCAGCCAGGAGACCTTCTTGGGATGGGACAAGACCAGTGCTTGGGTTGTCCTGCACCTCACACTGCTGTAGCACCCCAGGATGCCCCAGGGGATGAAGCCCCCGGGTACCCACCCAGGACACAGTCTCCCTGCTTTCCCAGCACCGGTTATGCCATGCGTTAAAATAGCTGAGCATGGAGTGGCAGGGCTGGTGATAGTTAACAGATGTGTGAATGGGCTTCTGCAGCGCAGGGAAATGGCCAGCCTGGGCTCCACTGCCAAAATGCTGGGGTTTGGGTCAGCCCCAGGAACTGCAGCTAGGGCGTCTGGGCAAAGCGGATGGCCACGGTGGCCCCCCGACAGCCATTGGTGAGTGGGATGCGGGGACAGATGATGCCAGGATGGACAATGTCAGGACAGACAGACCCCACTGTCCTGCGTCGGGGCTGAGCACAGCAGATGTTTCTTCTCTCCCCATCCTGCAAACATTTTAGGCACAATTTGGTGCATCCCTGATGCAGCTGCAGAGATACCAACATTGCTCACACATGGCCACCTGACATAACAGGTTACAGGATTTCCCAGCAGGGCACTGGGCATGTGTAATTAATTAACGCTAATGAGACTTGTGCAAGCATCAGCCCTGAGAGCAGCACCCACCCACACTTGTGAAGCTCTGCTGAAAACTCAGCTTTAACTGCAAAGTGGGCTTCCCCAGGGGCTGGGAGTGGGATGGGACAGTGGGTGCCTCAGACCATCACAGTGTCAAGAGCTTGCTGGGACTGTTGCACAGTGTTTAAAACATAAAAGTAATCAGCCAGAGCTGCATAGCAGGAATGGTGTGTAGAGGGCTGGCTCCCAGCCAGGGACCCCTGGCATGGCAATCCCAGCCTTCCTCTCCCCCCACCCCCCCATCCCCCCAAAAAGGTGGTTTCTTGAAATTTAATAAGCTAACGCCCATACCAAGCCAGCCCCAATGGCATCTGGCACTGAAACCCAACACCAGCCCACGAGGTTAAAGCACAGACCCCATCACATTAGGGTCACTGCCAAGGCGGAGGGAGGATGACAGGCAGGGACCAGGGGGAATGGTGGGAATCCCCATGGTGTCCCTTCCTGCTGCCTCCTGCCACCACCCCATCTCCCTTCCCTTTTTTGAGGCCAATTGGGTGTTTTTCACACCCAGGCCAAGATGCCACCTAGCACCCATTTTATCAGCAAGTGCCAGCACCTGCTCAGCCTGTCCCACAGCTGTTAGCCAGTGTCCCTGGGCCCTGGGACACCAGCACATTTGGCCAGGGTGTGGGATGGGTGTGAGACCCCAGCTGGGACCCCATCCCACCACTGCTCTAAAGAGGACTCTTGTGGGTGCCTGCACGCACAGACGTCCTGGAAACCCTTGCCAGTAAGCAGCTTCGCTGTCCTCCTGTCTGGTTTTCATTTGAGGTCGGTGGCCTCTCGCCAAATTTATTGTAAAACATTCATTTTAATAAGTGGCTCATATTATTTTTTTTAAAAAACCCAGCCTGGTTAACTGTTTCCAGGTTAAAGCAGAGCTGTGCATGGCGGGGACAGTGGGAATGGAAGAAATCAAACGGATGGTGGGGACAGGACAGCAGGCAGGTTGCTGGGGGCAGGTGCCAGCCACAGGCAGGACACCAGGTGACACCTTGGGGATGCCAGGGTAGGGACAGCTGCATCAAGGTCCCTCTTCTACAAGCCCAGTTGAGCTGAGACCCTCATCCTCATCACCCCAAGCCTTCATCCCCTTTGGGTCCCCAGGAGCCCAAGCACCATCTTGCCACACTGGGGACCATGATCCCAGCACCCAGCTGGCCGAGGCCCCAAAAACGAGCCAGGAGCAAAGTCAGGGACATGGTGGCACTGGTGGTTGGGGTCCCAAGGTGTGGGTCAGGGACCTCCAGGTACTCTTATATAAATCCCATTAAAACTTAACCCCCAACGGGTGACCAACCAGGTTGTGCTGAACATGCAAAGGCCTTCGCAAAATGGACACTGCCTGGTAGTTTAGTTTCAACATTTGTTTTAAGCTTTATAAACCTCTAATACTAATAGAAATGCTTCAGTGTCTTTTAATTTAAATGAAAACAGTTATTTTTTTAATTTAAAAATGCCCCTGAGGTATTTACAACCCTCAAATTACAGCCATGTGGCCAGCCCAGCTGAGAAAGTGAAATTTGTGAGGAAGGAGTGTGGTGGCCACCCTGGCCTGAGCCTAGCCCAGCACGGCCCCGAGCAGCACTGTGCCAGTGGCCATCCCCACATAACCCATGTCCCCTCCACAGCACCCTACAGATGGACTCTGCTTCACGCCTTTTCTGGGGGCACAGGATCCCAGTTCACAGGGCAACCAGTTCCCCACACTGCCAGCCACGGGTGTCCCCAGCAGGACAGCATCCTGCCTTCCTTCTCTCCTTCCCTTTTTGTCCTTCCCTCTCCCTTCCCTCCCTTCCTCCTCTCTTTCCCTCTCCTGGACCTACATGAGGCTGCTGCGGGCAAAGGCAGGAGCAGCCCTGCCACACCAGTGGGTTTGGTGATAGAGCTGCCCCTGCCCATTATCCCACCCCACACCCTCCTCAGTCATGCTGCTGCCGGACCAGGCTTTTTGCTCCCCATTGCCCACCCAGCACTGTGTGTGGGGTCCCCTGTGTGCTCCCCTGCAGCATCAATGCTATTCCTACCCCCAACACCACCCCCACCCCCAGCCCCTGCGATGCCCTGCACAGCTCAGGGTGCAATGTGACACACACACACACTGCAGTGCACTGGGCAGCTTGAGGTGCAGTGCAGTACCCCCACCTAACAATGACCCACTTGACCTAGGATACGATGCAATTCCCCTGCATGACCCAGGGTACAATGCAACACTCCCTCCCCCTGCAATGCCCTGCACAGCGTGGGGTGCAATGAAGCTCCCCCCATCCACATAGTGCGTTGCTCTGTACAACTCGGGGTGCAGTGTGGCCCCCAACCCACCCAAGCAATGTGCCACATGGCCTGTGGTACAATGCAGTCCCTCTGCATGACTTGGGGTGCAATGTGGTCCCCACACACACACACACTGCGATGCCCTGCACAGCTCCAGGTGCAGCACAACCCAGCCCCACCAATGCTCTGCACAACTTGGGGTGCAGCCCACAGCCCAGAGCAGCACACCCTGCCGCACCAGCCCTGCTGTTCCAGCTCCGTCGCCG
>JAVJGJ010000062.1:13554130-13575698 GCA_035590215.1 Microhierax caerulescens | reverse complement strand
CCCCATCCCCGCCCCCGCAGTCTGGATTTCCACACACCCCCCCCCGCCCCCCCCCCCCGAGCCTGGGCACGGCGCTCCCCAGCACACTATGCCTCACCCCCCTGCTCCGAATGGCAGGCACGCAGCGAGGTTGCATTCCCTCCTATACTTCTTGCTGCTGGGCATCCATGGGAGGCAGTGAGGAGGTGTCTGCAGGGGGAAACGTGCCACAGACCTGCTCCAGCCCCTGCCTGCAATACCCCTCCTCTGGTGAATTTGCTCAGGACTCTGACCACGCTGCTGGTGGTGCCATGAACCCCCTGGAGCAGCTCAGGAGCAGCCCTTGTGGGCGCCACGTGGCTTTCACAGGCATTGGGACCCTGACAAGACCTTTCCAAGCATGCCATCTGACCCACCTCCTTGTAGCCCCCATGAGGGGGCACATTCACCCTCTCCCACTTTGGGGGGCAGCCCCCTATCACTGGGCACCAAGCCCTCCTCCCCCTGGCATCACAACTACTGATTTGCTGAAGCAGTTGCCTTCCCCAAGCAGGGAGGTGATGGCAGACAGGGGTCTCCATCAACCAAGGGGGGATTTTTGGCAATGCCAGCCCCTGGGAGAGGCTGCTGGCTCCTGTGTCCTGGGTGTGCGAAGCATGGGGGTCTGGGGGCTCTCTGGGCAGGCAGCTCATGATCAAAGCACTGAGCACAGCCTGGGGCTGGGGGGAGGCAGGTGGCGTGAGATGAAATGGAGCAAAGTTCTCTGAGTTCGGACACGGGAGTTGGAAAGGATTCGACGGCAGCTTGGAAAAGGAGGAGGAGAGGGCCGGGAGCAGCAGCGTTCAGCAGAAAGGACTGTCCTGATGGGATGGCAGCCTGAACGCCGGCCAGGACCCCCCCCCTTCCCAAGGCTGTTTAAAAGCCCCAGACCTCTCCAAGCCCTTTAATTGGTGCTTTAAAAAACTTCCTTGTTCCTTGACACGGTGAGGTTTGCGTTTCATGCCCAAAATGACTCAATTCCCCCTCTCCGCTCCCCTACCCCATCCCTGAAAAAAAAAAAAAAAAAAATCTCCTTTGAAACGTTTGCTAGAAGCCAGCTCCGTCCCCCTCCCCGCCAGCCCCGGTAGCCCCCAGCCCTCACCCCACCAGCCTCTTGTGTGTATTCTTGTTCTCCCCTAATAATCCACATCCCAGCTGCCTCCCTCTGCTTTCGCCCTCCTCCTCCCTGCCTCTCTCGCTCCCTCTTTCTCTCTCCTCCCCCCTTCCTCCCCCTTTCCATAACTCAAAAGCTTGTCAGGCTGGTTCCAGACTGCTGGCGCCAGGCTTCACTCCAGGAAAAAAATAAAGCAAAAGAGAAAGGCATGCAAGGCAAAACAGCCCCGCCACATGAACACACATCAAACCAGCCCTTTATCTCCCCGGAATGCTCTCCCCACTGCAGAGCTCCCTATCCTGGCCCAACTGACGTGTGCTCGCCATCCCTGTAACCCTAATGCAGCAGCACCAGGCTGCAAGCACACACGCCCTGGCAGAGAAAAGCGAAGGAGCAAATACAAGATCTATTATTTATAAGTGTTATCAATTATTTAGAGCCTTGGCGCGGGGAAGGGGTGGGGAGAGGAGGCCATGGCGGAGGCAGCTTTTACCCCGGCAATTCAGGCGAGAGGCTTCTGGCCAGACCCACCTCCCTGCTGCCCCTAGCTCCTGCTCACTGGTAGGGGGGTGATGGAGTGTTTCCAACACTGCCCCTTGCATCCCACTGCACCAAAACAGGGTTATTTCTTACCCTGACTCTTCCTGCCTTCAACAGAGCAGGGCTTCTCCCCACAGTGAGCCCCAATATTCAGCTGTAGAAGCATCCCAGTCCTGGCACCCTCGGGGGCATCAGACCCGGTGCCCAAGTGAGGGCTGCACACCCCACGTGCAGGGTGGCCAGCTCTCACACATGGGGACCCAGCACCCTGCCTTCTGGCTCAGGGGACCCCTCAGCCCTCCAATAATGCAAATTTTAGTATCAATATGCACTTTCTCAGGCACTTCCAACAGTTGCTTTCTAGGTTTGCCAGTGCATGCCTCCATGCCACCTCTCCTCGCAGCCTGGAGGATGCGTCACACCACTCAGCACCACCCCCACACAGCAGCAGTGGCCAGCACAGTGCTCTGGAGCCCCAGGTCACCCTCACATTCAGCTGTCCCTGATGGAGCCGTGTTGGTGCAGGGCAGGAGGGGGATGATGTCCATTGCTCTCTCTCCAACTTCTGGAGGTTTCAGGTCAGTCTTAACCCCAAAAGGTCAAACCCAAGACCCAGCCCAGGCCGCAGGAGGAAGACTACACAGACTACACAGACCTTTCCAGCTGTTTTCTCTTGGATTTTGGAGCAAACCCCAGCCCACCGTGTTTGTGATGCTGCTGGCAGAAGGTCCTGGTCACCAGGCAGGTGACACACTACAGCCCTGTGCTGATGGACACGGGTTTGTCCATGGGCCATTGCTGCAGTCTCGCAGATGGCTACCACAGCCTCCCCGTGAGGTAGCTGCCTTTCAGCAGCAGATCGCACTGAAGTAGCTACAGTGGGAACGTGTGATGAAGTGGGTGTGCTAAGAAGATTTTTTTTGGCAGACTTTGGGATGACTTTATTGCTCACAAGTTCTCAAGTCATGGCTGAGTAACACACTCATCGCATGTCTGGAACAACGACGACAAAAAAATCCCTTACTCCAGCACAAAACAAATAGCCTGGACAAAGCATGTTTGCTTTGCTCCCCTTCCCCACTCCAGCTTTGCGTGGCCAGGGGCTGCAAGGCTCCCACGTGGGCTGCAGGCAGCCGCTGCCAATGAACCTGATATTTCCCCCTGCACTCTGGGAAGAGAGATGGGCAGCAGCTCCCACCAGATGTACGCAGGAGCATCAGCCCCGTTCCCAGACTTTCCCCAGTGGGACTGCTTCCATGCCAGTGGGCCATGTACCTGAAGCACAGCAGCATCATCTGCTCTGATAGGATCTCTGGGAAACAACTTTAATTTGGGTAGCTGCTGAGCCCAGACTTCTACAGCGGAAGGTGGAATCTCAGCCTGCCATGGTCTGAAATGTTTTCTTCTAAGGACCAAGGGTTGTGCCCTGCAGCACCACATCTCCAGCCAAGTGGTATGAAAGCTCCTGGGCTGGGTCATGTGAGACCCTCAGATGCACCATGGAGGATAAATTTCTGCTAAGTGGTTTGGATGCTTCTGGGTGCCAAGAGCCCTACTGGTTAAGGACAGAAGCATTCCCACCTCCAGTGCCTTCAAATCTGAGACACCAGTAGCTGCTCTTGAAAAGCAACCGATGGATTTCAAACCTGGAAGAAAAAAAATGTGCTGTCCTCTGCTCCAACAGAGTCAACAGGGGCTGATCAAATCCCTGTGGCAGCTCAGAGGGATCAAGAAGTAGTAACTACCTGCTTAAGCCCATGGGTGCAAAGAAAGCACTCTTCTTCCCAGGTAGGGAAATGAAGGTGAAGAAGGACAAAGTGACTTCCCCAAGGTCACCTGGGAAAAGTTGCTGGAGAGCTGGGAACAGACCCCAGGTCCAGGGTTTCTGCTGTGCAGCTCCCAAGTGTTCCCATCCACCCTGACCTACCCTGGGTCGACCACAGCCCTCCCACAGCCTCACAGGTGCCACAGAGCCCCTTCTGAATGTCCCTCCACTGGAGAGAGAAGGTCAGGAGCATTAAACCCTCCAGATGTTGGCTTTTGGGTGCCAACAGCTTCACAAGCACCTCTCTATCCCCAAAGGGAGACCTCAACTAGGATGGAAAAATCTTTCCCTTGAGTAAAGAAAGAGTAGGAGCTGCTCTCTGCTGTTTACTGTCCCAGTTCTCCCACACCAAAGGCTAAGGACAGATAAGAACTAGTTGGAAGAAGTGGGAAAGAACCAAAATTATTAATCCCATTCCATTTTAATGGGTACAAAGGGGATGTTTTTGTAGATTTTCTACTACATTTTCCTTTTTTTTATTTTGAAAAATGATATTCCAGAAAAAAACAGTCCATATAGTTGCTGTTCCTCTTCCTGAAAGAGCATATCTTGGGGAGGAAAACAGGGCAGCTTAGAGGAGGAAGAAATTTCACTGAAGATTGAGGAGGAGAGCAGGACAGAAAGAACCCTTCATTTAGAAATGTCACAGGCAGTTTTGCAAAGAAGAGAAAAATCCCATTATGTTGAGAATTTTTCACGAAAACTTTGCATGAATTTGTTTTTTAAAGGCTGGGATTTTTCCAGCTAAAAATAAAACTCCACATGCAAGAAAAAAAAAAAAGTCAGCCATCCCTGGGTACAGCTGAGAGCGCTTGAAGGGACAGCAGCTACCCTGGGACGGCTTGTGCCGCTTCTCAACAGGCGGCCCTGATCGTGGTGACACACTGGCTCTCACTATGTGCCAGGGAAGGTTGGAAGGACACGATCTGTCCTGCGCTGCCTTCAAACAAACGCGCGGAGTTGGGTCAGCCATGCACCATGGCAGAGCTGCAGCGAGCCAGAGCTGACGACCATCAGACAGGCATGCTTCCCTGCAGCCAGCTCCTGGCACATGGGGACGTGGATGCCTGAGAGCATCCCTGGCTGCACAAGGCTCCTGGGCAAGGTCCAGAACTACCCAGCTGGGTGCATTTGCTGCAGTCCCTGATGGACACCTCTGGAGCCCCAGTCTGCGGGGGGTGATCCCTGACCCAGCCCCTTCCCCCAGCCCATCCTGGGGGGAAAAGTGGGAAGCGGCAATGCCACTGGGACAGAGCACATGGGTGCTGCAGCTGGTCCCAGCTGTATCCTTTTCCCATTTCCCTTCCATGCATGCAGCCAGGCTCCCCTCCCCGCTGAGGTCAGCTCCGGCTATTCTCTCCTCCGTTTCCCCTGCTCCTGCCATGCACTTCCCATCTCCCTTTGATATTTCACCTTTGCTGCGTCATTCCCCATGGGCTGTTTTGGGGCTTGGGTTCACATGGACGTACTGTACGCCGCTGTTGTTAAAGAGCCTCGCCTCGCTGTTGGGGACTGCCTGTGCTGCGGAGCACATGAAGTAACCCGGCTCACACAGATAAGCGTTCAGCTGAACAAGCACAAGCCTAAAAGCTGAGCTTGCATCAACGGCCTTGAGCAGCACAAGACTAAGAGGGGAAACACCATGAAAAATAATGAGGAACTGGGAGGAAACAGACTGGGTGAAACAGAGACCCTTTCCAGCAGAGATGGCTATATCCAGAGGTCTACGCGTAGTGCTGGCTTAACCAAAGCTGAGCAGGACCTGGGGCAGGCAGAGGACCTGTCTTATGTGGCAGCTACCCACTGCCCCATGCTGCTAAATCAAGGAAAACCCCGATTTTTCACGTAGAGGCAGATCTCTCCTGGGTATAACAGATGGGACGACTGAGCACCCACTCAGCTGACACCGGGAGCGGCACTTTGCTGCAGCACGAGCAAAACCCCCAGTGGGGTTGTGAGAGCAGCTTCCTTGTGTTCCCACAGAGCCCCAGTGCAATGCTGAAGAGAGCAGCTGTGCTCCTCCCCAGGCGGGGTGACCACCACGCTCACACGTGCCCCATTTTGGCCAATCCTCCTTTCCAGCGAGGAGCATCAATGCTGAACAAAACCTGTGACTGGCCCCCAGCGCTGCCTGCCTGTGCTCCCCAGGTGGCATCGGGCCAAACCCCTTAACAAAAGAGGAATGCAAGGAGAGCACTCACTAACTCCGTGGTAGGTTCCCCTCGACAGAACCCAGCAAGGAGCACCATTCCCTGCCAGAGCAGAGCCAGGCTGGCAGCACGAGATGCACCTCCATTGGGGCAGCTGCGGTGACAGGGTCACTTTGAGCTGCCCGGACCCACCGTGTCCCCAGGACACCGCTCCAGCTCTTTGCCACCAACAACGGACATCTGCTGGCGACCTCCTGGACACAGGCTACAGCCAAGCCCGACAGCGAGAGGAGATGCTCTGTGTGTGGGCTGCTCCCTGTGGTTTTAGGGAGGAGGTGGGGGGAACCTCATGACATGAGAGCCTGAAAGAGAGGCCTGATCCTGGGCTTACAGATTTTTGCTTGTTTCGATGGCAATTGCTGACAAATGCTCACAAGTAGTACATTTCTTTGGAGGAGTACAAGCTTTTTGAGACAGGAGAGCTAAAGGAAGGGCTACACACCCTCTCCCCTATGCTCCCCTGCCCAGCTGCTCCTTTCAGCAGAGGCTTGGCCAGCCCAGGTCACATCCCACCCCATTCCAGGGGTGCACCGCAGCCAGGGATCACAGACTGTCCCATCCTGCTCTGCAGGCGGTTCCTGATGCAGAGCCGTGCTGTGAGGGTATAGGTGAGACCCTGAGTGCTTGCTTTGCCAAATGGCTTTAAAGCTTCCCCATCCCCTCAGACTGCATCACCTCTGCCACTGCCCAGGGAGGAACTAGGATGTCCCTAAGCTGTCCCCTCCTACTTCCTTTCCAAGCAGTACGCTCTCACAGGGTCATGGATGTGCTCCCAAACCTTCACAGACAGCTCTCATTGCTCGAGGTCTCTACTGGATATCATTCATAGGGGAAACAAAGCTTTCAGTTCATGGATGCTCAGGACAGGGTTGATGCCTTCAAACACTGGCACAACCATCTCAGCCTGGACCTTAGGCATCCTTCAGGAGTGAGGAGGGGGCTGAGAGATGTAGAAGAAAATAGTCCACAAAGGGATCCACAATCACTCACGGACTTGGCTGTTCCATAACCCAAACCCAGCTATGGACGGTGACAGTCTCGTAGCCTATTGCAAGGGGAAGCAGGGAACAGGCACCATTTTCTCAATGGTGCCTGACCAATGAGACTGACACCATCAGTCTCAAAAATAGAGTGTTCAGGTGACTCACAGGGATTCTTGGCTCTCTCCTGGAGGCCTTGCATTCATTCAGTCTTCCTTTCTTTTGCCATGTTCGATAACCTGAAATATTAGTCAGCCAGACTGAATCTGCAGGTTTTACTCACCACTTCCAAAGGAAAGTACAACTAAAAAATACCCCGAAACAATGTGATCAGCCCAAGCATTCAGAGCTTCTGAAGATTTCCAGACCCTGGAAAAACCAGGGAACAGCCTTTACAATAATGAGATTTGCAAGGGGAAAAAGAAAAAAGAAACCAGTTGGCTTGCTTTTATTTCCCTGTTGGTTTTTGAGCCTGTGGACCACTCTGACGTCATGCTGCTAAGCTTGCCTCTGCAACCATGAGGTAAGAAACCCTTAAACCAGCAGCCCCTCCCGCCAGCACTCTGTAATCACACAGCTTCAAAAAAAAGGGAGGAAGAAGGAACTGCTGGGAGCCGAGGGAAATCTTCGGAGGTTTGGAGGACCTCTCACAGCACCAAGAGGAGCATCAGTGGGCAACTCAGAGCAAGCAGCGCCCTTGAAAGCAAATCTCCACCCACAGGGTGACAGAAAGCTGGGGACATGGGGCTTTGGAGCAGGGCTGCGAACATCGCCAGCATGGCTGTGGTGTGTGGCTGGCTCACTCTTGGCAATCAAGGATGGTCCCAGGAAAGTGAAAAGATATCCAGCACATATTAGCAATTTTTCTCTGCTCCCAGAGGAAGCATGTCAATTGGAAGCCATTTTCTGCATAAATAGTCCTTTCCTGCCGTTTCACACAGACTCAAGACTAAAATAATTTCCTAGGCTTGAGGAGGCCTACCCACAGCTTCCTAGATGGATGCACAGAGCTCCACCTTGAGCAAGAGGCCAAAGACATCCCCAAAATCCTGCCCAGAGCCTACCCAGCTCATCCAAAGCAGAGGTTTTACATCCCCTCCCCAGCAGCACTTGTGCCAACTTCCAACAGCTTCAATGCATTACTCCTCCCTAGCACTTTCCTTTGGGGGGTCTCAAAGCCCTCTACAACCTTGGGTTCATTCACCCTCCACACACACCCTAGAAGGCAGCATGACCCCAAACCACTGCTCAACACACAGTGAGGAGTAGCTTGCTCAAAGACCCAGGCAGTGCACACTGGCAGATAAACCAGTCTTCAGCCCTCGAGGGACTGGTGCGCAAGGGGAACAGCAGAGATGGTGACAGTCAAGTGGCAAGGGCTCTCCCACCCCACACCAATGTAAGATTGTTATCTGCTCTGAAGCAGGGAGTTGGTGATTGGAACAGGTCCCTGTCCATAGCAGGACATGGAGGCTCCCTCAAGGGCCCATGCAGCAGTGCTTTGGGGGTTGCAGGGGAGAGCTGCAGTGCTGCAGAACTAGCACTGCCCAGGGCAAGTGCTGTGACAGGTCCCCCTTCCACCCTCCCCAGTTCTGCAGCCCAGCACAGGGTCCCACCAGCCAACAGGCAGCTGGAGGGGTCCCTGCCTGAACTGCTGCTGGCTCTGCTGCCAGCCCCCCTTGGCCACATTGCCTAGGCTGGGACAGGCTGAGCCTGTACAGCACAGCCCCCAGTCTGCATCCAGTGGCCTTGGCCACAAAACCACTTGAAAACCATGACCATGGTGGTGAAAACCACCATGTACGTGGTCTGACCATCCTCAGAAGAGCCCTTGCCCTGTACTCCAAAGCCATGCAGCCCACGGACATTGCGTGATGAGCTGCTGTCCTTGAGTTTAGGGCAGGGAGGAAAGAAGGAGTATTTGGAAAAGTCTCTGACGCTGCTCAGGGGATGAAGGCAGAGGGACTGCAGCGCTCTGGAACTGGAAACGGGCAGGACACAGTTAACGCCTGGTTCCTCGTGCAGGATCAGAAGGAACTTGGCTTCCTATTTCTAAGTGTGGGATGTTGCAAGAGGACAAGGAGCCCTGAACCCCAGCAGCATGCGTTCCCCAACCATGATGTGCCCTGGCTCACAGCTGCGCCACCGAGGGCAGAAACCGCCTTCTCGGCACAGAGGGCGGCACGGGCGAAGGACGCTGCCGCCATGCCCAGAGACACCAGAGAACCAGCGAAACGCTGGGGCCGTGCCGACTCCAGAATGGCATCAAGATACCGAAATTGAATAAATGACAGTCGAGCAGCTGGAGACTGCGGGCAAAAGGGCCCCACGCGTGGTGTGGAGCTGGGGGCTTCGCACCGCCTGGCTCCCCTGCTTTTGAAAGCAAATACAAAGGCTGGGCTCCCCCAGCCCTGGCTGATGCTCGACCTCTCCGTTGTCCTCGCTGCACGCCTGTCCCAGTTCCAGCAGCCGGTTGCTACAGCAACTGAGCTCTGACTAATCATTTGCGCAATGACCTTTTTTCCCCCCAGAGAGAGGGAGGGAGGGAGATGGAGAGGAGGGAGGGAGGGGAGGAGAGGCAAAGCAAGCGGAGGTTAGCAAGAAAAAGCAGCCAGGAAGAATGTGGGTTTTTTTAGGCAATGCAAGATTTTCAGGGGGGTGGGAGTCAGAGGGGATGCATGTGGCAGGAGTGGGAGAGGAAAGCGGGTGTTGAATGGGTCCCCCCCTCCAGCTCTATGCTTGAGGAAGGATGGATGGGGGCAAAGCCAGTGGTTAGTGAGCAAAGCACCTTGCTGGACCATTCCCATGGGCAAGGGGGTGGGGGGACTCCAAACTGGGCTGACATCGCAGCCCTCCTCCTCCTCTCCCCACCCCACACTGACGCTGGCCACCGCTGAAGGGCCAGAAGTCAAGAATTTGGCTCTCTCTCATCACTGAGTGCCTGCAAAAGGCTGGCCGGCCCCAGGTCAGCCCGGCTCGAACACCCCAAACACAAAACCTCACAGACAGGTGGTGTTTGGGGAAGCTGCAACAGGGCTGAGCTGAGCTAAAAAATCCCCTGTCAGCATTACACCAAGAGGGAGCATGGCTGGACACTGCTGAGCCATGAGAACCAGCTCAGGAAGAAACCTGAGCCCAGCTTCTGTGGCTCCAGGGGTGTTTCTGGGAGGGCTGTGCTCCCACCTCTACTGCCTTCAGCCAAGCAAGACCAGGGTCAAGTCTGGCTCCAGCTCCAAAACAGAGTAAATAATGCAAAAGCCTTATTTTCTTATGAGCACACATGAGATCACATCTTACTGACTCGGTAGGAGAAAACAGGTTAGAGGTTGCACGTTGCTCCTCATGTCAGTTGGCACTTAAAAAACAGAAGCTGGTGAAACCCAAAAAGCAGTGGCAAGGAGGTCCTCCTTGTCAAGGGCTGGATGGTTGCGCTGCCAGGCTCAAGTTTTCACAGCAAAAGGATTTGGGCTTTTCTCCAATTGGATCAGAAAACAGTCTCATCTGACCTTGATCAACTACAAAGTACTAAGCTGACTGAGATGGACAATAACAGAGATCCCTGGTGACCGAGAACAGAAATCTATGGAGTGTCACAGAAGAATGGGTTAGCCATTTAGAAAGAAAAGGAAGTTCGAAGAAACCAAAATGTTTTTGTGGACAGATACTCCACAACAGAGCCTGACAAACTGCCGGGCTGTTGTGTGAATGAGAGGGGGAGGAGGAGGAGGAGGGGGAGAAGGAGGACTTGGTGTGACTAACAAGCAAACGAGCTGTATTCTGAATGGTGCTGAGTGCGCACTCCCCACATACAACTCCTGCTGACACATGCTGGAGCTCAGGACGGGGGAGCTCCTGTTGGGTAAAAAAGATAAAGTCTCATTCATGGAGGTGTTAATGGTGGCCTTGGCTGCTCTGTCCTTGCCCTGTCTTTCTGCACCAAAGATGGGCCCTTTCCTTAGGGCAGCTCAGACAAAGTCCTTGCTCCAAACACCTCCAAAAGGTCCTGAAGCCAACCTTCCTCTTTCAGCTTACCACGCTTCCCTCTGCCCATCAGAATAAGACAAAGGACAGGACATTCCTAGCAGGCATTCCTCAGCTAGTTTGTAAAGCTAGAAAATGTAAAGCAAGACTTGCAAGATCATCTGCGATTTATGTAAGGCACATAGAGTCCAGGGCTGCAAGAAATACTCTGCATGCAGTGGGCACCTAACACACTTATTTTATCAGCACGATTTGGCATCTACAGAAATTCCCACCACAGCATCTGATCCTGAACTTGGAGAAACAACCAAGAGGGTTTGCATCACGCCCAGAGCAGTGCTTATGCTACACAGGGCATTGCAGGCAGCCATGGCTTGCTCTGCTTGAGCTTGAGCCGATCAAAGCCATGTCAAGCCCAATGTAAGTGCTGCTGACCAGCAAGATATATTAACTCAGGCTTGGCACTAATGGCCGTGGTCACAGGGCTTGCAGATCCAGCCCAAGCGCACGCCTGCCTCAGATCCACCTTGCAGATGAACCTGGGGCTGCAGTAAGTCTGAAACACAGTATGTAGAAATAAAACTGCTTTCCACCTCTTTTTGGTTAATTCGCTCTGCAGCTTGCAGAGCTCCACCAAGGACAATTATTTTCAGCATGTGCCGTGCATGAATGCTGCAAGCAAGACAGAGCTGGAGTTTCATCATAGCCCAGCTTTGTGTGCAGAGTGAAGGGGGGGGGGAAGGCAGAAAAAAAAAAAAAAAAAAAAAAAAAAACAACAAAAGGACCTTGGAACGGGAGGCCCCCCCAGCCTCACCCTGATCCCAAGGAGGCTCTGCTCTGCTCTTGCTCAACCCGACACTGAGAATGAGGAAGCACAGGAGACAGGCGGGGGAGGCGGAGGAACGGTCAAGCTGAAGACAAACAGCTTCTAAGCCGGGCAGCTTGGAAGGGTTCACAAGTGAGCAGGCACAGGAGCAAAGAGCGGGCTGTGTCCTGCGCCGGAGCCCCCATCCCCATCCAGGCTGGGGTCTCAGTAGCCCTCACTCCGGAGGGAGCCCTGGGTTTTGATAACCTGAGTCCAGGTCTTAAAAGGAGATGGTCTCCAGCACCCAGATCTGCCAGACACCACTGCAACTGCCAGCTCCGACCTCGCATACCCAGGCTGTGGCCGGTGATGGCTGAGCACCCGGTGCAGCCCAGGTGCCTGCGTGGCACACAGCGGCAGCGGAGCCCTTGGCAGGCAGAGCCGTGCCGAGCCGTGCCGAGCTGGCCGCAGCCAGCCAGCTCCCTCCTGCTCAGTTAGAGCTGGCTTTCAGCACAGTCAGTAGCTCAGCAGCTCGCCTCTGCACTCTGCAATGCAAGGAACTGCAACACCACGTTTGGTACAAACAGGAGTTCACATAAAAAATTAAACTTCAACCAGGTGCAAGATATTCCAGGTGGCTCCACGTGCTCATGGCTGGCCCTCTTCTATCCCAACATCCCAAAGCCCTCGCTGCTCTGGGAACTGCATGCCTTACCTCCCCTCACCCTATGGGCTGATGACTACTGTCACGTTCTCTGTCCTGCTGTCCCCATCATGCACGCAGGCTGGTCTGTTCTCCTCATCATGCCATGACAAAGGAAGTAATCCTGCTGAAGGGAGCCCAGCATCTGCACAGCCCCACTGGTGACAGACCAAGACCCCAACATAACATTCTCCTAATGATTTGCCTTCTACCTCAGTAGGCCAGCAAGGAGGTACCTTGACCTCATCCCTCTTACAGCAAAGGCCGTTGTAGCAGAGACAAGAAGGGAAACACTCGGGGCCAAGGAGGGCAGACAACCAGGCAGAGGAGATGGACCCACTTATTTAAATTTCTTTATGACAAGCAATATTAGCAGTACCCCAGCAGTGTTACTGCTCACGAGGGACAGTCAGGCAACTGCAACGTAGATGCAGCACTTAGGGTCACAGACACGGTTTACTGGTGGACTTGACAGTCCTGGGTTAATTGTTGGACTTGATAATCTTGAAGATTTTTGCCAACCTAAACAATTCTATGATTTTATGATTCTATGACCTATCAGTTTAGGATGACCCCACAGTGCAAAGAGGCTGCCCAGCCCTCAGGCAGGGCTGTCCCCAAGCACTACCAGGGATGGAGGCACAATGCATCTTGCCAGCCAGCCACCTGGAATCCCACCCGGCTGGTAGCCCTCCCCCCATGCAACACAGTCAGCCCATGCAGTGCAAGGACCCAGGAAGAAACATGGCTTAGGTGGAAAGGAGTGAACGCATAAGGCTGAGGGACATATCTGTTCAATTTCTGTTAAAACCACCTTGAAATGACCCAGTGCAGGGCATGTGTGGAATATCGCTACAGGGGTTCACAGCACTGTACCTCAGAAGTAATGGTCTGTAAGGCAAATGACCCACCTCTTCTTGAATCTCTCTGGGTCCACCAGCAAATGAGAACAAAGACTGAGATACATCAGCTTGATTGCCAGGTTCCTGGTGGTCCACAACAGTGGTTACCCACAGGGAGGGAGCAGTTTGGGGGTCACCACATCCCCCTGAACATGTGCTACCTCAGATGCCCACCTCCCCGGCAGCCCAGTGTGAGTGAGTTACGGCAGGAGGGAAATAAGAGGTTCCCTTCTCAGGAAGGGAAGGGCCATTGCTGGGCTTGGTGAAACACATCCCAAGAGAAAGTGTTTGCTGTTTCCCAAGAGAAGTGGGAGAGCTGGACCAGCCCTTCAGGAATGCCAGAAAGGCAATGAAACCTAGAGAGAGACCAGACAGGAGAGTGAAAACCCAGCAAACCCTGGGGAAAACGGAGTTTTCTTTCCCTTCTGCAAAGCCATTGCAAGGCAAGAGCTAGGGCGAGGAAGCTTTCGCCCCCCTGCCCAGGCCAGGCAGCAGCAAAGCCCACCAGAGGACGTGCCACGGGAAGGCAGGTGAGTGCTGGGCCCTGTGCAATCGCCTATAGCAAATGGCAATTCCAGTAAGTTTACACCCAGCTTTTGCTGGTGTAAAACTTGCATTTGGTCCCAGAGGTGTTTCACATTGAGAGCATCCCTGGAAGGGAAGATCCACTGCCAAAGGAACGAGAGCTCCGCCTGCCTGGATTTCAGAGGGGAAGGCAGGTTTGTTTGCACTTCCAATTTGGCTGGGAAACTGGAAAAATACAGGCCTGAGAAACCAGGTCCCCCCAGCCCATTGCCTCCCCCAAAATCTGCCAGTCTCCAACCCAGAAAAATGCTGGGCCAGCACCAGTGGGACCTGTGCTCTGCAGCAGGAGACTGGGGACCTTTAGACATGTGGCAGTGGCTCTGCAGTGGGCAGG
Organism: Microhierax caerulescens; assembly: GCA_035590215.1. Classification (NCBI taxonomy): domain Eukaryota; kingdom Metazoa; phylum Chordata; class Aves; order Falconiformes; family Falconidae; genus Microhierax; species Microhierax caerulescens. The sequence continues at coordinate 13,561,701 of JAVJGJ010000062.1, read as the reverse complement.
GATCAGGGGAAGCTTTTGGAAATGGGGCTGAGGGAAGAGCAAAGGTGCCAGGATGGGGCTTAGGGGCACCAGCCCAACACCTGTGTCCACCACTGAGTCACCCACAGGACCCAACAAGGAGCGAGCCCCTCGGACCAACAGCACTGGGTTTAAATAAATAAAATTCTGCTGAAGGGAGGGGGGGGGAAGGGGGAGAGGAATAAAAGATGTGTCTCTCTAGCACCTCCTCCTCTCCCAGAAACCTGTGTGCTATGCAAATATACGCAAATGAGGAATGGAAAGGGGGATAAAACTGGCTCTCTAAACCAGCATGGTTTTAGACTGGGAAGCGTTGGAGGCAGCTTGCTGGAAAGTTGAGGCAGAAATAGCTGTGCCATGAGAGGGATGAGCAATGACGACTGGAGGGTATGTGTCCCAAAACACCTTTGGTGGTGGGATCAGCTCCCACAGCACCAGCTAAATGCAGCACTGAACTTCCCTCTCAGCAGCCTGGTTCAGCAGCTGGTCTTAAAGAACTCCCCAAATCCCCCTTCCCTCCAGCCCAGGGCTGGGGTGGAGGGGGAAGGAGAAAACTTGCTTTGCTGCTCTTTACAATTCCTCCTGCGATTTCTAGTAAGGGATGGCAAAAAGCACTGCAGTGTATGGAAATCCAGGCAGCTCGGACCAAAGCAGGGGAGAGCTGACATGGGCAGCCTGGGACTATGCTCCCCAGGGTGGGCACTTTCCCTGGGGACTGCTTAAGGAGTGACATCTTTCTTACATGAAGAATGGGATCGTACAAATTCCAGCTCGTTTGTTCCAGGCAATTTATCCACCCAAGTATTGCCTTGTTCGGTAACATTTTCTCAAGGGGTTTCTGCAGAGAAGCAGGTGAAATCTAGAAAGTCTGAAGGCTTCAGGGTGTAAACACCATTTGCCTGAGCGATGCTGCTCACGTTGATAGTCAATGCCTGAGCATTTTTTGCTCAGAAACAGGAGGATTTTTTTTTGTGTTAAACACACTCTGCTCAAGAACAGACCTGGCTGGAGCAAAAGCTGCTTTCTTGCCTCCTGACCCAGTGCAGGATTTTTACAGAAGTAGCTCAGATGCTCTGAGCTCAATGGAAAGTTCAGGATGGACTGCCAAAGTCATGCGCAGCCCTGGACCACAGCAGCCCTGCTTCAGGCAGCTGGCGGTTTCCATCAGCATCACTGGGATGTGGTTAGAAAGCACTGCAGTTGCAGGAGGCAACATTCAAAACCCACCCCAGGCACTGGAGATCGAGGGAGAGGACAGGGGAGCGGAGATGGGATGATACCAACACCATTCTTTATGCACCTTGAGACCAAAGGTGTGACACAGGGGTCTACTTCATATCTCAGTGCAACACGGGAGGAGCAGGGTATCTGCAAAAGGCACTAGAAAGAACTCAACACTCAACTGCTTTCTGGTTTGAGTCTGTGCTAGATGAGCATCCCTTAAGGTCACCTCTCCAGTGCCTCTGCCACCATTTGCAACCTCAACTTCCCCCCAAGTAAGTCACGGCACTGTGTTCAAGACAGCTCCCACAGCCTTGGATCTCAATTTGCTTTGCATTTTGCTTTATCTGTCTCACTAAAGACAACCTCTAGCAACTCTGACACCAGTCTCTTACATGGCGGGTGTTTGCCTTTCCACCATTGGGTTGAGCAGACTGTCAGCAGTGACAGCCCATGTGCAAGGGTGCCACGCTGTCACTTAGCGGTGCTGAGCACAAAGCAGAGGCACCTTCTATCCGCATGCTGCTTGGCAGTCACTGCGGGGTTATCGAGGTATGTCTAGCCCTGTCCTGCACCCCAGAACTACCCTGGACAGATATTATGGCTTCAGCATCACACATCCTCGAGACAGAGGTTCATTATCTACTCGGCTGCAGTATCTTGCAGTCCAGGACCAGCACATCAGCTTTCCTGAACAGTACGTATAAATCTGGGCTATTCCTATGCCACAGATCCAGTTCCTTTCCTTTACCTGATCACAAGTCACCTTTACTTGACACAGGGATAAGTTTGAGCACCTTTCTTATTGGTGTTTCTTGGAGGCAAGAACGGAACATCTCTGGCTCTTCCCTGTCTTTTTCTGTGCTTTAATCTGCCCTTTTTACTGTATTTCCCCAACACCTCTCAGGGAGCTGCCCCGGCATTGGGACTCAGGCAGATGTGTCTGTTGGCACATGTACTTTCTCCAACCACAGCAGTGTTACACAAACCTTTGGAGCACACAACAGCCTGTGAGGACAGCATTTTGTGACTCTGTATTAGAAACACAGCCTTAGCCGACCTTCCTGAAGAGAGGTGCCGTGGATGGCAAGCCCAGGAGGTACCTGGCAAAGGGAGAGGAGCTGCTACTTGCCCGACCTCTTCCTGGTCCCTTTTCCAACTCCTGCTCCCAGCTGAGGGCTGCTTGTTTCTACCCCTGCCCACAGGTGGCAAAACCCTGTGAACCTGAAGAATAAAAGGTGCAGACTAGCTGGGATATCAAATTCTGTGATTAAGGATGGAGGCAATTTCTCCCCTTTCTGGGCTGATAGAGCAGGCAGTGGATGAGGACGGCTTTTTTGCGTGCTGCCAGCAGCTGCGATAGGCGCCTCTGTCGTCACCAAGCAGAGAGATTATTCTCTGGATCTCCCGGGCTGTTTATCAGGAACACTCATGACTGCAGCCACTAAACCAGCTTAAATACAAAAATTAAAAAATAAGGTAAAATTTTTATTCTCTAACCTCAGAAGGAGAGGGACTGGGAAAGGGGAGGTAAAAGCACCCAGGAGGCAAGTCGGGGTCTTAATAAAATAGCCACAGACGAAACAGGCTCTGAGCCACCACTGTGGGGACAGACATCCCTGGCTGGAGTGATGGAGCAGCAAAACCCGCTGGCAGGGGACCGAGGGAACCGCCTGGAGTGGGCAGCTGCCAGCCTCACCAGTGGACACATCGCTGGGAAGCTGGGACGAAGCTGGCAGCACTGCCCTGGTGCATCCCCCTGGCCCTGCCTTTGGCACCACAGGGCTGGGAGTGGTGGCTTCACACCTCAGCCAGGGCAGCCCTGCTTCAGCTCCTGAGGAAGAGCAGCAGAGCGATGCTCCCTCCCCGTGTGTAGTCAGGGAGGAAACAGCATGTGTTTGGGATAATAAATTGAACAAGAGTCTGGATCTGGGGACTGCATGGGAAGAAAAGGCATGAGGTCTGATTTCCTTGGGCATTCAGAGCCTTTGAAGATCAGAAAGCAGCTAAGTGCAAGGCAGGCTTTCAAGCTGCCAGTGCGGGTTAGTGGTGGGCCTAGGACTCCCCAGGGAGCAAGAGCTGTAGGATCCTGGCTCCACATTGGCTCCTGCCTCCCAGCTGCAGGAAGGTAGATGGGAACAGCTCTATCAACATCGCATGAACGTGCTCCTTGATGGGCCCTTAATTAGCACGCGGGTATAAGGTGGGGAGCACCAAGCTGCTCACTCAGGGCTGTCTGGGTGCTTGCTGGTTTTGGATGAGCCTGGCATGTCCCCCTGCTGCAACCCCCCCGCTCGACTTCTGTCCAGGCACCCCACTGTGCTGGGGATGGTCCCATCCCCTGGTATCAGGGGCATGATACCCAGGAGTGCCCTCTCTGGGCAGAGGGCTTCCTGCCCCACTTTGGAGGCAGAGTTGGGTCCTCCAAACCTCTTGCTACCTGAAATTCAGGACAAGCGAGACCCTTCCTGGGGTTTCTGGCAGGCAGGGAACATCCCAGCCACTAGCATGAAAGGTTAAGACCACTTTCCAATTAGAGAGGCAGGAGCCATCGCAATGAAGCTCTTTGGAGGGGATATTAATCAGGGCATCTTCCTCTCACGGAAATGCAAATCAGCAGAACGGAGACAGGAGTGATTAGAGCCAGAGAATAACAGGCACTTCGATCCCGGCTCCACAAGCAGCAAGAGCCACAAGGGTGCAGGAGAGATGCCCTGGGCTCCTGTGCCAGCCCCGGGACCCAGGTAGGGGGGGGAGCCAGGGACTCATGGTCTCCACCAGAGAATATTCAGCACTGGGTTTTCAGGTCAATGCTAGTACCAAGGGAACTGCAGCAGTTACAGCAAACCAGTCCCCAGATCTCAGGCTGGCTGCAGGGTTTTAGTCCATCCTCTTACACCCACCCAGGAGGGAGGCTGGAGGAGATCTGGGAAGCACAAGCACACAGGCTGTGGACCTGGCAGGAGAGATGGGGAGAAGACAACAGCAAGGGAAGTGGCATCAGGTAAAGGATGGAGAGGGGAAGGAGAGAGGATGAAGAGCAAAATGCAATGCAGAAAGGGGACAAACCATGGACCAAGATTGTGGGGTGCACAGAGCACCTCCCTGCCCCTGCCCAGGGAAGTGCTGCACTGAGTCAGGAGATGGCTCTGCTCCTCGCAGCAGGAGGCATTAGATCCAGCTGAGCTGCTTCAACGCAGCGTGCATGTAAATCAGCTGGACAGGCAGAGAGGAGAAAAACAAGGGGGTTGAGATAAGAGGATAGAGAGAGAGGCGAGGGGTGGAGGAAGAGGAAGAAGAAAAGGGGAGGGAAGGAGTGGAGCAGGTGTGGAGAGAAAGAGAAGCAAAGAGAGGGCAAAGGAAGAAAGGGAGAGGGAGGAGGAAGAGGGTGGGAAGCAGAGAGCAGCAGGAGGGCAGGGCAATGGGCTGGGGTCAGCTGCCGGAGCACATGCCAGGCAGGGGGCAGCTCCCACCAGCCCAGGCAGGGAGCACAGGGTAAAGAGGGTAGAGGTGCCAGACCATGACCTAGCTTGAGCGACCCTGGACTTGAACATCCTGCCCCTGCCCCTTGGGTTCCAAACCCCGCAGCACCGCCAGGACCCCGCTGGCGTTTGGAATAAAGCAGCACCATACAGCTGATTTTCTGGCCCTGAGGGAGACGTCTAATGGCCACACAAGTAGCCAGAGTCTGCCATCCTGTAATCCCTCATCTGCAGATGTGATTCCCTCAAATCACCTGTCCTGAAACCTGATGTATAATGGAAGAATTGGTAGGTGCCAACCTGGAGGTGACTACTTCTGGGGGATGGAACACCACAGACGTGTCACTCCTCTAAGTCAAGAATATCTTGCAAAGCACAATGAGTGATTCCTGACAAATGATAACTGGACCCTGTCTCTCTCAGCCAGGAAATTCAAAGGCAAAAAATTATTATTAAGCCCCTAGGTGGAGGATCAGCAGCTTTGTGAGAAGTCCTGCCATGACTGGGCAGGACACAAGAATCTCCTGACATCAACATGCACTAAGCAACCAATGCTGATGCAAATACCATCTGCTGTAATCATGACATCACCTTTAATTACATAACAAATGAGGATGTTGCCACATGCAGAATCCTGACATCACCAGCAGAGCTGGAAAAAGGCCTGGAGTAGGGTGATCAAAAAAGTTAGTCCAAAGGAGGAAGGTCTTGGCCTGGAAAACAGCAGCTAAAGAGGCACATTTGTGGCCTCAAGAAGGTGAACCAAGATTGACTGCTCACTGCATCTCCCAATAAAAGAATTAGGAGATATTCAATAGCATTAATAGGCAGCAGGTTCAAGAGAAACAAGAGGAGATGGTTCTTCACGTGGTGCGTGGTAAGCACTGGAAGTCCTTGCCACAGCTCTCTGGGGATGATTAAAGCTTACATGTTTACAAAAATCAACTAGACAAATTCATGGGAAATCCATTGAGGGGTATTAAAGACAAGATGCCACTCTGGCTCGGGGAGTCCCTGAGCTGCCAGGTGCTCAGGGCTGGGAGATGCTCAAGAGATGCATCGGTGCTTGTCATTGAGGGGACGGGCAGGGGACAGCCCTGCACCGCTCCTTGTGCTGTGCTGAAGATAGCAGACATCTCCAAGCCAGCACACTGATGTTGGCGTGTTTTGTGACACACCCCAGGCGATCCCAAGTTCCCAGCAGCCAGGTGTACCTACAGCCCAGTCTTGGGGGATGCTGAACCCCCCCAAGACACAACATCTGTAGAGGCAGCACCACGCAGTGCCACTATTAATGTCACTGGGTTAATGTGACATCAAGCCACCCTTAACCATCCCAGCCCAGCACTGGGTTACTCTCACATCACTTTGCCAAGCTCAGTTTCCCAGGATCCCAGACTCCGCTGGGAGCACAGCTGGACACAGGGGTCTGTCCCTCGGCAGCCTGGCCACGCACTTCCCCATACACAGCATCCCTCCCGTGCACGCCACGTCCACGTACGTAGCAATCCCAATTAAACCAAAGTACATTGCAGAGGGGCCTGGAAGCGCTGCATTTATCAGCCTGCCTGGAAGGGGCTTGTGCAAGCTGTCCCCCCGGCTGACGGATTAGACAGCAGACAATTAGGTTTCAGACACACACACACGCACGCAAGCACACGCAGACACACAAATCCTTTTTCTCCATCCATCTGCAAGGCCAAGGTGGCCGAGCCCAGCTGCGCGGCCGTCCAGTGCTTCTGAAGCTGCGTGCAGCTGAATAAGAACGAGCCCCCGCGCCTCAGTTTTCAGTGCCCGCTCACAAAATGAGTGAGAGGTCCCCAAAGAGATGACACAATTGCAATGGAAATTATTAACCCTTGGCGGGCCGGTTTTGCCGCCTCCTCCCGGCTCCATACCGCCACAGACAGCCTGGCAGCAAACTCCTACTCTTTGGGTTTTAAGGACAAAGCCTGAGCAAGTTAGCGCTCAGCCAGCACTGCGGGGAATAAGCAGCCTCCTGTATTTGCACTCCAAGGTGAGCTGGGCTTTTTTGGAGCATGGGTTATTTCAGATGCATCCCTTCATTTCTGGGAGATTCCCAACTCCTGGGAGCAAGGACAGTGTCTCAACATCAGCACCGCTTCTGCAAACACCCCACCAAAAGCATCCCCCTTGCTACCCAAGACCGGAGACTATGATTGCTATGTGCAGATCCTAGATGCAATGCAAGCCAGCATTGCTCCTCGGACTGTTCCTTCCAAGGGCTACCGAGAACAATAATTCAATATTTCAAAATTAATTGAACCACAAAATGGCTAAGATAGAAATGGAACAAGCTGAGGTGGCTTCTCAAAGGCAAAGCCTGCACATCCACTCCAGGAGAGGATTTCTGATGGAATCAACAAAACAATGGATGAAGGGAAATCAGTAGATATAATTTATTGGGATTTTCCTAAAGCCTTTGATAAAATCCCACATGAGATGCTATTAAGGAAACCAAGCATTACTGGGCAAAATATAAAATATTGCTGGGAAGCAGGAAGCAGTAAAGTCGTACAAAGCAGTGAGGGAGGAGGTGGTTAATGCCCTACCAGGGATGGAGACTGGGGAAGCTGGAGCGTGGCGTGCTCCAAGCCCAGCTCCTGCTGGCATCGAGAGCAGGGAACCAAGAGTGCCAGGAAGGCGATGCTGTGGATACTCAGGACACACCAAAACCTTCACAAGAGAGCCCCCAAAGTCCCTCACTCCTCCTTCCTTGCTTCTCAGTTTGTTTCTTCCAAATGAGAGACATGAACAACATTTAGGAAAACATAAACACTGAACTTTCGCATCATTCAATTACACGTTATTTAAATATACGCTTTTTTT
>JAVJGJ010000062.1:13536439-13554030 GCA_035590215.1 Microhierax caerulescens | reverse complement strand
AGGGGTACTGGGCTGTGAGCAGCCCCTGCTCCCTCTCTTGCACCTGCTTGAGGGACAATAAGCTGAACATGAACCAAAAAGGACCATGTCAGGCCAGGGCCCCAGTCCTCATGCTCATAGTCCTGGATCTCCCCATGCCCTTTCAAGATGTCCTTCAGCTGTCTATGTGGAGAGGAGGAAGTCCAAGGACAGCAATCTCCCATCCTCTGTTATGAGCGGGACACGCCAGGAGAGGGAGGATCCTCCGGAAACACTACTCTCAGCTGTGCAAAGAGCCTTCTAAAAACAGCGCTGTGTTTTAATTTTTCTTGTAGTTAATTTTTGAAGAAAGGGAGATCAGATGAGAAGAGCCTGCCTTTGTGCCTGGTACATGCCTCACCCAGGCAGAGGATGCAGCCAGCTCCGAGGCAACTGGTGCCCAGGCAGAGATGACCACAAAGGTAACTCAGCCCACCCTAACCCGACTCCAGCAATTTTTTGAGGTATGTTTTCACAAAACACAGGCATAAGCCCTAGTGTTACAAGATGCATTATCCACTAAAGTTAGAAGAAGCTCTCCAGATGAACTGGGGAACGTCTAGATGTTTGCCAAGGAAGGCTGCTGCTCTCCCCGAGCTCTGATTGTTATTAGTAGCATAACAGCGGAGACATGAGAATGGATCTGGCCTCACACAACATGTCGTACAAGTACAAGAAGTTAGGACTGCCTGGGGGCTACCTCATTCATCAGCCAGCTCTGCACTATGCCTCAGCTGCTCCACCTCCAGACCCACCAGCTTTTTCACCTGGTTCAGCAGGACTGGCCCAGAGCCTTATCCCTCCCTTCACCAGGAACCAGCTCCTCAGTTTTCAGCCTAAACTTATTTGTGGGCAGTTTCTAGCCACTTGGACATCAGCCAGCAATGTGTATCAGCAAAACAGCTTCTCTCCCGCCCTGGTGCTCCAAGTCCCCTGGACTACCAGATTTGCAAAGCTGAGTTTGCAGAGTCTTGGGAGATAGGCCATTCACTGCATCTCCTTGGGGACTTTACCATCATTTCATGTAGCAGTCCATAAATCATCCTTCCAGGTTTATCAAGGACCTATATATTTCCTTCTGCAGCACTAAGCAGGGTACTGGGGAGAATTTTTTGATAGTTACGCTGCATTTACCTCTCCTGCTTTCATCCCATTACCCATAGTTATATCCCTCAGACCACTCTAAATAATTACTCAGCTGGGTGTTTATGACCTTCAGGTATTTGTCCATCCTTGGTTTTGGTGAACTTTTAGCCAAGCTATGCTCTAATATTTAGACTGCACAGAGAACCTCTCACATTCAAAATACTTCTAGGCTGTGGCGGGGAAGTTGATAGAAAAAGCTGATCCTGCACTGTTTGCTGCAGCTCTGAGGCCATTTTTCCATCCCAGGCAGCTTTCCTCAATGTGATGTTTTCCCATTAAAAACTCTAATTCCTGGAAACCTCCCTGTGCATGCTCACCCCTCCACCCCCCCGGCCCTTTGCTCAGGCAGAAGGGACAGTTTATATGGGATGGTGTGCACAGAGGTGTGAGATCTCCAGACAAAGCTGTCCTGGCATCTCCTTTGGGAGGAAAAGCTGGTTTGTCTGAAAAAAGCCCTTGGGAACTACAGGGAAGGGAGGAACAGCTCTAGCTGCTTGCAGGAGGAGCCAGCCTCCAAAATAACAGCTGACAAGGCCAGTAGGACTCAACGCTTTCCTTTGTGCCAGAAGCATCACCAGCATCAGCAGGGATGCCTGTTCCCTCCTGGCTTCCCAGGGAGGAGTGCCTCAGCGAGGTAAGGGTCAGGGCTACAGCAAGGGGCAGCAAGACTAGCCACAGTAATGGAGATTTACAGCTCCAAGTCCTATTAGCTGGGCCATCTGGATACCAAGCATCAGCACAAGTTATTAGAGACCACAGCCTGATATCATACAGGCACAAAGGCAGGGAGAAGCGGGAAATGCTGCAAAAGCTTCTTCCTAAGCAGGAAGAAGGTGGGAGTTCCAGGAAAGTTTCTGCTGGAGCAAAACCCCAGCTAGGGGAAGGAGAAAGGGAAATGCACACTCAGATGCTGGGCAGGCACTCACGGATACCAACACAAACAGGCTGCATGCATGGAGTGCATCTGGGCTTGCAGCTCTGTGCATGGGTACTCATGCCCAGGCACAGCACTGGCATCCGCTGCAGAGGTGAAAAAGGGGAGAGTGAATGGAGGAAGCAGGATGAGCTCCCCATCTGCAGCACTGCCAGCTTCAGGCATTCACCTGTCATTGCCAAGGCCTAAACAAAATTATGAGGTAGGTCTAAAAGAATTTGTGTCTAAAGAGCACTCAGCTGGGGATGGTTACAGTTTACTTTCTGCTTTTTGGTGCTTTAGGAGGTCAAATTTTCCTTTATTGCTTTCTGCTGTGGCCCCAATAGTTGAAAAGACTACCTTTACGTTTTTACTGGAAGCAGAGATCATCTTGTGGCCACCAGCCTCTATGACCTGGACCTTTAAAGTAAGTATTTGTCATTGTTAAAACAAAGAGCATGGGTGGGTGGCCCCGCTTTGTAGGGCGCACCCCCCTTCCCCCCACAGGACCTGGCACAAGGACGCACACTCCCTTCTCGTAGCCAGCCTGGGTTTCTATTCCTTTGCAGCAAGCTTGGGCTCAATGGTAAATCCTAACATACCCTGCAAGAGGCCCCAGTCTGACTCAGGGAGGGGAAATGACTCGTTGTGGTTACAAAGCATCACTTTCCCAAAGAGGAAAACAATCTGGTACATGAAAAAAAACCCAAACCAAAACAAAACCCCCTCTTTCCTTCCTTAAAACTGGGCATCACCTTTCAGGAGACAACAGACATCCCAGCCTAAACCACACATGGTCTGGGAAACAAAACCTGGCTTACATGGGTAGAAGAGTACTTCCCCCAAACCTGTGTCAGCCCCTGGGATCTTCAGGTGCCATCCCAGGTCCTCTGCCATCAACGTGACCCTAACCCTGGACCCATTTTGGTCCTCTGTGCATGATGTCACTGCCTCCAAACCTGCAGCCCTAAAGGGAACAGACCTGGCCGCATCCAGCCAGGTAGATCTGCATCCAGCATTCTGTAGAAGGGCAGCACCCTTCATGCATTCCCTTCAGCCCCCCATCCCAATGCCACAGAGAAATGAGCCCTGGTCACCCCTGCCACTGCCACCTCGATGGCTCCTTGGAGAGGTGCAATTCTGGCTTAAGAAAAAGCAAATAGCCTGAGGGGAGGAATGCAGAAAGAGAAAGAAAGGAGGAAATAGGGCCAGGGATGCAGAGGGATGCAAGGCCACAGCTCCCACAGGTCTCAGCCCAGCATCGGGCTATTTTCTGCCTTTTCTGCTTCCTCACCATCATGTCACCATGGCAACTCCATCAGCTGAGCAGCTCCACTCTTGACTTGCTCCCCACTCCATGGAGATTTTTGGGTTGGTGGATTTTTTTTTCCACCACCCCTTTCCCTCACCCCGATTTCCCACTCCCCCATCCCAGGTAGGCTCCCTGGCAGTACCAGTGCCTCTGCTGACCAGAGACTTACAAGGGATGCTCATAAGGTGCCCCTTGTGCAGCACAGTTGGGGATCACTGGCAGGATGCCCTGGGCAGCTCCCACCAGCCCCAGGGAGGGGCAATGGTACCCTGCCTGGTGGGGCACGCTGGCTTTGGGAGCAGAGCCCTGCACCGAGGGGGTTCCCGCACATCTCTTGCTTTCTCTATCCTGCCCTGGGAAACATTCTACCCTTCAGCATCTTCAGCCTCAAAGCCTCCAAACACCTCCCATAGCAAAAAACAGGCACCGAGTGTTTTGGCAGCCACCCCACAGGAACAGCACTGCCCTGGGACGCAGACCTTACCCGGAGAAACCAGGGAGAAGCCCTGTGCAGGGTGATGGACTCTCACTGCTGGGGAGAAGTTAAACACTCCTCCTGCCATCAGGGTATGTCAGTTCCCTTCCAGCCCCGTTTTCTAGGCCCAAGATGGCTAAATGTCTCATCAAAAAACTAGTCAAGACAGAACCATGGGTAACTCAGTGGTTTTAGAAGTAAAAAGAGGGAGAGAAATGTAGCAAGGCCAAAATGGTGACAGAGGATGCAGTGCAGCTGGAAGTGGAGGAAGGAGAAGAGAAAAAAAAAAAAAAAAGTCTTTACCGCTCTCTGTTCAGACAGCATGTCCAGGTGTGACAAAAGAGCCCTCCACAGGGAAGAGAGGTTTTGAGAGCATCCCCTGGCATTAGATACCTTCTTCCACTTAACATCGCTGCTCCCCTTTTACTCTTTGAAAACCCCAATCTTAAATACAAAGGAAAGTCTCTGGTCCCTTGAAAGCCTGACTTTGAGGAGGCCAGATTCATCTCCAAAGTACAATCTCCTCTTTCTTGCCTAGCGTTTGGCCCTGTGGAGCACCAGGCTGGCACATCCCCAGAGCACCATGAGCTCATCCCACCTGCCCAGCTCCTCACCAGGACAGAGGAGTTCCTTTGGTGTGTTTTGCATTGGGTTTGGTGCCTTCAGAATAACTGTGGTTGGAAATCAGAGGCTGGGTTAATCTGACCTTGTCATACATATCAGATGTGCAGCAGAAGCAGCCCTCCAGTAAGTGTTACCATGACAGTTGGGGAGGGTCGGTGGTTTTTTCCTCCCCTTCTCTTTTTTTATAGGAGGCATCTGCAGCAGGAGGAGAGAAGAATGAGAAGAAACAGCAATTCTTCAAACAACCAAATTCCACTGACTCAAAATCCCCCCATCACTCCTAAATCCCAACTCGTTCAGGGTCAGCCCAACACCCCACCAGAGAAGAGCAGCTTGGCAGGGCCCTGACAGATTGGCACAGCCCCCCAGCACGGTTACCCCTGCACGTGTCCGCACCAGGCTCCAGGTTTCTTTATAAGCAGAATCACACTGACTGAACTGAAGGTGCAATTTTGCAGCTGCTTGCTGGAGAAGCCAAGTTTATTTCTATGTGGTTTAAGTCAATTAGGAGCAGGTTGAAGCTGAAGTGAATTAAGACATTCAGCCCCGAGTAGGAGTGCCTGCCTGGAGGAAAGGGGAGGGCGAGGCAGCGCTGCACCACTTCTAGGCTAATCCAGGGCAACTCAACTGGTACGAATCCGAGAACAGACAATGCAGCATCCTTCCTCCCTTCTCCCTGTCCTCACTTTTTCTCTCCTCTTCTTGCTTCCCTCATCCCCTCCCTGAAGACTTTTCCTCCTGCTGTTCACTCTTCCCTGCTTTCTCAGCCCCCCTCCCAGTGCCCCCATGCATGAGGGGGGTTGGGAAGCAGCTGGAGATCAAACTCCTGGCAGTGCCAAAGCATTGGCCATGCCGAGAGCGGAGACAGCTCTGGAGCAAGGAGGCAAAGGAGTGAGATGAGCAAAAAGTGGGTGGGTTTGGGTGCAAGCAGAGGAACCACTTGCAGTCTGGGAAGCTCAAGAATATAAGGTGGCAGGGGAGAGTCTGCTTTATAGCACCAAGCACACCTGGAGTGGCTGGGTTTTGTCCCCACACAGAGCCGCCTGTACCCAGCCCCTGCTGGGATGCACATCAGGGAGAACCTGAGCGACTGGTCTGATGAGCCAGGAGCAGCTCAGCTGGCTCGAGGAGGAGAGCGCTGCATGGCAGCGGGCATCCCTTGTGGCATCCTTTGCTTCTGTGTTGGCTTCCGCAGGGATATCAGACAGCATTTTAGAGCCCAGCTTTCAGGGTGCTTGGAAGTCTGTAAGACTACTATTAACGCAGGAAGATGCATTACCATGGGTGCCACAGGGTGGTTATAAAGTTTAAAAGCTCCTAAAGTACCACCTTCCTCTACACACACACCACTGCCGCCACCACCCCTACCCCCAAAGTCCTTAATCTCCTAGATTAATATCTGGAAATAAGACCAGCAATATTTAATTTCTCCTAGACCTCATCTAGCTACAGGTGTCAAAGCCCCTGGAAGAAAGATGGCTTCTGGCCTCAAGCTGCAATGGCAGAGGGTGCGGGTAGCCCCTCTGCACACCAGGAGCCAGCTCCAGCTGCTGTTAGCAGCTTTCCTCAGCAAGGGAAAGAGAACAGAGAGGATTAAGCAGCTCCAAGCCTTGTCTCTTGGACTGCATGAGGTTTCTTTGCTGATGCAGAGTACCTGCATCCATCCCCTGGAGCCATGAGCAGGGTTTCTCCAGGAGGCTGGGGCAGAGGAGGAGGAGGACAGCAGCCCAACCCCATGGAGCTGCTCAGGGGCTGTTTTGGAGGCACAAAAGCTCTGTGCAAAGGTACCTACCACATTCTGGCTGCTACCAAGGACTCACATCACACAACCTGCACAAAGAAAATGCCATCAGAGCAAAGCCCCAACACCCTGCTCTGTGCCACAAGCTGAGCTGCAAAATCCTCATCCCTGGGTGCTCTCTGCAAAAGGGCAAAGACACCAGATATTTCCAGTGATCCCTGCTGCAGGTAGAGCTGGGAGCACTGTGCAGTTAGTCTCTGTGGTTCGCAGCATTGGCTGCTGCCAGCAAACAAAAGAAGGAATTGGGAGGGAGAACAGAGCAAGCACAGTGGGTGGACAGTTAATTAGAAAAGCTACCCAAGATGTGGGCTTGCCAGACAAACTTTGGGATGCCCCTCCACACTTCATCAATGCAAATGAAGCAGGATGACCCAGGGAGACATCCCGGGCTTCCTATTGGGTTTATACCCAGATAGCTGGATGACAAGGCTGGCTCCCGACAGCCCCTGGTGCTCCTGGCACCCTCTGACCCATAGCTGCAGCCTTTTAGTCTCTGCCAGCACCAGCTTGGACAAAGATGTGGGAGCTGCCACACGCTAAACCTGCTGTGCTTGTAAACGATGAGACTCCAGAAAGAAACGTGGTGTGGACAGGCTTATTTAAAGAAGCCTGTGACCCATCACAGACATCTCTCCCCTCTCTGCTTTCCTCCAGCTCCCTCAGCATCCATGCACACTAATCTCCTGCTGGGGACACAAAGCCCTGGTTCTCCTTCAGACCACTCCAGTGCTGCTGTGGTCTCCTTGGGCACTAAATGCCGCAAAAATGCCAAATCATTATTTTCTACCTAAATACAGATTTTCCTCAGCACCCTCTGGTTGAGCACCCAAAAGAAGCCCTTCCCATGAAGGAGAAGCAGGAGGACCCAGTCCTCTCTGTGTGGTGTCTGTGCTCTCTTTCAGGAGACATCAGGGTTGGCACTGACATTGTAAGCCTGGGTGCAGGATTTCAGGAAGCTCCAGCTGGAATGACGCAAAGTAGGCATGTGCTAAGGGTTAGAGAGGAAGGCTGGACACGTGGAACAGGAAGCCAGATCCCATTCCTGGCTCTGTCCCCAACTTCCCCCATGACCTTGGACAATGTCCAGTGGCACCAGATTTTCAGGCAACTTCTGCTCGTGTTTAAGCCCAGACTTACCTGAGCAGGGCCTGGCGCGGCAGCCAGGTTGCAGAGCAGGCTGGAAAGCCAAAGCCTCGTCAGCACCTTGGTTCCTCACCCTTCTGAAGGGCATCACCAAGGCTGCTTTTCTGCCACCCCATTTCCAGAGCTACTGGGGTGGGAAAGAGATGATTCAGATTCATGCAGCTCTCTGGGAGCTGGAAGAAAATCCTTCACCCCTAGAATGGCTTGTGGGGGGCAGACAGGAGTGGTCAGTTCAGGAAGAGAAGCCATGAAGAAAACCCTCCTTAGAAACCAAACCAAAGCATTGGGTGTTTGTACAGAGCCAGGGTGGAGGGGGGATTCACAAGTCCTGTTCTCCTGAGGGAGGTCAGACACACTGTTTAGGCACAGTAAAAACTTTCTGTGTTGAAATCCAGCAAGGCTTGCAAGGGACTGACTTATCCCCGATGCGCTAGGGCATCTGGAGCCCAAAGCTGCCCCAAAAGGGGCAACACTTGTGCTGTAAACTACTGGCGTGGATGAAAAGGAGTTTGGAAAAAGCAGCAACAGCAAGAGCACTAGACCCACTAAGCCCCAGCATGCTAGACTGGGCTGGCCTTTGCTCTCTATGCTGCTGTCCCCAGTAGTTGTGCAGCTATTGCCCAGCACAGCTTTTTGGAGACCCTTTAGGGAAGGGCAGCAGGGGCGAGCCAGCACCTAATCCTGCAACATCACTGCCGACCACTTCAGCCCTGACAGCAGCAGCAAAGAGGAATGGAAAAATACAGAAATGAACTGAAAAAAGCTCCCTTGTAAAGGGGCTCAGACCACACTTTGGACCCTATTTCCCACCCTTGGTCACTTGTCATGACAGCTGCACAGTGCCTCCACAGGGAAAGAGCAGATCCGAGCTGTAAACTTAAAAAAAAAAAAAAGAAAAAAGGAGAGAGGGAGCAAGCAAGCGAGAGAGTGTCTGACTACAGCCCTAAGGGCTGTCACAACAGATAAAACCTCAGCCAAGCTTCGCAGTTTGAGCTCCTGCACGCTAATGCACAGTGGAGCTAAAAATACCGACGTGTGGGAAAGCAGAGGCTGCTGTTGCTGCCTTTTGAGCTGATCGCAGGCTCCAGCTTCCCAGCCAGCCCAAAGCAGACAGATGCCCGGCCTCAGAGGGGGAATTGCAACCCTGGAGAGGGGTAGGGGCACCCTGGGGGTCTCCCCCACCACCCAGATAGGGGGCTGGCTCCACCCACGCCGTGCCCGCTTGAGCAGTCTCACAGAAAAGGCTGGGTCGGGTTTGTGCTGATGTGAACTAAAATATCTGGGCCACACGCTTTCTGCTCTGCAGGCAGAGTAGGATGGCAATGGAGAGATGGAGTAGCCTTGGGGAGAGGGGCCAATGCACAGAGAAAGGGGAGGATGGAGCCCACTATGAGAAGGAGGATGCAGCAAGGCTTTGTGAGACAGCAAAGAGGCAGGAGAGATCCAGCACCCCATCCCTGGGGCTGCAAAACAAGCAGCCTGGTACTAATCCCCAAAGCCAGCCTCATGCAAGATGGGAATGAGCTCGTGGCCATGGTGCCATGCCACCTCCCGATTTACCCAGCCATCTTTTCAGCAATCGTTACCCTCTCTGAGGCCCGGGAACATACTTAACAATGCACTTAAATTCAAGCATGCACTTAAGGTCTATTTTCTTCAATGGAGCTGAAGGACACGCTCAAGGGTTAGCACATGATTAGCTGCTTTCACCAAAGGTCAGTTCTCTGAACCAGGGCTCACTCAGGGCCCCCTTCTCCCATACCCAGGAAGCACACCTTGTTACATCCTTGTTACACAACTTGTTACATCCCCTCCTGCAAGTTCAGACAAAGCTCACTGCTCCTGGGGATGACCATCCTCCAAATCACCGATTAACACCAGGCATCAAGCAGTCATCATGCTTCCCGCAGCAGGTTCGTGTTGTCCATCAGGCACTGAGCAGAGCAGCCGGCTGCCCAGAGCCCCCAGCTCTGCAGCCTGGGAAGGTCTCAGTCTAATTTTGGAAACTATTAGGACAGCAAAGACTCAGATGGTACCCCTCAGCTCACAGCCAGACAGCACCTCCTGTGTGCTGTGCATGCTCCTGCTCAGTTCCATGAGCGGGACAGATGCAATCATCTCAGGGTCACTTCACCCCACAACCTGGAGCCCAAACTGAACTTTGAGGCACCAAAAACAGAGTCTCCAGAGCCCTGATGTCCTGGCTGACACAGTCTGTGCTGTCTTCCTATACTTCATAGGGATCAAATCCTCACTGAAATCAGGGGAGAGGCTCACCCCTCCAAGTCAGCACCCCCCTATCAGCCCAGTTCTGTGCCTCCCACCTCATCACTGACCCATCTGCAGAGTTCACAGCCCAATTACCCCACACGTCACCCAATTCCTTTTCTACTCACAATCACATTTGAGACACTGGCACAAAGTCCCTGTAGATCTGTTTCAAGTTGCATTATCAGCACATTTGGCATTTTCATCATGCTTAGGACACAGTCCCCTACAAAAGGCCAATTTATCTTGAAAGCAACCCCCTGCCTTAGAGGCTGCACTTTCCAGCAGGCAGCAGTTGTGCCAACACAGCCTTCGGGCAGGGCGGAGAGTCCTGCTAAACCCAACATCATCAACCATACCCTGAGCTGCGGCACACAGCCAGGGAAGGAACAACAGCCCCAGCTCCACCAATAACCCAAATTTCTCAGCACCTGAACTGGTTATTTTCACCATACCAGTGCAAGCCACAATAGCAGATTTGTTCTCAAATAACTATTACTTAATTAATTGATATTTCCACAGTGTGTTGAGGAATTAGAAGGGGGGAGAGAGTGAAGGAGGGGGAAAGTCAACAAAAAAAGTACCCAGAGGATGAACGCTGCAGGAAGAGCGGGTTTTAATAGTAATTATAACATCAGCATTTATGGATTAGGCCAAGAGGGTCCCCCCGAGCACTGACTGCAGCTGGGTCTATCTGCAACCAGCCTCACTCACACAGGATGAGGCAGGAAAACTCCCTTTCTGATCTCAGCACAGCCCATCCAAGCTAAGCATCAGTCACTCCTCTGTAATTTGTTGTGCAGCATGACAAACTCCCAAAACATCAAACTGGCTTTTTTTTTTTGCCTTTCCAAATCAAGTAGACACTTGCCAACCAGCCAGCCCAGCCCCATACTTCTACTATTTCAAGGGTGCTTCCAGCCCTCTTTTTTGCTGCACACTAGCACATTCGTATTGTATCTACACTAGATACACAAACACTTACACATCACCATATAACCCAGTGTTGGCAAATACCACGGCACCATCACAAGCTATTGCAAAACCTTTTGACTTCCACAAAACCCCTGATCCCAAAACCATGAAGTTATGGAAGGAAAAAAAACTAACCAACCAAAACAAACAAACAAAAAAACCCACACCCCAACCCCCCAAACCTCTTCTTTCATTAAAAAGGAAAATTCACAGCCCTCATGGTTAGGGGCAAAGGGCTGAAAATGTGAGTTCTGAAAATACAGCTCCTAGCCACGCAGAAACTGGAAAGCGCATAGAAATTAAGATTTTTCACAAAAGTCTTACACCAGACTTTTGATCTGGGGCAGCAGCTGGCATTACAATCACTCCCCTTATTTGCTTACATTTGAGCATACAAAGAGGATAGCTCCCAACAGAGCAGCATTCAAAACCAGGACCACTTTTCCAAACAGAGTTGGCTCCAGCAAAAATCTGGACGCCTATGGAGAAGCCCAAGCAAGAGCTGATCCCGCCTAACAACCAGCCACAATTCCACTAACAAGGGGCTCCATGGCCCAAGAAGATCACACAGACAGCAGACCCCTTGATCAAACAAAACCCCCTGCCAGTCTGACCTGCACCACTCAAAAAACCCCCACAGTTCCTTACCTCTTTGGCTCACAACATCACTGGTAGCCATCAACACTTCTACTGAACCACCATGTAGCATCATCATCAAGCTTTTAATTGAAAACCCTCTAGAGGCAGTGCTGCACCAGCTGTGGTCACTCAGGATAGTCTCACACCATTAGCACTCTTGAGGAACCACTTGGCAAAAGCAAGGTAAAGGGGTATGGGAATGCCCACCTGGAGACTCAAAGCTGCCCAACCCAGGGTCTGAAAGCATCTCGCTGGTTCTGGCAGGCTGATGACCCAGGTGGCCCCATGTTGGACCCCATGAGGCTGCATTCCTTCCTCACCTGATGCCTCGGTTTGGATCGCAGGATCTGTGAGACAAGGAGCATCTTATGCACTGGTCCAGCTGCCTGCAGCCCTGAAGCACTGCTCTAGCAAGTGTAAAGTGCAGCTACATGAGTTTCTACTAAACATTGGACTCATCAGCACCAACGTGTCCTTGTTGGTCTTCCCAATGGAGTTTCCAAGAAAGAGAGGGGCCTTGGGCTGTCACACCTCGCTGAAAGTCTCTCTTTCAGGGTCACGTGCACCAACCGGCACAGGACAGTCACCCCGCAGCACCCCTTTCCCCAGGCGCTGGGGCAAGTCAGCCCACTCCATCCACCTCTCCTGGGGTCAGCACAGCCCCCTCTGCCTCTGCACCCCATCTCCAGCCTCCTGCCTCAGATATGGAAAACCCAAAGCCATTTCAGAGGTGCATGCTGTCACTGAGGTGAAAAGCCAGGCATTCAGGCAAGTCAGAAAACCCCAAAACCTGCCTTGGTCCAAACTCCTAAAGATGCTCCTAAACCGGCCCTGTCTGACTCTGTTGGGGCAGACTCCCTGTGCACACTCCTGTCCCGAATTCATCAGGCCTCTGCCAGCTCCAGCCTCTTGAAATTCTGCACACTAATAAAATCCTAACTAATTTACATCCAAGATGGGGAATGAGTGGCAGCTGTTGCTATAGAAACCCTCTCTGGAGCCCTGGCTCCCAGCTGCAGCTCCAAGATGAGACTGGAAGCCAGCTTGGACCCCAGCGTCAATAGCACTTGGACATCCCATGATGCCCAGCCAGCCCTGCACGGCCTGAACGTGGCACTGCTCCCCAAGATCCCGCTGCAGCAGGGGAGTGTGGAGGATGTGGTGGCCACCCCTCCCCCCGCCCTAGCCAGCTCCGGGTGTCCTGTCTTCCTTCAGGCCCTGCCTTTTGCACCCTCCATCACTAAAGGGTCTTCCCTGCCTGCCACCCTTCCCTGGTAGCCTTTAACCACCAGCTCCTGGAGCCAGGGGTCTGTGTGACAAACCCCACTCTCATTTGCAGAAAGCAAAATAAAAAGGACAACAGCACAGAATTGCTTCTTGAGCTGCCAGATTTTGGGGAAATGTTGGAAAACCTGAGCTGAGGATCCCACCGACAAAAGGAAAACTTGCAATGTGTTTAACACTTAACGTGTTTGGGTTTTTTCTTAAGTTGAACCGATGTTAACAGCACCTTACACAAGACCTTCCATCAGCTCCGAGCAGGCTAAGTCCTGGTTTACAGAAGGAGCACAGCTTACAGCAGGAAGCCTGGATGCATCACCAGGCCTTTGCTGTTCCCCCACAGCTTTGCTGAGTACAGAGGCATCACATCTCTATGGTGAAGCATCCAGGAATGAGCTTCTTCAGTAGAAAAGCAATCAGAGAGCATCATCTCTGCAAGGAAGGGAACAAAGCAGCTCCCCTTTCAGTAAAGCAGCCAGCAGACCCAGAGCAACTGTCCCACCTCCAGCCCTCATGACAGAGCAAGTAGTTTTACCATCAAAAGCGTTGCACCCTGAGCTCTGCAAGTAGCACCTGGATGCAGACCTGTTCATGGCAGTGTATGGGGGACAGTCAGTAAATAAATGTGTCTGGTCTGTGGGGCTGGATACTACTCTTAGTTACACCTGTGTAAAGCTGGAGGGACTCAGTTCTTGAACTGACACATCACTGTGTGTCAAGGAGTGGCAAGGGCACATGTCCCAGATGTGTACTGGTGGGGTGAACGTGCTTACTCCCCCATGGGTGTATTCCTCAGGTCTTCCCAGGAGCAGGATCCAGCCCCCAGCACAGGGCCTCCCAGGCTGACTCTCTTTTCCTTTGACCAAGGTGTCAAGGCTGTATGAAGGTTCCTCCATGGAGACATTCCCCTTGTCTCCTACATATGTGCTGTGCCATGAGCCCAGGATCCTGGGTGGTGGAAGGCTCCTGGCTCATCACCTTGTCCCCAGGGATGGATGTCCCCGGCATACCTCAGGAGCTGTTTATTCCTCCCTTTAGCCCTCAGCTGCCTGCTCCATCATGCAGGGAAAAACTGACTCAGACCTTTGGAAGATAAGGTGACCACATCTGCAGCCCAGCTCCCCAGGAATGCAATCAAAACAGCGACCAGCAGCCCAGGCAAGGGAAGGAGGGTGCAGAATTTTTCACTGCTGACTCGGACCCCCTGATGGACTGTTGCCATGGAAAGCGGCAGCCAGCAGCCCCAGCTGGGGTCCTGCTGGAGGATTTTCCCTGCTTGGCCTGAGGCTAGGGCAAAGGGAAGGAGGGGAAATGCTGAGGAAGAGCTTGCATCTGGCTTTGACAGCCCTCTCCTGCTAGCAGGTGTGGAGCTCACCTCCCTCTTGGCTGGAGCATCCTGAGATGGTTTGTGATCCAGCAGCGGGCTCAGACGCCGCTGGGCACTGTTTGAAGCCTGATGGAGGAGCATGGATAATAAACCAAATAAACCCAGCTCCATATTAATGACAGAGGGACCAGGGAAGGGACAGAGAGAGACAGTAACCTAAGACCGGGCTGCCATCCTCTGAGATGGTGACGTCTCTGGGGCACCCATCCAGATCCTCTCCCCTTCAGCCTGCTCCAAATCCCTCATTTCTGCATGAAGAAATAGGACAGTAATTTCTCTCCTGCGGGGAGAAACAATACAGGAGCTGAAGCTGACCACTTCCAGGGTGCCTGAGCAGACTGATGTTTGGGGGAAGATTTGTACAACTTTTATATTGTGAAAAAACCCACCACAGTTGGAAACTGCACTGAGCCAGGCACTGCATGGTGTTTTCTTGCCCCAATGCATTAAGATGAGGTAGAAAAAGCTGGAGCCTGAAGCTGCCTGCTTACACCAGAGCCTGGATCAGGCACTACGAAATCTGCCGCCAGCAGTAAGCACCCAGAGGAGCCGTCACCCCTCCTGCTGCCTCTCCGGGTGCTGGCAGGAGGGGACGGACAGCTGCTTCTCCATAATCATCTTTCTACCACTGACGACATGCTGGAGCTAATTTTCAGAAGACACCTTGGGAAGAAGAATGCATTTACAACAGCTGAAGCACCAGGAAGAGCATCTCCTTCCAGACAACCAAAGATGTGCAGCAAAATAAAATGTCGCCTGCTGTTAACCCTTGCCTGTACCTGAAGCAAGCTGTACAGAAGTTGCTGGTCAAATCCTGCTCACATTTCACAGTCCTGTAGCTTTGCTGATGGTCTCAGCAAAGAGACAATGACTCTTCAGAGACATTACTGATTGAAAACCCTCCCTGAAGGAGGGACCATGCCCCAGTTCAAAGGCAAGACTGGCTCTCTCAGATACTTGCCAAGATCACAGTCTCAGCAATCACCGTTCCCGGCACATCTCGGCCATTCAGCATGCGTGTGGCATGCACAGCAGCCAGGATGGGGTATGAGGTGCCAAATTCACCAGGTAGAGATCCCAGCTCTGCTCTGGCTTTGAAAAGCATCCCTGGCCCAGGAGGGGATAGGAGAGCTGGATAAGGTGAAGGGGAAGGGAGGGAGAACACCACCTGCGTATTGATCTGATGATATGAAAAGGGTTTTTCTTCTGGTTCCTGAGCTGGAGATGGGAACCTATTGAATGAAAACCTCAGCTCTCCCGCTGCCCTCGTTTCAGCCACTCCAGTCTGCTGTTTAATTAGATGAGCATTAGCAGAAAGGCAGCGGGGCAGCTGGGAGGGGCCTGGCTTTCTGCACCCTGTGGTTGCGGGCTCGACTGCAGCATGCTGCTGTCAGAGGCACTACTCAACCATACCCACCGGGGCATCCTCCCAGCTCCTCCAGCAGCCAGGAACCAGCCGAGACACACCAGGGAGCAGACGTGGCTGACCCTCGAGCCATTGGGACCACAGCTGCCCCCGCGCAATGCAGTCATTAACTTTCTCCCCAAATTTCCAGCAGCCACCTGTGAAGCACAGTGACGGTACAGGGTTTCTCTTGCATCAGCCTCAGGTTTAGCTCAGGAATGACCCGGGAGAGAGCCAGGGAGGCTGGAGTGTGGAGCAGGAATTTTTCCTGCCTGCATCCTATCTGGGAGAAATTACAAAAAAGTTGTGAAGGATTTGCAGCTATTTTCACACTCCTTTTCCCAGATTAACACATGGATCCACTTTCTGTTCAGCAGTCTGAGAGTGTATTGTTTTGTCTCGTGTCACAACATCGTACTCCTGCATCCCAGAGCTTTCCAGCACCCCATGGATGGCTATGGGATATCAACAGACACAGAGGAGCTCACTTTAATTAGTGTGCACTTCTTAATTGGGCTGCAAGGTCCTCAGCAAGTCAGATAGTATTTTATCTTCATTTTACAGACCTGGGAGTGAGAAAGCAGCAGGTAAAGCAAGGGACGTGACCAAGGGTGGTCAGAAGAAGGTGGCAGAGTGATGGAGATTCCAGGAGTCCTCCTTGTCCCCATTACCTGCACTGAATCCAGCAGTGGCATTACCTGGTGACAACTCACCGAAGCACTGTTTGCCAGGAAGATACCATATTACCCACTTGTATAAATCAGCCTCTCTCCCTTGCTATTGACAGAGCGACACAGATTCAAGGGAAGTGGGTTAGATCCACATTTATATTGGGATGCAACACTCAACAAGTTAAGCACAGTTTCCCCGATTGTCAGACTGATGCCAGATCCAATGAGGAGAAAGACCCTGCCCAGATGGGGCTTTAAGTCAAGGCTTTACCAGGGACATGGGACAAGCTCTCATTACACGTTGTAAAATAAACTTTCCAACAAACCCAGGAGGCAGCTGTTTCAGCTGCTTTCAGCAGAAGACGTTATCTGTAGAGCAGATAAACTCAGTTCAGCCTCACCTGTGCCTCCACAGCCAGCTCCTCCACAGCAGTGTCAGCACCCAGCTAGCTGCTATCAGCACATCTGCAACACATCCGTGCCGGAGCAAACTTATGCCCGCTCGTTTGGAGGGAGAAAGCCAGAGTCTTCGCGTTGTCCTTCTCCCACAGTGCTCTGGTCTGGCTGGTCTGAGCTGGCTGTGGTGGGAGCAGGAACATATTGCTCTGGTTTCTCACCCTGCCGCTGTTTTTTTGTCCTCATCTCTTCCCATGCATACCCGCTGCCAGGCCAGCATTGAAACAGAAGGGGAATCAAATAGCTGTGAGCTCCCACGTAACAGCAGCACAACACGGGGCAACAACCAGCCACCAGGTCTTCTGCAGACCATGGGGCAAAGGTTGCCAGTGCTGGTGGAGGCAGCTGGGTGAGGGTGCAACCCATGGCCAGGCTCGCCAGGGCCAGAAGCCAGGAAGGCTGAGAGAGCAGAGCATTGGTTTGCATTTCCCCGTCGCTCTTGCTGTTCCTCATTGCTCTCAAGGGGGATGCTTTCATGCTGCATCTGCTCAGGGACAGATGTTAACTGAGATGCACAACTCACCACGGGACGCTGCTATGCCCAGCTCTGGGACCTCCACATGGTCCAACAAGTTCCAACCAACCATGTGTTATGCACCCCCAGGTCTGAAACCCCTGCATCTAGCTCAGGAAACAGGATGACCAGTATCTATGGGCAACAAGGGGAATTTGGGAGTGGAGAGCTGAAAGGTCAGCAGACATGGGTGACACTGAACCCCTCAGCTCCATGATGTGCTGGGACGCCTGGTGTTGACTCTGGGGCTGGAATCCCCCCACACTGGTGGGGAAGCAAGCCTGGGGGCTGTCTCCCTCAGACAAATCCAAAGGATAAATTTTCCCTGCCATGTCACAAGGCCCAGTGTAGCAGCCCACACGCATGACACATGACACGCTTCAACTGCTGAACCCCACCTCCGCACGCATGAGCACCAGAAACCTTGCACATGCCAAGCAGTGAGCATGTCCCACCATGCAGAGATGGAGCTCCCAGCAAGAGCT
Source organism: Microhierax caerulescens (assembly GCA_035590215.1). NCBI lineage: Eukaryota > Metazoa > Chordata > Aves > Falconiformes > Falconidae > Microhierax > Microhierax caerulescens. Next base: position 13,536,517 of record JAVJGJ010000062.1, on the reverse strand, counting down.
TCAGGGAGGGCTGTGCCTACACCTCCCTGCAAGCAGCCCATCGGATCCGGCAACAGTGCACAGGCAGAGTGAGAGCCA
>JAVJGJ010000062.1:13510359-13528337 GCA_035590215.1 Microhierax caerulescens | reverse complement strand
GTGAGAGCCCAGCCTTGGCGGGGGGTGGGTGGGTGGGGGGGTGGGCAGCACAAGCAGCAGGAGGCTGCCCACAGCTACCCCCTGTCCTGGGGCACGTGGCCCCCATGCCCCACATCCTCAACCAGCCCAGGCAGCTCGGTGAATTCAGGCTTTGACACTCTATAATGGGGTTCAAAACTAGCCAGTTTTTAAGGGTGCTTTGAGTTTTAAAGATTAAAATAGTAAATGGCTTGAAGCGTGTAAATACATGTGAAAATCTGGCCCTTTGGCATTTAAAGGACCTAAATTTCCCTGAAGGGGTTGGGATGCAGCATGAGCCTCCATTTCCCCTCCAGAGTCATCTGGGCGATGAAGGGATATCATCCTCTGCTTCCCACACCAAAAGCAGGGACCTCCTCAGCCTTCATGGTTACCTCCAAGCAGATGCAAAACTAGAGAACTGCAACTTCAAACAGTGTAACTTAAAAAAATACTGTACTGGGGACAGGGAAAACTCCCCTACTTCTGGCCGCATTTCTAAAGGTGCTTCCCACAGTTTGGCCTTAGCTGGAGCACATGGTTGCCCGTTTCACTTACACAAATGTAGCTCAGGGCATACAAGTGTCCAGGTTTCATGGATGCTGGTTTTGAAGTGCTTTGGAAAAATACAGCTATTAAAAAAGGAAAGAAAAGAAAGTAGCAGCAGCCATATACTGCCCTTTGCAGGGAACAACTCTGGACATCTTGCTCCTTATTTATTCAAAAAAAAAAAAAAAAAAGGAAAAAAGCCAACATTGCTTTCCAGGCCTGAAACCCTGACTTCAGTTACAACATGTGTCTATTTATCAGGAGAAAAGCTGAATATTTCCGCTATCACAAGATTATTGCCAGTGCTTGGATTTTTCCCTAACCTCCAGCTAAAATCCTCTGAGCTGAAGCTCTGAAAATGGAACGGCATACGAAATACACTCCCTGACTCCCAGAGTTGGAGCCCCCCCTCCCCCTTTCTCCCAATAAACAATTTTGCATATGTTTAAACCCCCTTCCTCTGGTTTCCCAACTCCTCCACCATCCCCAGCAAAGAAATTACGAAAATCCATGATTTCTCTCTTTTTCCCTTGCACCTCCATCTATCAGCGTTTCAAAGGCAGTCTCCTCGAATGCAGAGTGGAGCAGGAGATGGGCAGCGGTAATGGGAATGTGCTCCTGACTGTGCAAACCCACACAGAGTGAGGACAGGAGAGACTGCATTTGCATACATATTAAACGAGAGCAGTAAAAAATGCAGACGTGCAAACCATTTGGACATGGCTCGCCTCGGCGATGCGCCCTGCAAGGGAATCAATCTTCTGTGTTCTTAAAGGGAAAAACCTGTTACAGAGCGAAAAGGAAAGCCAGAGAGACACCCGCTTGCAAACACGGTCAAGGTTTCGAGACAATCTGACCTTCTATCTTCGCTCACAAAGACCTGTCGCGCAAAGGCTGTGGTGTAGGAGGGTGAGACCCTCGTGGGAGTTTCCAGCTCCAGCTGCTGCCCCTGCCCTGGTTTCAGCAGGGCAGGCTGGTGCCTTTGGTTCTCTTCCCACCATTGCCAAGGGGATGAGAGCTGATGGGACACCCAGCCAACCTCGTGGCTCCCTGCTTGAGCTGGAGCAAGATGTTCTCACATGAACCAAACCCTCAGGTGAGGGCAGCGCAGAGACCTCACTTGAAATAGCCTGAGCTGGGCTCCACGGAAGACCTAAGTGACACCTAGATGCACTGAAGAAGCCCAACCTCTTCATCCCGATACTTTCACCGACTGAACAGTGAGTAACATGTGTCACGTCCTGCTTTGGCCCTGAGGGTGATCCCAGTTATGGCGAGCTTCAGAAAGCGAGGCAATGAGCTTGGAGAGCGTGACTCCCCCAAACAGCATTGGTCCAAAGCTTTTGAGAGTCTCTTTGCTGGTCTTGTGGAGCTTCACATCCATGCTACCTCACGCCAGCTGACTGCACTGCATTGATCACAACAGCAGCATTGCACACACAAGCATCTCCCATAGCCAGGATCTACCTTGCCCTGGAAAGACCCAGACCAATCTCACCTCCACTTGTCCCAATGCCCTGGTTAAGGATGTTCCCAAGATATGATGTTACACCCAAGACAACAAGGGAGCTTACGGAGTAGATCGTTCCTAGGTGCCTGCAAGGATTCAGATCTAACGAGGCAAATCACGCAGGCAAACCTACTGATTTCAAAGTCTGCAGGTTCAGATGCATAAAAAGTGCAAAATCAGTAACTTTTATATTGCCACTCAAGGAACCACAAAGATAAAAGCAATATTCTGGGAGTGAAGATGCCATGAATATTTCTCATCTGCACTTATAAGGGATATTTGGGACCAACGGCTTGATACTGCGTTAGCCTTGTTCAAATGAGATAATTTACATTCCCTGCTGGCTGAAAACAGGCTGTCAACATATTTACTTGTGTCAGGTTTCACTTCCCAACTACAGCAATAAAAACCAGTAGGTGCATGTGGAGAGCAAAGGTGAGCAGCAGACAGGGCCAGGGCCAGGCAGAAATGGCGAGGACAGTGCTCAGTGCAGACACCCTGGCATGATCCAAGCCAGCAAAGCATAAAGGTCCTGCAGGGAAGGGCACCAGGATGCATCAGAAGCTGCTGCTGTGTGTCATGTCCTCCCAGCTTGTCCCTGCAACGGTTCTTTCTGGAAAGCCAGGAGCCTGCCAGGGTTGGCTGTCCATCCCTGAAGGTCCCGAGGTGCAGACAGACAGCTGGGCATCCTCAAGCGTCGTGTCCTGTTAGTGCAGGCACCACCCCCTGCTGACCAAGCCTTACTGCCCAGCAGGTTTGGCCCCTCTGCTCCTGTGGCAAATGCTGTGTGGAGCCTCCCTTCCCCAGCTATCTCCTGCTGTGTCCAGAGTTGATCTAACCGCCTACTTCCACGTGGCCGACTCACCCCTGCCTGCGTTTGCACCTATAGCCCAAAGGACACGAAGCGGGAACGTGCTGCCAGCATCTGCCTGGCCTTCGGCAGACATTTCCCACCAACCTGCAGAAACATCGCTTCTTCCAGGTCCACCAAGCCCAGGTCAGTGAGGCAGCATTTAACTGTCTTCTGCTTCTCTGCCACCCTCTGGCCCCTCCAAACAAGGCAGTCTCAGGGGGGGAAGGCAAATGGAATGGGCTTCCCAGTAGCCTTTCCACTGTGGGTTCTCTGGTGTCTCATAAGGGTTGAGTTCCCATGCAGCTATCGAGCGCTTGATTCTCTCCTCTTTACCCACCCACCCATTTTCACAAGGCTTGCAGGAGCCATACGAGAGCTCTATTCTTCAGCCAAACGTAACTGAAACTCATTGCTGGGTAAAAAACAGGGGGAGGCAGTAACAAATGGAGAAAGACAGACATGTTCGCACACATGCACAGACTGGATCACAGAGGCCCTATTCCCTCAAAGAAAGGGGAAAAAAAGAAAAAAAGAAAAAACCAAAGACAGACTACAGTGGCAGCATGCACCAGCTGAGCTGCTGGCTTGCTTGTACATCACGCAATCCCACCCCTCTGCCTCAGCTGCTGGGGATTTACAGGCACAAACGATCTGGGTAGTTGGTTCATCTGCAAACGAGCATTTCCACAACGCCCTGCACAAGAGTGGCCCCATTCCCAACAGCAAGTGACAATTTGGAAATATTTTGGGCTGTTAATTATATTCTGATTTAATTTTTCTGCAATAGCAATGCCCCTGTGAAAGGGCAGTGCTGTGAATCTTAAAAGAGGGAACACAGGGATTTCCACCCAGAAACCAGCCCCCTGCCTTGCCAAAGAAACATGAAGGCAAAAGAAAGTGGAGTTTGACAAAACAATAGAAAAACAACTTATTGAATAGCTGTCATTGGGCAAGTGTAAATATATTAGCGATTGTGTTGATATTAGGCTCATATCAAAGGGGATTAATTTGATAATTGCCTGTGCAGAGAAAGAAAAAAAACCACAATCAAGCCTTTGCTACTGACATCCAAGACGCCTCCCTTGGTTAGATCAATTTCCTTTTTTAACTTAATTTGAATTAATAAGAAAGTTATGGTATAGCCATAATCCAAAAACACCCCCCTACATGTTTCTTCCCTTTTTGACTGATCTTATTTTGGCATCAGCCTGACAGCCTGGAGCGACTAAGGGCCAAGGACTTTATTTGTCAGTCTAGGGTAGTTTAAAAGACAAGAGAAACTTGACCACAAGCTTCCCAGCGACGCAGCGTGCCACCTCCCACATGCAGTAGGTCCTCCCGCTGGACGCGCATCCCAGCAGCAGTCAGCGACGTCAAACTCACCCTGCAAATGGCCCCAAATCACATTTTTAGAGAGGCTCTGTTATCTGAGACTACAAAGTTAGCACCATATAACAGCCCTGGTCTGCAGGATAGTTCCTGCCAATGTCAATGGCAGTGCCATAGAAGATCAAAGGACAGACCTACAGCAACAGCAAACGTTTTGGCTGGTAGGAGAGCATGGGGGGAGCATGGCTAAGCCAGCAGCAATCCCTGCCCCAGAAGGAAGCAGCCCCACTGAACCCCAAAAACTCCAGAGCAAAAAATTATTCCTGCCATTTGCCTAAATTATACAACCGACATGCACAATTCTTCAGGAATATTTAAGAGTCATTTATCTGAAAATTTAGCAATAAAAGCATTGCCCTTCTGCCAAAGAGTTAACAGCCCTGAGAGCGAACTGGAGCTCTCAGTGTTGCTGTGGGATTTCTCCCAGTGACACCACATTCCCACTTGGAGACAAGTTTCTTTGTTTGCTTTTCCCCAGTTATATAAGGGACATAAATTTTTGTTGCAGAGAGAACTCCAGGCAATCTGCATCTCCCTCAGAGTCTGCATCTCCCTCCAAGGCTTCTCACTATGTTTCAGCTTGAACACTGCTGCTATTGCTGCAATTTTCCAGCTCCTGCCCGCATCTGCGCTAAACCCTCTCCCCTGCCCTGGGAAGCAAAACCCTGCCTGAAACACAGCTCCTGGCCAGGTCCAACCCCACAGGAGCAGCCAAAGCCCTTTGCCACCCTCCCATCCCCAGCCCATGGCATCATGAAGGCAACGGGAAGAGAAGAGGGAAGCTCCGAGACCTTGAGACGCTCCCCTCTGCAGGAGCGCCTCGGTAGAGCTCAGGCTGCTGCTCTGCAGCTCCACTCTTTTCTGACCCGTCTCCTCCAGCCCTGGTTTTCTTCTCCCAGCAGGTCCCTGATCCCCAGCCCCATCACTCAGCGCTGAAGGAACGAGCCAGAGCCAGGGCAGTGGAGGCCATGCAGGGAAGGCTCTCGAAGCACTTGGGCAGGGCTGGGTGCTTTGGCTGGCCAGCACCACATTGCACACATACCAGCAAACCTCAGCCCCGCCGGCCCCGGAAGGCGAACAGGCAGCCAGCAGCAGCTCCCAGGCCAGCCAGGAAGCCTTAACCCTTTCCTGGAGGCAGTGGGAGAGAGGAACCTACCCTAAGAACAAGCATCCAAACGCCGCATCCCTACCTCCCTGAAAACCATCCCAGAATACCCTAAAATATCCCTGGGAACGAAGCCCTTCTCTTGCCCTTCCCATGGTCCGATGGGGAGGCAGGGAGCAATCCTCACCCCTGGCCAAAAGCCATCAACGCTCCCAGCAGCCAGCACAGCCCCAGGCAACAGGGAGCCCTCCCGGGTGCCCAAAGTACCCTTCACTTGGAGACCCCATGCCCTAGGAGATGGGCTCAGCAGAGTCCCATGGGAGCCCCAGGGACAGCCACAGCCTGGCAAGGTTTGTTCTGCACCCCAGAGAGCGGGCATCTTCAGCTCCACCATTTGTGACTCTTAAAACCATGGTGGCGAGGAGGGTTTCTCATCAGCATCAGTGGAAGAGAAATCCCTCAGGGTGAGGTCTGGCTCGAGGGTCTATCGGTGAAAGTCTCCCTGTGACCCACTGTCGGGACTGTGCACATGGTTCAAGAGCCAGCTGACAGCCCCGGGTGCCCAGGGAAAGCCCAGCCGTCCTGGCTCTGCCTGGCCCCCTTCTCAGCCTGGTTCCTCTTGATCTCCCCATTTCCTGATCTCTACCCCAGAGAGATCTGGGCTCTGCTCTCCCACACAAGGCACTGCTGGCACATCAGTCCCCAAGAGCTGGGATGGGGGGAGGTGGCACATCACCTCCAGAGCAGGTACCGGCACACCTCACCTCTGAAAAAACAGCAACCAGGTGTTACTTCAACCCCTGTGAACGGACTAAAAAGGCCCTGGGCAGGGCTGTGCCTCCCCACTTAGAAATCAGCTTGGTCTGAGTCGTCTCCAGACATGGTTGCAACAGCTTAAAAATCACATTTATGGATTCAACATGACAGCAAACACCTTCCCTTTTTTTTTTTGGGGGGGTTGTTTTTATATATATATAAAGTGGGAAAAAACAGACAAAGCCCATCCCAGAGCAGGTAGGATCACTGAAACCCGGGGCTGAGCCTGTGGCTCTGGCAGGCAGAGAGAGAAGCGGTCTCTGGGGCAGGGGGTGTCAGCCAGTCCTCGGGCCATGCTGCCCTCCCAGCCAAGATCGGACCCCACACTGATACTCAGCTCAACTCAGTTCACTCCAGCGCCAGTCCGATCAGATCAGGCCCAACAGGAATAACCACATAACACAGCACCAGGGAAAGCAGACTTGCCATTTAAAAAGAAACACACATGCACCAAAGTCCGTGTTGAAGAACTGCCTCAGTTCAAAAGTTGCTTCCAAATTTAGGTTTCTAAAATTAAGATTTGTATTTTTAATGAAATAGAATTAGACCCTTCATAATAAATGAATATTCAAAGGCCCACAGAAATGTTTCCATAAACTATTTTTTTTAATTCCAAAGGAAACCATTTGTTTAAAAGAAGCAAGTGTTCCCCTGCAGAGCTGGGACTCCAGTAATTGCAGCACGATGATAGAAAATGAGGCTGGATAGCAAAAATAACTTAAAACTATTCTAAACAACCATGAAGCTGAGTCATCTGTTTCAAAGTCCAAGTGGAGATATCCCAGGGCCCACAGAAAATGCTAAGGTGCATAGTTAAAAGGGGAGGGGTGAAACAAAAACAAACAGTAAAAATAGTACAAATTCCTTCAGATACTATTTGTGACAAAAGATGAAAGCGCCGGCTTTCATCCTCTTTTCAGCATCTCAGCTGCAGTGAAGCTCAAGGTTCGATCACACCAGGCACCCCTATCGTAACAAGTCCCGTGGGTGTAAAACCAATACCAGATACTGGAGCTTGGTGTTCCTCTAAAAACAGGCAAGGGAAAATAAAGGCACCATCTCCCCAGCTGGTATCAGCCAGTGCACCCCCATGAAGAACAGGGGAAGGAAAGGCCAAACCCTGATCTCTCAGTCTTTTGTACTCCAGCCTCACTTGTATACACTGCTATCACATTACAAAGTGTGTAAGTCACTGTATGCATGGCAAGGTGCCACCAGCATAAATACATTCATATCTGGACAAAGGATCTGTCCACATGTCAGTATCTTCATTAAAAATTAGTTTGTAAGCACTTCCCCTCATTCTTTTGGTTCATTTCCACAAAAACAAAAATACAGCATTGCGTCAAAGTTGCAAGGATGCTCAACACACAACCGGACCATGCGCTTGCTGCTTCAGACCAAGTCATGTGCTTTTGTAGGACTCCCAGCTTTCCTCGGCTTGTCAAGGCATAGGTTTAAAGTGGGGGCATTTGATCCTGGTAACTAGTTTGGTGTAACAATGGGTACATCTAGAGCATAGCCTGGTGCGGCTGCTGTAAGGGCATGGTAGAGCACGGTGTGGAAATGCAAAGCTCAGACGAGATGCTCGGGATACACTGTGTGGGACGGTGCGGGCTGCGCTGCACCGCACTGCGGGCGCCTGCCGGTTGTGGGAAGAAAGTGCCATGGCCGCCAAGAATAAAACCATCATCAGAATAAAATATCACAAAGCTATCAGAAGGAAACATCACAAAGTGGCAGGTGTGGCACCTTGCTTTGAAGGTTTCTTGGTGGATGGTGCAGGAGGCGGGCAGGCATGAAGGGAAGAAGCCCGGCACGCTGCTTACCTGTGAAAACCTCCAAGAGGGACAGAGCTTGGCAGACGTGATCTTAAACAGCACAGCTGGTCCTTGGTGCCCTGCTGCCAAGAGCAGATTAAAGCTAGTTCAAGTAGATATGGGCACACTGGACCACAGGGGTTGCCTACATCAAGTTGACAGCTTGGCATTTGAAAGCTAACTGGAAGGTGCTTCAAACCAGCATGCCGCGAATGGCTGTGTGTCCGGAGCTGCTCCACGAGCAGGTCAGCCCTCTGCATGTCAGCAGCCACTGAGAGAGCAGAGCAGGAGCCTCCCCACTGTCCCCCTGCGCCCTGGGGCACTATCTTGTGGCTGGGGCTCCAGGGACAATTCAGTTCCCCTAGGGATTTCACAAACAGTCAACAAAAACAGGAACCCCAGAAGGAGGTGACAAAATGATGGTAAAGCCTGTGGGAAAAAGCAGCCTCATTTGACAAGAGGGACAAGTGACAGTCCTCATGCATGCTTGACAAAGGATGCTGGAAATCTGGTGGCCATTCCTGCTGTCAGCACCTCCCTCTCCAAAAACTGTTTCAGACTTCCCTTCCCCTCCTCCAAAAGATCCAACTGCCTTAAATTCTGCCTTGTGCTGCTGTAAGGATGGAAGGGCTCTTGCTTTCTGCTTACCAATGAGAAACCAATGTCCAAAAAAAAAAAAAAAGCAGCATGGATTGGAGGCAGAGTTTGCAAGGAGAGGCCATAGTTTTTATCAGACAAACTGACAGAGCCAGAAAAACAGCAGGCTGAATTTTGGGCACAAGTGGCTTTCTTCAAGGTCTGTCTATGTTGTACGCAGGAGAAGCCTGTAGTTAAACCAGGATGTTCCAGGTTTTTTTCCTAGGCTGCACCCTGAGTTAAAAACACTGCTGGCTGAAGGGCTGGAAAAAACAGTAAGTTCAAGTGGTAAAGCATCTAAGAAAGGGATTTCCAAAAAGGTGGGGAAGAAACCATAAAAGCAAGACTTCCAAATTGCTCAGTGCTCTTTGGGCAGGGAAAGTTTTCCAAGATCTGACTCCAGGACAACTTCAAGACAACGATATCATCAACATGTGACACTGGCTCAGTCCCCACTGCTCCAACATGGGTCCAGGTAGGCAGGAGACTGAGCTGGATTTCAGACCAAAGCACAATAGCAGATCTGAACCTTGTGTTCCTTTTACACACCATTCACGTTGTGAAGAAGGCATAAAGCAAAACTTCCCCTAAGCCAATGTACACCTATTTTAACTCTTTTTCAGCAGACAAGGGCATGAAAGGGACTCCAACACATGGGAGAGTCAAGCCTTGCACCTCAATCACCACAGCTTGATCCTCCACCTCCCAACAGCAGCAGAAAGACTCTGGGCTTTATCCCAGGCCACTGCTGGAGCATGCAAGCACCTTTTGCACCTGATGTTGCATCACCTCCCAGGCTTTGCAGATTCTCTAGCAGTGCTGCTTTGGGGGGTCAGATACCTGCTGGGTTTGATGGAGGGATGAAGTAACTTCATTTGATAGAAGAACACACAAAAAAGGATGGGCTGTTCCCTAGGACAAGCACTGTGTACATTTGCCCAGCCTCACCCAGAAGACTGCTTCCTCTCACACCTAAAGTATGTCCTAGGATGTCACCAAATTCATGGATCTCACAGTCTGCAATGTGCTTTTCCTCTGACTGCCCAAGAAGTGAGGCACCACTTATCTGTGTTTCGCAGATGGGTCACTAGAGGCAGAGAGACAAATCCCCAGCTTCTCTCTGCATAAACTCCTCAAAGCACCAGGTTTGAGGATTTCATGGTGTTCAGGCACCTGAAACTGGGTCCAATGTCACCCAGAGCAAAGAACCAACCCTCAGATCCCAGAATCCAGGCTAAGAGCCCTGACCACTGGCCACTCTTGCCACATCCTGGCTAGCTAAGATTGCTCTCCTAGGTTTCATCCCAGTCTTCATGCTCTGGACTGTCTCAGAGGAGCCGCTTGTGCTGCTGACAGAACAAAATTCAGCCTTTGATGCCATTGGCACTTCCTCCATTAGTTGCTTTGAAGATTAGGGCCAGAGCCTTCGATGGGATTCAGAAGCTGATGGGGAGCCAGTGGAGCAGCTTGAGCTCCCAGAGGCTTAGCCCTTTGGGGAGGTGAGTGGTCATGCTCTGCACCAGCTGGCCCCACAACACTGTTTCTACTTTCAGTTTCTGCTACAAGGCACAGAAGCGCAGCCAGCTCGAGCCAAGCAACAGCATCGATACAGTGGACAAAACTGTCCCCAAGCTGGAGGGAAGGTGGCAGCAGCATCTCTGGAAGCAAGCATTGCCTGGTCATCACAGCTAGCAACAAAGCTGGAAAAAATAGGATTCTCCAACCCACACCCACACTTCAAGGCAGCATGGTGACAACAGAAGGCAAAGGGTCACTGTGGGCTTCAAAGCCCCATGTTTTCCCCTGCTTCCCCTCCATCCTCAGCTTGACTCAGTTGCTCATACCTGCATCCCACAGCAGCAGCAGCTCTGGTGGTTGTGCTAGCTGCCAGCTGGAAATGAGAAACATACTCATGGCATCTCATCTCCCCTCCTGGTGAGGAGTCCCTCTCCTCCCATCCCCACACATCCCCCAACTGCCCCTGCCCTACAGTGCTGCCTGACCTGGGGATATGGAGCAGCAGCAAGAGCAAGGTCTCCCTGAGGTAAGCGGGTAGCGTGGGGCCAAGAGCACCAGGAATGCTGATGGGAGTCCAGAGTGGGAGTGTGCCAGCATGGTTTTGGTTCCTCTGCATGTTTTTCACTGGACCAGCTCTGCACTCACAGTGTTAGGCACTGCACGCCCACAAACATGCACAAAGGGACCATCTTTGCTCTAATCTGTACAATTTCAGCACTGAATAGTGCCTGCAGAGTTCTGCAAACAGAGCTCAGGGTCTAAAAATGTCCATCCCCACAGCCACATCCCCTCCCTGGCCCTCCCAGCCAGGAGCTGTGGAGCAGCACAGCTAGATTTCACCTGCACCCACCACCCAACCCTACAGCATCCCCTAGGACAGGTCCCTTTGCCCAAAATTCCTTCACCCCTTTGGGGGCTGCCAACTCAAAGTATGCTAAAAAAGGAGGCACACAGACCACAAAAAAACACAGATCCTCTCTCCAGTCAAGCTGAATCCCCAAACGAGGGAGGAGATCCATGCATGCCAAACTTGCTCCAAAGCATCTCCCTCCTCCAGGAGCCAGGGCACAAGGGCAGTGAGACACTCTGTGCTGTGAAGTGACACACACTGAAGTAACATGTGGCACAGTCACAGCAACTCTATTAATTTAAGTTAATTTCCTGCAGTTCTGTCTTAGTTTTCCAGCAGATTCAGGACTTAAAGGTTAAAGCGTAACCTTGTCTCAGTAGCTTGCTATTCGCTCCATGCAAATGTCTACCTACAGCCTGGTAATTACATGCATTTCCAAAGAGCCAATCCGCCGTCAGCCTGACAGATACTGATCTTCCCGTTTTATTTTTAGCTCTGTGCTTCCCCCTCTAGATGCAAAAAAAAATTCTGTTTGTTCCATCTTTTGCTGCAGCCTCTTTTTTCCCCGGCTTACCAGCCAGCTCCCGGCTCACCCGGGCTGGAGCTGGGAGCAGCGTGGGGCAGCAGGCTGGGCAGGCGCTGGGCTCCTGATGGGACCCCTGCACGGGTCCCCACCACGGGAAAGTGGGCAGCAGCTCCTTCGGGGCCACCCAGGGAATGTGTCTCCTCTGGCAGAGAGGGGTGTTGAAATGGGAAACTCCAGTGAGACACAGAGAGCTGTGCACCCCTTTGCAAGGGAGCCGGACACTTTCTCCTGGGAACACTTCCAGGTCGCCCACATCCAGCCAGGTGGCAGCTGAGAGAAAAGGGGCCAAATGTGGCAAAATCCAGCCATGAGCCAGTGGCTCTACGAGTTCAGGATTTGTCATCTCAGAGAGGTGTGTGGCTTCCCCGCCACCCAGAAAGAGGAGGCAATACCGGGAGGGCAGGCAGTAGAGGCAGGTCATCCATGCAAAGACAAAGCTTGGTTGATGCTTCCAACCCCTACAAAGGGCACTTGAGAGACTAAGTGTGTCTAGTGCCACTGAGGCCAGCACACTGTCCTCCTCCTTGACCTGCTCCTGCGGCTTCAGGGAGGAGCCAAGGTGTGCAAACCACTAGAAATGTGTGTCTTTCAGAAGCTTATCCCCATGGGGTAGCCCACCATCAAAGAGCAGCCCAATAGGCTGATTGTGAACAATGAGGCTCAGAAGAAAGGGCTATCAGGTTCTTCTACTTTGCCTTTCCTTTTGGAAGGAGTCTGGAAGAGGGGATGGGTTGGGCTTTGAGGGGTGAGGTCTGCATGCCTCTCTCCCCCTCTCTCTCTCAAATGCATATTTTAGATTTAAAACAGAACAGATTTGCACAAACTTTAGTCACATGATGGAGAAAAAAAGAAATGCTGAACCTCAGAAGTGACATGCGAGGAAAGGACTGGCTGTCAGCGCTACAGTACGGAGGCCAAATTCACCGCGGCCAATGCTGACCGTGGGCCACACGGTGCAGCTTGCGAATGTTAAGGGGTTGAAAAGTGTTTACACAGAGCAGAGAAAGGAAACCTGCATGCAGGGAAGCCACATAATAAAATGCATTAAATAAACAACTGAAGAGAAAGAAGAAAGAAGAGCAGGGATGGGATAAAGCAGAAGGAGGAAGGGCTGAGTGTTGCAGTTGCAGCCTCTACGAGACTGCAGTAAAAGCCAGAAGAACTGGGGCTGATGCATCTTCCCAGCACTACGGACACTTTTCTAGCGTTCACACTTGCATTGGCTACCCAGCTCCAGCCTCAGCTGCGTGGGAATCATAATTATGTCTCATACCTGCAGGGAAAGGATTGCTTGTCTTGTTATACTTCTAAGCATCCTCCTCGTCACAATGGCATTAAAAAAAAAAAAATCAAGAAATTGTCCCTACACAGTTTTACACTTCCAGGGGAATCTCTTCAAATCTCGCTAGTGATTCCCCTCCTTGAAATTTTGAAATTGAAAAGTTGAAATTGAAAGTTGAAAAGCACACAACACTCAGAAGCAGCTTATCTAGCAATCTTAAAACATTTTCAACAAGTGGTTTTGGACAGTTACTAGGATCAAGGATTTTACAGAGATCTGGGCTCCACTGTTCCAGGCTTCCCCTCCCATGGCTCCTAACCCGAAGATCAATCTCACACGTGACCAGGGGAGCAGAAGCCATCTCAGCAACTGGAGCGGGCACTGGAAGAGACCACAGGATGACAGAGCAGACAGCATGGAGGGGAAGGTAATTATCCCCATTGCAGAGCTGAAAGATCCAAGGAACAGATTTTGCTATGTATTCAACAGCCCACAAGTCAGGAATCAAGCTCAGATCCCCAAACCCCATCCTTCTGCACCAAAATAAATAAACCAACCAACCAACCAACCTGCCTCTTTTCGAGGAGGTGGAGAAATCCAAGGGAGCCTTTCCACCCTCCACACAGATGCAAGCCCTGGCTGAGCTCTGCAAGAACCAATACCTCCCATGCCAACAAGTTTAGCCAAAGGAATTCAGGACAATGAGAAAAGGCTGGTGCAAACCTACCCCTTCACCACATTCCTGCAAAACATCTTTAAATCTGAGAGCTTCGCATAATTGTGTTTGAAACAATTCAAGCGTGGCACTGCCAGCCTTTCGTTTGAGAGTCGCTTTCTTGCTGCTGGCTCATTTGTTTGGGTTTTTAGATAACCACTATTCAGTCTCCATTCTCCTTTGTGCGATTCAATCATATTGTTCCCACCTTAGCTTGAAATTTTAAAGGCTAGGTACCCCCAAGCCTCTTTCCTTGCATTTACACCCTTCTTTCATAGAGAACGACAGTCTCTGCCACACATCATTTAACTGAGGACTGCACCCAGGGCTGCAGTTGTTCTCTCACATCCTGGACACCCTTGCAAAGCAACCAGCAGAATCCAGGGCCTTAACTTTTTTAGCCTCTCCTCCCACACTTAATCTCTCAGGCTCCATGTCATTGCAGTACTTTTCTCCAAATCCCTTCCCAGTGGGTTAACACTTGAATGTCATTGCAGTGCCCGGGCTTGGGTGCTGGAAAAGAGTGCTTGAGCACAAGCAAAAGAGAAAGAACCAGGGTAGGGTCTCCAGGGCTGCCTGACACGTGGCCTCATCATCTGATGTCCAAAAAATATCAAAAGGCAGATCTTGCACTTACACAAGATGTGTGCAACAGAAGGTTTTAGCCCTTCTGTGACTGCAGCTGGCTTCAGAGCTGGGTCCCCACCGACACCACTTTGACCAGTGCTCTCCAGTCCTGTGGTGACATTTATTCCAAGTCTTCCAGCTCTCCAAGTGTTCTGCAAGAAGCTCTTTCTCTCTGGATGTTTGTTGCAGTTCCATCCACTTGCCATTTTCCAGGTCACATGGTTATTTCTGCCCTCTTACTGCTAACCTTCCCAGGCTTTCTCTGTGTTTCTTTCCTCTTTGGCTTCTCCATCTTTCTGCAACTAATGAACACACCATGCTCTGGGAGAAGGCTGTAAACAGCGACACGGACCATACTGAGCAAAATCCTACGATGGAGGATGTGACCTGCCAAACAAAGCTGGACTTGCAGTCAGACCCTCAGGCAGGTGGTGGCTGCTCCCCATCACTCAGTCTACATCTGCTCACATGCACCTTTCATTTACAGCATCTCACCACAGCATTTCGACCCATAACTGCATATACCCCCAGCAAGACATCCGGGGGTACTGCGTATAACCAGCCATGGGGCATTGTGCCCATTGAGCCCCCTGGGGCTGCTCTGACCCCCAGTAAGCCCTCCCATGTGCTATGCCGTGCTCCTCCTCATGGCCCTGCCACCTTCTGCAGCACCAGCTCAGACACCACAGGAGCAAATGCTTAACTTCAGATGCATTGCTGGGAGCCATCAAACACCACCTCTCTCCCAGTGCCAGCCCTGTTCCTTCGCTAGAGACTCCAACCACACTGACAGATGGAAATTGCCCAGCTCAACCTATTTTGCTCCCTCCATCCCCCTTGTCCCAGGCTTTCCCACCCATCCCATGTTTCTCCTATGTCCCAGGTGAGATATGAGCTCCTGCCCCGCAGCGGGGATGTCTCCAACTTGCTGGCACAACATCCCAGCGCCAGATGCATGGACTCAATGGAAGCCTTTTCTCTGACTTCAGCAGCCACTGGCTTCATTCCCCTATTCCTCTTGGCCTCTCTGGGGGGCCTCTGAGGGAGTCCTCATGGGGTGCTTTTCTGTTTGGGAGCTCATGATTGTATCTGACAAGGTCTCCTAATTTTCTCCACTGATTTTACTGGAGACTGATTTTAAAAAGAGCTCAGCAACTCAGTCACTTCAGTATCATTGCTGAATTCAGCTCCCTCATTTATTAATGGGCCTACTTTTGCTCTTCCTCCCCTGATATGTTTGCAAAATCCCTTTTTATTTCTCTTAACCCCTTTGGCTAACACTAACAAGCAAAACCTCAGCAATATTTGATATTATAAGTGTATAAATAAAAGCAGGAAAAGATCTTATTCACTCCTGTTACAGCTACTAAAGCAGGCCTAGGGCTCTCGAATAGCAGCTTTACTGCATATGTTAAATATCTCCATTGCTTTATTAATGCACAGTGTTGGAATTTTATTGGATAGTTTGGGTTATTTATCTTATAAAGTAACATGGGCATCACAAACCATAAAAAGAGGGTATTTAGTACCTTCTCCTTAAGTCTGCATCTCCACAAACCAAGTGAATGCAAGACCACAAAAACAAAACCCCATGTGCTATGTGTTCTTTCTTTTATAAGAGGGAAAGAGGGGAGACCAGCAGTTATCCTGGCACCAACCCCATTGCACGTTTTTACTCAGGAGGAATTTGGATGGGCAGTTTCCAAACAGAAATCCCAGCCTGCTTTTATGGCCATGACAATGGCCAGCAAGAGCATAGCACCACTTGTCTGGCTAGAAAGAGGTTCTGGGGTGGCCCTTCCTCACAGCCCAAATCCAAAGGTGCCAGGAAAGAGGAGAAATTAAAAAAACCCAACTAAAACCAAAAACCACAGAAGCCATTTCCAAGAGGGAATTGTCCATCTTTGATATTTTCATTGACTTCTCAAACGTGATTAAAATGATGCCCTGAACTGTCAGTAAAATTGTAATAATCAGAACCACTTAGGAGAGTGACAAAAAAACCCACTTCCAAAAGTCTTTAAAAGAATTAAAATAATCTGGATAAATCATGTCAGACTCGATGAGAGGTCAGCCTCCTAACTCTGCAGGCTGGACTTTTATCTATCTGCCTTTAAATCGCTGCCTCAAAGACTCCACAACCTGGGCACCCAGATACTGCCTCTGGTTCCCTGCAGAAATGACCACAAACACAGGAGATGACCTGAAAAAGCTGCTCCAGGTCCCATCCCCAAATCTGCATTACAGCTCCCTCGGGCCCCAGGACAAAGGGGGTCCCATGGGAGCAGCAACAGGGCTGGGTGAGACCAGCCCCAACGAGTGTGTTTTGGAGTTGTGGGACATATGTGCTGGAAGCCCCAAGCAGAAATTCACAGCATTTCCCTTTCAGATTTAAAGCTAGGGTGGAGGGAAAAAATAAAACAAAAAGAAAGAGATTTATCCCTGAAAACAGAGCGGCATTTGAGCCTCAGTAGGGTAAAGCTGAGCCCACATCCCAAGCGCCTGCTGCCCTCACCTCCTGCGAGCCGTCACGATGGTAAGCCATCACCCTATTTATTTGCTGCCTTCCCCTGCTCTCTCAGCAGACACTGCCCTCCCACACACTGCTGCTACTGAAGGGAGGGAGAAGATGCTGAGACAGAAGCCAAAAATGGGCACATGGGGCTCAATGTCTGCCTCGGTTTCCCCCACTCCAGCCAGCACTAATCCCCAGGGGGACCAAAAGACGAGAAGGCATCTGGCACGAGGTGACCTTCGCTGGACAAAGCCCTTCCCAGGGGCTGAGGGTGCAGTGCAGCGATGGGACGAGCCAGGGGAGGAAGGATGCTCAGACCCCACATCTGCTGGGCACACAACAGCTGGGCAGGGAAGGAACCAGGCAACACGGCTGCAGGGTGAAATCCTGTCCAGCATGGTGGGCAATTTGGCACGAGCTCAGGTCACCCCCAGCAGGGCCAGGGTGATGGGTGACAATGCTCTCCCTGCTTCACCCCTGCAAACACTTCCCACCCTTTTTTTTGAGGGCACAAAACCCAGGGAGCCCAGGCTTTCCCCATCACCCTCCACCATGCTCCCCTCTCTAAGTGAAAAACTTCCTCTCACCACCTATTTTTAAACCCAGCCCAGTCCACGCAGGGTCTGAGATCCTTTTTTTCCCTTCCCCCCCCCCCTTTTTTTCGTGGGGGCTGCGATTTTAGGCAGCGGCAGGGAGGCAGGAGCACCTGCTGCCAGCCGTGCCGGAGCTGCGTGTGAGGCTGCCCGCAGACCGCAGGCAGCGGCGGAGAGAGAGGGCGGGTGAGCAGGCTCCCCTTGCAAAGTCTGTCCTGTGCTGTCTAATAACACAAGGTGTCATTGTATACCCAAATCAGTGCCTGGAGCTTTATTTATAACAACTGAAACACAACCCAGCAGGCCAGAAGCGGCAAAGGGAGCAAGAGACCAGGGAAGGCAGGGAAGCAGCCGGACAAAACCTCACGATTTGGCAGGATTTGCCTTGAGATTTTAAAGCTGGACAGAAGCTGGGGGGGACACACGGGGGGCCACAGAAGGAGGAAAGAGAGATGAAAGGCAGGGGAGAGGGAGCTGGCAGAGCAGCGATGCTTCCCTGGCTGCAGGGAGGCGCTGAGGCCATCTCCACCCCAGAGCCCTGCGTGGAGCGGCAGGGGGCTTCACTCGCAGCCCCCCCTGACAGCCAGCAAAGGGAG
>JAVJGJ010000062.1:13480747-13505938 GCA_035590215.1 Microhierax caerulescens | reverse complement strand
GAAGAGGGGAAATACGAAAACTATGGACCTGATGCCCCATTTTCAAAGACCGCCGTGAGCCAGATCCAGACTGGGAGTGACCCTGCTTGATGTCTGCAGGTGCGGAAAGAGGATCCTTGCTGGGGCTGTTCTGTCTCCCCAAAGCACCACACACACCCCCCGTCCCCGTCCCTGCTCCCGCGCATCCCCTGATGAGCTGCCCTGTGCCACTGCAGCGCTGCTCCTACTTGCACAAAATGGTTAATACAGCAGGCAGGCCAGGTGGCTCAGGTGTGCGTGCCAAGCAGTGCCTCTCACCTGCAGCAACTTGTCCAGGGGGAGCCGCATCTGCCCTTTCTTGTCTGGCTTTAATCTGCCTGGGGAAAAGGGAGAAAAGGGATTGGGGAAGGGTAAACACAGCTTAGGCAGCTGCAAGTCCCGGCAACCAAAGGGCTGAGCAGGTGATTCAGAGAGCTGGAGCCTGCAGACACCCTGTCCTCTGCCTCCCGCTAACATCTCTAGTGATGGCAACAGCCTGGGAACTGCCGGGAGGAACATACTGGCTGCCAGGGGCAGAGAATCCATCGCTAGCCCAGCAAAGGCAGGACACAGCACCCAAGACAGGTGAGGCAAAGCATTGGCAGGTCCTGCACCAGCAAAGCATCTAGCACTGCTGCAGATGCTGTGACCTCCCCTCAGGCACCTCCACAGCATTGCCCCTATAGAAACACAGCTGCAGCATAGCCCCAGCTCCAGCTTTGTCAGTGTCACTCGGCTCTGTGGGACTGCACTACCTCCATAAGCCTCTCTGCTCAACAGCCTGTGCCACTAACCCACTCCAGCATCAACAGCTTCCTTGCCCTTGGGAAAAAACAGACTAAGCTCACTCAGGTGCAAGCTCATTTCTGCCTTGGCTTCCATCAGCCTTTCCACAATCTGAAGAAAACGCTAGGCAACAAAGGAAAAAAAGGCTATTTTGCCCTAAAAGGTGGCTGAAAGTTTTTGATACATGAGCTGATGACATTTGATGTGGGGTTCTTAGACAGTGCCCAGCACTGCCACAGACATCACCCTCAAATCCTCTGCTGGGACTTGGGAAGTCCCAAGATGGAGCTGATCCTCGCTGCATCCAGCCCAGCTTTGCACAGGCTCCATCAGGACCACGGGCCTTTGGTTCTCATCCAGTTGCAGAGACAGATGCTTTTGGGAGGAGGGAGCCTTTCCAGTGGAAGAAGCATCCCCAACCTTGCCTGAGACCTGGGAATGTGCCCAGCCAACCAGTCAGGGATGTTCTGCCTGGTAAATCAGGTCTCAGCCCTTTGAGGAGCCCCAGCATAGGGCAGGAACATGAGTGGTGATGGGAACACGTGGGCAGGTGAGGGGAAAGGGCCAGACGGGCTGGGAAGGGCAGTGACTCCCTCAAAACTAGGCCACAGCTTGGGATAAGTCATGCAATGTCTCTGCAAGCACTGCTGACTCTCCCCTGCACAGAGAGGGCAAGGAGCTGGGCTGGCCCTGCACAAGGAAGAGACCTGCCACCCCTGCAGTCCTGGGAGCCACTGGCCCCACATCTGATGCAGGCAGGGCCAGGCAGCAGCGCTGCTTTGGGGCAGCAAGAGCCCCCAGTGAAAGCAAACTCAGGAGAGCTGCTCAGCTCACGCTTGTGCTCCATCCTTCTTCCACCCCAGAGGTTCAGGCTTACAGACACCCTGGTGCACAAGGCAGGGTGAAGTTTCCTGGTGTTACAGGGATTTTTTTTGCAGCTTGCCAGCCATGCAAACAGCTAGGACACTACAAATCCTTCCCCTACCTGCCTTCCCCCTCCTCTCTGAGTCAGGGACAGTTGTAACCCATTGCAACCCCTCACCTGACAGTTGAAGTGCTCGAAGCTGCCCTGGGGAAACAGAGAGCCAGTCTGACTGGCTCAGGGCTTGCTGAGAGCTCCCTGGGTGAGCAGCTTTCCTCACCTGGAAAGAACAGGGAGACCTGTGCTCCCAGTTACTTTCTGAGCAGGTCAGGACGAGAGCCCTTCATCGCCCAAGCCTTTGGCCTAATTATTTTCATTCCTGTCCCCACACCCTGCCCATAACAGCAGGGATCAAGACGACTATTACAGCACACGCGTTTCAGAGGTACTGCCCTGTCTGCCAGCAGTTTAGAGGAGGCAAAGTGGCCAAGCCAGAAAGAAAGGGCTTTGCAAGTCTAGCTTATGAGATTGAACCCAGTTTGGCAGGCACCATGTATTTGGGGCAGGACAGACAGGAGGATGGGGCAGGGGGGTCTCTGATGCAGATGCAAACACCCAACTGGGTTTGCACCCAACGCATGCCAGCATCCCAGGCACACAGCTCAGTGCTCACATCCATCAGCGGGACACCACCGCAGCCGCAGGGCTGTGACAGGGAAAAACTCTGCCAAAAAAGTCCCACCAGTTTCCAAGCAGCACCAGCAGTACATGTGGTGAGGGCTAAATGTGCCTTAAACTTTTAGCCTAACCAACAGGAGGCGAATATAGAGCTAAGGGGGAGGAAGCCTGTGTGTGGAGAGAGAAAATTATCAAGGAAAAACTGTCTAAAAGAATTAAACAAGAGGAAAGAAGGTCTGGGAGAAAACAAATGTGGGTAGAATAGTCAGGCTCTGGCAACAGTTAAAACTTCCATGTGTTTAGATCCCTGAATCGACAGTTAGAGATGCTACAACAAATGTCACCTTCATGTGAGCACTAGAACTGTAATTTTCTCATCATCCCTTTCTTTTATGCACCACACCACCACCACCACCACCACCACCCCCCGCCCCTTTTTGTTCCCGTTTGAAGCCTGTTCAGAGGATAACCTGTTGGGGGCAACCCCTGTACCCAGCAGACGCTAGGTTTTTCTCCTGGGTTCACTCTCTCCCGCTCTCCTCCTCTCTTTGTCCTGCGCTCAGTCGCTCCTGCACACACTGAGTCCCTGTCAAGTTTCTGGCTGATCCAGAGGGAGATGTCGGTCCTGCCAGCTCCAGCATCCAACTGCTCTTCCCGGGCCCGGGAGCTGCAGTAACCATAGAAACTGCATCCAACGCGCAGGCTCCGCTGGGGGGGCCGGTAGGATGCTCAAACACATGCACAGGCAGGTAGGGACCAACCAAGGCTCTGCCAAACCACCTTCAAATGATGTCCAGGTCGGGGAGAGGGGCAAGGCGGAGGGGGGACAATCGCGGCTTTCCTCCCCAAAACCTCACAGAGTGGCTTGGAGCAGCGTCAGGAGGTGTTTCATCTCCAGGCTGAGCACTGGCTAGCCAGTTGCAGAGCTGACAGTGCATTTTACGGTGTGCGGGGAGATCGGTGAGGTAATTGGGAGGATTCTGTTGCAAAGCTTTGTCTTGGTCTGCCCTGCATTTTATCTGCAGACTAGATGGGTACCCAGGGCTCCTGCTGGCCTGAGAAGTAATCAGTCATTAATCCTTTGGTCCTTTTTGCACTGTGAATATAAACAGGCCAAATCCTATCCCCGGCTGTGCTGGGGAGAGTCTTTATGTTGATGGCGCTGGCAGCAACACACATGCCTCCAAGGGCAAGATTTGGACCGACACAGTTAGTTAATGAGCTGATCCAAACATTACATTAATTTTACACTCCTCCTGATGCAGACATATCGCCTGCTTTCAGCAGTGCAACTCAGAGCGGGCTCGAACCATGACCACCTCTTCAGACACCTCAGGTTGAGCCCTTACATCCAGGCATGGCTATGGAAGAGGCGCAATTTTTTGAGTCAACCGGGCACAGCAGATGCTCAGTGTCTATAAGAGTCAGACAGCATCCAGTGCCAGGGAAGTGGCTTGGAGCAGGGTTGGCTCAGAAGTATGGAGAAGCACTGTCTGCAGGCACCCACATGCACCCCACAGTGCAGGAGGTGGCTCTGGCTGCCACAGAAGGACCCAGGACTAGCAACCAGGATGGCACAGAGATGGGCAAACACGTGCAACGCCGACAGCTTAGTGGCTTCACCAGCTGCTGACAGCATCTCTCCGCCCCTCTCATTTGACTTGGCTGAGGCTTGCGGGAGCACCGTGACCCCACCGCAGGGCTTTGCCCCCCTCCACCCCACACCTCTATTGCCCAGTTGTCGAGGCAGAACAAGCCTCTCGCTGCTGCACTGGGGCAGAGGCGCCCAGCTGCAGGGAAGCATAAGCACATATAGGAAGCTGGAGAGGGTGGGGGATAAAAATAACAGCACTCCTGCCTTTTTAACACCAAACCCCAAATAAAATAAGTTCGCACAACTGCCAGGCTCCCTCCTTCCTTCCCCCCCCCTCCAAGCCTTAAATACTCCACAGAATCCCCATGCACAAACAAGCTGTGGCCTCCGGACAAAGAGGCCCAGCCTCCAAATGGCCACCAGGCTCCTATTTTGGGCTGTAGCGGAGCCGGGCTGGAACAAGTGGGCTCAGCTGTGCCCCAGCCCACAGCCCAGCCACCCCCCCAGCTCCCACCCCTCAATGGCCCCATTGTTGGAGCCCAGAGCTCAGGGGCGAGGTCAGGGGCTCCCGACACCTGGCAGGGCCCAGGACTGCCAGCCCCCAGCTCAAGGCACCCTGCAGCCCCCAGCAGGGAGAGAGAGGAGGGGGCTGCATCCTAGCAAGGCAGGGCTGGGTCTCCTCCCTCCGCAGGGCTGTTGTGGGGAGTGTGCTGGGCTCCCACTTCCTTGGCTGTTGTGGGAGGAGGGGGGAACACGGTGAAATGGGGCACAAAGGAGTCAAGCTTTCCTCTCCCACCCCAAAGACACAGCTTAACATCTCCCCGCTTCCCCAATCTTGCTCCCGTGTGCCAAGTGGGGGGCAAAAGCAGCCCCACGGGCAGCTCCCCCCTCCGGAGTGGGCCGGAGGGTTGCAGGGCAGGTGCATACAGACCCCAGACCCACCAAGCATGGGCTGGCATCGGGGCGGACACACTTCAGCAGAGCCCAAATGTGCAGCAGATAGCGGCACCCACGGAGCCATCCCATGCCTGGTGCCCTGCCAGCCTGGCACTGCTGCAGCCACAGCGCAGGGACCCTCTGGCACCCTCTGCCCAGCCCAGGTGGCAAGGGCTCTGCTCGACATGCAGGCATCTCCACCAGGAGCTGAAATTTTCCGAAAGGAAGGTCAGTGTCGACATTTCTTTTTAAACTCCCAGGAGTTTCCTCCTAAAAGACGCAAGCAAAGGGCTGGAAGAAAATCCCCGCCTTGTGCAGCACGAGGGCAGCACCCGCAGCAAGCTTCAAACACCACCCAAGGAAAAACATTAAAGAGACTAAAGAAGCCCAAAAAGCAGCCCAAGGCATCCCTACGCCATTGTTTTTTCTGGGCAAGAAGGGGTAAAAAGTGCCTTGGGAGCAGCAATGGGAGATGACTTTTGACACCAACATGGCACACACAGGACTGTGTCCTTTACTATGTCACATCGCAGTGTCTCACTCTGTTCCTGTTGCATGTAATCACTGCAGCCTCCCACCCAGGGCCAGCCATACCAATTTAACCATAGCAGCCAGGACAATTCTCTATTGATACCGGCACAGTGCAAAGGGTCGCCTGCATCAAACACATCCCTGTATCAAACCTACTGAGCCAGACCCATGTAGCAGTACCAGCACGTACTGGTTGAACTGGCAGGCAATGCCAATCAATACAAGACATGCCTTCTTTCTGCACAGCTCATTTCTCTCTCCTGAATGAGAATATCTTTCCTGGCAGCAATGGTAGCCCACGCGCAGGAACAGCTTGCTGTTTGTACTCGAAGCAGTGAAGTCGCAGAGCAGCCCAGAGCAGGCAAGCCCTGCTTTACTTACTGCCTGAGACCATGTTATGGGTGTTTAAATAGCAGTTGTCCTGGTGCGAAGCTGGGCAGACCTGAGCAGGGACCAGTAAAGCAAAGGGTGGTTTGGATTCTTCCTCAAACACATGCCCCCATAGGGGCAGGGAAGCCCAGCCTGTGCTGATTTACTGCAGGAGATAAAATTTAAACCCACTCCCCCTCCCAGTAATTCTACAGCTTTTCAAATGGAGCATCTGCAACTCTCATGCTGTCCACACAGTCTGTCTCAAATGATCCCAAATGAAGAATGCAGCTGAGCAGTCCCCCCAGCCACCTACAGCTGACACATGGCTCTCCAAAGCAAGGGAGAGGGACAGCAAGTACCTCTTCCTCACATGTTCCCAAACCAGACCCAAGAGAGGACAGCCCATCATACCAGCATGAAAGCTGCATGGTCCTCTCCCTCCCACCACATTCTTCTTGCAACACAAGACAGTCTTCATGTCTGTACCCCATTTTGGAAGAGTCTCTGTGATGGATTAAGGGAAAAAGCCAAGCAAAAAAATTTAAATATCTAATCAGACTGTCTCCTTTGCAGGCTCTTCTCACAGGATTCCTCTTATATGGGCCTGACACCTCCCTGTGCCACACAGGCTCTTTGGCATCTTTCATTAAGGTCATTTAGCAGTTGGCTCTTTCCTCTGCATTGATTTCATATGGTTTTGGCTGCCAGTGACCCACCTCTGCTCACAGAGAAGGACCTAGCAAAACAGCCACATGCTGCTGAAGGTGGGAAGAGTGCTTCATGGGCCTTGCAAATTCAGGAGATGCTTTTGTGAAGCAAGTTTTGTGGGCTGGTCTCCCCCAGGCCTGCTGGAGACACCACCAGAAGAGCATGCTTCTGCCAAAGCCCATCTGGTTGCCCCTTCCCCTGAAAACCCCAGCTCTGGATGCTCAGGCCATCCCAGAAGGGTTCTGTTTGCTGTTGCTGAATCTGAGCATCCGGGAAACAGAGCTTTAGTAGCAGAGACCCAGATGATGCTATTTATGTCTTCTTCAAGTAGTTTTGCCCAAATAGCCTGGAAGCAATGTCACCTCCAGCAGCCAGTCAGACACAGCAATAACCCCATGCCAGATCTCTGCTACGACAGGTCCAGAAGATGATTCACTGAAGAAATATTCATCCCAGGGTCTCCCTGTCCAGAGGGGATACCCAGTGATCTGATCTCTCAGACACTATATTCTGCTCAGCATTTAACACTGTCAAAACACTTGACAAGACCCAGAGTCATTTCTGCATCTGCTCATCTGCTGCCTCCTCTCTCGGTTCCTCTCCAAGTTTTCATTGTTGCCTTGAATTTGACTTCAGCCTGCTTCTTTTATGGCATGATGCTGATATGATCACAACATATCTCCCCAGAACTTTTAAACCTACTGACCCACTTCCAGCCAAGTTTATTGGGGCAGGTGGAGACCTCAGAGATAACATTCCTGCAGCCACAGAGAGCAATTGTGGGACGGGCTGGGGTGCAAACTCTACTTAGACATTGTACAACACACACAGAGCAAGACACTACAATTTTTTTCCCTAACCACAGGGAAACAAAACAGAACAAGCTTTGGAATTAGAGCTCATAAACCAAATAGAGCTTGGTTTAAAACCCAACTGCTAGACAAAGTCGGAGGAATCAGGCTTTGCAAGCTCCAGCCCCTGAAAAGCAGCACATCCAGAGTCTTTCATCTACAAGGCCAGAAACAAGGTGAGACCCTGGGCTTGGGCTTCAGGCATTCGCTGGAAGAGTTGTTTCAGAGCTGGCTATATTGCAACAGCCACCAGTTCCCCAGCAGAGCAACAACAGCACTAGACAGATTTAGTAGTAGAGAGGTGGGTGATGCAGAATACATCCCCCCTGCCCTTCTCACCACCACACACTTTCCCAGGTGCTGCCAAATGAAAAACAGTTAAGAACCCCAGTAAGCGAGCCACAGGTACTGAGCAGGAGAGATTGAGGACATTGCAAATCACCATGTTACTGCAAGAGCAGTGTAAAATTCCCTGGGGATCCTGGAAAAGGGACCATGCCCCACACTAAAGAATAAGTTTCCTGCTAGCATAGCCAGATCCAGGATCAGAAAGTTCAAGCCTCAGGACAACCCTGCAAACAGGCATCCTGGAGACTTAACATCAATGAGGAACATTGCATTGGGTTTATGCAGCAAGGTCTGGATTAGAAGCAGGGCTACAGGCTTCTATGAGAAGATTCTAGAAACTTCCCCTGTGTCCAATGGAGTCAGTGCTAGCCAGCTCTGAGACAGACCCACCACTGGCCAAGGCCAAGCCCATCAGCGATGGTGGTAGCACCTCTGGGATAATCTTTAAGGAAGAAAAAAAAAAACACCACAAAACCAGAGGAATTGCAGCCAAAGAGAAGAGTGAGAATATGTGACAGCAACGACTCTGCAGACACCCAGGTCAGTGCAGAAGGAGGGCAGGAGGTGCTCTCCTTGATGAAGACCATGGTGAGGCAGGCTGTCCCTCAGCCCATGGAGGTTAGCAGTGGAGCAGATTCCCACCTGTAGCCCCAGGAGGACCCTGCACCAGGGCAGGGGGCTGCCCAAAGGAGGCTATGACCCATGGGTAGCCCACACTAGAGCAGCTCCTGGCAGGGCCTGTGGCCTCATGGAGAGAAGCCCAGGCTGGGGAAGGGCTGGGGACCCCGTGGGGACCCCTGCTGGGGCCAGCTGAGCCTGGGGCCCTGCGCCTGTGGGAAGGACCCAAGCTGGGGCAGTGTGTGAAGACCTGCAGCTCATGGGAAGGGCTCACACCGGAGCAGTTTGTGGAGGACTGTCATCCATGGGAGGTACCCCAGGCTGGGGCTGGAGAAGAGTGTGAGGAGCTTCCCCTTGAGGAGGAAGGAGCAGTGGGGACAGCGTGTAAGGGACTAAGCGCAGCCTCACTCCCAGCCCCTGCTCTGCTAACGGGAAGAGGGAGAGAAATCAGGACATAAGTTAAGCCTGGGAAGAAGGGAGGGGTGGGGAACGTGTTTTAAGATTTGGTTTTATTTCTCATTATCCTACTCTGATTCGATTGGTAATAAATTAAACTAATTTCCCCAAGTCAAGTCTGTTTAGCTGTGACAGTAATTGGTGAGTGATCTCTCCCTGTCCTTATCTCTCTACCCATGAGCCTTTCACTGTATTTTCTCTCCCCTGCCCAGCTGAGGAGGGGAGCAATGGAGCGGCTTTGGTGGGCACCTGGCACCCAGCCAGGGTCAGCCCACCAGAAGCATCAGCACATCCTTCCCTTTACAGCATGCCTCTTGCTGTGCCCAATATCCCCATTTAGAGGAGTGCAGAAACAATTTCACATGCTGGCTTGATACACCAAGGGCTGCAAAGGGGGAAAAAACCCACACATCCTTTCTCACAGGAAGCCTGTAAAAGCTTGGAAGCATGAACTTAACAATGCAAGATCACCCCAAATGCTTCCCCGTCTTTAGCTCCTCTACCCACTGCCCTGCACACCAGCCTCTGCACTAGCTCCCACCCAGGAACAGGGTGGGAGAGGGGCACGCTGGATCTCTGGGCATGGAGGGACGATGCCTGGCCCACACTCCACCACAGCTACCAGACCATCTTTACCAGCAATCTGTTACTGGACATCCTGTTTCATTAGGGACGCGCCGTCAGCCTGCCAGCTCATGCAGCCTCGCCCAGCTGGCTGCCCAATTTACTCCACCTGCCCCAACTCAGGGACACAAATCTATGTCAGACGATCTGGAGTTACTATCTGATTAGCCTATTTGATATTGCAGTGCCTAATTCAATACCCATTGAAATCAAAGGCCCCTTGATCTCAACAGGCACTAAATCAAACCCTCATTCCCTCCAGCCGAGCACAACCGTCCTGCCTTCACCGGTTACTCCAGCAGCCTAGGCCACCGCTACATAATTAGAGGGCATAATGCTGGGTTTAACCCGGCGCACCAACATGGCTTTTCTTATCAGTTGTGAATTTCCCCTTGCTTTGGACTTTGTTCTAGAGGAGTTAAGTGCTATTAAAAGCTTCTGTAACCACTCGCATCTGAGGATCTCAAAGCACCACAGAGACACCAGTGAGTTCCGTTAGCAACTCTCCTAGGAGAGTTTGAGCAGAGTTTAATACAAGGCAGAAATAGAAGCACTGGGAGATTAAATTGGGTCTATCCCAAAATGTCCCTGGGCCCAATTACCATCTTGCTTTCACTCCAGATGCAAGTCAGAAGTAACTACACCCTGAGTTGCAGGGCTGGAAAGAGCAGAAATCTGGCCCATTGCACACAAGCTGCAATTTGAGATGCTATTTATTTTTCTTTTGCTCATTCAGGAGCAGAGCTGCCCGTGTTAGCAGCCACGTCAATTCTTGGCTGCACAGAACCCAGGCTGAAAGACAAAGCAGCAAAGGGAAGAGCAAACCGGCAACCACTCCATGCTGTGTAAATGAGTCAAGGATAATTTCTGGGAACCTGACACTTGTGCCTGACGTATTCTAGGGCAAAAGGGGACACGAGATCCCAGCTTTGCCACCTCCTGGAGACATGTTCCTCAGTTCAGCCTTTTGCAAGATGAATCTGAGGCAGCAGAAAGACATCCACCATGATCTGGCCACACATTACTGAGGCTTGGAGTCTGTCCGATCCCGGGAACCCCATAGGGTGGTAACGGGGGATAAAAGGAACCCAGAGTTCCCCACCAACAGCATTGCCGTGTCCCCATCTTCCAGTCTGTACTTGAGCAGGAGCTGGGAGGAACCAGAGGAAGGGAGTGCTCCTGCCTCCAGCACTAGATATTCAACATTTGCAGCTCCAGCAACAGCAGCCAAAATGGTAGAAACTGTTGCAAGAGCAGCAAGGAGGGAGGGATGGGGCCGGGCAGCGAGCAGTATACAGCCTCCCTTGCTAGAGCAATCACTTCCCATTCCACTCTGCCAAGAGCAGGAAAATCCCTTCCATAAATAGAACAAACAAATAAATAAAATAAAACCCTGGGGCTGAGGGAAAAGGAGAAAAAACCAGCACCAAACTAAGGCAGCATGTTGGCTGTGTGGCTGAGCAGCAGAAGCAGCAAACAGTGGAGTTCACAGCAATCGGCACTGGGAGCTGCAGGGTGGGTGGTTTATAGGCCAAAAAAGTGGCTTTATAAAACTGGATCTTTAAATATTTGCTCTGAGTCTTGAGTCCCATCTGCTGTAGTAGTTAAATGCTCACAATCCTCCTGTGCATCTGGCTCCCACACAATTTGGGGAGAGTGGCTGCAGCATGGTAGTGATTCTCTGCCCCTGTGCAGACCCAGGTTCTTTGAGCACAACACTGACATTTCCATGCAAACCCAGACTCTTCCTCCCTGACCTCTAGAAAAAATAGATGTGAAAAACAGTGGTTCCTTTCCCACTTCTCAAAAAGGAATTACAATATTTTTAGCCAAAACCCCCAGATCTGCTCATTTTGGTGATGATGGAAACATCACTGTCTGAACCAGCTACTCCAGAATTAAGACTCAGGGAATTGCAAATTGAGCACACAACATCACAAGAGCCAATGCTGTCGTCTGCTTTGGGGGTTTGCAGGCTGGACACAAGGACCCTCCAGGCCACCTGTGGCTGCTCATGGCCCTGGGCAAGCCTGAATGCCAGGTCCCCAAAGAGCAGCAGGGAAAAGTGGTTCCCACATGGTGGAACTGGCACGACCAGCTTCCCAACAGACTTCCAGCATAGCAAAAAGAAACATGAGAAGACTGAATTCCTCCAGTGCCAGGCCAGATGCCTCTGGGCTTCTGAGTCCTGCTGAAACTCCACAGTCCTTTCAAGCAGCTCCAACAGGCTCAGGCGAGGCAAGAGGAGACCTCCCCTTCCCTGGTCAGAAGCAGAGAATTTAGGACTGGGTAGCCAGAAGACGCTGGAGGCACAGAGCAAGGAGACCCCAAAGCACA
The DNA here is from genome assembly GCA_035590215.1 of Microhierax caerulescens. Lineage (NCBI taxonomy): Eukaryota > Metazoa > Chordata > Aves > Falconiformes > Falconidae > Microhierax > Microhierax caerulescens. Next base: position 13,494,219 of record JAVJGJ010000062.1, on the reverse strand, counting down.
GTGGACAGAGGTTAATGTTTGCATTCCTGCCAGAGAAAGGGCAGAGCAAGGATTCAGACAGAAGAGAATAGGCAGCATGGGAGCAACAGGAGGAAACAGGAAGTGAGGCAGAGGGATCTGCAAATCAAACAAGCCTGTTCCCTGCATGCCTCTGAACCAGCGAGGCCTCAAGGCTCTGGATCAGACCCTCGATGCTCTGTTCAAGCCCACAAGTCTGTCCTCTTCCTGGGACCCAATGTGTCCAGGCACTCATGTGGAAATATCCTGTATTCATGGCCCTAGTGCTGCTTGAAAGGGAGTGGGGTGGGCTGGGTAGTCACTTGCACCTTGTTCCCAGGCTGCTATCTGTGAACGGGGCTCAGCCTTGCCTGTGGTGCAGCCACGACCATGGGCTGTGAACTCAAGGGGAGCCAGAAAACTTCCAGAAAGGTTTGCCACGTGAGTAGTGCTTTTTCTGCAGGTCACATCCATGACAGGCATGTCCAGCACCCCAAGCCACTCAGCCCAATCAGCAGGTCTGAAAACCACATGTCACCGTGCAAGGGAAGCATGCAACCTGAGAGAAGAGCTCATGCACCAACCATGGCTGCCCACTCCTTAGCAAAGACTTTTTGCTGGGTTTTCCACCTCCAATCTCTATCCTTTCTTGTGCTTGGGAACTCTGCTCCTCCCCAGCACAGAAACTCCCCCAGTTCTTTTGCAAAAGCAGCAGCTGTTGGCATCAGAGAGTCCCAGGATGTCCCTTCTCACTCCTGCATGGGATTTTGGGGTGTCCAAAGACACTCTCTCACAGGCCACCAGAGCTCATCTTGTCCAAGGTACAGCATTCAGGGTTTTGCCTGCAGAGGGCTAAGAAGGAGGTGCTTGGCCAAGCCCTTGTGGGGCATCAGCCTGGGCAGAAACCTCGCCTCTACGAGTTGAGCAGACAGGAGGTCACAGTACCCTCCCAGGAACGGCTTGGCACCATGCAGGGAGCAAAAGAACACAATTCAGGCACAATTCCTGGCTCAGATATGGCCTGAGCCTGCCCAGGTCTGAGCTCTTTCGTGAACTCAAATCGCAGGGTTTCTGAAGCTCCTTCACTCTCGGAGAAGCAAACAGCTGCAGCAAACTGGATTTCTGACCATGCTACTGTAGGGCCTTCATCTCCCAACTGCCTGTCTCCAGCTGAGAAATACATGCTGACCTTCCCCACGCAGAACCCAGCCCTGCCTGTGCCAACCTGCCATCCCTCCCCTGCACCCTCCTGCCTCCTCCACCCTTCCTCTAGCCCCCCCAGGGCCAAACACACTCATTTGTTTAAAAGCCTGAAGATGCATCTACAGCACAGGGGAGCAGCATCCAGGCTGCTTCACTTTCTGCTCTTCTCCTCCTCTATCTCTTTGCTGAAGCACAAGAGCTTCTGCTCTGCACCCCACGCTGCTGAGCAGCCTCCTCCTCCCCAGCTCAAGAAGTCTTTCCTCAACCTCCCTTTGCATTGAGTCTGCTGAGCAGCTCGGAAGCAGCCTGCATGAAAGGTACTGACAAAATAAAGTTGGATTGTACTGCATTATTGAAAAAGTGACCTCCAGTGGTCAATAAAGCCTTTGCCCACCGTTTCCAGGCAGCGGTGCCTGTTGTCAAGCTCTGCCTCAGTTCAGCAGGACGGCGGTTCGTCTCTCCCAGTCCCAGCTCCCATGGGTGCCTCGTTAAAATCAGAGTCTGCACTTTGGTAACAAGGAGCTCAAAGCACTTTAATGCATGGATCCAATCATGAATGCAAACAGGCTGCAGGCGAGAGAGCAGCGTAACAGCAGTCTGTTCTCCCCATCTCCAGCCTCACAGCTACCGGCTTTGGGCAAAAGCAGTGTCTGGTAAGAGAAGTTGGCAGCAAGCACAGTTCTAGGATACGGCATTTTTCAGTTTTACTGCAAGCCTTCAGCCATGCTGCATGGGGAGAGGGCGGGAGGGGTTCAAGGGACATCACTCCCTGCATTTCAGCAGCGGTGTGCTCAGTGCCTGGACCCAGGAGAAGGCTGATGGGCCCAGTGCAGGTAGCACATGGGTTCCTCCTGAAGATGCGCTCCTCTGCACTGCCGTGTTCCCACTCCTTTTACATCTTATTTCTATGAACGATTGCACAACTAGCTTCCTCCTTCCTTCCCCTACCCCAGCTGCAGAAGGCAGATCTATCCCAGCCACATGAGACACTGCTGGAGGTGGTTAACCCCGGCATGGAGGGGGAGCAGCCCAGTGGCAGCACCCCTCTCTCAGGCACCCCATCCTCCACAGCCTCGCCTAGGGAAAGCAGAGCTGTTTTACCTCTGCATCACACACAGAGAGGCATGGGTGCCCCACTGCATGCACACACACACAGCCCCATGCCACTGGGAGGAACACATGCAGGAGATGGTGATGGTCCATTTGCAGGATCAGCAGTTCCTGCACATGCAGCAGCTCGCTGGCAAGCCTGGGTGCTCCCTTGCCTACAGATCCAGTCCCCTCTCCTTTTACAGCCTCAGCAAGGCAGGCAGCATCCCCTCACCTTCCCCCAGGCAGAAGGCCAGCTGGGAGCTCCAGGTGATGGGGTTTTTTTCACCCTTGTTGGAATTACTTTCACGTAGGGCCCAATTGCAATAAGCTGAGCCTTCCAGCACATCAGGCAAGACCAGAGAAGAAGCAGCATCCCTCAGAGAAAGGGAGGGAAGGCCCTTAAGCAGCCCATCACTTAAGGATCCTGCTTCATCTCCAAGTGCCAGTGCCACCATAGCAAGGGATGTCTCCCACCCAGTTTGAAGAGGAGCACAGCAGAGGCCATCCCCTCCAGGTACTGCACCATCTCAGGACCAGCACTGCTCAGGGACAATGTCCTCCCAACCTCATCTGAGATCTGAGCTCAGGGAACAGCCCCAACACCTTCACAAGCCAGGCCAGGCTGGGAAGTGCTCCCTGCGCCTTGGCAGACACTCGTGATGGGAGCTGGAGCCTTTGCAGCATCACCTCCTGTTCCCGCCAGGGAAATCTGCACAGGGCAGATAACAAGCTTGGAAGACACATTGCAGAGGGGGTCACCAGCCAGCAGGGTCTGGGAAGCACAGGCAGTGAGGAGCAGGGGGAGAAGGGGCTAATTAACCATCTCCTTCCCCAAGGGGATTGGTTTAGACAGCATGAAAGATTAAAAGTCTCAAGGATGCAGGAGGAGGTGGAGGGGCAGAATCTCCTCCCATGCATGGACACAGATGGGCACTACAGAACTTGTCAGGACCAGGCTATGAGCTATGGACATGATCTAGCACACCAGGCAAGGAGATAACCAACAAAATGATGTCCTCCTAAATTTAGCAGCCACCGTGCATATCACCTCCCAAACCTTCACCCCCACAGCCCACCCCCAGAGCTGTGCAAGGCTGATTTCCATCAAGGGCGGTCTTGGAAGAGACTCCTTCTATTTCAACCCATCTGCCAAGTGCAGGCAGCCTTCCCCAGATCAGCTCCCCTCTTCTGCAGCTTGCCAGGAGCACGGACCAGACTCCTCTCCACCTAAAGCAGCACACCCATGGCACAGAGACAGCAGTTGCCTACATACTACCTCAAAGCAGTCTCCCTTCACATGAAACACACAAAGTTTGGGTGTTTAGTAGCAGGATCCTGGAACATATTTATTGTACCCTGTTGGTGGAACAGCCGCCTCCCTCCGTTATTCTGAGGTTTGCAGCCCTGGGATCAAGAGCAAGGGCAAAGCTCGCTGTTCCCCTCTGGTAGGCATCCCAGCAGCTCTCTCCTTCAGCTTTGCACTCACACAGCTCTTGCAGCCAGCAACTGGTACGTGGATCCTTCCCATGAGGGTAGGAGCAAGCAGCTCTAGCTGAAATAGTGATTTCAGTGCTGCTCTCCAGACCTCAGCATCTGGCACAGCTGTGGTGCCAAGGGCAGGACGCCTTCAGACAGAGCCAGGCAGTTGCTCTGTTCTGCAGCAGGTTGCAAGATCCCAAAGGAGAAGTCAACCCTGACACTCAGAGGGTCAAAATCACAAGGCTGAACCCTGCTGCCTGCAATAAGACAGAAGAGTCTTATGGTGGCCACGCATGGACAGCAAGGAGGGAAGATGAAGGGACCCAAGCTTTTGGGGTAACAGTACAGCCAAGCCCCAGCCACCTCTAGACTACAAAGCATCTCTCCTCCTGCCTTGGATGGGTGAGCTCACCTCACCAAGTGGAGGCCACCTAGACACAAAGCTTGGCACAGTCCTGACACCGCTGCCATGGGTGATGGCCCAGCCATTTGTTCTCCTGAGGAACAGAAGATATCAGCAGCTCCAGGAGCTGCAAGTATTCCCCATCACACCCCACAGAAAGGGTGGCTGTTTTAAGCTGCTGTGAGCTCCTGCTGGGACATCTCACACCATCTGGTCACATATCCCTCTCCTTCTGCATGTGCTGCCAGCATTAAGCCCTTTCTCCTGGTAAGGTCACTCGTGGTGAGAGCAGCTCTGGCAAGAGTATGCTCCCCTCCAGCCCGCCCAGGACAGGGTAGAGCATGGTACAAAGGATTGGAATTTCCCTTTTTGCCACTTTTCATGGCACCGAAGGACAAGCTGGACCAAGCATCACTTCATACAGGTGCAGGTGTTGCTCTGTGCTCTGGCAGGGTCCAGCTGATCCTCCATCACTGGCAGGACCCATCTGGCTACAGTCAGCCACACATAACATCCATTTCTCTCTAGAGATGAGGACACACCATACCCTAGGTGTGAGTCAAGCCTGGGTTTTGGGATCCAAAGGCACCCAGCTTCAACCACCTAAAGCTTTGACTTCAAACCTAAAGCTGAGCCTTAGAGCTGGGTGGAGGTGAGGGACAGGGTGGGATCCCATCATTGCTTTTGCAGGTCTCGTTTGGACCTGCACAAGCACAACTCTCCATAAACAGGCGTCACATCCAACCTTGTGTCCACCACTCTGTCCCTGGCAGATCAGGTCTATCTGGTGAATCTGGGCCCAAGTTACAGCTTTGTAGCTTCAGGCTTTAGAAGTTTTAAATAATAACAACTTACATCCTCGCATCTCAGATCAAGCTCCCTTTTGGATCATCCAAGCCTCAGCCAGGAGTGCTAAACCAGACAGGCAGGACCAGAAAACGTTCCCATCCTACTTCTGCAGAGGAAAGCCTCCACTCCACACCCTTCCAGTCTGCCCCTGGGGTATCTGTCTGACAGGCAGAACAAGGCTTTGGTGTTTAAGGCAGCTTAATCCTCCAACCTTTACATCAATGGGGCCAGATCCTGGCTGTCTTGATTTGCCCAGGGTTGGGCCCCTCTTGATTCACCTGAGTTTGGGATGCAGCTGGGAATGGGGGGTGGGGAACTGCAAGAAGGGGCACAATTTGCAGCCATCACACACCGAGCCCTTTTCTCGCCTCCCCTGCTGCCTGTGCCAACCCCTGTGCACTCTGCCAGGCGAGCGCGGCTCAGCCCAGCACCGGGCGGCTGTGGGGCCAAACCTGCCCGTGCTGGTGCCTCAGGGCTGGCCAGGCGCCCTGAGCTCTCCCCCACAGCCCCTCTTAACTTCTGCCTCCTCGACAAGCCCTCACGGCAGTTTGGAGGGCTCCCCCCTTTTTTCTTTCCTGCTCTTTTTTGTCTTCAGTCCTCCTAGTGGGTGGGGAAAATCCCGGGTAAACTTCAAAAGGGCGGCCTGGCTAGCATGGGGTTGGTGTCAGCATGGTGGGGTGGCCTACACTGAGCCCCGGGGGGCCACTGCCCCCCCCCCCCCGCAGCCTGCACCGGGCCGCAGCCTGCACCAAGCCTTGGGAGGCCACCCCACCGCCTGAGCCGGGGAGGGGGGCACTTGGTTGTGGAGCCTTGCTCATGGGGTGTGTGGGGCTGGCGTTCTGCCCCCTGCCAACAAGCCCACCCCAAAAGCAGAGCCCCTGGGAATCAGCTCTGCAGGAAGGAGAGCGAGCCCCTCGCCTTCTCCTCCCCACTCAGCACCACATCCCTGGCAGCAGCTTTGTGGCACAAGGTAGCCCTGCCAAGTGCCCCATGACACATTTTGGTGGCACAAGACAGCCCTAGGATGCTTTGCACCAAATATTTAGGTTTGTGCCTGTGAATTTCACTTTCGGTCTGGGTGATTTTTGCCAAAGACTGTGCCCAGTCAGACAGGGTGGCCAGACCAAGGAAGAAGCAGAGCATAGACCAGCACAGAGGCACACCATGTGCTCTGTGCTATGCAGCCAAAAACCAGGAGGCACGAGGAGGCAGCCTGTCCTCTGCAAGGGCTTTGGTGGATGGAGGATGAACAGCTGGACAAAGCCATCTGCACTGAACCTGCTGTGCTGTGCTGAGCTCGGGTGCTCTCTGCACACTGCAGGGCTAACGTAGAGTAACAGAGCTGCCAACTTCAGCCCTGCATCGCTCCTACCTACAGCAGCCCTGGTCTGCACAAGCCACCTCTTTCACATCTTGTTTCCAGATTAACAGAACAGGGCAGTTTGGAGCTGGTGCTTTCATAACAAACCTGTTTTCTTTCCCACTGTCACTTGCAACAAAGAAAACCAGGCACACAGACAGTGGAAGGAGATGAAGCATCTATTTGATTTTTCTATTGTACTCCTGAATAGTAAGTTAAAGCCTATTCACAGCTGATTTGGTTCTGTTTTCAATGACATTTGAGACCCTCAGGCTTCATGAGGAGACAAGCTCTCCCACAGAAGAGCTGGCAGGAGCCAGCCTTGCAGTTACCATACAGTTTGGTCTTGGGAGGTGAGTCAGAAACCCCACACAGAGAGGAAAAGGGGGATGCTTGGGGCAGGGGAGCCCAGACCTGCAAGCCTACACCAGAGGCCCACAGTTAGAGATTGGAAACAGCTTTGCTCCCTGCCAGGAGCAGAAAGAAACGTCAGAGTGGCATTTTTTTGAAAGAGGATGATGAGCAGGAGCGTGGGAGTACGTGTTGACGCTCCCTCCCCAGAGGAAAGGGCAGAGTTTTCAGTGAGAAAAAGCTGTCCTGGCTTGGTAGCTGTGCCAGGGAGGACAGGGAGCACTGGACAGGCAGTGCTGCAGCCTCCCCTGATGTGGAGGGATATATCAGGGTGACTCTGGCAACAAGGTCAACCCACAGCGTCCCTGGCAGCCCACCTCTGCTAGCCACTGCCTTGCAAGTATATGTGTCACGATTTTGGTCCCACTCTCCCTGGCATGTTTGGATGCAGCATCCTTAGCCATGGCAGCCAGCACTGCCTGGGAATGGTCTCTTACACCACCTGCACTGCCAGACACACAGACTCTCGAGCATCTGCACAGAGCATAGGACCAAATACCAGCATATACAGGACACCAGCCTACTAAAAGCCTTGAATAATGATTCCTGAATACAGTGGAGGCACACGGCTGGGGACACACAACCGCTGCAGATGCCTGCTCTCAAAACACCTCCTGTGGGCTCAGCTCCAGCAAGGTGCTGCGCTCCGCCAGCCCGCAGAGCCAGCTGGGCACTGAGAAATAAAGAGTCATGCTTTCCCATGTGGCCCATACTGCCCAGCAAATACTCAACCTATGTCTAACGTAGTGAAAAGCCCTTTTTGATTGCATGTGCTGTCTGCTCCCCCGCTAGGTAGCAGGGATCCCTGAGCGCCTCACCACATAGATGCAGGAAGGATGCTTTGAGCAGCACCCAGTTGCAGTGGAATAAGCCGCTGCTCCAGGATTGCTGGCACGAACCTTGATTTTAAGAAAGGGCTCAATGTCCTGGAGTTACAGGGTGCTTGAGGGAGGAACGTCCTTGCAGTGAAGTAGCCAAATAGCAGCCCCCACATTTCCCACTGTGAGCCCTTCCCGAGGAGAGGCCGGGCAGGAGGTCCCTAGCATCTCCCCAGGGCTGCCACCAGCAAACCCTTCAGCCACCCCAATGCCCCTCCAAAGGGATTTCCACTGCAAGGACCTGGGCAGGAGGCCAGGAGCCGAGGAAAGGGGGCTGCCATTCCTCCAGCCTGCCAGCCACAGGGGAAGCACGTGACTAGGTGTTGGCTTGTTCCAAGCCCTGCGACAGTACCAGCTGCTCCTGCCCATCCCTCTCCCTCCAAACAGGCCCACAGATCAGATTTCCTGGGCCACTACATCCAGGTGAGTCCCCGCAGACCTGGCCAACTTCCCTGTCTCCTCAGCCATTCCAGAGATGCCAGACCAGTCCTTCAGCAGGTGAGCACTGGAACATCCCTGCTGGCTCCAGCCAACACATCGGCAAGGGAAGCCAGCACATCCCACCTCCTGCAAGCCCAGGGGATGCAAGAGCTGTGCTGGGCGCAGGGACTTGCCCCAGCAGAAACCAGATATGGGCCGCTCCAGAACCAAAAATAACTTGCCAGCTGCCTGGGAAGAGAGGAGAGCCAAGTGTGCACAGATCACGCACATGTCATGAGGGGAGTCATCTGCATCCATCTTCAGGAATAATGGGGGGGAACATGTTTTTTGGTGCAATTCAATGGATAACAGCAGAGCAGCAGGGCAAAACACCCTCCAGGCTTTTTTGGGCAGCAAAGCAGCAGACGGCCAATACCTCCAGGGCCTCATCCTCCATCTGGGGAAGAGCTGACGTGCCTGGGAGCCACAGAGAGCCCCGGTGCAGCTGTGCCAAGGAGCAGAGACCCCTGCTTGGTCTCTCCTCTCCTCCCCCAAGAGGCAGCAGCAGCAGCCGCCAGAGCAGCTGGGAGCCTGGAGAACTTGCAGACTCGTGCTGGGTTGGGATGACGTTCTCCCATCCCCATTCATTCCAGCAGCAGTCACCCAGAAATGCTCTCCCAGCCCGAGCAGAGGTGAGTGGTGCTCAGAGCAGGCTGGAACAGCAGGAAAGAAAATCCAGATGTGCATACCAGAGCAAGGAGGCGCCAGGCTCTGTTCACGTCTCTCTGGCAGGAGGCTCTTGGTGTAGCTACACCTTGTGTTTTCAAGGAGAAGCAAGAGCCCTGATCCTCACAGCTTTTGGGGAAGAAGATAAAATAGAGATTTTTTTTCCTTGGGTTAGCCATGATGGCCAACCCAGGGCTCACGAGTGATGGGGGCACAGAAACTAGCATGAATGCAGGCAGTTGGACCCCATGAACAACAGCCCTTTGAGCAGACCCTGTCCGTATCAAAGAAGTGTGTTCTTCCAATTTCCATAATTACACACAATCACTAACAGGACAGAGCCATAGGGTTAGACTGAACTAGAGAAGCAGCAGGTAACATCTCTGCATCAACCCATACTTAAAGGAGTCATTTTTCCCTGATCATTCCCAAGTCCTCCACTTTTCATGCCTCTTCCTGCCAGCAAGGCATTCACAACTTGATATATTTCAGAACTTGTCACCTCAGAGCGGGTCAAGATCTTCCCCAAAACCCAAGCAAGGAGCAGAAAGACCTGGCACAAGTCACTTGGTGCCCCAACTTTGTCACCCTCCTGAAGGCACCAGCATTGGTCATCTCCAGGCACAGTTACCACAGCCCAAGGGAGGGCATTTGCAGGGCACACCTCATGAAAAAGCCCTATAAAACAGTGCCAAGCCCTCAGCAGGTACAAGATGGCCTCAGAAAGCAGAGCCACAGCGGAGCTGACCTCAGGGGGAAGGAAGGAAGATTTCCAGCCAGATTTGGGAGGGAAGCTGGCAAAAGCAACATGAGGACACAGTGTTGCAGGATGCCAGTGCTTGCATGCACCCGCTGCCTCCCACAGTTGTGCAGGGAATCAGGGCTGCTCCTGCCTTCCCCAGGCCAGTCTCCCCAGGCAGGAGACAAGCAGGAGCTCAGTGCTCCCACAGCTGCCATCCTCCCTGCTCCAGCAGTGGAAGAAGAAAGCAGCATCAAACAAGCCTTGGGCTGCCAGCTCCCCAGCACCCTTGGCAGTGTTGCCCATGCCAGCATGGTACTCCTCCACCTCCTTTTCCCCTCGGCATCGCTGTGTCTGCAGACAGAGAAGGAGCAACTGCTTCCCAGTCCAGGGGTAACAGCAGCCAAGGGAGGATGGAGCCAGTTGCTCCCCATCTCCCAGCCCCACAGCACTGCCCCAACCGTGGGGTGGGGTGGGTATCTCCTTCCTGCTGCCCCAGCTCCTGGTGCAACAAAGGCCTAGGAGGAAATCCCTGCACAGGGCCATCACTTCCCCAGGAAAGGCTCATCATGCAGGGTGAAAGAGGAGGCCCTGGCACTCTGCAGGTCCATTGTCATCTCCCTGCAATGGTGTGGCAGAGCTGCTCTGTCCATGGCTTCCTGTCCTTTTCTAGAGGGGGCAAGGCACTGGCTCATCTCCCACACCCAGACTCTGCTTGCTGTTTTTCATCAGGAGAGCTTTCATGCAATTTTGGACTGAAAGTCTCTGGTTGCCATCAGCAAGTCTTCTGGGAAGGAGGTTTTAGAGCCTGGCACTGCACACTCTGCCCAACCAGTCTTACTGGGATGGGGAAAAATCCTTAACTCTGCTCTCCAGTGTAGGTCCTTTAAGCACCCACTGAGGATTAAGACCTTGCTGTCCTGACCCTCAGCATCCCAAAGGACTGAGTGCTAACTCAGACACACTAAGAAAGCAGAAGCTCCACATTGGTGCTCTGCACCATCTAAAAGCCTGTTACTTCATTTCACTTGATCTTTCATTTTAAGCTAGCCACCAGTACCTTGGGAAACACAGGCTAGAGAGAATTCGGATTTATTTTTGAGAGCTTAACATCCATTATGCTCTTAAAAAATTTATGCCTTTAAGCATCTCCACAGTGGCTGCTGAACACCCATTAAAAAAATTTCATCCATTGCTTAAGCCTAAAAAGTCTCACCTTCAAGAGATACCCATAAAGACCTAGCAAGACACTCAGCTTGAGCCCTGGGCTCCTAAGATCTGACCACAGCACAAATAGCCCTGGAAAAGCCGTTATCCCCCCAAGAGAGCAAAACACAAGAGGTGAAGTTTATATCCCAGAGCAACCACTATGCACTGACTTTGCTGCAGATGACCGTGGCAGGGCAGCTTGATGTGTCAGTTGGAAATGCAATTAACTTCGATGTGCAAGGGGATAAAAGAAGAACGGAGGTTCCTATGGATGCAGTTGCTTGGCTCTTAATTCCTCTAGCAACGCTAGCCTAGTGATTTTATCCATGTCTCATTTCTACCCTTCCCAGAGCAGGAAGAGTTCCCTTCAGGCTTGGGAACGCCTGTGCATGTGGGGAAAATCACACAGTGCAGTTTTGCTGCACTGGGCTGTTTGCTACCCAGGAGCTGTTTGCAAACAGCTTCACCTCCAGGACCCCCAGCTCACAGCTCCTGCTGTCTCCTCCAGCAGCTGTATTTCACCCTTTGGGGCTTCTGCTCCAACATCAGAGCAGGACGGGTCAAGGGTTGGGCTGTGTCCAAGCATCACTGCATCAGAAACAGTCAGCTCAGGGGATGTGGAGGGGCGCATACCTCAACCACCTCAGTGCAGGGCTCTTCCAAGGCACCTGCTGCAACACAAACATCACAGTGTGTCGGGCAGATGTGAGGCTGCTGGTGCAAGTTTCTGAATGGCAGGCAAGGGAAGAAAAGCAAAAAAGAATGAGCAACAGAGCTAGACAGGCCTGTAGGGGAGCTTTCCCGTGCCCACCTCCATCAGACAGCTTCACTAGCGCCCAGCGCAGCCCATGAACCTCTCCTCCCACACACACACACGCTGTGTCTGGGCTCACAGCCTCACAGACAGGTCCCCACTGCACCAGGCACAGCACGCACACGTAAGGGAGCTGTTTGCAAGACAGAAAGTTGTCAGCATCGCAGCACCGAGGAGCGCAGGGAGCACTGCATGAGTGCTGAGGGAACACTGAGTAAGGGACTGGACCAAGGTCAGGCAGTGTGGCTGCAGGCTGAGCCGTGCAGCCCAGGGCCACAAACACACACCACCTCACCTGGCCCCTGAGCAGCCCCCAGAGAGCAGCCAGGCACTGCAGGAGGTGTTAGGCTGAGGCCCTACCCTCTCCCCTGCATCCAGGCAAGACAAATTTGTTTCCTCCTACACCATCATTCCCATTCACACCTCACTAGAATGGATGCACTGGTCACTTTGTGCTCCCACATGCTGCTGTGGGCTGGCCACAGCTGGGGAAGGACCTCCAGGGCTCCTTATTCAGCATCCATGAGGCAGTGGGTTAGCTGCACCTGCAGCACGGAAGCAGCATGGTCTCCCTGCACCCTGGGTTTGTCACTGAATGCAGCAGCCCACAGCTCGCTGCAGGCAGCCTCTCCTACTTCACTGCTTCCTTCTGCAAAGAAAAAGGACGCGGTGCAGATACTGCTGCAGCCCAGAAGGGTCTTTCTGCTGCCTTTGATGCACCCAGGAGGTTACAGCTGCACGGGTTGTCATCCAGCATCCAACCACACGAGTCCCTGCACTTAGGGAAGCCAGGTCCTGGCACTGCAGGTTCCTCCACAGCCACAAGCTCTGATGAGCTTCAGCTCTTCTGCTCCCACCATGCCACTCATGCACCAGGAGCTTTCCACACCACAGGGAAGAGTTCCTCTGCTCTGGATATGACTTTCACCCAGACAACCCCAAATCCAAGCAAGACCAGCAGCTCTGCATGCTGCCAGCCATGCTGGGCCAGGCACTAGGCTGGAAGCAGTATGTACATGAGCCTGAACTCACAGCATGGACCAGCTGGAGCCCGATTCCAGGCAGGATCAGGCATGCCAAATATTCTTTCCACTTGCACCCAGGAGGGAAAGAGAATCAAGTGCAGCCCCTCAGCAAGGAAGCGTAGCTGCACCAAACAGCCCAGGAGAGAAAGGCTCAGCCAAGACCGCTGGGCTCAGCCCTGCCACCCAAGCCCTCCCCTTGCCTTCCCACCCATGCGGCCCACAGGTGAGCCACAGCGTGTGACCCTGGGCAGCACAGGCAGACCTGGGCCATCTACCCCAGGGTACCACCCAGTGCCAGCCAGCTCAGCTGCTGGCTCCCTGCAGCATCACAGCCATCCCCGGCTTGTGTTTGGTGGTTATTCCTGCTTTTCCACTCAGCAAGTTTCCTGATTTGTGCTCTAGCAGCCCCTCTCCAGCACATTTGCCTGCCGGAGGGATTTCATCCCCCCTCCACTGAGACTCAGAGGGGCACAGAGGCGAGCACTGCCAGGACAGGGCAGCAAGGACAAAGCAATGAGGCAGCCAGGTGCCAGCCCACGGCTAGCCGACTCTAATGGGGTAGATGTTTCACAGACACCCCCCTCATGGGTCACCCACCCAGCTGTGGCTCCCACCATGCACCCGAGGCAGCCCAGCCGCCAGCAGGAGCTGCTGGGGGCTGGATGCTTCACTGCCATCTCCCTCCAGGTTTGCACAGGCCGTCTAGAGGTAACTGCTGGCCAGGGGCCAGGCATGCCGCGGCGGCTCTGATGTGGGTGTCTGCTGGGCACATGCCAGGCCCGGGCCAGGGTGTTTGGCTGGAGGCACTGGGTGCCAGACTGAATTGTGCCGGGGGGGGGGCAGGGGGAGGGGGGGGGGGGGGGGAAA
>JAVJGJ010000062.1:13432149-13469046 GCA_035590215.1 Microhierax caerulescens | reverse complement strand
GGGTCATGCCCAGCCACCTGCAGTGACCCAGCGGGTCCCTGTGCTCCCACAGCAGTGGCAGGGCTCGGCTGTGGCACACGCAGTCCTGGGTGCCCTGCTCCTCCTCCTGCCCTGGCGCCCGCAGCGGGACCCGCCGGGGCCGGGGGGGCCCGACCCCGCTGCGGGGCAGAGGAAGGGGCAGGGGCTGCCCCGTCCTGCTCAGGGAGCAGGACCCGAATGCGGGGCTGAGCCCCGCTGCCCTTCCCTGCTTCTGCTCCTCCAAACAGCCCCAGAAAATAAAATTAAAAATATAAACCCTGTAAAACCACTGGGCAGGCACAGCTGTCCTGGCGGGAGCAGCACCAAACACTCTGTGGAGCCAGGAGCTGGGTGCTTGGAGCAGGGGAGATGCGCCCATGGAGGCAGGGAGAAGCCCCCTCCTCGGGGCCGGGATCCCTGGGCAGCCAAGGCCTGACCCAGCCCCATCCTGCTGCCCTGCCCTGCCCTGGGAGTCGCAGCCCCAGCACAGGGCAGCTGGAGAGGGGCCCTGGCAGCAGGATTAGCAGGAGCAGCAGCTCCCGCATGCATAGCCCTGGCTCTTGCACACAAGATTTGGGGGAAGTTTTGAAAACCAGCTACTTCTGTGGGTGCTGCAGGTCAGCACAGCCGGGTGCTGAATCCCAAAGGCCAAAGTACCCCCACCCCGCAGCCCCCACCTCGGGCAGCCCAGCCAGAGGGGCAGAGCTTGCCTTAGCCAACAGCCATGTGCACACACCCATCAGCCTCCCGAACTGCTCCCCATCTCCTAGACCTGGGATTTCCAGCAGTAAAGAGGCCATCTCCAGGAGGACCCCCAGCTCCTGCAGGACCCGACCACCCCAGGTGCACCCATCCCTCCGAACCCCCCCTCTCTGGGGGGGCCCAGCCCTCAGCCCCACTCACAGTGCAATTTTCTGGGGCTTCAGTCAAAATTTCAAAGGCTGGGACTGGCAAAGACACCTCTGTCACCGGTATCCACACGGGGTGGGGGAGGTGGGGTGCATACACCACCGGGACACTCATAAAAATCTCCAGCGCTGAGGAACAAGGGGAGCCCGCAGCTCCTTGGGGCTAAGACTCCAACGCTCTCGGCAGCACAGTTATTTATTTTGAACCCTGGTACATGACATTTCTCTTCTTACGAAGGTGGCAGCAGCAGAAAGCCCATCACAGTCTCTCTCCTGAAAGCAGAGCCTGGAAACCAGAGTCTCATCTGCATATTCATAAGTACCTGATAAATTAATCATGATGGCAGAAGCATTCAGGCTAGAAGGGAGGTGACAGGAGAAGGTTGCACCCCTCAACACAAGCCCATCCTCACTCTCGCACATGCTCCTCATCTTCCAGGCACAAAATGTTTTGATTCCTCTGCAACTCGGCTGAACCCCCTGGGTGCTCGCAGGTAAGGGGGCTGTGCTCCCCATGCACCCTGCTAGGCACCCAGTGCCTCGGCCCCCACCCTGCTGGTCCCTCCCTCTGGTGAGAGATGCTGAACAGACAGGCTGGAGCAGGGCGGAGGACCCCAAGTCTGGGGGAGCTCAGCTGTCTCCACCAGCCCTCCCAGCCCAGCTGGGAGATCTGCTTTTGTGTCAGCGTCTGGGCACACCCCAGACCTGACCCCCAGCACGGTCCCACCTGGTGCCGAAGAGCTTGACCCTAAACATCCTTGTGCATCCTCTCTCCCGGCAGCGCCCCTCGGCCGGGGCTGAGCGGGCATCACCCGGCAGCCCCGAGCACAGCAAGGCATGGGGGGTGCTGTGGGGAAGGCAGGTGGAGGCGGGCTGGCATCGAGCTGCCGTAGGTGGCGGAGAGCGACAGGGGGTCATGGAGGGTCCCACACCGGCAGAGGGAACCGCCTCGGTGCGCACACTGCTTGCTCTGCCAGTGGCGAGACAGCTGTGGCCTTCCCTTCACCATGTGAAATGCTCTCCACAGGCAGGTGCAGTTCCTGGGGGGTCCTCAGTGTCACCCCACAGAGCCCCCTTGCTTTTGGGGGAATCACCCTGCCCTGGGAAGGAGACACCGTCTCTTCAGCCCGAAGCTGGTGGGCACCTGAGCCCACCCCGCACAGAGAAGCTGGAGGGGCAGCCCAGGGGGGGCCAGCACGGCTCTTGCCCTTATTTCTCTGGCCCAGAGGCAACCGCAGCGCTGGCTGTGGGGCTGGGCTCGCTGGCAGCAGAGGGTCAGCGCAGTCCCTGGCACCGGCAGCACCCCACAGGCGACCTGACTTTAGGAAGTCGTGCATCAAACCCAGCGCCAAAGCCAAGAGCCCAGCCAGGTCCCCGCACCGCTGGAGTGGCACAGCCTGGGAGAGAACATCACTACACACCCAGCAGGTCCCTCTGGCCCAGGAGGGACGAGGATGGGCACAGCAGTGGGGAACCAACCCCTCTCACCTGCTGGGGCTGCCAGACCGGCTCTGCCCTCAGCACTCAGCTCCCCCAGGAGGGGTTGAGCACCCACCCCAGGATAACCCACCCCTGCACCACGAGCCAGGCGCTGGTTCCCAGGTACTGACCCACACAGGGAGCTGCTCCACATCCTCCCAAACCACAAGGGCCAAGAATGAGCCTGTACCCAGTCCCAGAAGCGTGGACGGCCCCAGAAGAGCAACTTAGTGCTCTGCCGATCCTAGCACAGGATCTGGCTGCCCTTCAATCTGTCAGCTGTGAGTCAGATCCCTCCTATCAAATGAGCAGAAGTATATTTTGGGATCTGCACGTGTTAGCAGATGTTTGGAGGAGTCCCCTGCAGAGAGAGCAGTAGGAGAGCTATGGGGGACACAGCGATGTGGTCAAGAGGCTGCTCCTCTTAGCAGTGTGTTTAATATGTTGGGTTTGGTCTGGGCAATTAGTATCTGAGCAATAATTATTCACACTTGGCCTTTCTATATCCTGCTTATAGATTTGATGATTAATGTGGCTCCCTGAGTTAAGCCTAACCTAGATTTACCAGGGTGCATTGGAAAAGTTAAGAGAAGGCTGTTGTGTCACACAAGATGCTGTCCCTTGTATCCAACAGCAAAACCAATACAATAGAAAAATAAGAGCAAAAAGCACTTTGCACAGAAGCAGCAGATGCTTAGCAGAAAGCAGCCATCTCAGCAACACACCGCCACCACCGTCAATGCACAAGTATCTCAGTTGTACAGCAGGAGAAGCAAAAACCTCCCCCAGCATTCAGAAGATGCCGACACTGGATGCTTTGGGGGTTAGCTGGCACTACAGAGACACAAGCTGGGCAGATCCCTGCAGCAAAGCAGGGGTGCGCAGACCCCCTCCACCACCTTTCCACCACATAAACCCAACGAAGGGTCTCCAGAGAGGGACCTGCTTCCCCCACAAGCCAGAAAATGGGGAAGCCCAGCTGCTAACATCTCCACACTGGACCAGTACAGCTCAACCACGTAAAATCCCTAAGTCAGCAGCGGGCTTACCTGCTCTCCTGGGTACCAGTTCCCTTAGCATCACTGCTGGCCCTGGGCAAGGAGGCTGCGCTGCCTGTGTCAGTCCTGGACCCCCGCAGCGGGGCCTGGGGCAGGCTGGCAGTGCTGCTGGCCGAGACTCTCGGAGGCCGAGTGCTTTTCCAGATGCTCCTCAGGGCAAAAGGCATTTCCAGCTGAGCTGTTCTCTAAGGTTTCCATGCCAGGCAGGCAAGAGGGCCACAAGCTTTGACCAGGACCTTGCCCAGTGCCAAACAGCAGGAGGAGGCCGGCACGGAGAGGAGCCAGCCGAGCCCAGAGAGGGCAGGCAGAGCTGCCCTGGCCCTCTTCCTCAGGGAAGGTACCAATTGACCCCAGGTCCTACAGAGGATGGAGATAAGTAAAGCAGGGGAGAAGCCCTGCTCTAATCCTCACTTCTGGCCCCATGATGGGGCCAGCTGAGCAGAAACACCTGCCCCACACCTTCGGAGAGACAGAGCATTAACCCCATATGTGCTGCTGCCTGGAGGAGGGGAAAGGGCTTTCCCTGGAGTGAGAAAACACTCATGAGCTTCCCAGGATGCTGCTGTGGACTATCCTGGCTCCTTGCTACCCTTCTCCAGCTGCTTTTATGGAACTCAAGCTGCCCCTACTTGCCTGGCTGGCAGGTGCCCCTCAGGCCAGACCCATGGCTGAGAGCGAAGCATTTTCCCCCTGCTTCTGTCATGCCAGACTCATGGGGACTCATGCATCAGGGTGCAGCACCTGCACCATGCCCCCTGCTCCCACCTTTCTGACGTGGACAATGGGGGCAGTGGCTGCAGTGCGAAGCCAGAGGCACTTCTGAAGTTGGTCCCAACCAAATCTGCTTTTCATTCTCCCCAGGTGGGGTAAAGCAAAAAGTCACATCTTTTAAGGCTGGGGCTGGACTCCAGCAGCCGCTTCATGGCTCCGCTCAGGCTCAGCCCCACATGGGCAGGAGCAGCCCCAGGCTTCGGGGCAGCCACGCCTGCCTCGGGTCCCTGAGCACTTCCACATTTTCATTTTGGGGGCTTGTTTTTCTATAAACTACCACCACAGCAGTGCTTTCCCCACCTTTTCCTCGCCAAAATAAGGCTTTTGCAGTGAAATGTATGAAGCTGCTTTTTTTTCCCCTTTTCCCCAGGTTTTACAACATGAAAGTGGATGTTGATGTGAACAGAATTTTGAAATTGGAGATGGGGAAGTTCTGCTCTGGAGGTGACTATTTGCTCACAAAATCGCCTCTTTCCAAGCTCCCTGATGAAATTCTGCACAATTATTTTTTTCTCCTCCTTGCCCAGCCAGCTCAGTGCCCCACGCTGTTCCAGCTTTTGTTTCTCCTCTGCTCCCTAGTGAGGATGA
Organism: Microhierax caerulescens; assembly: GCA_035590215.1. NCBI lineage: Eukaryota > Metazoa > Chordata > Aves > Falconiformes > Falconidae > Microhierax > Microhierax caerulescens. Next base: position 13,464,224 of record JAVJGJ010000062.1, on the reverse strand, counting down.
ACAAAACACCACCACAACGTTCCGTGCCCGTGCCCACTTCTCCTCCTTGCAGCAGCTGCCACACAGCCCGGTGCTGCCGCACCCCGCGTAGCACTGCCGGCATTAGCACATGTGCTCAGCAGCATGTGGGGCTGCACACCCCAAACAGGAACGTGCTGCTGCTCCTAAACTGTTTGCAAACAGGGTGCCAGGGTGCTGGGGATTCAGGGATGTTCCTATGAACTCACTGCTAGCAGAGCATGGGGGCTTGTTGGATGCACAACTCAAGGAACGGCGTTTCAGAACCCCACCATTTCATTTGCTTTGATGCTGGAGAGCAAACACCAGCCCAAAATACATGTGTGAAGTGACAGGCTTCGCCCTCATCAGCCCCATGCTGGTGTAAGGCAGGGGAAAGCTTTGCAGACAGCTTCCAGCCGGACTCGGCTCAGGATGCAGAATTACACACGCAGGAGCAAAGCAGCGCCCTGGGCATGGTCCTACAGATGTCACAAAAGCCTGGAGAACTCTCAGGGCCAGAGGACAATGCCCACATCCAGGCTCCACAGTTGCTCTCCTCCATCACCCATCCCCCCTCAGTAAAGGCCATGCCTGTGGGCCCTGCAGCATCACGAACATTCCGGCTTTCTACTCCCATATGAACAAGACAAGAAAATGGTTAAAAAGCCCCCAAAGCCAGGACACGAACATGCCAGGCTCCGTGGCACTGTGCACTGGGCCTGGTCCTCCAGCTTGGTGACAGGGAGCGGTAAGGGGAGGATGGAGCTTCAGTTTGTCCCCCACTGGAGCTACCACTGGATTAACTCACCATAACATTGTTTAAGGAGCATTTGCATGCAGAGCTTCTTCAGCTTGGCCCTCCAGTGCCTGCCCGGTTAGGCAATGCCTCTGGCTCATCATACCTTGGCTCAGGATCTGTTGACTCTGGGAAACTCCCAGGTTTTGGAGCACATCTATTAAAATAAGCAGTGTTGTGGTCACCCAGGCTCTTCCCCTTCTACCCATGGACCACGGAGACCACATGCTCCAGTCCGGCGTGAGAAACAATGGAGCCAACCTGCAGCCAGGGTGGATCAGCGGTTCCTGGCATGGTGCTTCTAGCAGGGCATGATCTCCACAGCCTTGCTGCCACTTTATTTGTTCCACAGTCCTCCAGCACCAATGGGCAGTGCATCCCAGAGATGTGAATTCAAGACAGGCAGGATGAGCAGCGCAACGGAAGGCTGGCAGCTCCAGCAAGAGCAGCATGTGGAAATGCTGCAAGATGGAAGAAACCTGGTCCCTCTGACTTCCAATTTCAAATTTCCCTTTTTTTCCTTTTGTACCTTAGGTTGCAGTAAACAGGATCACACCACCAGGCTGGGCTGAGTGGAAAGACAAGGAGCTGCTGGAAGTCGTGCGATGCTCCAGCCAGGCAGTGCAATGAACAGAGAAGCCAACCCATGGCCCAGCTCCCTGGATTTCATGTTACTGATGTATTCATGTCACCTCGTGCCCAGATTTATTTGGTTTATAAAGCAGGACGGTGCTTTTATTCTTGGTCTCCAGGTTGGAAACTGAGGTGTGGTGTCCTTAGTTAATGTTACAGTGGGGGCCTGCGGTAGGGCAGGCAACTGAGCCCCCACCTTCTGAATCCATCCAAACCAGCAGGCAGCTCTCTCATGTATATGCAATTTATGTTTGACTTTCTCCCCAGGGACTCATGTCCCATCTTCCCCCTTTAATTATAAAAATTAGTAGGTCTGAGGTATATTTGAGGGGTTTTCTTTCCCTGTGTTGACAAAGCGCAATATTTGATGACTCTAACCCCAAATTCTCTGTGACAGATACCCTGGCAATTATAAAATACTTCCAAGCTCGCTCCATAAACCCCTTTGCTGTTGCTATTAGTATGCATTAACATTTTATTGGTGTTACAGGATGAAACATCCAGTCTTGCAGCTCCAGTGGGCTTGGGGATTTCCAGCATCCTGCAATATGTATCCGTGCAGAGGAAATTAAAATGTGGATGGATCAGCAAGATACAGTCAAATCCTCTACAGTAATTTGGAGAAGACTAAACTCTAGTGCTAGTGGAGCATATTCCAAGCTATCTAATAGAGAGCTGATGATCTCTGTAACAGCCTTTTTGTAAGTTTTATTCTTGCCTACAAGGGAATTTTTTCAAAGGGGATGTGTAATACCTAAACTAATATTTTTAAAGGTACATGCTCTGAACACGGGAAAGTAAGACCTTTTGCAGAGCAGTTGCTTTCAGTGATAGGCTAGTACCCAATAACAAAACAAGCTCCAGTATCTCACAATCTAGGTGGAATTTCTTTCTAACGACCACACCAACCAATTTTCTATAGTTTGCAGACATTATAGGACGTATTGACCCCTACAGGAGCCTTGGCATACTTTGCTCTCTTACCATCAGTACAACATATGCTTTAGCAGCGTTACCGCTGGAAACCCAAAGTGCCGTGTCCACATGCAGGCTGGTGTACCTCATTAACTCTGCATAAATGAAGTGGTCTAAGGCTACACAACTACTCACTAGGCTGGAGTCCAGCACCGTAGACCTCACCATCTCCAAAAAACCCTGTTTCCATACATAAAACTGGGAGGACTTCACATCAAAATAGATAATTTGTGTACCTTGTGTACACTGTACGCAGTGCAGTTGGCTTGGGTTTCTCTCTCCCAGGTGTCTTAGAAACAGAAGAACTGATAAGGAATTGCTCCTCTGCTTTCTCTCCTTCCTCCATTGATAGGCTCAGCAAATCCTTGAACACATCCTTAATCTATTTTTATAAAAGGAAGCGAGTATGTGCACAGGACTCGAACGCACAGCTTGGTGCCTGCTGGATCAGGGCCCCGCAGCGCCGTTCCCGCAAGACCCCGCACCTGTTTCCATGGGTTTGCACGCACCAAGCAGTAAGGAGCCCAAATTCTGATGAGGGATTTTGATGTTATTTATTGTCTGTGTTACAGTTGCAACTGGGAACATGGGGAGTGACTCGTTCCAATTTTAGCAACAACTGTATTTACGTCCTGCGTAGACCCGGCTGATGTAGACATTCCCAAGCCCAGGCTTTTTATAGCAAGCAGAAGCACCCACTCCGCCCCCTCAAAAGCCTTTTCTAACTCCGAAGCCTGCTTGCAGACTTTTCTCTTCAGAAGCATATCTCCAAGCTGAAGATGCCCATCATGGTCCTAGGCCTCACTAAATCTGGTGTGGAGACAAGCCCTTTCTCAATTTGGCTCATCCTAGCTTGAAGTTTGGCACGATTTTAACAAGATCGGTCCAGGGAAAGACACATCTGTCCCTATGATGCCCAAGGAGTTTGTTTCAACGTCAAGGGGAAGAGTGCTCATCCACTGAAGGGGAAGCAACGTTAAAGGACGAAGATCTCTCCTCTTGGCTCTTAGAGCATGAAACGTCCTCCAAAAGCCCTGTTAAATTCTACATTTGAGTCAGGAGAGTCCTTGCTGAAGCTGAACGAGATGCCTGTGATGCTTCTCAACCACAGAGGGTTCCCACTGTCATGTTGGCAGTGGGAGAGTTCAGGTTACGTTAGCAGTTCTCATTAACCACCAAATCCACCTTCTGCCACCCATTTCTGCCACCTTCCCCCTCTCGGGAAGGGAGCCAATGCAGCTGCAGGGACACAGTGCGGTGTCCAGGGCCCCTGTGCGGTTCAACACCAGTTCCTTGGTCTTCATCCTGGAAACTGCCAGCTTGGATTTTGCTGCTCAACAAATGCTGGTCCTGCCGTGGGTGACTTCTTTGTTTATTTAATAGCAGCAACCAGCACTACGTAATGGAACTGAGCCGCACACCAGGGACAAGTTAATACAGCAACAATGGCATTAAACACTTCTATTTTTTATTCCTCTGCTACCCTCACCGCACAAGGCTGCTTCTCTTAACTCTTACTTCATTTATTACTGCTGCCACGAACAATCATTTATAAAGGAGGGCAGCAAAGAAAGAGATCAGGGAAGGTTGACGGCAATTTGCAAAATGTGCCCTGTGTAAAGGCAACACAAACACGAACCAGTCTATGTATTGCAACCCTGAAGGATCCAGTACCAAAAAGTGAATTTTAAAAAACTGGCTTGGTCAGTGGGCTGAGCGGGAAGATGGTGAGAAACCCACACTATGTCTGCTTCCCCTTTACTGCGCGTCATGTTCACCAAGGGACATGTTCAAGATGAATTCAAGTGCCTTCAAAGAAAACATCTGTGATCCAAGATGACATTTCTGCTCACCATCCATCCCTCCACGCTGCTGCCACTTTTAGCAACATGCACTCACACAGTTGGTCTGCGTTGACAGAGGAGATATAACCCAGTGACAAGAAAGCTAGCATTTGCTAAGCACATCTACGTTAGCTCCAACCACTCATGAGAGGGTCCAGGTATGATTTTCTATATAAATCCAACAAAGCTGCTGAGCTAAACTGATGCTGGAAGTCCTGAGTCAGCCCCTACAGCAGGACAGAAAAAACACCTGAAGAAAAAGGTTGCAGTTCTCACCCTGCCTCAGAAACAAGGCTCAAATGTCCTTTGGTTATGAGAGTCTGTGATCTTCAGGAGGTATTTGTTGGCCTGGGAACAGGCTTCACACATCACCTACCTGCCAAATCCAAGCTGGGAGAGAGAGGGGTGGACATAGCAAGAAAGATAAATAAATAAATAAATAACCTTCCCATACTATGTAACAGAAAGACACTAGGAGGGACACAAAGGCAGACGGGATATACTTGCTTCATGCAGTTAAATAACCAGTCAGTTTTGGTGCAAGCAAGAGATCAACCACCGACAACAGCAAGTGCCTCCACAAAACCCCTTCCCTGTGCCAAAGGCTCCAGCCATCAGCTTCGCTGGCTCTGCCCCCAAAGCGGGAGCAAACCCCAGTCCGGGAGAGACCAACACAGTCACCAGTGCAAAACACAGAGACTTTAATTAAAACCACTAATGCGGGAGCAGATGGGGGAGCGCTGCTTTGGACATGGAGCAACCCTGGGTGCTGCTGCCTGTGCGGACCCACCAGGTGAGCAGCAAAGCCCTCAGAACCAGTGACAGGCATTGGTGGGAGTCAGAGGGAGGCAAGGAGCCGACTGCAACGTGATGGGGCATGACCCAGGTGGGCTGATAAGACTCAAACAAGAATCAGCTGCTTGAAGTCCACAGATCCCTAGCAGGCCAGATGTGTAGACTCAGGCAAGCAAGAAACACAGCTCTACGTGAGCGACCCTCCTCCCACCTTCTCAGCAGGTCCCAAGCCCAGGGACACCACCCCCAGGGAGCAGCAGCTGCAGGGGAAGGAAGCACCTCCCCACCTTGCTTTGGTGCTGTATTTCACATTCTTTGTGTCCCTCCCATGCATGGATGTCAGCATTTCCACCCATCCTTTTGCATGGAAGCCCCGTTTCCATAAGATGACCAGGAGAGATGCATTCCCAACCCTTGGGCAGCTTTGGGAAAACCTTAGCCGTTGCCAGCTAATGATGCACAGATGCTGCACAACCACTGAAAGCATGGTGACACTCGACAAAAAACATGGAGCAACACAGGTGGAAATGCCTGGGGTCTCCACTCCAGGCACTGGCTGCTAAGCTGCTCCACTGGAGATTGATTCATCAAGTCCCAGCAAGCACACACATCTTCAGCACCGCTCCAGCAGTGGATCCATTCAGAAAGCCAAGACAAAACACAAGTCCCATTTAGAAGTAAAACAAGACTTAACCTCGGTCTTCTATTTTCATTTAAAATGCAAGTTTATAGAGTTGTTTCAGATAGGTCAGAAGATCCTTGCCCCCCACCTCCTGCCCAGGGGTGAGCCAGGAGCAGGCAGGACAGGAGCAGTGCTAAAAAGTTCTGCTTTAGCTCCACAGACACCTGTGTTTTACTGCCTCTTAATTTAGACTCTTTTTTTGCTCTCCCTCCCCTGAGCACCTGTAAGAACCTTTACAAGAGGGAGCAAGTAAGTCTGGCAAAAAGAAAATTGTGGGGAACACCCCCCCCCAAATTCACAAGCAGGCTTTTTTTCCCCCTCCCCAACTGTAAAGCAGTGCAGCAGCAGAAGCCTGAGCAGCCTGGCTGGGCCAGTCCCACCACCCTCTCCATGGCCTGTGGGGGTGCTAGAGAAAGGACCCCTGCTGCCCACAACCCCCAGCAACACCCGACCAGAGCCCTGTCCCCCCTACACCTGACCTGGGAACCTCAAGAAGAAACATTCCCTCTCCAGCTGCAAAGTTGCAGACCACCTTGGTCAAGACCTATGGATGTGACAGCTCATCCCAAGCCCAGCACCAGCTGCTTCTGCCCTGCTAGTGATGCTGCTGGTATGATCCGGACCACATCCCCATTCATTCACCTGCCTTCAAGATGCTGTTGCTAGTGGTGCTGCAAGTATGGTCCCTCTTCCCCACATCCAGCACGGCAAGACCAGCAGGGACCAGCAAAGGGAACTTCCTCCAAGCTTAACCTGCTGTCCTGGGTATTTATGCTTTTTGTTTCCAGTACAAGTATACAAAAGCATGTAAAGCCGCATGCTTGCCCTCTCATGCTGCCTTTGCTTTAGGGGTGCCTCCCTAAAAGAGCTGGGGAACATGCTGCTTCATGGAAAAATCCCTCTGCTACGGGGCTGTCACTACAATTTATGACCAAGCAGTAGCAACCACGGTCACCTTGTGCCACTGAGGCCAGCAAAGCACGGAGAAGGAAACGGGGAGTGCAGTGGGCAGGTTGGACCCAGAGATGAATGTGTGCCAACATGTAAGGTTTTGTGCCCATTAAGAGGGAGCCTGAACAGGCGCCACTTGAGCAGTGTCTTTGTATAGTTGTTCCCACAGAGCTGGGTCCCTCCAGGAACCTTGTCTCCAGCTCCAGAGCCAGCTCTGACCCTTGCAGCCCCAGAGGTTCCCAGCTTCACCCAAGAGGAGAGGTGGTGGTGGGAAAGGAAGGCCCAAGGAACCTTGGAGAAGAGATGGAGCAAGGGGGCTTTCCTTACCCAGAAAAAGGAAGAGATGGCACCCTGGGCTTCCAGCAACCCACAGACATTCCCTGCAAATTCCTTTACCCATTTCAGACATCCCATGCAAGCAGAGGTGGCTGCCTACAGACATGTGCAGATTCACACCTCACCCCTCGCAGTGGTTTCCCAACCAAACAGCAACAGGAAACTTCAATGAAATTCAAAAGGGAAATTGCAGTTACCACTGCCCAACACATACACACATGCCTTCCTCCCCTCCACACCCCCTTCCTCCAAGGGAAGCAGAGGGCCTCTGCTGCAAGGCAGCCCCTACTCAAACCCCATTCACATGCCCAGAGCCGTACACAGCAGTCACGCCGCCCGTGGTCGCAGCACAGCAGAGAAACGCAGCCCCTGCTTGGTTGCTGGCAAGACATCCCCACGCTGAGGACGTGCAGGAGGAGCTGCTCCGGGTCCTGTCTCCCGTGCAAGGCCAGCGAGTGCTTTGGATCTGTGGTTGCCGATGAGGATAGGCAGGAATGAATGGGCTGTGTGTAATGGGCAAGGTGACAGGAGGGGGTGAGGGGAGGAGGAAGAGTGCCGCGCTATGCCTCTGGCTGCCTCGACTCCTCCCGCAGCTTCCTTAGGATGTCACAGGCTGGATGGGGAGCAGGCTGCCGAATTTAAAGTGCTGGATCACAGGAAACTTCTCCAGGCACTGCAGGAGGGGAGACAAAGAAGGGTGAGTTCAGGAGACATTTCCACCTTACGCATGCAGAGCTACATCCTGCCTCTGGGGTCAGGGGGCAGTGAGCTTGGGGCCACTCTGCTCAGCAGCAGACAGAGGAGGGATCAGTCCCATGTCTCCCCCCACACACTCCTGTCAAGACTCCTTGGGCCAGTGACACTTCATATAATCCCACACCCTCCCCTTCAGCCAGAGCCTTTTGCTTGCTGAAATTCAGGCCTGGAGCACGAGCAGAAGAGGCATGGTTATGTCAGTGTCTTTCTCTCACCACCTCTCCTCGCTCAAGCTGATCTCTTTGAAGAGCTTCACCCTACAAACACTTTGAGAACTGCAGACACCCCTTGGGAAGAGACTCTCTCTCTCCAGGACAGTGCCCACACTCCGGGTTTGAGGCATCACCCTGCAGCCACAAGGCGCTGCCCAGACTGCATTCCAGATTCTCAGGTCTTTGATAGACAAGTATCACTCATTTTGCTGCCATAGTTTAAGACATGGTTCTATAGCCGACAATCCCTCACCCCTGAAATTCCCACCCCCTCTTGCAGAGTAATGACAGAGGGAGTGTGGATCACAGATCAGTCATATACACCCGCTGCAAGGCAGTTTAGCTCCGGGCTGCGAGCGCAGCCCCTTCTGCTCGCCACCCAGTCAGGGCAGCAAGGTCAGTGACTGTGGCCAATAACCACGTCCAAGTTTGCCAGCACTCACCCGGCAGAGCCACTCAGAGCTCTGTTTTTTGAGTCACTGCAGATTCATACTGCCCTAAACTCACAGAGCAGACTCACCTCCAGACACACAAACCTCAGAAGTACGTGTATGCCAGCCCAGCAGCTGCGCCTGCACGGACACCACCCGTGTTAGCTGTGAGTAGCTGTGCTAAACAGGGGCCACAGACCACCCCACGCGCTGCGATGGGGACTCATCTGCCAGCGTGCTCGAAGGCACAGCTGGTGAGATGGTGACTGCCACCAGGCAGAGAGGCAAGCTCTTCCCTCCCTAGACAGCATGATACGAAGAGAAAAGAAACCCAAGTGGCCTGTGCCTTGGGAGGAGAGCCTTTCTCCTGTACCCCGACGAGGCATGCATCTACTGATGGGAGTCTTACTCTACAGGAGATATGAAGCACATACAACCAAAGTACAGCAGTTACCAGTTACAGCCAGCACCTGCTCCAGGCCAGGTGGATGGGATGCTGCACTAGGCAGGGGCCCAGCTCCTCACATGCTGCAGACCCCTCAGCAAGAGGGTGTCAAGGCCACACCAGTTCCTGCAGCCAGCAGCCTCCCAGGACAAGAGGCTGACTCATTCCTCCAGGCACTTCTTCCAAGCACAGTTTGTTCCTACCAAAGGGGAGGCAAGAGCCATGTCGTAGTCAGAGCTCTCCTTTTCACAGGAAGGAGCGTGTGCCCTCCCCAGGGCCGAGCCGAACCCCCTGCAGCCGGGGAGACCCCAGCTCTGGGATGGGTAGGAAGCGCTGTGCTGCAGGCAGCTCTTCGCCGCAAGGCAGGGCACGCGGGCAGAGGCAGGCAGCCTGCCCTCGGGCTGTCATCATGGGCAAGCGGGAGGATCTGTGCTCAGAAGCCCAGGCCTATGGTAATCCCTTTGGAGCCAGAAGTCAGGCAATTGGTTCCAGCAGAACTGAACTGCTTGCAAGCACAGCAGAACCAAAACAAGTTTGGAGGTGGTGAAAGTACAGCATGGCTGTATCCACTTCTGGGGAATAAGAGACATGCAGAAAACCATAAGCCTCCATGGCAAGGCACCAAGGAGAAGTAAGGGCACATCACCTTCAAAGCTTCCTAATACACAGAGCTGCTGCCATCTCCTCGCACAACTACTTAGACAAACCCTCAGAGGAAGCAGCGCTGGATAACAGTGACATGAGGGAAGAAGAGAGAGAAGTGAATACCGGAGATGCTGACAGCTAGAAATGTCAGCCCAACTAGCTCCAAGGAGTCCCATGGAAGACCAGATTGGTTTGGGCTCCAGATGAAGAGACTTTACCACCAGCAGGATGAACGGATATCTATTCCACTTCACACACCACCAGCCCAAGAAAAGACAAGCCAAGAAACTTTTCCTCCTCTATCCAGCAGGACTAGCACAAATGTACCAGATTATTAGAGGTGCCAAGAGACAGGACCTTCCTTGAATTACTTGCAGGTGTAACTGATGTAGCCAACACTAGCTCAATGGAGAGGACAGGCTTATTTTCTTCTTGTCACCATTTTGGTCATGCTGAAGGTCTGCTTGGGACTCAGCTGTGGAGTAGATTCATGCATCAAGTCCAACCTTTAAAGATGGAACTGGGACTAGATTAGTTACAATGCAAAGTATTTCCCAATGGACTGCAGAGGAGGAAAGGTCAGAAGACTCAAAAGCAGGCTTGGGTAAAAAACATCAAGGCTGCTGCTTTGACCACACTCTAGTCTGTCGACTTCTTCACTCGCCTTTGATGGAGAGAATAAGAAAAGCCCCTGCATTATATTTATATTATAGATACATTTGAGATTTCATAAATGCACAGAGCTGAAGACACCTTGTCTTCAGTCTACTGCCCCATCCACAGACCCTGCAGCAAGCACCCCGGCATGCCTGGATCAGCTAGAGCTCCCAGCCATGTGGATGCACCCAAGTCTTCTGTCAGCTGTTTAAAGTCATCTCAGTGAGGGGGCAGAGTAGAAATAAAGCACCCAGAATACTTTGTCTGGGGACTACCCCACTCAAGTGAGAGCAGGTTGTGAGTGAGCATTTGCTTTCTCCTGGTCTGCCTCTAGCAAGTGACCCTTTCGCCCTGCTGCTACCTCCACTCAAAACCCCATCAGAGTCAGTGCCACCCGTCACCAAGCACTTCTCAGCCAGCCCAGACATGTTAAGGAGCTGAAGCTTCCATCTGAGTGTCTGATTTCACCTGGTCTAATTGCAACGGGTGATCAAAGGGGCAGGGAGAAGGGAGGGGGGGAAAGAAAAAAGATACCTTGCTCTCACCCTAGCCAGTCAGACAAAAAGCAACAGCACAATCCTAAACCTTCTCCCACTCTCTGAGCTCTGCTACTGAAGCTGCCTGCCTTCAGCTGGATGAAGACCCATGTCAACACTTGGGGGCTGTTGGCTCACTTAACTTTTGCTAATGTTGGAAGTGGCTAATTGGAGGAAGACTGCAATGGTGAAGGCTATACAGCTGGGTACATCAAGCAGAAACTTGCTCCAGAAGCAAACTGACAAGATCTTCAGCAGTGACTTGTGGGTGCCTAGCCTGAACAATCCAGAAGGATTCAGTCTTCAAAGGGTGAAGCCTCAGCGATTCCTCAACATTGTATAATTCCCTGAAAATTAGTCAAAGAGATCGTCTAGTTGCAAATGTTGGTAAAGCTGCATGGCCACACCATAACTGAAAGCTAAGCCCAGCCACAGTGCCATGTCCATGCTCCTCTCATCTCCCAATCCAGGCAGGAACCAGCCGAGCCAGCAGTGGGGTGGGAGACCCCCCAGAGCAGATAAAAAGAACCTGTGAAGACTTCTCAGCAGGAGTTCGCCCTCTCCTCTGCCCACCCAGGTGAACACAGGTACCATGCAGTGTCGGGAGAGGACAGTGCTGCATGAGGATCACATGCTTAGAAACAGTCCTTTAAGATCTACAAATGTTCTCAGAGGAAAAAAAAATCCTAAATTTAAAGCACTTTGGTTGGTTCAAGGTTTTCTACACCTTAGCCTAAATTTGTGTCATCACCTCTGGCAGCTTTGCATACTCCCCTTGACACAGCTACATCTCTAGATACTTCCAGATATCAACCAGCACTGGATCCAGCATTTCCACACAGAATGTCATCTGCTATTCAAAACAGACCAAGGTCTCCAGAAAAGACTGTGTCGTGGGTGCACCTAGAAGAGCCAAAGAATCTCCCTGTCTCTAGAGGATCCCTGAGCTGTGCTTGTCCCAGCAGGCGAGGCAGATCTGCCAGCACATGGTAGCCCCAAGACATCAGGGGACATGCACATTGCACTGTGGGCATGTCACAGAATCCATCATAGAATCGTTTGGGTTAGAAAAGACCTTTAAGATCATCAAGTCCAACCATCAAGTTACTCCAGCCATGTATGTGGTGCACGAGGTGAGAGCAACCACCTGGCACTGGGCACGCGGGGCAGCAAGCAGGAGCATCCAAACAGCGTGAGACACATGGGATGCCAGGGAGGTACCCAAACAGCGTGTGAAGAAACTGGTCCAGAGGAAAGGAAGGCCCGAGGCAGGGCTGTTGAGGCAGCAGCAGACCATGCTCAGGCTCTAGGTTTTTGGGGACCCATGTTTCACTTTAGCAGCACTCCCAGGGTTGGAGTCTTCTTCAGATTTCCCCAGCTCTCCACCAGAGCCTCTAGCTCAGGGCTTCCCAGCCGGCAGCATCTCCAGCCCCTGTGATGGAGCTATGAGCAGGGGCTGTCCCGGAGGGGCAGCCCAGGGCATCCCTCTGAGGAGCAGCCAGCGGAGAGGGTCGACCCCCAGCCCCGCTTCTCCTCTTTGGAGGCTGAGAGGAAAGCTGAGCTGGGGCGGAAGGAGCCAGCAGGCCTGGGAGTGACACCTCGCAGATTAGAGAGGTATGTGGCTTGGAACCTAAACACAGGATGTGCAGTGCAGAGGAAGGGCTGGGGGAGGGAGCGCCGAGTTCGGCACAGTTAACCCCTTTGTGCGCTGGGCCTGAGCAGAGCTGCCCACAGAGCCTCTGCCCTACATCCCAGCAACACGGGAGCATGGCTGACTTCAGCAGAGACCACAGGGTACTGGATTAACTCCTTCAAGCACCACCAGTCTCCCCGGGTGCAGCAGGGGGTTTTGTGCCACCCCTGCTCCTCCAGTGTCTTTAGCACAGCCAAAGCCAGCATGGTCCTGTCAGTCCCAGCAAGAGATGCTGCCTGTTGGCTTTTCCCTCCAGAGGCCCAGATGTGGCAGTTCCTGTCATGCTTCCTCAAGCTTAGGCTTAGCTTGAGCAGGAAGGCGAGATAAGGGAGAGCCAAAACTGCCCAGTTCCCCAGGTCAGGGCTGGCCAGGAAAGCCCACTGGGGCTGTGCCAGCAGAGCCCCGGCAGGCGCAGGGCTGCCAGGCTGGGGAGGTAGCTGTGGCCTCACCGGTCTGGCACACTGCACAGATGGGACTTGTAGTGCACGGAGATTGGTAGGAAGCGTTCAGCCTGCTCTGGGGCTCCTGAAACATGGATAACAATTTAAACTAAGTCTCCTCCAGCTGGCAAAATAGCAGTGCAGGGAGCAGAAGGACAAGCGGGTCAAGATATCAATCCTAATTTGGAGACCTGAAACTTGCACTATGGGAAGACAAGAAATGACAAAAGTCATGTCTGTAAGGAATGGCCATTTTGGGATTGGTTTTGGGCAAACACTGGGCAGGCAGGAGCCTCCTCCCAGCCAGCAGCATCTGAACTGCCAGGCGCTCCCAAGCCACATTCAGCCCAGGGTAGCAACCAGCTGCGGCAGGGCCCCTGCGCCAAGGAGCAGCAGAAAAGCTGACCCACAGTGAAGTGGAAGAGAGAAGGCGTGTGGCCAGGAGCCTCCCCCTGCCCACGATGCTCACCTCTGCCTTGTACATGCGGATGAGGCCCTGGTTGACCTTGGACCAGGAGGGCACGGCGCTGATGTTCCAAAGCTGGTTGGAGTGCTCGGCAAAGGGGCCTGTCTTCATCTGAAAGAGACCCAAGAGCAGGGCTGAGGGAGCTGGGCCAGCCAGGAAGCTCGTGCACCAGCAGTGACTCACACTCACGCTCTCTCCAAGCAAACATTCCCACCAAGCCCTGTGACCCACGCACTAGCCACTTCACTGCGCCTTCCCTCCCTCCCTCCACGCTCCCTCCTGCTGCAGCCACATCACATGAAGCCATGGCAATCCAGTTCACCCCCTTCCCTGATAAAATGAAGCCTTTTCCTGCCACACTTTCCTAATCAGACCTCCCTCTGCACACCACCCTTTTAACGACTGCATTAAAAAGGCCCCACTTAAGTCCTGTTCTCCCCCCCAGTAGAGCTTGGCTCAACACTGTTCCTATTCTACCCAGAAACCTCCCAGTGCAGCACTGCCGGGCTTTCCAAGAAAATGACTCATTCCCCATTCAGATCAACAACAAGCAGCAGCAACAACCGCCACTGCCTTCCCTGAATACAGAGGGCAGTGCAGGCTGGCAGCAGCTCGGGTGTCCGCAGCCCGCTCGACACCTGCCTCCAGCAGAGGAGGGCTCTGGAGGAGAGCAGGAGCAGGGGGGACATAGGCCAGTCACACTCTCCAAACCGGCTCCAGAGCTGCAAGTCACTAGCTTGCAGCAGATGCTTTAAATTTGTTGGGGTTTTTTTGGTTGGTTGGTTGAGTTTGGTATTTTTTGTTGGTGTTGGGTTTTTTTTATTATTTTATTTTAATTTTTTTTTAATACTCCAGTGTTTCTCCTCCCAGGATGGGGGGTTTTGGAGGAGGGAGACCCGGTGGGGGGTGGGGGGAAGCTGCAGTCAGGGACAGTTGCATGTAGATTCCCTGGGTAGTTCCCTCTCCTTCTCCTCCATGAATAAAACCAGACCCTCAGGGAGAAAAAGAAATACAATGCAGCCACTCTGACTGAGTGAAGTTCCCATGACATCAGAAACCACAAGGCCGAAGCTCACACTAAAAAGGAGCGTGGGGAGAGAGGAATCTCTTGGACTCTCATTCTTGACTCAGGGTTCAAACAACTAACCCCTTCCCTCCATGCACGCACAGGCAAGGAGCGAGGGTGGGAAAAGAACCTCCAAACCCACCTCTCTGCTCACTGTAAAAGCAAGCAAGGCTGATATATCTGCTTTGGGAAATTGATGCTGCCCTTCTGCAAGGCCTGCGTGGCACCAGCCTGCTACAGAGAAAGAAAGAGATGGGAAGGGGGGGGTGTGTGCCAGGGAACCTGAAAAACCCCACTGCTTGGAGGACACCATTGTTTCAAACCTGCCAACCTCAGGGCCAGAGCAGCGGGGGAAGTGGGTCTGTAGCTCTGCCCACTGCCAGGAGAGTACAGGCACATCCCCGCTTCCCCTCGGCACTTCTCACAAGCTGGGGGATGACGGATGAGCTGCTCAGCCCCCGCTCCCCTCCACCAGGCACGCTTTCCTTGTGGATACAAGATGAAACGCACAGATACACAAAGCACAATGCTACCCAACAGAGTCAGTGCGTTATTAAGTGCAAGGATTTGGCACCAACGAGCACCCAAGTTAAAGGCTGCCAGGGAGCTCAGCACCAGGCAGTTTGCCCAAAGCATCCCCCCTCCCCGTACGGGAGGTTTGGCTGCGTGCGTTTCAACACCAAACCTTCCTCCAGCATCACCGCCCTTCGCAGGGGCACAGCTTGCATCAGCTGCTGGCACCACACTGTGCATTGCCCACTGCCCAAGCTGGGGCGAGCGCGGGGAGGCAAGCATGGCTGGCTGTCCCCACACTTGTGCCTGGGGCTGCGTGCGCCCTACGCGGCCGCCACTGCGGCCCTCCTCACCCACAGTGCCCGGCGAGGGACGGCTTGGCCACGGTTTCAGACTGGGCAGGGAAAAACGAGAGGGATGAAGGGGGAACAACAAAAAAACCCCATTTCCTTCCAGCCACAAACGCCGAAGAAGGAGAGCTGGGGGGGAGAGCAAGAGGCGGCGAGCGCGCTGCAGTCCCGCAGTGACCCCAGGGGAATGGAGTGAGTCAGAGCAGCCATATTGAGCAGGAAATTACTCACAGACCCGGCGTTCCTGCCTCTCTGTTCCCAAGAGAATCGGCCTTTTGTAAATGGTTCCTCTGTCAGTGCCGGGGGGAGGGGGACGGCTGAGGCCGTGCTTTCCTGTCAGCTCCTTCCCTTCCAGCAGAAACCGGAGCCCTCCCTTCCCCAACCTCCAAATTTAGAAGCCAGATTGAAGCTGAAATTCCTGCTGCCTGCCCTGGGCCCTTGGACAAGCATCTGGACCATCACACTGATTCACTGCAACAGCTGGGGTGTATCTGGCACCCCTCTTCCGCACAAACACAAGCAGCCCTGACATTGCTGCCAGCTGCAGCCCCCACCATGGCAGGCATCAAAGATGCCCCCAAAACCCACCATCCTCACACCTACAGGCACCATTAGCACCCCAACAGCATGCTCCAGTGGGTGTGGTGAGAGCAGGGGGGGTGGCCTGAGCCCCAGCTGGCTCTGTAAACCTCACCCTATTCAAGAACCATGTGCTGGGGTCCAAAACCACCCCGCAGAGTTCCCAACAGCGGGCCACCTCATGCAAGGCTGGCTGCCGCGCCTGTGCACCGCACAGGGTGGTGCTGCCGTATGGAGGATGCCTCGGTGGGCTCAGCCTGGACATCGTCTCACTGCTACTTTGAGACTGAGCTTTAAATATACTCATGGCAAACACTACAACAGTGTATGTTCATATCCCTGAAACGTCACCCAGGGGCTAAGAAAAATGTCTGCTCAAGAGAATATTCTCTCAGTTGAAAGAAACCAACCTCCCTTGTTTGTAGCTTGCTGAAACAAAACCTGCTCTCATGTCAGTAAGATGTACCAGACTGCTATGGGAACTGTTGTGGTATTTGCTATGTGTTTAACACCTTGAAAGGACAGCTGTTTCCAGCTGACAAGCTCAGAAAAAAAACAATATCGTTCATTTACTAAAGTCTTTAATCCCTTCATCTTCCCCTGCTATTTTGTTTTGTTGTTGATTTTGGAGAGAAAGCATTTGGAGGGCACTGGAGGCTGTCCCAGCCCCCCCTAGTGGCAGTTACAGCCTTCCGAGGCATTTGGGAGAGAAAAACCAAATTTTAAAAGCAAAATTTGTATAAAAAGAAAACAGTCCCTGCATGAAGATGAATTGAAAATACCATGCGTTTGATAATCCAGGTTGTTGCCATCCCTTAGCAGCTCACAAGAGGACTCCTTGCCACCAGGTGGCACTGAGGAACTCGGCAGAACCAGGGAAATCCATAATTCTCAAAAAATGTGCAGAAAAAGAAGTGAAATAATTTATTTTAAAAGCCTACTAAAAAACTAACTTTCTGCAGGCAAAAGCAGAGTGACCTGAAGAAGCAGTATGGTGCTGTGTATTTTAAACCTTACACATCATTTGTGCTCTGCAGAATTTTCTACATGCATGCCAAGAGATGTGTATTTTTATGTTTTTAACAGGTTAGTGCACTGTCTGGATATTACAGAGGCCCAAATTAAAATAAATCTTAGAGCATCTTGGCTCCTGCTTTCCTGTCCTCACCTTGATCTTTCCCACCAGCACCTCTTTACTACCCGTGGCATGATTCATCTCTGCATTATGGGTTAAACCCCGTGAGGTGCTACCAACAAACCATACTAGATTCAGCAGGACTTGACACAGCACCTCCTGGGGTTTGGGCCAAAGGCTTCTAAGAAAATTTCCTACATGAAAGGCTAAGTTCATATTCTGTAACCTCTCTCCTCATCTAATCACTAAATTAGAGAGGTGGGGGGGAGAGCGAACAGAACAAAGGGGAAGAACTGCACTCTGTCCTTCAAAATTAATCCCATCAACTCTCTCTTGTCAGAGACAAGAAATCCCTCACCACAGCAGAGCGTGTACTTCTTACTCTCCCTGTCCAGACCATGCAGCAGGGGGATGGTAGAAACATGGCTAGATCATCTGCTGCAGCTGCGGGCAGAAAGCTGTGAGCTCCCTCACTGAGAAACGCTGCCCATGGTCAGCAACAAGCCAAGTACCACCAGTCCCTGACCCCGGGGTCCTACAGTGCTTGAGCAGAAACATGGTCCTGAAAGCGTTGCCAGTCAGGTGAAACTCTGGCACCATCTCTGTTCCAGATTGTTTGCAAATAAGGTGCATTTAATGGGCAACTCTTATGGTAGAATCTGGAGGAGACCAAGCTGCACTGAGGTCTGGGAGCCACTCCTATGCAAGGGGAGGCCCAGGGCCTGCCAGGCAGCACTTGATGGCTGGAGGGAAGGGAGGTTATCTGGGCAAGCCCAGTCATTTTGCAGCTTCTACTTCATCTTCCTAGCATACTTGCAGGCACCAGTTTTCTCCATGCAAGTTCCCACTGACTGATCCAAGTGACAATCCAAGGTTCTTTGTTTGTTCTTATTACAGCTTCCTTCAACTACAATCCAGAGCCCGTCTAACTTAATTACACTTTCCTCTCAACATCCCTCTCAACTCATTCAAGGAGAGCACCTCAGACATGCAACAGTGGTTCAGCTGCACAGTTGCATGAGAGCAAACAAGCAAGCAAAGGAGGAAGAGAAAACCACAGCCAGAGCAAAGTGTCTAATGTCAAGAGAACTTCCCTGTGGAGCAAACCTTCCAGTCCTCACCTCTGTAATGAAGAGGATGCACTCCAGGAACATGAAGTCCTTATGGTTTTCATTTACCACCTTCTCATCAACAAAGTGTCGAGGCTCCAGATTTGGATGGTCTAAGAAGAGTAAGAGACAACAGGAAGTAACCTGTATGGCACCCCCTTTCTAAGACCAAGTTCAATCAGGTTTTGTCCTGTCCCTCTTCCAGAAGAAACATAATCCTCCCAGAGTTCTTTAGAATCATAGAGCTGCTCCCTTCCATCACATCTCCCACTCCAGTGCCTCAGCAGTGAGAGCACCTGGTAAACTCCCCAGGGAAGAAAATCTGGTTTTTAGCACCAAACCCAAGACTCGCCTTTTAAAAAGCTTGTAGCCATTGCAATAAAGACAGATGTACTGTACAAGGAAGCCTTCCATCTCCCAATCTAAGCAACTAGCTTTATTTGAAAATCTGAGGAGAAAAAAAATAATCCAAGCCCTAAGCAAACTCTTCTGCTGTATCATACATAAATTTGACATATTTGAATTTGAAAGTCAATCCCAAGCCCCATCATCTTTGCAACCATGACAGACAGGGCAGGGGGCAGGCTGGGACAGGAGAAAGTTTTTATTAGTACCTATCAGCTGGGAACTGCCCCATATGAAAGGTAGAAATTGGAAGTCATCCAAGCCCCACACGCCCTGGCTGCCAGCAGGTTCCATCCTGTAGGTCTTCTGAAGTTTTCGCATCACTTCTAGGTACCTAAAACCAAAGAGCGAAGGAAGGGTTAAGACAAAGCCGCCTTCTGTCTTTGTTGACTCACATGAGGACAAGAACAATCAGTCTGGAGAAGGACACAACTTTATCACTTGTGAGCAGGACCACTACATACAGCACAGTACATTAATATATATTATTATATATATTAATATAATATTATATATATTAATATAATATTATATATAATTAATATACATTAATATTCAGCTCCTTCACCACAGAAGCAGCCTGATTGGTACATACAACAGCAAACACCAGCACCTTTTAAAATTGGTTGGTTTGTTTTTGTCTGTTTGTTCTTTTGGGGGGCTTTTTTGCACCAAAAAGTTCACTAAGAAATCAAGTGGCAGGGATTTATTTTATCTGCAGTGTCTTATGTTGGTGCAGATCTTTCCCCACTCCCACTGCTATTTGAAAACATTGACACTTCACTCTCCTTCAACCATTTCCAAAAGAGCTCAGAAAGCTTTCCACCTTATGGTAACTGCCACTTTCACTTTTCAGGTGGAAAATTAAAGCTGGAAATGCTATTGAAGGAAATTGTTTCCATGCCACCAGTGATACAGCTGGGATTAGATCTCTGGACTCCAGCACCCATTCCACAAGTCTTGTTGCTACCAACTCTACCTTCTGGGCTGGAAACACATCTAGAGGAGCAGTGGAGGAGTGCCAGTTTCTTTTTTTTTTTTTTTTTTAATGCCTGAAGAGATGTTAGATACTCTGATCAGATATTTCTTCTATCACAAAGCACAGAGCTTCACCCACATACCTCTGCAGAGCTCAACAACTTGCACTCAGTTGAAGTAACTTCCCAGGAAGACACTCAGCCTCTAACAGACAAGGTGCTATCACCTCTTTTGGAGACAGTTATAACGGGTCACTATACGGTCTGTTAAAAAGTACATCTGCCTCCTAATTTTATCTAGGTCTGTCTTCAGTTTTCCCATTCTGCCCTTTTTCCCTAGGCCAGCAATCCCTTCAGCACTCATGTTCTCTAATTATGTACAGGTCTTTGTAGAAGGCCCTTGATTTGCACAGCTCATGCCCCAGGAGGAGGCTTTTCTTACAATTTCTTTCTCCCAAATGGGTGCAGATGAGTGGAAGAATGGGTACACAATCAGCCCAGATTACAAGAGTCTGGTGTAGAGAACTGGCAGTAACCCCTCAGACAGCTGGAACGGGACACTGTCAGGGACCTGCCCCCAAACTGGCCAGTGCTTCCAGCCCTTCTCCTTCCATTACCTCACCTGTTAAATACTTTAAAGACGATGGCCATCTGGTCATCCACTCTGAGCACACCAATTTTGCAGAGGCAGCAGAGAAAGGCTGCAAACGCAGCTTCATGCCCTAAAGTTAAAAGACATAAACAATCGTGACACTGATGTCTCTGGTCTCCAGGACAACCCTTCTGTGGGCACCATACTGGCTCTTAAGAAATCATAGCAGTCACACACCCAACTCAAGAGACCCTACCATATTGTCTCTATTCATACTATGAGCTGGCAATATTTTATCCCCATACACCCACCCAAAGTGTACCTTCTAGACATTCATCAGGTGATTATTAGCTTTGAGAAAGTAAGAGGTTCTTGAGGAAAAACAGTTCTAACACTGGGCATGCTGGGAGCAAGGCAGGGCCTTTCCCCAGAGCTTGGCACAGAAGGGGAAGTGGAGCATTGCAGAGTCATCTGCTCGGGGGATGAGAGGGAACCTCACATCTGAAACTGAACAGATTTCCTCCTGCCTCAAAAATATCTCCATGTTGGAAGGAACTAGATCCCACGCTGCTGCTGGGAACAGTCCATCCTAGAAGGTACTGGGATGTCAGGCTGAGCCTCTGCACCTTGGTCCTCCGGCTAACGGCAAGGAACAGAAACAATCAGCAAATCCAGAAATGTCTTTTAGTGGAAAGGACCACAGAACAAGGGAGAGTACAAGATCAGCAGCTCCACTCTATGAAGTGCAGCTCCCACTGTGGGAGTGTGGGAACAAAATGCATCTATGCTCTAGCCACTGTGAGCTAGGACATGGGCCTCTCTCCGGCCTGGGACACCCAGGAGGGCAGGAAAGGCTGAATTTCCTTCCCTGAGCTGACAAAACCCCAGCCAGCAGGTCCCTTTGCAAAGACAACATCTCCCCCTGGTGCCGGTGAGCCGCAGCTCTCCTGACAAACACTGCGCTGCTTCCAGCTCTTCACCCTTTCGCCCATGTCCTGCTGTCCTCTCCCTGCCCAGGTCCAAAGCTGTGCTTCCTTGCACCCACAGCGTCCTGCTCTCCTGCCTTTCGGCAAGGACACACCTGTCCTCCACACAGACGAGCAGAGCACGTAGACAGTTCTAGATTCAGGTTTAACTGAAGCCAGCACAGTTACTTCAACCTGCAATTCAGTATCTCCTTAGGTGGAAAATGCTTCTAACTTCAGATTTCAAAGTCTCTCTTTAAGCAGTGACGTCACTTCTAGGGACCACCAGACCTCAAGACACCTCCCACTGAACGCAAACTATTTTCCCACTCTAGTTCCAGTTCAAGCAATTATATCTTATCTCTCTAAACTGCCTATTGCAGATCAGCAGGTGCAGGACTGCTGCATGTGGTAAAGCAGCTCCTACAGCTTACCCCAGGACACCTCGCACAGCTTGGTCCACATTTCCTTGGACAAGACATGAAAAGGGTGTCATGGCTCTAGCACAGCCCTGCTCCAGCCCCAGCTCTCTATCATAGCTCACACTGGCCATAGGGGTGAGGAGGCCCTAGAAGGAAGGTGTTTGTTTCAAGCTGGCACTAAAAATAGTGGTAGTAACGTACTTAAACAAAGGCAGCGCCAGGCTCTGAAAGGTCACTACCCCAGGGAGTCCACCCTCTGCCAGCATGCACGCCCAGGGTACCTGTGCCATAGTCAATGCGAGTGGAGTTCCCCACGGATTCCTTCAGGTAGACTGCCACTTCTGGTGCAGCATCAGCCAAATGCTTGGGAATCACTGTTGCCACTAACTTTTCTGCTTCCTTAAAGACACAAAAGATTTCCTTGAGTGAGTCCAGATCTACCACAGTCCCCAGGGACCAGTCACCCTCTGCTCAAACACTGTGGCAGAGTAGAAGCTGCAATGGTGCACTGCTACAATGGCCAGAGCCAGCATAACAGAGGAGCAAATTCTCCTGTTAAAAGAAATCATCTCCAGAGATGGAACAATTCAGGGAGAGCTTGTCCTGACACTTATCCAGGCCACATACAACCTACAGGAAAAAAAAAGTTTCACCACCCAAATACATCAACCCAGTTACCCACTGAGTCATCTCCAGGAGAAAAGCATTAACAGAGCAGCAGACCACCTGTAAGCTCTTTGCTGCTGAGACTGTGCCTGTGCCACTTCCAGAGCTCAGCGCAGGGCAAACGCAGGGCAGCTCTGAGCTGAAGGAAGTCGAGCAGTTTCAAAACCGTCCTCTGATTTTTTATATCACCCATCAGCTAGCAGTCACAGTGGGCAGTTAAAAAGCAAAGGAGTTCCTTGGGCTTGGAAGACCCTCACGGCTCATCCAGGACTTGGAGAGCCAGCCAAGAGCATTTACACGGACCATGTCTCACAAGAGAAGACACCACCAGACTGGGGCGATGCATATCAAGAAGTGGATCCTGCACAGCTTATCTCAGCAATTCCTCTGTAGGCTGCTTGGCTGCCACACAATGATGGGACCATTCTGCTATCCTTGCTGGGCACACTACATATAACACTACACATGAAAGACACGCTCACCTGGTCTAGTTTGGCATACCAGGTCCTGAAGGCCTTGTTCCCAAAGCGAGAAGGCTGATCCACTGGCGGGGTTTCATCAATCCATCTGTCAAGGGTGTTCAGAAGAGCCACCAACTTCTCAATGGGCTACAGGGACAAAGAAGATGAGGGGTCACAGTGACATAAAACAGAGCAGTCCCTCAAGCTCCAACATCTCTGCCCTAGACTGGAGTCGTTAAAGACCACACTCTCCTTCCCAAGGGCAGCAAGCAAAACCGGCATGTACCAACCCTCCCTGAAATGCAGAGGGACCAGGAAAACCATCCTTCCCCTCAGATGATCAGTCCAGTACAAAGCCCAGCCCGAGGCAGGCTCTGCAGTCACCCACACAGTCTTTCATGAGCTGTACCAGCACTAGGCTCTAAAACCACTGGGAGAAGAGCTACAGCAAGCTCCTAGCTGTAGGCCATACAGGACTGAGAAGCAGGCAAGTGCCACACAGTTCAGTGATCTCCAACAGAGAACTCAGGCTCTGCACCTTGAGGGTCCTGCATCCCCAACTGGATACAGCACTTACCATATAACCTCACCAGTGGCTGATGATGTAATTTAGAAGCCCTTCTTCAAGGCCTCTAATCTTTATCCTGAAGTGTCTCTTAAGAGCCAGGATTAGCAGCAGTGGCGTTAGTGTTTGTACAGCACCCAGCACAGCAGAGCCTAATTGTAAGCCAGCCTTCTCAGCATGATTCCTGTTGCTTCAAACTCATACCAGCCAGACTGTTTGGCAGCTCCAACCCAGGGATACCCAGTGCATGTGGCAAAATACAGCCTACCTATGGGAAGAAGCAACCTGGTTTGCCCACCAGTGATCTCCCCAAAGCAAGCATGAGAAGCACTTGGCTCTCAGACAAATGTCTCAATACAAACACAAAGCTGATGGGAAGACAACAGCAAGACAACAGAACCCTCTTTCTTACACCCAGTGCTGGAAGGAGAAAGTGAGGAACCCGTGCAGGATGTATGACTGACTAGAGGCAGCACTGCTGGGGCCACAAGGGAAAAGCAGCATGGGTGATACAGCACGATGTCTCAAGCTCTCAGGGCTGGCCAATGCACGCAGCCTCCTCCCTGCCTTGCCCTAACAGCTAGGCAACGGCTACACCCCACACACCAAGAAGGAACACCACAGGCAGCAATTTAAGCAGCTCCAAACAGATTTAGGAGGCTCTGCCGACAACTGGTCAAGCCTGCCAGAGGCTCTAGTATTCTCCTTGCCTGACTCCAAGCAGCCAGAGAGCCGTCAGCTGCCACAGCAGCTGGCCAGGCCCCGGGCAATGTAGGCTCCTCTGTCTCGAGAGGGGATTCCACCTTCAAGGGGACGAAGAGGACAGCAGAAGCAGCAGCTGGTTTGACTTTGCTGGAGGCATCGACCGTGTGAAGCCGACGGGTCTCCTGGGCTGTGGTTCAATTCTTCACACTGCCTGTCGGGAGGACAAGGAAACAGCCAAGCCCAGCAAGTTTCTAGCCCTTGAAGTGCCGCTTGAAGGGGGTGAATGGAGAGACAAGCACAGTAGAGCTGTGTGGCCACTGAACCAGCTGCAGATCACTCCCCCTGCTCTCAGTTCTCAGGAGGGTCTCACGGCAGACACAGCCTCCCATAGAAAGCGGTTCCCGAGGTACCATCCCGAGGACATGGTGGGATCAGCCAGTGGGAAGGGGGATCAGGGAGGAGAGGGATCCACCCACCCCACAGGACCTCGACACTTGGCCACTGAGCCAGGGTAGAGGCTGGGATAGAGGACAAGACCTGAGCCCACCAGTAACACAAAAGACCCATGTGCCAAGGGACACAGGGCCAGAAGCTCTGGATGCTCTGGCAAGGCTGCAAGCTGGAGCCACTAGCAGGTCAGTGCCCCAGATACGTGCAGACTGAGACAGCGCAGCGCAGCCCCCTCCGCTTCAGCTCCCTGCTGCCCGAAACGCTGCAGAACCCTGGCATCTCCCCACAGCACCCGGCCAGGTTTGGACTCGGCTCTACTCCTTCCTGGCTACTGCATTCCCCTCCAATTAAGCAACAGCATCCCCAGCACTGGGTTGCAGTAAATAATTAAATCGTGCTGGTGATTTATCTGCCAGCACCACCAGCTCATTACGAGCAGCCACCGTATTTCAAACTCCTCTCAGCAAGCACTCAGTGCTGCCTGGATAAATGGCTGGCAAGGACCGGCTCCTTCCCCTGGGGAGCACGAGAGCCGAACCTCCCCTTCCCCACTTGCTTGCTTTTAAAGGGATTTAAAAGCCCAGCCCCACCAAACACCGGAGAGCAGGACCCAGCTGCCAGCTCAGCCATGCCAATAAATAATTAAAGAGATGCGGCTCGTTTTGGGCCCAAGGCCCTTTGAAGAGGGGGTTACTAAAAGAAGCAGCTTCCCATTGTCCAGCAGAGGAAACCTGTACATCCAGGGCTGACCCCAGCGGGGGAGGAGGAGGGGAAAAGCAGAGCTTACAGGAACACAACCACCAGCACCACTGCAGCCTTGTTTTGCCTGGCTGGGTTTTTAAGCTCTATTTTTGCTTTACCTTTCCAGTCATCAAAGCAAGGGCAGCCTCCCCCCTGCTCTCCTTGCTCTTCTCATTGTGCTGATTTTGCATCCCCTTGACCCCGAGTCTGCCACCGGTCCCAAAAGCAAACCACAGAGCCTCCTACAGAGCAGAGACCTGTCAGCATCTCTCAAGAGCAGGGGCCAGGCAGACTGAAATGCTGAGAAGGCATCACGGCAGCCAAAGCTGCCCACAAGGACTGAGCCTGCTCCTGTGGGCTCCTGAGGCTCTGTTGGAGCAGGGAGCTGCTAACATTGGGGCATTTGCTGCTTCCCCCACTTTCCTTCTGGAGCCAGAGTAAACCACAAGGCCAGCCAGTTTCCCCCATCGAAGCTGGCTGTTTGAAGGGAAGGTCTGCTCCTCGAATGGCCAAAATTAACCTCCTCCTTGCTGCACTACTCCTCTGATCAAAGTCACAGCTTTGAAAAACTGCTCCAGGCTGCAGTCCCAGCAGTTGCTGCACGGATACCCACGTGAAAAGCACTCCCTCCAGGAGGGAAAGGCAGGTCACCGCCTATCAGTCATACCACCTTGTGCCAGACATAGTGTCTATGCCACAGTCCTAAGCAACAGCTCAGCTATCACTGCTTGTCAGATGCCACCAGCAAAAGCCCAGACAGCTCCATGCAATTTTTCAGTAAGCGCAGAGCAAGCTCAGCAAGTCTCAGAAGGGGCTCAACCCCCAAAGGATCCAACTCTCACTCTAGCAGACAGTTTGGTATTGACACACGCTACTCTTGAAACCATTAAGCTGTCTCTTTCAAAGCACAGCAGACCACACTTATTTTTCTCTCTTCCCCACCCCGGCCATGGCAAGGCAATACCAGTAAGTCACAGAGAGGATACGCATTCAGCAGAAAGGATTCCAGGAGGTCATTTGCCAAAGGAAGGCGTCCCCAGCATTTGATCAGGGAGGAAGATGGGACGGCACAAAAGCACATCAGCAGCAGGTACAGCAAAAGAGAAGAAAGCAGAGCAGAGATGCAAGCAGAGGCCACAAGGGGCTGAGCCTT
Organism: Microhierax caerulescens; assembly: GCA_035590215.1. Lineage (NCBI taxonomy): Eukaryota > Metazoa > Chordata > Aves > Falconiformes > Falconidae > Microhierax > Microhierax caerulescens. Next base: position 13,438,077 of record JAVJGJ010000062.1, on the reverse strand, counting down.
TAAAAGCACAGACAAGCAGTTTGATCTACAAACAAAACTGCATGAACAGGCAACCTCATCAACAAGGCAACCCTGGGGATGCTTTACCTGTGCCTCAAGTCACAGGCTTCTTAGCACGAGGGGAACGAGGCATGTTCCCTGCCACCTCCCAAGCAGTTGGGATCATGTCTCTTGTTTGTCACCTGGATTGGGACTGTGGATGGAAAACATTTACTCCAAGAGGGATCTGCCACACCGATGCAGCCCTGATACAGCTTTTCCTAGACAACTGACAGCTCAAAGGGGTTGGCAGAAGAGGGTTCCCCCCCTCGAATCCTCCTCTTTGTTTTGCTCATTTTCAATGCTTTGTTTCCCTAGAACTGCTCTGTGAATGGTTGGGAATGAGCTAGATCAGGACAAAAACAAAACTCAAAGGTGAAATGCAAACAGCAGAAAGCAAAAGCAGCATTTGACAGCAGTTTCTACTGAATTGAAGGAACAAAAGGTGGACACAAAGCCTGTTAGGAGAGACTCATTACCCTTGATCCCCCCCTGAACTACAAGCAAGTTTCTCATTCACCACTGGCTCTGAGAAGGGAAGGCTGGACTTAACATGCTGCTTCTTAACAAATGTCTATGTTAAAAATCATCATAGGCTGCCTTCCCACACCAGAATGAAGCTATAAACTCACAGGGTCCAGTCTGCTTCCCATTCTGCCTAGATCTTTTTTGACTATTCCCAGCTTTCTTGCATAGCTGTAAGTTTGAACAGTAAAAATGTACCCAAGAATCTCCTCAGTGCAATGCAGAACAAGGGCAGGGGATCCAGCATGCAACATGGAAGTGAAGCTGGTGACCAACATAGGCTCTGCAGATCACAGCAACACCGAGAGAGACCTCAGGCCAGCTGTGAGCATGGCTGAGGCCAGGCAGTAACACCAGTCAGGATGCCTGCCCTTTCCCTCTGGCTTCAAGTGACCTCATCATGCCCTGGTAAGGTGAGCAGGCATTAAAGTCAGCAGCAGACAGAGCCAGGTAACAGTCACATTAATATGAAAGGAAAAATAGATCCTTTCTGCTTAATACCTTGGAAAGGGTGATCCTGCCCCACCCACCACAGCCCAGCCCTCCTGCATGCTCCGCAGCCCCCCGTAGCCCTTAGCACAACCCTTCGCAAGGCAGGTCAATGACATGCCTTGGGTTTACATACTGTCAAACCAGACCTTGCACAGCTCAGCTACAGCGTGGGCCAAGGAGATAGGTGCTGTTAACACACTCTGAGCAACAAGGAAGCCCAGGGACAGGGAGACAAGTGACTTGCCCCAGGTCCCAGAGAGGCCAGTGGGAGAACAGGAACAGTGCAGACATCTCAGCCTTTTGCCTGCAATCAGGAGGGAACACCACATCTTCAAAACATCACTGGTTAAAGCCAGACTGCGAAAACAGGGTCAAAACACGTCCTTTCTGCCTCCTTTTCACCGCCAGCTTCTGTCCACTGGTAGCTTGCTTGATTTCCCATCCAGCAAGCACACACAGAGCCTCTGCATCCTTGGGGGAGGATTGCAGGATGACATTTGCATCCCCAAGTATAACCCAACGACACTTATTCTCCCTAGTTCCCAGATATGCTGCTAACTCATTCCTTGCCTCAGAAATATTCACTGTAGAGCCAAAAAAAAAAAAAAAAAAAAAAAAAGAAAAAAAAAAAAAAAAGAAAAAAAGGGCAGAAAAGGAGAAACAAAGGGATCCAAACTCTTCTCCTACCTCTGAAACTTTGTATTCACAGGTCAGCTTCTTTCCCCTGACACCTTCATTCAGAGTGAGGATGAAGCCCATGTAATCTGCATATGCCTGCAAACACACCCAAGAGAGCAGGGCGTTAGTGAATACCCACAGTCTGTTTGAACAAACATCGCAGCATGGGAACACTCCTGCACACTAAGGGAACCTTTCTCAACACACAGCCCTGCTTTCTTGGAGACACTCAGGTTGCAGGCCTTGCTGTGAGGTTACTGCTATTTTTGGCAGACCCAGTGGCAGAAGGCAGATGGCAATTGCAATAAGAACTCTGCATTGCTGTAAAAATTACAGAGAGGAGAGTCCTAAAAATTCCCTCAGCTCTCTGCCTCCTATCAAGTCAAATTCAAACTCCTCAGCTCTGCACAGTCTCAGTTGTGCCTAGACATCCTGCTCTGCACTGCTTCTCCTAGACCTCTGCCATTATGTGCCCCTTTCTCCTTCTACTCTTCTCCCATGCTCAGGCATGATAGAGAAGTGGGAGACAGCTCAGGCTCCCCACCACTTTTCTCTTTAGATTTGCTGCTTTTGAAGCATCATATCCAATGCAGCTCCACAGCTCTGAGTCTTTGAAAACACTGGACCAACACACTGCTGCTACCTCTATCTTCTTGAGCCCCTCTTGCACAGAAGTCCTGACCAGGAACAAGTCCATAAACCCAGGAGACTTAACAAAGGAAGCTGCACTCAAAGGTTTGCTTGAGACCTGGCTGTAACTTAAGCTTCTCATAAGATATCACATATCAGTCAACAAGCAAGAACTTGCTCCCAAGAGGTGGGACAAGTCTGGCCTAGCACACCAATCCCTCAAAGGCAGAGAGGGGAGAACCTGCCTGTTCCACCACCTCCATACATATTGTAAACAAAAATTATCCAGGAAATTGAAGGCCTCGGCTCCAGAGTCTTTTCCAGTATAGCAAGCTGGGAAGGTCCCAGGAACCAACCCAGGCTGGTGCTATTAGAAGGCCCAGCAGCATGAGTTCAAGATAAGTTCAAACAGTGCTGGGTAAATTCAGTTTTCATATAATGTGCAGACTAGGTAAAATGAAATAGTAACTAGGGAGGGAGCACTAGTAATTTTTAAGCATCTCTCACCTCCTTCAATCTCTTGGCTCTCCTGGCTCTCTCCTCTGTCAGAGCATTTGGCTGTCAGACTCCACACCTCACTGTCAAGTAATTTTCCTACAAACAGGCAGTGACTCTTCTGCTTTAAAACACAAATCAATTAATTTCCCATTACTTGCCCAAACCTGCTTTACCTCATGGCGGTTCCCAGACCAAACCTGGCTGCCACTGAAACAAAATAAGCCTTTACCAGTCTTCCCTGACCCCAGAGCCATACCTGAGAGCGCTTCCACTTGGCCATGTCGGAAACCATGTTTATCTCCTTTCTGGGGATCATGAAGCTCTGCTGGAGGGGAGAAGCCACCTCCTCAGAGGTGCCTGGGAGATGCAAAAAAGAGGTAAAACAGAGATGGCGGAGAAGAAATCCTCTGTCTTCCTTTCTCAAAAATCAACATTAATTCCTCAGGAGACAGAAAGCAAATAAATGCATCCTAGCTTGTGCCATTATCTCACCAAGTCCTCCTCACCAAACAATATCCTCCCAATCCCCAGATAATATACTCCTAAGACACTGTAAAGCTTCAGAAAGTAGGATTATGCTTGTTTTCATCACTGAAGATGCATTTCCCATCCGCGCAGAGAGGCTGGTACAGGATATGACAAAGACAGCATCCAGCTAGTCTAATTATTTCTGTCATGCTGAAGCACTGAGCTCTCCTGACTAACTGTGCTTCATTTTTATAGTGTTAAGCCTGAACCAGCCTTCCTCTAAAAGAGACAACTCCTGAGAAGACAAAGCTGGAGCAATTCAATAGATGGCAGTCCAGAGCCGCAGCCTCTGGTCCTGGCAGCACAGGGGCTTGGAGGATGCAGGGACACAGCCTCTTCCAGATGGGAGCTATGAAGATAATTTTGTTTTAGAGCCCTCTCAGAGCCCAGGCAGTAATGTTTAATCAAATGCAAGTTATTGAGGCACTAGAGGCGCTCTTCTCTCCAGCATCTGAACCAAGGCCCCAACCCTGATGCAAGGGTGACCCTTACTCCATGCTCTCCAGAGCTCTGCTATCTACCTGCAGCCCCGCAATGGGACACTGCAGAGCCAGAAACGCTCCAGGAGGTTATAGGTGATTTGCATTATGCTCCTGTAAGTGTAACTTTTAATAGCAAGAGGCAGTGCAGCAGACCACTGTTAAGGAAACTGGGTGCTAATGCGAATTTATGAGTTCTGTAAGAGTCACTCAGTTCATTTTTTTAATCCCAGAAAATCTGAAGGTGTTTGTTCAGCACCAGCCACCGTGGCAACACTTCAACGACTGCTCTCCACACTACAGCAAGTTCAGGCACTGGCTCCCTAACATACACCACCAAACTCCAACTCCTTAAAATATTATGAGCTGCATTTGCATAAAAAATACTACCCAGAAGCATCAGCAGCCTTTTCTGCAGCAGAACAGCACTGTCTAGCAGGCAGATGAGGGGAAAAGGAATCCAAAGTCCCAGGAACCACACAGAATCTGCTATAGACTTGGTCCATAGCCTTAGAAAGTCATTTAACTTCTCTACCTTTCAGGTTCCCCATGTACAGAACAAATGCAGTTGCACCACCTGCCGAGGGTGTTACAGCATTTGGTTCATTCCTGCACATAAGCCACAGCAAAACTTCCAGATACAAGGCTGAGAGGAACAACATGCAAGGAATTTAGATGAAAGCCACGCATGTCTCCTGAAAACACAGCAGGCAACTCACAATGACTAGCATTGTAATGATGGAGCTCTTATTTTAAAAGAGCTTGTAACATGAAAACAATAAAAAATCCCAGAGCAGTGGTGTAAAAAGGCAAACACTGACTTGTCCGTTAATTCGGATGATACACAAAGAGCAGAGATGCGGCCAGGGCAGTGTCCTGGGCCAGGGGGATCCAGATGTTGGCCCAGCCTCTGCCTCATGACAAAACTTGTTTCATCTCTGCTTTTATTTCTCAAGCATCACTTCTTCTGACACAGGCTTTGTGCATTTCCTCTTGGGGAGACCACAGACAGGCAAGGCAGGAAACACTGCCAGTGTCACAGGGGTTACAGTGTTGTACAACACAAGCGAAAGTCCAAAATTGGTGATGGGATGGAGGCAGGAGCAGAACGGGCTGGTTTTATGATAAAAAGAAATTGGACAAAGGAGGCGTGCTCGGTCTTACTCTTGGGGCACGGGGAGGGGTAACCAAACTCGGCTGTGAGACGGACCCTCTCCACCGGCCACCACTGCCAGTGCCGGCCTGGGAAACGTGGTCACACAGCACAGTGGGAGGCGGACCCGCCCCCCGCCAGCCCCCCAGCACAGAGGTACCCCTGTCCCGGGAGGAACAGACCCCTCGGGGGGGCGGCAGCCCAGCCCGCCCCGTCTGGGGGAATCCGGCCTGGCCATGCCGTGGGGCCCGGCAGGCCGCAGCGGGGCCGAGGGGCCACCCGCTCCACCCCGCCGAGAGTTCGGGAACCCCAGGGCCCCATCGTAACCTCAGCAAAGCCTCCCCCTACCTCCCCCCGCCGTCGGCCCGGGCGCTCGCTGCCGCCAGACCCTCAAGGCCCGGGGCTCAGCGCCCCCGACCCAAGGACCCCTATGCAGCATGGGGCCCAGCGGCCTACCCCCCGGACCGGCGCCCTGGCCCCGAAGACACCCCTCAAAGGCCCCGAGCGCGGCCCCACAGCCCAGAGGGCCCCGGAGCCGCCCCAGCCGCCCCTCACCTGCCCGCCGCTCGCTCTCTGCCATCTTCCCCGAGCCCGGCCGCCGCCGCTGCCACCCCTCACCCCTCACCTCCGGACGCGCCGAAGCCGTCGGCGGCCATCTGTGAGCAGGGCGCGCCGCCCGACCCTGTCACTCCCGGGACCGCCAAGCCGCTGGCATGTCCTCTCCCAGCCACCGTCGTGACCCACGCCGCCATGTTTGTGCGGGGCAAGGCCTCCCTCTGCCCCCAGACCTCCAAGGGGCGCCGCGAGGAGCGGGTGTGCGCGGAAAGGAGGCGTGACTCGGCGAGCAGGAGGACTCCTCTCACCGGCCCTTAGAGAGGGAAGCTGAGAAAGGAGCCGCATCCAGAT
>JAVJGJ010000062.1:13400991-13431342 GCA_035590215.1 Microhierax caerulescens | reverse complement strand
GCCGGCGCGGGGGGTGGGGGGGCATCGCTCCTGGGGACGCTCCGAGGGGCGGGCTGTCCCCGCGCCAGGGGTCTCCAGCTTCTCTAAAAACAAAGCACAAGGGAAAGACAAACCACCGCCGTGTGGCACGAGGTGGCGGCCGGCTGGGAGGCAGACGCAGCTCCGGAACGCCTGCCCCCAGCCCCGGGCGGCCCTGGGCTTCCCACCCGCCTTGCAAGCCCCGGGAAAGGTCATCGGCGCTAGAAGGCGGCTCGGGAGCGCGGCCACCGCCGTGTCCCGCGGGGACGGGGGGGCTGTGCCCGCGCCGCCGACGCTCCGTTTGGCCTCAGACCAAACGAGCAGAGGACATCAGAGCAAAGACACAAACGCGCGCCACATTTATCGTGCTCTGTTTTCAGTTAGTTTGGTTTGGGATTCTCACTGTTACCTCAGGGAAAATCTGAAACCGCTTTTGGGAGTCGTTGTTCTTGATCTCAGCTACGCAGAAGGCTGCGCCTGCCTGCCCCAGGCGACTAGACAGGCGCGAAGGAGGGGGTGATAGTCCTTGTGACTGCACACTTCTGTTGTTGCTTTGCTTTGGAGATACCGGTTGAGGTTTTTTGAGGGTTGACAACCCAGAGCTCCCCAAAGTCTCAGCTTGCAATAACGACCACGTGCATGTGGGGCATGAGGGCCTGTAGCGCCAAACTGAATTTGCCCCCACCTCCAACTAATCCTACATCACCTACAGTGGTGCTGGGTCACTGCCCGGTTCCTGCTGGAGAGCTGTCGTCCTCCAACACTCTCTGCCCACCTTTGCCTGAGCAAAGGAACTAAATTGCCCATCACCCCACACAAATGCTCCCTGCAGCTTGTCCCATCCAGTGGCAGCCCCTGCTGCCACCTGCTTCGGGGACATGAACTGGCATCTCTCCTGCCTGATGTTCAGGCTTCTGTCACAATGGCCGCTGTAGTTTCATGGTCCAGGTGAGGGCTGAGGGAATGCTGTCCCCAGCACTTTCACTTCTGCCGTGGCTGGAGGCCCTGAGCTATTGATCAGAGGGGGACTCTGCCCACCCGGTATTGATCAGCAAGCGCAGACTGGGCAGTGCAGGGCTGACAGCCAGTGGCTGCGGGAGGGCTTCCCAGAGAGGTGCCATGGTGGCAGCTGAGGCAACCTGATGGTCTGATTACCCCCATCCTCTCCTGGGCCTGTGTCTGGCCTTGAGCCCTCCGATCAGAGGACAGTTTGCTAACAAGGTGACGCCCTGCGTGGGCAGCACATTGTCAGGTGGAAGAGGAAACCGAGACAGGCCAGGGGAGAGGTTTACGATCTTTTCTGTCTTACCAGCCATGGATAGGAAGCAGAAGCAAGGAGAGAAGGTACGGTATGCCCACATGGCCATGATTAACACCCTTTACTTCTTCCCAGACCCACTCTTCTTTCATGCTTCAGTAATTCCCCCTTCTCTTGTTTTTAACATTCCTTCTCCAAACCTCGATCTCATAGTTCTTGCTGTGTCCTACGAAGAGCATAGGGCATTTTCTCAGGGGGCTCAGTACCACACAGAGGCTTTGTCACCTTGCAGATTTAGCTCACTCTTTCTTCTTCTCTGTGCTTAACTCTTGGGAGGAGGGGGGGGGGACGACGACAGATATTTTCTCACTGCCTTGGAAATCAAAGGAAATGTTCTCACTGTCTTTGTATCCTCAGTACTCTGTTGATGTGAAGTCCAGAGTCCTGCAGGGAAGTGTCTTGATTCAGCAGCTCCAATAGAGGGGGAGGAGCAGCGGGAACTGAAAGCCTTTAGAGTACAATTTAAACGTCTTCAAGCTGGAGAATGTCCAACCCTGTTCACCCAAAAGGATGTTGTTATTCGTTTGGGGGGAAACTGCCAAGTTCTTTCCCTTGTTATCATCTGGGTTTGATCCATTTCGTTTTTAAGGCTTTCACTCTCACATGACACCATGGGATCCCAGGAGCCTGTTGGCATTACCCACAATTTACTGAACAGCTTTCCCTGTTCCCTATCCAAAGGCTCCTGTAATTTGGTTGGTCCCATACTGGTACTACTGGGTAGAGGTTTTCTTAATAGTAGCTGGATCCTCCAGTAACTGGGAGGTTCATCAGCACAAAGGAGAGTTTGCCCCAAGGCCTGCATATCACAGCTGGTCCTTCCCTGACCATCACTGGTGACCCCTGGCCAGTCAGAGAAGAGGCACTTTAACCCTGCCCCAAACTTAACTAAATTCTGCCTCCTCAAAGCCCAGATGGCACAAGGGTTCTGCTTAATGTTCTAGCCTTATGCTGTTGTAAGAAGTAATGAAACAGTTTCTGACAGTATGCAAGATGTAAGTCATGAAAGAAATATTCTTTCTTCCCACTTACCATGGGATGGAAGGGTCTGACTTTGTCAAGTATATGGAAACTCTCAGCTGGAAGGTGCCCAGAGAGTGGGAGATATGTCAGTTATCTGGCAGCATTTCCTCTGATGGCCTGAAAATCAGTAGCTTGGGAGATCAAGTTTCTCTTTTTCAACTTTTCTGGGTGTCCTACAACCATCTCTAGCATGCAGTTAGTAGACTGCACCTTGGTTTGTGCTTTGTGTGCTCTGCTCCCATGCTGAGACTTTTGCGTGTCCTCAGAGAGGCTGGGGTGGGGACTCCCAGATCCACGTTATCTGCTGCCTTGTGCATATCAGGGAAAAGCCTTGTCTCGACCTTTGCTCTGTGCTTTGCAGGCCAGGCCCTACGGCCTGCTGAAGCCGACAGCTTTAGGCAAGATCCCAGGCAGATTCCAACTTCATCAGGAAGCGTTGCCCCATCTCCCTGTGCCACCACTCCAGCAAACGCTGGACCGCTACCTGCTGGCTCTGCAGCCCATCATCAGCGAGGAGGAGCTGAACCACACGCAGGAGCTGGTAGCTGAGTTCTGCAAGCCAGGAGGCGTTGGGGAGAGACTGCAGAAAGGCCTGGAGAGAAGAGCCAAGAAAACAGAGAACTGGGTAGGTTGGGACTCTGGCCACAGGCTCTGGTTAGGGAGGGCAGTCTGATGCATACCTCTCTGGTGTCTTGGCTGCGTCCTGGCACCTGTGTTTTCATAGCATCACCTTTGTGACCAGTCTGTTGCTGACCTCCCCAAGCTGTGCAAGCTCCTCACCAGGACTTGGGTGAGCAGAGAGATTTATGGCAGAATAGGGAGTCACTAACGCTGTACGTGGCTGCTGAAGCCTCTAACTTGTTGGCATCACACAGCTGGCCCAAGAACTTGAAGGAAACCCTCTGCTCAAGCCCTGCCCCAAGAGCCCCCACTACCTTGCTCAAATCCCCCTCTACCCTTCCACATGCAAAGCATATGACCCAAACAGTTTGTTTGCAAAGTGTGGGGCAGAACTGGGGACAGGATGCTGAGACCGTTCAGCCAGGCATAGGTCAAACAGCAGTAGATGCCATGCCTGCATTTTGCCTTTCTCCGTCCCAGCTCTCAGACTGGTGGCTGAAGACAGCTTACCTGGAGTATCGCCTGCCAGTTGTGGTCCACTCCAGCCCCGGTGTGGTCTTGCCTAAGCAGGATTTTCTGGATCGACAAGGTCAGCTCAGGTAAAGTCCTTTTCCTGTGTTCCCCTAGGTTTCAGATGGGATGCACTACCTCTGCTGGACAGGGAAGAGGGCTGATTGAGAAAGAGAGTAATTATCACATGGTCCCCAAGTCTGATAACTGCCTGTGCTGTGCAAGAGGGCTGTACAGATAAGGAAAGGCTGCCAGGCTTTAAGGAAACTGCTGGTTACACCAGACTAAATATTTCATCAAGGGTGAAAACTGAAGTGTCCAGTGGTTCAAGTACTAAACAGGGACTAAAAACCTATGTTTCTGTCTTTACTGTAGCGCAGATCTTCATTGCAGGATGGCCAAATCACTGGCTGGAAGCATTATGAGAATATATCTGACACACTGAAGACTTAAGAGGTGCTAAGATTGCGTGTGCAGTTAAAGGAGGCAAAAAAGGTAGCCCAGGCACATCAGGGAGATTAACCAGAAGTTGGCCTCTGGAGTCTGCTAGTTTGTAGGGGTGGGGGAACCTGCTGCAGGACTCTCATTCAGTCTGTTCCCGCAGGGGATTGTCTCCTGTTGTCATTTCACTTGTGACTTATTGTTTGGGAAACTTAACAGTGACCAGCCTCACCACTCTGAGCTTTTCTTTGCAATCAAACCCTGCTATGTCCTCTCTTCCTTGTGGTCTCCCTTTAACTTTTAACCACCACTAAAAGTGTGTTAAACCCACCTGCAGAACTTCAGCACTGACCTTTATACAGTTACCTTTGCCACAGTTACCAGTCATCACTGCTCTGGTAGTTCAGAAGTACCAGCCAGGGGATCAGCGAGGCTGAGAACAAATCCTCCCTTCCAGTCCCTTGGATACACCTGAGCAGAGCTTTACAGGGACAGTGCAAGACTAGATCAACATCTTTTAAGCAGTCTCTCATATCATTCACTCTGAAGTTACTCAAATAGAGGATGGGATCTGGAGCACTACCAGTGCCCTAACCAGTGGAACTGAGCAGCTGCGTAAGAATCTGGGCTTCCATGTTAAATACAATCTAAATGTGTGTTTGGATAGTTTGTGGCTGCAGAAAGAGGTCTGGCAGCATGGCTTGAGACTAAAGCTTCGGAAACCAGAAGGCAGGGTTTAAGAGTAGGGTTCTCCATTCCTTAATCTGGCCAACACTGCTGGCTGAAAACAAGTCAACTAACCTCTCCACCATATCCCCCTCAAGCCCTAACTCCACTCCCAGGCTGTTTGCTCTCTGGAAGGGAACATAGGCTCTCGCACTGTTGTTCCCTAGCTGTTTTATTTTCTCAGGTTTTGCAATATGGCTGGGAAATTTTCATTGAAACCTACTTTGCAGGATGTCTCATTTGTTTAACAGCTCGTAGGTTCTTGGATTTACGTCCTTTGATCTTTACTAGGGATGGGTAGGCTGAGCAAATCCAGGTGACACTGCCTGCAAATGCCAAATGCTCACAGCACTATAAAGCCTTTGAAGCTCAGCTGACTGCAACTCCTGTCACAGTGACCTCCTGCCTCCTTCCTCCCACTCGTGAGCTCCCAGGTCAGAGTAGGCCAGCCTGTCACTCCCAGCTAAGCAGTTTGATGTGGCTTGTCACAGCTTTCCCGCTGCTGGGAGTTGGCATTGGCTGTGTTTATGTTGATCCTGGTGAACACAACACCCTGACATCAGCACATAGCATGTCTGCGTTTGCTTCAGATCCCTCGGCGCTAGAGGAATGTTCCCAAGAGTTGCATTAGCAGCAGAACATTTACCAGGTAGGAACTAAACTCATAACTAACTCATAAAAGGTGAGTCTTGGATGCAGGGAGATACAGCTGTGCCTTGGCTTGAAACTCAGAGGTGGCCTCTGGCCACAGAAGGGCAGAAATCCCCTGTTCGTAGTGCTGTTTTAGTGCTAAGACTCAGAGCTAGGATGTGGTAAAACCAAACCCGTCAGTAAAAAATGCTGGTTAAGTCATTTATGCATCTGGACTGAACCCTGCTTTCTTGAAAGTTGTCTAGAGTTCCTTGGTTATATAGTAAGAGACATTTAAAGAAAAGTGCTACGTGGTAGTACTAGCCTGCAATCTTAAGTGACAACCCCAGAGTGGCTGTATCAGCTAACCAGAGATGGGCACAGTAGGGGCTTGGCAGAAAGACTGAACTTTCTAAGGAGCAGAAGGAAGCTCTGCTAGCCCTCCTCAGCTAGTTTCTCAGCTCCAGATGTTCTGGTTTTGAATCTCAACTTGGTCAATTTGATACTTTTCCAGGTTTGCTGCCAAGCTGATTGAGGGCATCCTGGATTTCAAGACCATGATTGACAAGTGAGTTGGTGACCCTCCAGACTGCTCATGTGTTCCTCACTGTTATAAAAAGTCTGAACCTAGTCCTTAATTCTTGCCTTTCTATTTGGAAGGGAGATAAGACAGCACATATTTGAAAAGAGATATTATAATCAACATCACTGCTCACTGCCAATATTACCACCACTGGAAAAAAGCAAATTTACTTTTCTTTCTTCGTGTTCTTTATTTACCTTAATACTTTCATTTGACATATGTACATGCTTAGAGGGAGTGAGCCTGACTGACAGTCCTACGTACTTTTGTTTGCCCACAGAACAGTTACACTTCAGGCAGCAGGAATTTCTCTCTTTCATTTTGGGTTTCTGGTATTTTTCATCTCCCAGCTGGATGGGATGAGCTCTAGAGAAACGTGTTCCTCTCTACTCTTTTTCTTGTGATCACCAACAAACATCTGCTGAACATGCCTTATTTATGTTCCAAAAATATGTTTACTAACACATAACCAACATCACACCTTTACACCCAAATTCAGACAAGGCTCAGGGCCAGCCATGAGAAGGATGGTTGGAATATGACTGCTCAAGTGATCAATTGAGTCCCAGTCTAGTTCATGAGTCATTAACACATCACTCACCACTCAAAAATTATAGCCAAAACTTCTTTCTGCCATTTCACAGGAAATATATCTCCCAGTATGTTGTGCCCTGGAGTCTTCTCTGCAGCTATGCAGTGTAGCCCCAGAGATCTGGCTCTCTGGTGTTACAAAGGGAACAAGTGTTCTTCCCCTTCCCAAAAGAAAGGCCAGCAAACAGACTTTTTGTAACCCCAGCTATGAAAGCTGGCAGGAATGGGGAAGGACAGCCCCTTTTTTATACTGCCAGCACCAACACATTTAGGTCTTGCTGCAGTGAGTGTCAGCAGCTGCATGGCAGAGCCTGTGCCCATCGTGTGGGGAGTGCAGGCCTTCCCACTCATCTGTTTTCTCTCCCCCTTCCTCCTTTACCTTGCTGTGTCTTCAGTGAGACCCTTCCAGTGGAGTACCTGGGTGGGAAGCCCCTCTGCATGAACCAGTACTACCAGATCCTCTCATCCTGCCGCATTCCTGGGCCCAAGCGGGACTCCATTGTCAACTATGCCAAAGGCAAAAAGCAATCCAGACACATCACGGTGGTTCACAACTTCCAGGTACGGCAGCTGCTGAGTTTTCGGGGTTTGTTTAGATGTAGGAGTCCTTTTCAGCTAGCTGCAGTCCAGAGGAAAGGGAACAACAAAGGCTCTGCCCACAAGGCTTGCCTTACCAGGGATTTATTCCTATTCCTTTTATCCACTTTGGCCTTAGCTGGCCAACAACTGGGACTGTTGTGTGTGAGCAACAGACCACGAGGCAGAAAAATGCTCTCTTCCTCTGTTTCTTGCCCCCACAATTCCTATCTTTCAAAGCCCTGCCACCATAGCTGAGTCTCAGAAACAGGAATTCCTCGTGTGTTATGGCCTGTGCTACCATGGCTTCTGAGCTTCAAACCTAGACTGTAATTATGGTCTGCAAGGGAAGCTGGGCTTTGGTGTTTCAGTTCTGAGTGTCCTTCAAAGCTCTGCTTACAAGCCAAGCTCTCGGGTCAGGTCTTACCCTCTCAGAGTGGCTGTTCCCTGTTTCTGGGACTGGACAAGAAAGATCTTCTCTCATATTGCCTCTGTCCTTGTCCATTCTTCTCACCTTCAGTTCTTTGAGCTGGATGTTTACAACAGTGACGGAAGTCCCCTTACCACTGACCAGCTCTTCATTCAGCTGGAGAAGATATGGAACACCTCGCTCCAAACAAACAAAGAACCTATTGGGATCCTCACTACCAACCACCGAAACAGCTGGGCAAAAGCCTACAACAACCTTCTGAAAGGTCTGTAGAGCCCCTAACATGCAAGTCCTAACATACACGACCAGCACCATCACTGCTGTGCTCTGCTCATTGCTTTGGAAGCTTGTTCTGGACAGATACCTCCAAGAATCAACTTGACTTCATTGCACAGCATAGTTACTTTTGTTTTGGAAGGTACACAGGTCCAGTCTGAAGCTTTGTTAGATTTGAAATCCTGGAGTTTGTTTGTTGCTTTATAGATGGGTGGGATGTAGGAAACATGAAAAATAGGAGGGTGAATGCAGCAGCTCACATCTGTAACAACCCAGTTAATAAAACTGTAGCTAACTATATACCCCTAAATGACTAGTATTGCATTGAGGTACAATGGGAATCCAACACTGGGTCCTTCAAACCCGCTTTTTCAAATTTTGGTTTCCCTCCAATTAAAATGGAAGTTTTCCAACTCCCCTTCCTTATTTGTTGTTCATTTCTCTCCCAGATAAGACCAACAAGGAATCTGTGCGTGCGATTGAGAAGAGCATTTGCACTGTCTGCCTTGATGCGCCTATGCCACGGGTGTCTGATGACATCTACAAGAGCCGTGTGGCTGCTCAGATGCTGCATGGCGGGGGCAGTCGCTGGAACAGTGGGAACCGATGGTTCGACAAAACCCTTCAAGTAAGTGCTGATGCTTTACAGATGCTGAAGACATGGGTCTGGGTCTGAAGGAGGTGCTTTTTCCTGGCACTATAAAGGTCCAAGTAATCCCAAAAACCTTTTGCAGGAAAGTTTTCCTCATATCAGGAGGGTGGAGAAGTAGGGGAGACAAGGTGTGGTGGCTGGCAGTATGACACCCTATGTTTTCCCTTGCAGTCACCACAAGCACTCATTTCTGCCTCAGGGACTTTTGTTTTACTGTCTCTGCCCATACTTATTCAGTGTAGCAGTTCTTTGTGTTCCTTGTAAATCAATTTTCTGCCTGCAGTGAACAATACCTCATCTGCTTGGAGGCAGCCCAGATGCAGGGAGGTCTGTTCCTTGTATCTCTCCTCTAGGCTTGTCACTTTTCCCTTTTCTGCCAGAAGCTGCCCAATGGCTTTCAGTATTGTTTTTTTTCAAACAAAAGCTGCCATCCCATGGCATCCCTCTGATCTCTCCTCCGATCTTGTCAAGAGCCTTCAACAGCAGCTGCTATTCAAGCTTCTCCTTCATTAGTTGGTATATCCTGGCTTGTGGATAGTAGCAGTCATGCTTTAAAAGATTATTCTCACATCTGCTGAACTCTTTGTAATGTTTTCAGCTATTTTGTTCCTATTTGGAACTCGTCATCGATGGGATAAAGCTTAGATGTTCCAGCTAACTGAAAAGTAATGGTAAGCCAGCACATGGCATTATTATTCCTGTATTATGTGTCCATCTAATTAAATCAAAACCATTGAACCATTCTGTATTGCCAGGATACTGAGCACAGAGATATATCCATCAGGCACACTCTCACCAGCTAGTTTTGCAGAACTGTAACTGCCATCAGATCTAGGCCTGCTGAAAAGCTTCCATTGCTGTTCTGCTAAACAAGACCTTTGGGTACCTTTCTAGTGTGCAAGGATAGGATTGCTGTCTATTCTGGAACAGAGCAGTGAGGTACTAAGATCTCTCTGGATAGCTCCTGCTTTACACACTGCATGTCTGTCTTCAACGCCATCCTCTCCTGCTTCTCTTATAGTTCATCGTTGCTGAAGATGGCTCCTGTGGTCTTGTATACGAGCACGCTCCCTCCGAAGGCCCACCCATTGTTGCTCTTCTGGATCACATCGTGGAGTACACGTGAGTCCTGCCTCCTCTACTTTTCCTCAGCATTGGAGGTGGGTTTTAAACCGCCTGCTCCCCAAGATCATGCCAGTTCACCCCTTAGGAATCTGTTCTGGAGGAATGGTAGTGGGGTGCTAATTAGCTATTGCAGTTCTTGTATTTGTGATGAGAGTCAAGTGGCCAAGCTACTCTTGACAAGTTTTGCTGCTGCTTCCATTCTCAGGGAATTGCACTGTTCAGAATTAACAGGTCTTCTGCTGGGGAGAGGTGTTTCTTCTGGGCAGAAGGCACAGAAGTAATTTCATTCATATCCTTCAAAAAAATACTGTAATAGTATTGTGAAGAATTTTTCAGCCTGTGACTAGTGTCACAAGGTGCTGGGGAAGATCTCCTGTGCATGTCTACCTGGGTTCTGGTGTGCTTAACTGAGCTTCAAGTTAAAGGTCTGGTTAAACACAAAAATTTCTCTATGCAGGAAGAAACCTGAGCTGGTAAGATCGCCCATGAGTCCTTTGCCCATGCCTAAAAAGCTGCGGTTTAACATCACTCCAGAAATCAAAAATGACATAGAGAAGGCAAAGCAGAACCTCAACATGTAAGTGTGAAGCAGCAGAGAGGTCTGGTTAGTGACTGAGGAGTAATTAACATCCCCCACTGGAATGTGTCAGTGGTTTAAATGAGGCTTCCCCCACAGCAGCCAGGGAACTTTATCCCAGTGACTTCTTGGGTCAACAGCACTGAACCTAGCTGAAAAGCACACTAAAGCCACCTGCCAGGGGAAAAGTCAGAGGTGCTGGGAAGGGGTAGTTACTGATCCATCCCATTTATTGAGAAAGAGCAAGGCTTGACTGGATCTAACTTGGGATACTGAAGCAGAAACACACACATGCCCATCTCACCTGGTGAAGATTTTCAGCAGTGGCCAAAAAAAGCTCATCTGTGTGGTGCTGCCCAAACAGATCCATGTCAATGGAGCATTCTGTCCCTACGTAGGTCAGATCCAGATAGCCTGTTCTTGCAGAGCCTTGTGAAAGCAAATCTGTACCTTTGTTGCAAGAACAGGCAAAGGAACACTTACCTCTTTTTTTTCCTTGCAGAATGGTTGAAGACCTGGATGTCAAAGTCATGGTCTTTCATCAATTTGGGAAAGCCTTCCCCAAGTCAGAGAATATAAGTCCTGATGCTTTTATCCAGCTGGCCTTGCAGCTAGCATATTACAGGTAAGACCAACAGGTAGCTTCTCAGCCTCTTCACTGTCAGGCTGAGATACATAAGCTTGATAAAAGTGGCACAGACAAGTGCCTCACAGGCTGCTACAGCCTGCTTTCAGTCTCACACATTTTCCCCATGCACTGGGCTCAAACAGCAGATCTCACTTGTGGCAACTGGTAAGCAGCAGGTGAGATTTACCCCTCTGTGTGTGTACAGTCCTAGTAAGGAGGTATCAGAGGTCAGCTGTCAATTGGACTCACTCAAATAAAGTCTACTCCTTCCCCCAGTTGTTCCACTTCACAAGAGGCTGCTTCTCCCCAGGCAAACTCACTTCTGTGACTTTCTTCTCCCTCTTCCAGGATGTACGGCCATGCCTGTGCCACATATGAGAGTGCATCACTGAGGATGTTCCGCCTGGGCCGCACAGACACCATCCGCTCCACTTCTGTACAATCTCTTAAGTTTGTGCAGTCAATGGACAGCCCTGACAAATCGGTGAGGACCTCGAAGGAGTAAGAGGACTCCACTCAAAAAAAAACCCAAACAAACAAACAAAAAAAAACCAAAACAGAGAGAGAAGGAAAAGCTGCTTGTTTGGCTAATGCTGTGTCAGCTGGTTTCAGCTGAGTAGAACTGCACCTGATGTGAAGTTGGACTAAATCATAGCTTGGAGTCTATACTTACACAGCTTGGGTTTCATTTGGCTTTCCTTTCACATGTATTGAAGGCCTGAGAAACAACGTGGACATTTCTAATCCCACCAAAACCAAGTATGTCCCTTCTAAAAGTCTGTCTAGCTACTGTGATGGGTGGAGAACTCCATTCAGAATGAAATAATGCAGCTAAACATGATTTAAAAATTCAATCTTAATAGATCTAAAAATTAGTCTAGCATGGACACACAAGGCAGAAATGCCTTTCATCCTAGAGGAACAGCCAAAATGAGGTTTTCTGTTCTGCAGAAAAACTTACAGACAGATCTGTGTGTTCTCAGGACCAGGAGAAAGCAGACTTGCTGAGGAGAGCTACCCAGGCCCATAGGGAATACACTGATATGGTGAGTGTCCTCTCTGCAGCCAGACTTGGGGGTTTACCTAGCAAATGAGGGTTCTGGTGAAAGATGAGACCTTAGGAGCCTTCTCTGCTGACACAGTGATGTGGCTGTTTGTGCTGCTGCGTGGTCTAACTCTGACAGTGCCCTAGGCCACAGACTGAATCCTTTCTCTCTGCCTGGCAGTTTAAGTGTCCCTTGTGGCTGACTTAAAGGAGGGAATCAAACATGAGAATAGATTCAGTTCCTGCTGTCATTGTTCCTGATAAATGCTGAAGTTGCATGAGGACCCCTTAAACCAGAGGGAGCCCACAGGCAGGAACCAGAAGGTTGGTTCCACTGGTGTGTTTAATTTCACAGTCCTTACAAACAAGACTGACTGTTGGTCCTAAAGCCAAAGATCTGGGCTCCTCCTAATTTTAAACACTTATCTTTTCCTCAACCCAAAGAAATGGACAGTTTTGCTCACTTGCCTGCTAGACAGGCTTTCACTTAGTCTTCCTTCCTTACAGGCAATAAGGGGCAATGCAATAGACCGCCACCTCTTAGGCTTGAAGCTTCAAGCTATTGAGGACCTAGTGAGCATGCCTGAACTCTTCATGGACACAGCATATGCTGTCGCAATGCACTTCAATCTCTCAACCAGCCAGGTAGGACTTGTCTAAGCAAAGACAGAAGCCTTCTCTGTTTCTTTTCATTGCCTTCTTTCTCTGCATTTCTCCTTTATTCCTTTCTGTTAGAAACTAATCTTCATTTGGGGACAAATTTTTAAGGCTGCTACCAATCCCATAAAGCTGCAGATCAGATCTTACAGCTGCCACAGTCCCACTCAATCCTGTAAAAAAACTAGCATAACCAAAGCCAAGGCCACCAAAAGCATTTGGTGCCTATATGCAAGTGAGATCAATTGAAGTTAGCTGCCAGAACAGCTTTATGCTCATCTTCCATGCTCTGATCCTTACTGATACGGTGCTGCTTGTGACTTACTGCGAGCTTACCTTGGGAGGAGGCACTCCTTTGCAAGTGCATAGGAAAGCATGTTGCTCCTCATGTAAGAATCCAGCATGCCTGGGGTGGTAGGTGGGTCTGACCAAAAAGGCCCTCTTCTAGAGCATTTAACAAGATGGCAGTTTCTTCTACTGTTGACAGACCTGTTAGCATTTGATGGCTACATTTCTCTGACTGGTTGAAGTTTTTAATCACACTGTCTCCACAGGTCCCAGCAAAGACAGACTGTGTGATGTGTTTTGGTCCCGTGGTTCCAGATGGCTATGGAATCTGTTACAACCCTATGGATGAACATATCAACTTTGCAATTTCTGCATTCAACAGCTGTGCTGACACAAATGCAGCCCAAATGGCACATTATCTTGAGAAAGCACTGCTAGACATGAGAATCTTGCTCCAGTCCACTCCCAAATCCAAACTTTAAGAGGCAAACATGATGCAAAACCCCCAGCTAAAGGGGCTATCCCTCATGCACTGAAATTCCCAGTTCCTCAGAAAACAATTGAGGGGACAGCTTGCCCTGGAACCTAGGAAGGCATCTACCATTTGTTTTCAGCAAGAGGTTACAGGATAGTCATCCACAGATACTAAGACTGTGGCGAGAAGAAACACTGTCTTAAGCCGAAGCAGAACCGACTGGTCCTCTCCCAGCAAAGTGCACCTTCCTGTCCTCAAAGAGGACCGAAATACAATTTTTGTGGAACTTACTGTAAAGGAATACAGAAAGCACAGTCCTTACTAGTATATAAATCCATTTGGTGAAGAAGGTAGTTCTCCAGGAAGAGCAGGGAATGTTTATTATATGACAGAACTACTGTAAGACCAAGTCTTTTTGCTGATTTAGTCTTCCAGAAAGCGCACCATCTTTCAAACTTGACTTAGGGGGACAAAAAAAAAAAAAAAAAAGAAGAAAAAAAAAAATCTTCATTTTTGGGCTGCTCCAGCAAAACTTTGCCATTGAACTTTGGCTAAGGGAGAAAGAAGTTCTTCAGTGAGAGCAGATCCTGTCTCGTCAAGAGTGCATTGCACTATTTCTCCCAGGCCCTGTGACCATTACATGCTTTACAAGGCTTGGGAATGTTCCCTTCCCCTTGTTTTAGGAAGCTGGGATCTCCTTTCTGTTGCACTGACCCTATTAACAACAGAATGTAATTCACTACAAGCTAGGGTGGTTTTTCTTTTGTTGTTCTGGGCTTTTTGTTAAGCTTGCTGTTGTGGTCCTAGCCCTTGGCCTTCAGGCTCAGCGTAAAGCTTTTTTACCTACAAAGCTTCTACAAAACTCTCTTGCACAGGTTTTACTAGCTTTGGCGTTATGTACCTTTCCATTTGCAGACGTGAGAAGGGATTGCCTATGCATTCAGCAGGACATTTGCTTCGTTGTACCTTTCTTTGGAACAGAGGAAAAGAAAGAGATGGTGGCCTTCTGTTTACTAGCCAGAAGGCCACATGCCTAATCTCCTTCAGGACACACATGTTAACCCAGTGTGGTTTTATACCTTGCTTTTAGAAACAACTTATTTGTGCATAATGTGTTATGCCTAAGTCATGGACAAATGAGAATGTTTCCAGTCAGGAACTCCAGAACATACTTCCATTTCTGGTCCATGGTTCAAATCTGTTAGAGCCAAAGGACAAGCAGCTGTAGAACCACCCTTTTTCACATCACCCTGCTTCAACAAGGCAGAAAATCATGAAAAGCAGGAAGAAAGCTGAGAACACATGCCACTCTTGAGAGTTTTTTCTTACTGCAGTGTTACTCAGATTTTTGCCAGCTCTATTCTGTGAGATAATGATCTCACTATAGTGTTTTCATGCTCAGTTGACAAACTGGAGACAGTAAAAGATTATATACAAACATTAACATACAATTGCAGCCTAGGAATTTTTGTAGGCACAACTTCCAATGAATATGCCAGAATCCAAACTCCTGACTATACTTCTTGTTTAGTAAAACCATATGGTAATGAAGAATTCTAGTGCTATTTCTGCAACAGGAATGTAATATTTACATTGCACACCCTTCATGACATGGCTGCTGGGACATCACCATGAACAAGAAGCATGAGGAATCTGATGGCCTGTTTTGTTAACTGGGAAATATTTGAACATAATCACTACTTCTGTGATCACAGAACAGCGAGGGATGTGATCAAAGTGCCTTGGTGAACATATAGGAAGAAATTTGCACTAAAATTCTAATTTGCTTCTTGAAAGACAGAAGCCAACACCACTGCATTTTTCCTAAAAAGATGTTATTTCAGAACTTCTATCTTATACCTAAATAAACCTTAAAAAGGAAAATTTAACTGAAACTCACCTGCACAGCCAGTGATTGTATGAACCGCCACTTTCACATCATCCACATGGATTTAGTTGATCTTTTAGAAGAATCCTGAATGGACTGAGACAGCCTCAAAAAAACCCAACAGGAACACTACAAACCTGCAAACATGCATCCCTGCTGTTGACTCCTCTGTATGAATTAGACTGAAAACTGCGCAAGGATACTCAGTATTATCAAAGTGTAAGTGATTGTGTGAATACTACATAAAAGACCAAGCCTCACTGGAATAACATCTGGGTTTATGGGGCCTTTTACATTGAAAAAAAAAAATACTCCTTTTGCCAAAGTAAGCCTCCCCCCC
Source organism: Microhierax caerulescens (assembly GCA_035590215.1). Lineage (NCBI taxonomy): Eukaryota > Metazoa > Chordata > Aves > Falconiformes > Falconidae > Microhierax > Microhierax caerulescens. The sequence continues at coordinate 13,415,924 of JAVJGJ010000062.1, read as the reverse complement.
ATACTGAATCAACCTCTGTTGCTAGGGGATGAGTTATTTTTCCTCCCATCTGCAATGCCTTCCACCACTGATGCTATGGTGTTGCCACTTAAGTATCCAAGATTGGCCCTTTTCTACTTCTGCCTCAAAGGGGAAGGCTCTCAAAGAAAAGTGCCTATTAAAGATTAAGCAGACATATGTGCTGCTGTGACTGCATCTCAGAAGATGGGATTGATCTATGCTGGATCTAAATCTGGATATCCCACCAGCTTCAGCAGAGTACAGCTGCAAGAAGCAGACTATCACACTGAAAGAGATACAAGATTCATAAACCACTTAATGCATCCTTAATGATATACAGAGCTAAAATTCAGATTAATTAAGCCAATTTTTAAAGTGCTTAAAAGGACACCAAAAGTCATTACAAGGTTTTTCCTTTTAAAAGTCTGATCTTATTGTAAGAGTTCTAAAACATGATGTCCTTCTGATTCATACCGTCTTGGATTTTTTTTGGTGTCGGCTTACTGAATACTGTTCTCCCCGTTTCTGATTGTTTATGAAGAGATGTCCATTGTCTTAAATGCACATTAAGTATAAGAAACTCAAGTTCTGGAAAAACTACTGATTTGGAACGAATAATTTAAGAAATGCATAGACTGAAAATACTCAGATAACTCTTGGGGTATGAGTGCAATTTATGACACAGCCTGGTAGTGTTGCATGCTTTGCTGGTTAGCTGTGTTAAAATACTGTTTTGGTAGTATAATCCATGTCATGCAAAGTTTTGAAATGTTCTTTGAATAAACTGAAAGACAATAAACAGATAAGTGCTACAAAAGGCTTAAATCTCCTTAGACACTGCAGAAGTTAAATAACTACCCTTATGGGAAGATGTTTGTGTGGGGACAGCAAGAACAGTGAATCACAGCATTCTGTCACCTTCCTTTTATTGTCTTAGTATCTCCATCCAGCCCCTCCAAGTACAGGGGAGGAATAGAAAGCATCTGCTTGCAAAGCCACATAGTCCAAAGAAAATATTCCATTTCAGAAAACTAGTGGCAAGAGACTTCATACAAGTGCAGGATAATAAGGCAGAGCTCAATTTTTTTTCCTGCACAGCACCATTTAATTAAGAAAATCCATGGGATTGTTAAGGAATTTCTATCATATCGAGTATTGCAAAGATTTCTGGAAAGGTACAGCAAAAGTAGGCAGAAGATGCAGATTACAAACAACTCACAGAGGACACAGGAGAGTTTATTACAGTGTCTTACAAGAGCTCTTCTTCCTCTCCCTTACTCCTAAGAATTACTGTAGGTACCTTGGGTTTGAAGGCAGCATGAAGTGGAACAGCGTTCTACACTACACTGCTCTCCACGAGGAGGTGAAACCTCTTCCCCATGCTCTAGTCCTCAACAGGTGCTTCCACATAACAGTTTTTCCAGCAGTCTGTCGTACAGCCTGAGAGGCGAGGGAACTGCTAGCCACTCCTGAAACAATCCACTCTTTCTGCCTTGTCCTTGGGGAAGAGGGTTGTGATCTCCCTTCTGGCTTTGCAAGTTAACTTATGAGAGATACAGAGCGAAAATAAATGGATTTGCAAGACATAAGTGATTAGTGCCAGCTTTCAAACCGAAACATATGGTACACCATGTCACATGCCCTATCTGATGTCCTGCCTCATTCTTAGATATAGAGCTGTTTGTTCTAAGTCAGATCAAGTGTCCTTGTGAAAGATGCAAGGTGCCTCTTTATACTGATGCACCTTCAAAGCAGATCCAGTGCTCGGGTCCTTCAGATGTTAACAGGATTGCTCATGTTATGCAAATACTAAACAGTTCTTAAAAAAATACATACTTGCTGTAACAATTGAAAACAGTTAGTTTACTACCCATAGCTACTTCAACACACAAATTCAAACAGCCTTCGTTCCTGATCTAGATCAGGATCACTGCTTTCTACAGTTAACATGCTGGTTATCCAACAGTTTCTACAGCAGCTCCCACTTCATACGGACACATGAACTCCTATGGCAACAGGCACAGATGAAAAATTAAAAAATAAAAATAATCAAGATGAACAGAAACACATCTCACTTCAAGCAGCTTTATAATGCAGGAGTCTGATTAAAGTGGAGATAGTAAAACAGGCAGCAAGACTGAGATGTGACAGTCATTTTACCTCTGCTCACATGACTGCATCGAAGGCACACCGATGACCTTTGAGCCAGTTCAGAAGCTGTCCTTTATCTGTGAAAGTTCAAGTCAATTGTGCTTTGAATAAATACTTCTCTGTAGTTACACTTGAACTGCTGCATTATATACTAGAGATACAGAAAGTGTCCATGCACAGCCCTGAAGCACTTTGAGTATAGCCCTTGCCAGGTTAACTCATGGATCACAGAAGTCGTAGGCATCACCAGCACACACAGAGATGGCAGGCACACTCCCACAGAGACACAGCACCCAGAGAGCTGACTGACCAAACAGGGAATCGCAATGGAAGAAGGAAGGAAAGCAAAACTTGCTTGTAGGAGTTCAGCATTCAAGGTTACCGCTGCAGAACCCCAACCAAGCCTCTGCAATAACTGGTAGGAATCTCTGCTAGGACAAGCTCACTACCTGAGCTCACAGCTGGATGCCAACAGACACTTCAAGAAATAATTCAGAGCAGCTGAGCTAGTTATTAGTCATTCGCCTTGTTATTCACCAATGGTTGTCATTTTGTTCATTCTTAAAAATCCCTCCCTTCAGCTTTAACAGGAAAAAAAAATAAAAATCCAGTGCTTAAGACAGAGACTAGCAACTGAATTTTGTAAGGCTTTGGGCTGACTCTCACTGGAGCACAGCACTGCTTATAACCAACGGGCTTCCTAGTGCCATCGGCAGCATGCTCAGTACAACAACAGAAGCTGTACGGATCACAGCGACCCTGAGGTAATAAAAGTACAAAGGAAGAGATGGAATAAACGTGAGATATGTATGATGACCTTGCCACCTACAAGAGATTCTGAGGAAGACACTCTTGCTAATTACACAACAGGAGCAGCAGTGGAAAAAAAAATAGTAATCGTATATTTCAGTTTTTCCTTTGTTTTACACACACACTCCCCTTTAATGGTACCCGTGCAGGCTTCCCTGCAGAATTGTCACTAGTGTTAAAAATCAGATCTTTAGTCTGTCTTTCTATCCGTACAAAGTGCAGTTGGAATGGATCTTGATCTCCCAAACTGGCTGCAGAAAGGACAAAGTCTTCCTCTCCTTTCTGTCTAGGTCACACCCATCCTAGTTCCCCTCCCTCCTAAAAGATTTTTAAAAATTAAAAGCCCTAATTAAGCATGATCAACTTGAGATTAGTTTTGTCATCTTCTTCCAAAAATAAAAACCCAAACAAAAAGCAAAAACAAAACATACAATCAATGCCACACCCACCCCAAAAACAATAGTTCCATTTAAAAAAATAAATAAATAGTGTGTATATTTCATGCTGAAAAAAAAAAAAGTCACAGAAAAGATTCATTTTTGGTTTTCCCTCCCCTGAACGTAACACCAGGCATTTCCTCCCCCCTCCCCTGACGTAGACACGATGGTACATTCCAACTGGCAATGTGCATCTGTGTTGAAAATGAGTCCTGCACGGTCCCACATGCATCAGGGAGCATCCAGCTAGCTGCTAAAGCAGAGCAAAGGCTTTCAGGTTTTGGGTATGGTCCCTGCCTGTTCCTTTGGTCCGTCTGTTAAAAGGGTCCTTGCTGCTCCCAGGTCTGCTCTTGTCTGTCTCCGTTAAAGCGTGCACTCTGGTCCCCACGCTTCTCAAATCACTGGAGCTTCGTACCCAGCTTGCGCTGTCTGTTTCTGCAACAGCAACAGAGGGCACAGTGAGAGCGGCAGCCCCGGGCCCACCGTAGGGCGCTGCGTGACCCAGCGGGCAGAAGCAGGTCTGAAGCAAGGCTCTGCTCAGCTCAACACAGCTACCCCCGCCACACTCTGCAGGGAGGTCAGCCCTCCCCACTCCTTACAGTCCTAGAACATCCACCCTGTCCCAAGCATGCACAAGCTCCGGTGTGGATGCCAGCATAAACAACTACTTGCAACAGACCTGGGCTAAGGAGCTGAAATACTATTTAAATGAAACATTCTTTAATCTCTCACTCCCCAACAGATCTACCTTCCAGATGCAGTGATTAACCCACAACTTGGTATTTCTTTACTCTGCACTAATCTACCCATAGCAGCTATCTACATATTAGAAAATAAATTAATAACTGCACCTGACGAGTCAAAGCAGCTCCTCCACCTCCACCCCCCAATAAAACTTACCTTGCCTCTGCTCTCGTGACTGTGTATTCAAACCACAGGATGTTAGGAATGAGGCTGGTGTCTCGAATTAAAAAGAACTCTGAAATTGGCCTGAAAAAGGACAAGATGGTGGAAAGGGAGAAATAATTAGATTTTTTTCCTCCACCACAATTTTGATTAAAAAAAAAAAAAGGCACAAAACCTGCTCCAGACTTAGTAATACCATCCTATTACTCTTCAGGCTGGGATATGGGCTCCTTGTTAGATTTAATCAAGAAACACTTTTTTTTTTCCTTTCCTTAAACATTGTTTCCAGACTATATTACATTTAAATGGCTCTGCAATTTCACAAGGTCATTAGACATTCATTAAGAAAGGTCTGTTTTGCTGGAAAAGCTTCTCCAGCACCCTGCCACACCTTTAGTGGGGCTTTACAGACTTAATTACTTAACCTTCCTCTCTCCCCCACCAGTATCAGGCAAGTGTATGTGAGCCTTTGTGCATGCATGCACAAGAAAACATGGAGGAACAAGTAGATTACCCAACAGTCAGTATGCAAGCTGAACCCAGGAATTTTCAGTTGTAACACCTGTAACTTGGGCAGTTCACAGAAGTTTGAGCAGCCCGTTTACAGTCAGGGCTTGTACAGCTACAACCAACATTATAGAGACTGAAGAAGCACCTACGTGTGTTTTGCTTCAGATGCAGGTACAGTTTTTACACCAACCAATTAGGAAAGTTTTCTATTGCCAGGTAATTCTACTACACCTGCGTTAGCAGCTCATTGCAAGGGACTCACTAAATAAGCAGAACAGCAATGCACAGAATGCAGACTTGCAAGGAATAAAACCTCCACCAGACTTACCACGCAGCTATCCTTGGGAAGAGAGGAGTTAATATCTCTTGTGTGAAGGCAAACCAGGCTATGGCCATAATGCTTCCTGCCACACCTCCATATAAGACTTGACTCCAGGTGTGGTAAAGCAAATAAACCCTGTAGTGGAAGAGAACAGTCACCAGACAGGCTTTAAAACAAGAGGCGGCATGACTCAATGGCTGCTGTTTCACTAGACCCTCAGACATTCTGAGCAGGTTATCCTCCTGTTGCTAGAAGTGGGTGTCTTACTTCTTCTGTTAAACAGCTGGCAAAAAAGTGGTGGTGGGAATGGGAAAAAGCTGTCTTTCCTGCTACAGCAGTTTCAGCTTAGAGTGCTTCTAGTTTGAGGTTAACTCAATAAGCCCCCACATTCTTCTTCCTATAGCTCTGGATTAGCTGAGGAACTACTCCTGTTGGTTCCCACAAGAGACTTTTCCAAAGCCAGTGACAGGACAAGTCCTCTCCAAGCCACCAAAGCCAGGGCTTAAAGGCTTTTAAGAACATAGACAGCATTTTTATTACCATTTTGCTGCTCTCAGATGTGACAGCACGAAGGCTGCACTCCCACAGCATGCTGACTGCAATTGCAGCCATTCAGAAAGCTGTATAAATGGCCTGTGAAGTTATCCATGCACACGAGCTACATCAGTCACATCCAAAATTCTTTTCATGCATATATTATAAAGCCATTAAGATAAGATTATCTGACCCTCTGCCTAGCACTGGCCACTGCATTTCCTCAAGTTACTTTTTATTTGAATTAGACCATATATCACTCATGAAATTGTCCCATCTGAATTTTAAAACTAACCAGTAATAAGGAATCAGCTCTCGTGCACAGTCAACTGTGCCAACAGGCAATTACTTTCCTGTGGAAAACATGGCCTTATTTCTAGCCTGAATTTGTCTGACTATCAATCACTAGAGCTCATTTTATCTGTGTGTACATATATTTTTTTTTTTAGAATCTACTAAATGGGAAAATAAATCATTATCAAAGCTTTATTATTTTTATTCATCTTAGTACAACTAAATCTTGCAAGTCAAACAGCTATAAATGTTTTTATAACTAATGCTCAAGCAAAACAATCAGACTGATCAACTGTAGCAATCCACATGCTGCAGATGCTGGTGTGCCAAGGCATGGCGCGATGCTGTCAGGATTAGTGCTGGCAAGAGGGCAGGCAGTGAGGCTGGAGCATGGCAATGGAGCCGATGGGGACCTGGTACAAGCTCAGCTGATCCTGGCTTTTACAAATGCTTCTGTGAGGCACCACACGTGTAGCACCTGTAGCTTATTTGAAGGATCTCATGGCAACACAGCAACTTCCGCAAAGCTCTGACTTGTACAGTGCAGTCGTGGAGAATTAGACCAGATATGCAGGATAAGGAACGACAGGTCTGCTGGCTGATAAAGGCCACAGGACTGTATGAGAGCATAAGACAAACAAGTGCTCCATACCTACTATATGAGACTAGCAAAGCCACTGTGACGAGGCAGATGGAGAGCACATGTCGCCATAGTAAATCCAGAAACCTCGCATTGTTTGTTTGGTGCATTCTGAAAGAGATGGAGAGCCATTAGCACAGTGGCAGGGAGCTGAGCAGTCCTTATCTCTGTCCTCACTATCTCTGAAACCCTAGGAAAGCTCTACTCCAGTGGGGTCATGGGCAGCATGATACCGTCCAGCAGCAATCTGTCCCACTGGCAGCAGTTAAAGAGAAGCCAGAAAGCCACACTTCTCTCTCTCTCCAACTGTTAACAGGAATTGCTGTGATGGAAGGCAGAATGCTCGCAATTACTGCAACTGATGTGAAAGGCACATGCTGAGCATATGCAGTAGGGAGCCAAGACATCAGAGTCCCTCCATCATCCACAGAGCAAGAAGGAACTGAGAGTTTTGTCCTCCTCCATAAGTGGAGCCACAAGACAGAGCCATGCCCCAGCAAGAATTTCAGAAAAGCACAGCAGAGCACGTAAACCCAGTACTCGGTAAGGGAGATGAACTAAAAGGTCATGCAAGTGGGCAACAGGTGTTACCTAAAAGATGGCAGACAACCCCACTGGCAAACCCGAGTAGACACATGAGAAAGCAGCTCTTTTTTTCCTCCTCCCTATTCCCCCCCTCTTCCCTCACACTGGTGGATCATCACAGCTTAGAAAATGCGAACCAGGAGACCTGTACCCAGACAGGCACAGGTGGCCCACCTGTACCCGTCGGTTTTCAGCAACGGTAACTACAGCCCGACATTGAGGTTAGGACAGGCATGCTTCATCCACCCTGGCCACAGTGAATTGTGCAGTTCCTCAGATCTAGTGCCATTATGCCATTGAAGTGGCACACAGCAAGGAAGCCATCTATTTCAGGTGTTTCAACATAGTAACAGCCAAAACCTGACATTGAATTTTTACCTTAAATAAAGGAACAGAAAGGAATAGACAGAGAAAAACCACATGAATTGGGAGTGGCTGGACGGCATCCCATATTTTGTGGTCACTGTTGAATGGGCTTCTGGGAAGAGAAGAAGAAAGAGTATGGTCAAGGTCTACTCTGTACAGAGCAGCTGGAACACTCCAGATGTGAAGCCAGACCACTCTGCTGGAGTATGTGCACATGAGTTCACAGCACTCATCTCAGCTCAGATGGCTCTGCCAGCCTTCTCACACCCAAACATCCAAAGCCAACATGAGGCAAAGGGGAAAATGCCCTCTAACCCCCCACAGTTCACATTCCACTCAAATCTCAAGTGACACCATGACACCAATAGGCCATATCATACCTTCACAGGGCCGAGGCTCCCGGATTACATTTTTTATTAACCAGTTCACTCCCTCGTTGAATGCCAGCCCTCCCAAGAAAGAGATCTGTGAAGGCAAGACAACCATGTCATCCTATCTAAAAGATCCATCTACTTACCAGGCTTTCTGTTAACAAACCCCCAAACGATAAGTTTCTAATTTTATTTTTTGACTATTAGAGTTAAAACCAATGGCTTTAAAATTCCCTATCTGAGGAAGAAAAGTATTTCTTTTTCAGCCTGCTTTGCGTATCTGACAACACATTGTATACGTGCAGCTTTTCAGCAGATGATACACAGAAGAGACAAAAGTGACACTGCATAGCAATTGTTAGTATACTTCCACCAGTAAGTGTAGAAAGTGATGTATTTGTTTTTAATCGGGGGGTGGGGGGGGGTGTTAAGGCGTTGCCTTTCCCCGACGACCAACAGGGGGAGTGCACACACTGTTATCTAGGTAAATAGCTTAAAAAAAGGTGACTTTTTTAGGCTTTCTGGCTTTTCCCTCTATGAATATTTTCATCTTGTAGTTGCTGTCTTCAGTCTAAAATGAAGTCACACTCTGAACTGAGCCAGACTAGTAGCATGTATTCTTACTCTTTAATTCCATAGTCCATACACCTCCCCTAAATTGGTCCTATTGCTGTGATCAAGTTCCCAGCTGATGATGATACTCCGCCTCCTTAACACTCTGCCCATTCCAGATGATAAAGCAATTTTTCATTCTATGTCCCAAGCTACGGGTCAGGCTGCTGCAAGTCAGCTAGCTTCTCTCTCCAGCTCAGCAGGGACTTCCCACACAAAGAACTGGGAATCAGCCTCAACACTGGTCTCATTACCAATGCCTTACAAGCTCCTGCATTCAAAAACCTATGCATTTGTGCAATAGTTGCTCTAGCTTATTCTCCCTTTTGGGCCAACAAGAAACCTTTCAGTTGCCAAAGCTTAACAGCTGCCTCTCCTAGCTAGCATCAGCTGAACCTACAAGTCCCATTCCCAGGTCCCCTGAGCCACTGGTTACCGTGACACCACAGCCCTATAATAGGAATCTGCTGCCAAAATCCTTCACTGGCCGCTGCTTTATCTATTTACTGAGGGCAAATGCTACAGGAGGTTTACACCTCCTAAAGGGAATTTATCCACAACACTGACCCCTAGGTACCTGTCACTGCAGAAAGGAAGCATTATGTATTACAAAGAAGTCCCTTGCCAGTCACTGGGACAGAAGCAAGTCTCTTCTGTCCCTGGTATCAGATTCAGAGTTGGGAAGCAGCCCTTAGAGACTGATCCACTCCCTTGGGAATCTGAAGGTTTTATTTTGAATCCCCTTTTCTGCCTCAGTAGTTCAGAGAAAGCACATCCCCCTGAGCTACAGACACCGCCTCCTGCATACACTGCCCATCTTGCAGGAGCCTACTGATCTTGGGAGTGTTCCCATTCTGCCACACCATTCTTTAGTTCCTCAGACATCTCTCGATGTTTTTGGACACCTAATGCCCAAAACATACCACAGAGTAACAGAAAAGTCAAAGGCTAAGTGATCTTTTAACCTGAAACAGGCGATAAGTGTCTCCTGCTGTTCTTTGACAGGAAGACCACCTTACCTAAGTTTGCTCCTTAAGGAGAGAAAAAGAAGTGTGAATACAGGAGCACCAGGTGACAAAGGAAAAGACTGTTGTTGTAAGGTGAAGCTGGGAAGGAAGAGGAAGACTCACCGTGTGAAGCTCTCTCTTGAATATGATGAGCGTTACAAAGCCAACAATAATGAATATTGGACCAAGACTCAAATAAGCTAAAAGCTGACCAGAGAAATCACCTAGGGAAACAAACAAGAGAAACAAATCAGTTTGAACTTCACAGGTACTTGCCTGCCACCAGAGCGTGGGTCAGCTGGTACCCTGCATCCCTGTGAGCAGGGGGCAAGCTCGGCCCTGCAGAAGTCCCCATTTCACAGACCGGCCACAGCTGCTCCAGCCCTAGAGCCAAGGCAAGGAGGACAGCAGTGCTGGCATGCAGGTTCAAAATCAGGGATGAGAGGAGCTTGGCATCGCTCAGCAGAGATTACCGCCAGCCAATTTACAACAATGACCACGGGTATGAGTCCAGAGTCACTTTAATCCAACATAAGCGCAGGCTGTGACAGAAGAGGCAGCATCTTTCTGTCCCACTCACTATCACCCCTGCGCCAGCCACTGCCAGCCAGCTCTGCCCAGAGATCCCTTCCCGCTCCCTTACTAAAACGGGTTAATTTTCAGCTAGATCAGCTCCCTAATCTGTCACGCCAAGTGTCTGCACAAACACTAGCATTAGCAAAATGGGGAGGAAATAAATAGTTAACATAGCGGGAGATAAGGGGGGGTGGGGGGAGACTCTGCTTTTCAATCAGTAGTCCACTTGTATCACACAGAAGTGACTTTGGGCCCCCACCCCAAAGAGCTAACTGTCTCATCCCTCAGGGAGAGTCCGGGAGCAGCCATGGGACCTCACAAGATGTCCTAAAGTACCTCAAAACCTTCCTCCTGAGCTATCCCTGACACAGAAGCCGGCTAACGACAGTAGAAGACAGCTATGCATTTTGATCTGTGTTTCTCTCGCCTCTGTTCCCTGAAAAAGAACACATACAGCAGTATTTGGAGAAAAGATATTGGCACAAATTTCAAGGAAACAAACAAACAAATCAGACTAACATTGCTCCAAGATCAGCAACTCACACCAGAAGAGCAAGAACTACCTACCAGAGAACCTATAAAGGCAGCAGTCACCACAGCAGCGCAGCACAAAGACAGTGAACAGGTTAAGGGTCAGGGTACTTCCTATTCTGGTTCTCAGAGATTAGGCCCTCTCCATCCCACCACTGAGCACAAAAGGATCACCCCCCACATGGATTTATCCTTCCTCGCTCCCCTCAAAAGGAGTCGGGATGCCTCTGCAAGGCTGAGCACTGGATTCCCTCCCAGATCAATTCCACTGCAAGAGACTGAGTCTTCCCAGCCCACGCACCCACATTCTAAAACAGCACTTGGAAAACTGGACTTTAACAGCCTCCCAATACTACAGCCAATTAAACAAAAAAAGTTACCACACTGCTACCAAGTTCATGCTGCTGCTGTTATTGCTACGTAGCTGTGGTCACATCAGGTACAGTGCATGGATCCCTCTGGAATTCCAGGTTCTGGTTTAGATTTGGGAAACAGCAATGTCATCAGCAAGAATTATTTGCAGGAGTTTTAGTTTGCAACACCAGCAACATCAGAAAGAGCGGTAGGACAAGATCCCCAAGAATACAGGGTTTTCACTGAAGTGAGGTTCTGTTTTGGTTTTAAGATGAAAAGCGTTAGAAGACACCGAATTTGAAACTTTTCGTGCACCATATGGCAGGTTTGCGTTGCATCAGGTAGTTCAAAGCGCTCCCAGAGCGGAACAGCTATGTATTACAGCAATGCAAAGTGGATGTAAATGTCAGCACCTGGCAACAGAGAATCAAGCCCCTTATGGTTTCACCTAAATCACAAGCTCTCAACAAAATGAATCCTGTCTTAAGTGATAAGGGAATTCATGAGACAAGCCACCAGACAAGCAAAAACACCCTGAAAGACTTAGGAGTGTTTTTCAGTAGTTTTAATTCCAGTGTTACTGACTGAAGATAGCTCATCATGAGGGAGGTGCTGTGTTTCAGATCATTTACTCTGTTAATCCATGGTATGTAAAGGCTTAGCACTTCAGGACTAAAAGCCGTAATTTTAACAAGTAGAAACCAAAGCAGATTATTTATCTTCTGAGGGGGGTTCCATTTCTTGTGCAAAGAATACTTAAGGAAGTAGTCTTAATTTAAATAGCATCAGCAGTACCAAACTCAAGATCCTCCATCATGTTATGTGACAGCATACACAGCAAATCAAGACACCCAGACTTCACGGGTACACACCTGACCCTGAGGCAGGGAATCAGAAACCATCGGTCCGGACTAACACAACAGCTCTGCCAGCAGGCCAGCTGCCCATCCAGGACAGCGTGGAGGCAGCACTAGTACTCCTTCCTACCACTGTGGCTAACAGCAGCCAGACAGAATCACATTCCGCAGCCGCTTTTTTCCAGGGGAGGAGGCGAGCACACAGCTGTGCACCAGGGACGGCAGCGCCGGGAGCTGCACCAGTGACCCAAGGCCAACGCCACGGCCAACGTGCCCGCCAGGCGCCCGGCTGCGCCCTGCACCAGCTCCCAGCGGCTGGAAATCCCCAGCCAAGGCAGCAAAGCAGCTCCGAGGGAAAGGCCAGCACCGATCTCCCAGCACCGACGTCACCGACGACCGCACGGCGCTCCCGGGGCCTCCGAGCACAGCTACTCATGTCGCTCCTGCGCGCTCGGTGATGTATTCCCAGGGAAAGGGGACTTGTGGAAAAGCCAACGGCTCAAAGGCCAGTCAGATCTAGCAAGGTGTCCACCACTCTCTTTTCATAAAAATTAATTTTCCATCATTTTACTAAACTTGGGAATTTTGAAGCAGTTCCTCCAACCAGTAAGAACAGAGGCAAAACCTCTAGAAGGAAAATCTATTTAATATATAGCTTGGCTTTTGTTCTAAATTCTACTTTTTTTTTTTGTAACCACCAGCCTTCCCTCGACACTATTTGGGGCTCAAGAGGAAAAATAATAATAATAAAAAACCCCACTCATTTTTAGGCACCCCAGAGGTAAACAGGTAAAATGCAATACATAGCTCAGAAGCATGCTATTTTTTTTTCAGCCTTTATTCAGCAACTATTACTGCTCCAATTCAGCATTTTGCCCAGCATTCTTTCAGTGGAAATATCCAAGCTTTACCACATCAGCTTGACCTGTACATAATGTAAAAATGTGAATCAACAGCACCGTAACCACATCCTACCGCAAGATCTAGCTTTACCACCACCGCCGCCACTGCTTCCTATTGAAGCATCTATTTGTGGCACTGCTGCCGGTCATATGTTCTTGACTAAATGTCTGTGTGCAAGTTGCACAGACGACACGCAGTGTGTGCGTGTCATGTGTATTTACACCAGTAAATATGCATGATGGATCATCGTTTCCTCTACTTGCACGTATCCCGGTATCACACACTGTAGGGCAGTACCAATACCTTCAGGAGACTTTAAATTATGGCATAGAAGGCATGCATCAGACATGAAACTTCTGCAGGAAGATTAAACATAAAACCCCACATTAAAAAAGCCAGATAACTGAGTGGTATCTGCTTCTTTCAACAGACACTACTTAGCTACAGAATGAGCCCTGACTGGCAAGCTACCACCCCACACAGTCACAGCGAGGTTTATTAGAGCAAACACTCCCACAGGGGCAACACGTGGTGGTACCAAACAGCAACAGGAACTGCCGAGCCAGAGTACCCATGGCCCGACCACCACTGCTTGATGATGCACCTTTTCTTTCTGGCTGGTGGGTTGGCTCTGCACACTTGCCCGTCCAACTCTGCCTGGCTGCAGTGAACACCCTTTGCAACCCAGAAAACGGGAAGATTCTCCGCCATTCCGCAGGACAAGGGTTTGTCATGCCAGGTTTCTCTCTTTAAAGAATTTATCTAATGTGGGAAGAGGAGGCCCATAAAGTCCCAGAGCTTTAAGAATCCCAGCTGTGCAGAAGAGAGAAACTGGTTTTTTTTTTTCCTTTTCTCCAAGTAATAATAAAAAAGCCAAACAAACCAGGAACTCAATGTTTCTCCAGTGAAACTCAGACAGGAAGTCCCTGAAGATGAGTTTTAAGTCTGTAACACAAAGTCATCCCATGCAAAGCAATGCATACGGGAAAAAACAACCCTAATTATACACACAACATGACAGGATTTAGTTTAGCTGTTATCAAACAAAACCCTCAGGCTTACTGTGAGCCAATACCTTCAGAGTAGTATCCAATGCTCTGCAGCAGTCAAAAAGGCAAAAACATTTTTAAGAGCAAAACAGAAGCTCTGTTACAGCACCACAAAAATTTATTATGTAATTCCGGTGTCACCATCTAAAAAAGGGATAGTAAACACAGAAAAGGCAAATAGAAAGGGGACAAAGGTAACAAGTATGCAACAGCAGCCATTCAGAAAAAAATTGAGTAGCTCAGATCTTCAGCTGAAAAAGAAAAACAGGATACGGCAGTCCTGTAAAGTCATGAATGATATGGAGAAATGGACAGCAAACACTGATTACCTCTTGCTGCACATGAGAAAGAGAACGTTTGGTAAAAACGTTAAGGACTTAAAGGCAGAAAAAAACCAGCTACCACATTCAGTTACAAAGCTCAGCACCAAAGATACTGTAAGATCCAAAGCCAAAATGGGTTCAAAGAGCAATTAGACATATTCAGAACATAGCTTTTGTCTATCCATCAAAGGACTTATCCTGATGCAATCCTGATGCAATCACCAGCTGCTAACTGGAAAGACATACAGAAGGAGGATTATTCCTGCTTACCTGCTGGCAACCTGACACTATGCCAGATCACTCCTTGGTCTCACCAAAGTACAGCTGCTGATGTGAAAATCTCGAGGACCAAATATTTCTGAAAGTGGTATCAGGATGATGTTTTTAAAGATTGTCCTCTTTAGCAGCATACTTTAACACACTGTCAAGTAACTCTGCTACTGTTGGTTTCTCCCTCTACGTTTGATCTTGACGTTCACTGTGGGTAATACTTTGGTCAGGTGTCCAAGATGCCATTACTCAGACCAGTTTGCAGTTGACTACCACAGTGTTCATCCGCTGCTTCTCATTTGATCTTCCTCAAAGTTGACATTGCAGAAAGCCCTGGAGAACTGAGCAGCCACACAAGCTATACGGATGGGTGTTTGGCATTTTGCACTATAGTGCTATTGATAAGGAAACAGTAGCTCAGGGGTCCTCAAACTATGGCCCACAGGCCAGATACAGCTCCCCCCGGGTCCTCAATCCAGCCCCCTGGTGTTTACAGACCCCCCCCGCCCCGCCCCCCCCCCCCCC
>JAVJGJ010000062.1:13376817-13389136 GCA_035590215.1 Microhierax caerulescens | reverse complement strand
TGAACTCATCTGCTGTGATACTTTAGAAATACTAGCTACAGGTTTAAGGGAAATGCACCAAGTAATAGTGAGTCAGCAATCAGCACTGGAAGCAGAGAGGTGTGTGAGCCATTCACTGCACTGCCAGCAGGGAAACTACAGTTCAGGAGCAGCCCCTTGTTGCTTGGTGTCTGTGACCGTTTCTACAGTATTGTGAGCAGAGTGAGGGAATACCAGACAGGCAATGTTGTCTTTTGAATCCTCACATCAAGAAAAGAGAACAAACTCAGACCGGTTCAGTAAAATACTGGCATGGCACTGGAGCAATGACAGCAGGACCCCAGTGCTCTAAAGCATCATGAAGAAAGTGATTCATTCAGTCTTACACCACCTAGGTTTTGTATTTTGTCAAGATCTAGGCATCAGCTTTTCAGCTTCAAATACATCAGATTCTCTCCCTTTTAATTAATTTTGCTTACCATCAGAAGCCTCCTTTTTGCTTTCAGAACTGACCAGCAGGCAGTTGCTAGAGCCTATAATTAATGGAGAGAGACCATCAGTTACTGCGATTATTTAAAAAAACCCACAAACCAACCAAAAATACCCAAACCCAGTTTACCAAGACATTGCCACCAAATTATCAAAGCAGTGGGCCTTTTGTGCCAGCAACTCTAAAATTAGTGACAAAATCAAAGCGAACTGGAAGCAGATTTAGCCATTCCAGATCCATTCCAGAAAAGCTTGTATTTTTGAAGATTGCTAATATGATCCGACATAGTTGCCAAACACTCCAGAATGCAGACTCTAAGCAGACCACTGTTAGAAGGTGCCTCCCAACCATCTTCTTCTCAGTCTATGAAACTTAACAGTCTTAAATATGCAGCTGGGGACCAGGACTAGAAGAAAGCATTGCTATTTTAGCCTTGGTGTCTGCTGAAGTACCACCAGAATGAATGGCTACGTGCAGAAACACATACGTTTTCCCCTACATTTTGATCCTCTTAACTCTCATTCACTAAATGAATGCCATCTTTTAATGTTTGCACGCCATCACTGATAAAGGTTGCTAGGGAAATAATTCTACTGAAGCCAGCCAGATGCTTCCAAAATAAGGAAAGCTTTTCTGTAAACAATTTACATGTACCAGAAGATTGTTGTTTAGAGCTTCAGAAAGTGTGGTATTTCTAAAGAGAAAATTCAGCTCAGCCCAGACACTTGAGGTTATACTCTTTCCTAGCCTCGGCACTGTGATCTCACGCTCAGTGCAAGGACTCCTCATTTAACGCACCGTCTCCTTGAAGCTGTCGGAGAGCCAGCGGTTGCGTAGCACAGCTAGCACGGAGGAGGGTGGGTTCTCCAGATCCTCAAAAGCATCCATGAGGATGAAGTCCAGCACAATATCAAAGAAACTCATGCACACCACCTGTCAGAAAGCAGACCAGTCTGTAAAGGGAACGGTTTTTTTAAAAAAACAACAAAAAAAAGCAATGGACTCTTTTGGTTTGAAGCAACAAAATGTAACAAGCTGAAGTACGCAATGTAATAGTATTTCACTGGCGGTTCTTTCACTCCTGGGCCATTCCTACATATCCATTATCCTCCAACTCCTCTGCAACTTTGTGGAGATAATGTCTTTACCAACCCCTCTTCCCTCCAGCTCCTGCTGAGTGGTCGGCCAGGTCTCCTGCTTCAGTGCATAATGCAGCATCTCTTCGTAGCTTTCCAGGAAAGCTTTGGGATTCTGGGAGGGCAGAGAAACAACACTTCAGAAGGTACAACAGCTGTGGGCATATTTCACTAAAGTTTGACTGCTCTATTTTGAGCCAACATCAACATCAATGCATGTGACTGGGTGAAGTTTTTAGTTAAAACATTCTTTGTGCAGAGACAATTTATTTCTGCGAGACATGGATCACCATAGGCTCACCTAGCACCTGCATCAGCCACTTCCTTGAAGAAAGTGGAGCAGACACACCCGTATACAAACTAAGCCACTGAGGGACTAACACTGTGCAAGCAACAATCTCGCTAGTCATTGGCCATCCCCTGATTAAGTCAGTGATCTGAGAACTGATGCAAAGATTTAATTATCCTTTCCCTTTCCTACATCTCTTGAGACGATGCTGTCACTGATGCACAGCCTGTAGCCTTTGTTTGCTCCCATGAAGCACAGTATCAAAACTGTGGACAGGAGATGCACAGGGAGGCTTTCAAGAGAATTTGGTTAAGCAAGATTAAAAATACAGGTGGTTTATTTCTCACAATAGTCATCAGCACACAGATGCAGTATTCTTCTTCCAACACACCAGACAAACTCTGGGTCAGTATGGAAGAACAAGTGCCCCTGTACTCAAGACACAGCTTAGTTGTTATATAAACTTCCTACCTTTTCAGCCTTTGTCATCAGTCCTATCACCATTTGCTTCCCAACCTCCCCAAAAAACAGTTGATTGCTTTCATCCTCCAGCAGCTCCTGCAAAGGGAACACAAGTCTCCTGTGAGTGCCTACGCCCACACAAATTCTGACTTGGGAGAAAAAAGGACAAGACACAAAGCACTGCAATGCTGCATACATCAGTATCATTAACCTTTAATAAGCTGGAATCTAGAAAACAAGACTTGTGTCTCCAGGAAGCAAGTTCAAAATTAGGCTGAAAGACTGGAAGTGGTAAAAACGGAGACACAGGAACCACAGGCTGGTAGTGGGGCCAGGGCACAAAAGCTGCTGTTCAGGCTCTAGACTCACATTGCCAGGAAAAGGACTGTGGTAAGGAGAAGGAAAATTTGCTCCCTATTTCAGAGGTTTGACTCCAGCCTTAAGTGGGAGTACTAGCTTCTGTGCAGCTCTGAAATTTCTAAACTTTAACTTCCCTGAACTAAAACAGCATCAGCAGCCATGGAACCACCACTCAAGCTGGGCACAGGGACCAGGGGATCTACTTCCTCTCCTAATCAAATTGATCAGGATGGGATTACAGAGTTAAGCAAGGGGAGCTTGGGCTGCTGCTGCTTTTACTTGTTCTAGAGAGGCTGAGACTTCTCTGTGCTGGCAGAGGAGAATGTGCTGCTGGCAGCAATGCACCGCAGGAACCCAGGAGCCTCGAGCTGTTCTCACCTGGAAGGCCTGCCTGATGCAATGCAGCTTCGCAAGGAAATCCTGGTCGCTGTAGCAGCCAAGAAGCTCTGTCCTAGAGGGAAAAGGGGAAGAACTGAATAAATTTCAGCTCTCCTCATGTCTGTTTTTATAAAAACACTATGGTCACAAAAAAAAAAAAAAAAAAAAAAAAAAAAAAATCCCTGTCTGTGCCTAGGAGAAAGTAACAACTCATTCCCTTTGTACAGCTCCCTGGGGCACCAGAGCACCTCTGCAAAGGCTGTTACAGCACAGGACTATGCCAGCCAGCCTGCCTCAGGACAGTCACATTTCCCATTATTAATTTCCCCAGACCATTACCCTTTCTTAACATCCACGTCCTAAAATATGGGGCTAGTTCCCTGGGAAGTCCAAACCAGCAGGAAGGATGCTGAGAGCTTCCAGCCCCAAAGGGTTATTCTGGTTATAGCGCTGCTCAAAAGAGCCTCGACACAAGGACCCACAACTCCAGCTGGGACTTCACCTCAGTGTCCGGCATGCAACCTTCCCTTCTTTCACTAACTGCAGAGCTTCTTCATATGCTGCTACTGGCTTAGAGAGGTGGAATGGTATGTCCTCAAAGTGGAAAGAGTCAAAAAGCTGTAGAGGTGGCAAGAGACATGGGAAGAAAAAAATCATCTTGTTAAATGTTTGCAAATACTCAGAGACTGCACACAAGCAAGATGTGCCTTCTTCAGCTAGCACACTTTTGTTAGTGCCCATTATTTCATGCAAAGACATTTATTTTCCCCACAGTTTCAAAGCTGTCTCAGCTCTGAGACAGCTCAATATCCCCTAAAATTTATATAACTAAGCCACACTACATCAGATTTACAGTACTTTCCTAGTTGTTATGGCATGTTTTCTACAGTAGGTAGGAAGATCAGGTGCAAATGCTGGTTGGAAAGGGCCGCACAATGCCCCTAATTAAAAAGCTTTTCTTAATATCCATCATAAACCTCCTAGGTTGGGTTTGTTGCCCCATGTTTTATCACCTTCTTCTACCAAGATGTGTTTGGCTCCACTGCCTTTGCGGCTCCCCTGTAAGCAGCTGGACTGTGACACACAGCTGAAACTTAAGTTACCTCTGCTGCAGAGAAGAAAGAGTCTTCGGAAATTGAGCTGTCTTCATCATCCGTCCGAAGCCGCAATGACCCATCCGTCAGTGGAAGCATTAAAGTCTTCTCTGGAGGAGAGGAAGAAGCTGCATGTGTTGGGAGTTTATGGACTACCATTCCTCTTAGCTCCCGTGCTCACTCTCTCCCCCACCCCCGCTTTGTCACCTCAGCTTAGAGAAAAGACAAAAAAACTAGACAGGAAACTGGTATTTTAATGCATTTCTAACCCAGCTCCCATACCCAGATCCAGCAGCATGCTGTCTGATGGAAGCGAAGACCCAAACTCTTCCTGGAGGTGGTAGGCTCGGTGCAAGAGGGACTCCAGCTTCTCTGCGAACTCTCTTTTCTGGGACTCCTCCTTGAACATACAGAAATGCCACTCTTAGTTAGCCAGCTGGGCAGAGACAGATCAACAGCACAAACATGGAAGGAAATTTTCAGTAAAATGGGATTTACAGTTTGCAGATTAAATGATTAAAAAAAAAAAAAAAAAAAAAGGAGAGAGGACTCATTACTCCTATAATGCAGCTAATAATGTAAGGGTAGGGAATCTTCTACATAGCCTGTTCAAACCCTCTGGCTCTTTAGCTTCACGACTTTTTTTCCCCTGTTAAAAAAGGAAGAAAGAACTTAAGAACTTTAGCCTGCCATCCGGAAAAAATGGTATTTTAATGAGTTACGTATCACTTAATTCTCCTGACTTGTGCCTATTTTCAAGAGAGAATCACATCAGAAAATCTGTGTTGAATTCAACAGAGTGGCCAGAACTGGATAACAGAGTAAGAGTCCTTGGATTAAGATGCCAGGCACAAGCAAAGTTTTCTATAAGCAGCACAGGAGGATAGAAAAAACCAGAAAAATTAAGACTTATACAACATCTTGCCTTCACACCCCTGTGTCTGCATGAGTATTTCACCCAACAGACAAAAGCAATTAACGAGAAGCATGAAATCTATTTTGATAATGAATCAACTGGTTTTAAGTCAGTTTTAGAAATACTGTGGGACTCTCCAAGGAGAGACAACAACATGCGAATCCACATTTTATTTGTTTAAATATTATCCAGCACAAAAGACAGATATCCCACATCCTTATTACAGCAGGCCCTGTTTATAAACAGCTGGGAACCCTTTCTGCCAGTGAGAACTGGAGAGCTGGGAGTTTAGCTCCTTTCACAGCCCTGAGCTACAACTGCTCTTTTAAGCTTTGTGGCTGTCACTGAGCCACTCTAGTTCAGATCTCCTCTTATCAGAAGTCTTCCCTGCATAGTCCTCAAGTCCAAGATAGCAGGCATTGTCCCAAAATAGTGGTTTCTGTAGCTGTATATGCTGAACGAGTGATGCAAGTCCTTGCCCTTCCAGGGTGAGTGCAAGTGAGCTCAGCAAGCAGGGGTATACTTCACTCCTACTGAGTTACTACTTTGCTTTACTCACTAATATACACAGGCAGCTGGCCTCTGCTTCTCCACCCAGCTTCCGAGGAAGTGATAGCAGCCATGAAGATCTCCACTTTCAAACGCGTTAAGAGTTACAGACAACACTGCCAGGCAAAAAGCTATTTCCTCCGCTCTGGTGCTGTATTCGTTACAGCCTTTTCCTACCGCAGTCTCTGCTGCTGGAGGACTTGCATGACAGTGACTGACATGATGCTGGAAGGTGGATAGAAAAGCTGGGGAATGAGGGGGTGAGACTTATTAACAAGAAAAAGAAATTAAAAACACCCACTCACGTTGCATATGGAAGCGGCAGATATAGACAGCTCTTAAACAGAGTCTGGCCCAACTCTGCCCTTAATTTGCTCTTCTTTTAACCTTTTACTTATTACTGCTCCCAACACCGGGGCTGGCCTTCCAGCATGTTCCCTGGCTGGCAAATGCAAGGAAAAAGTGGGCACTCACCTCTGGGATGCTCTCAGACATGCTCTCTTGCTGTCTCTTGCTGTCCCAGGGCACGGGGGTGCTGGTACTAGCACTGTCCCTCTGCCTGATGGTCAGTGCCTGCTCCCACTTCTGCAGGGCCTCCTCAAACAGCTCCATGCCTGGCAATGCAAACAAATACAAGCTGTGAGAGTCCCAAGCCACTTAGAAGCAAAGCGATAGAGCACGAGTCTTTCCTCACTCAGATAATCCACCAAAGAAGGAAGCCTCTCTCCAACTGATAAGAAATATTTTCATATATGAATGAATATGTAATATACATACAAAACAATAATATATAAATTAATAGGTAATGGAATATTTCTTTCCCTTTAAAATATGGTTTAATTTGGATTAGAAGTTAAGGAGAACCTCCCCAAGCTGGTTAAGACATCAGCCATGTTACTTCCAAAATACTATTCTCTGCACAAGGTGAGCCTGTTGGTCAAAGAACAGTATTTTGGAAGTAAATCATTCACTGAGAAAACAGAGAAATGTTTCTTCAGGAGAAGATGGGATTTTTATAACTAACAAGTGACCAAGTTTTAAGTTGAGAACAGGAGAGAGCTTCCTGTTAGAGCTCTACACTGACCTACTGATGCTCTATCTCAATTTACACCCTCTTTTTGCTCTCTCAGTGATAAACTGCACCCCCTTCCCCTGGGCAATGATCCTCTTGTGCTTGTTTACCTTGAACATAAAGGCTTTCTGCACTGGAATCAGCAATGGCTCCAGCATCTCCCATTGCCTGGGCCTCCCACACCCCTGCCGATGCTGGTGTTGGACTTGAGGAGTTGACTGCTACCAGCTGCAGGAAGGGAGCAGAGAGCAGCAAATGCCTTTTGAATTCTCTCCAAGGGTAGCAATGTTAAGACCACACAAACACCATCACCAGTTACATTTCAACAATAAGCTACTTCCTTTCCCTGTACCAGTACTCCCTCATCTGGGAAGGGGAAGGTCTCCAGGGTTACCGGCTCCCTCCCGCTTGGGTTCACACTATGCTGACAACTGCCAAGAGCCACACAGGGCTGAGAGGGAAGGCAAGGTGACAAGTCCTCCCCTCCTCCACCCTGCACCACAGCATCTCCTTTGAGAGCACAGAAAGTTGTATAGAAAATATCTTCCCAACAAATTTACACCAAACTTCTTTAGGAAACGGCAAGCTGTAAAATGGTAAGCACTAGCAGGGGAGCACTGATGGAGGCGACAGTCCAAGAAAACTCCAAAGTAACCTCTACAACAGCTCGAGGGTTTTGATAGAAAGTTCATGTCAGCCCCAGCTGTCCATACAGAAACCACTAAGTTGGAAGGGAGCGACCACAGTCCAAACAAAAGAACAGATTACCAGCAAAAATACAGCTGAGGGCTTTGGCCAGGGGGATCCTTGCTCTTCTCTTTGTAACCAAACCTTCTCCTGGGAGGGCTGAGCACTATGATCTGCACAGCAAACTCAGCTTTCTGCAATTTCACACTAGTGCATAAACGTTTTCTAAAGTCTGACCCAGTAAAACACTGGGCTCAAACACTATCAATGACCAGTGTTTCCACGTGGCTTAGAGAAAGATGTCCAAATGTGAGCATGATAGCAGAAAAAAAGCTACAGTAATCATCTGACAGATGAATTCTTGCCCTGCCTCCATTGATTAATGTCTGTGGAGTGTTAATAAATCACCTTGAGATCCAGAACTGCAAATCAGTGCACTGCTGCTGACTTATTTACTGGATGGCAAAGAAGAGCCCCAGAAAGCAGCAGAGCTGGCAGAAGCTGCAGCTGTGCAAAGGATGAGCTGTTTTTTCATCAAGTAACATGCAAGCAATGAGTACAGTGTCACACATGCTCAGCTCCCACAGGATGAAGGGGGTACAGGAACAGATCGCTCTCCATGTGGATATCCCCACCCATGCACCAGCAGTGGAAAAGGGAATTTAGTTTTTTATCTAAAGAGAAACAGACTTTAGCAACACAAAACCCAGACAGCATCTGTGGGAAAGGAGAAGGCACACAGGAGTTAAATGGACGTGAGCGTGGCTGCAGGGAGAGGGAGGCCAGAGCTGGGCACAGCTCAGTCCTCTCACTGACCCATCCCCTCACATCCCAGTTACCCCAAGGGAAGTAATACTGGTGCAGGCTGCGTGCCCAGCGCCGTGCCAGCACTGCCGCCTGCTGGAGACACACTTTGGCCAGCACAGAGTTTTGGCAACTTTCTGGTGGTTTAGCTCAGGGGTCCTCAAACTATGGCCCACGGGCCGGATACGGCCCCCCAGGGTCCTCAGTCCAGCCCCCCGGTATCTACAGAACCCCCCCTGCCCGGGGTTGGTGTGGGGAAAACCAAGCAGCTGCAGATGACTGCCTGCCACTTAACCCACACACCGGCCCCCTGTTTAAAAAGTTTGAGGACCCCTGATTTAGCTGTACAGGACAAGCCAAAATACAGCAATGTCTGCACATACTGTAAGATGCTGGTGGCCTACAGCTCCCTTCGGAGGGGTGATTCTCCCCTCTTCTTGCCCCAGCACAGCTGACCAGCCACCGAGCCCAGGTAGGTGATGCCAAGAGGGCGTTTTGCAGCAAGGTGCTGTTCACGAAGCCACTTGTGCCACCTACTGCTCCAAGAGCAACATGTGAGGCTTTGAGCAATAGGGATATAAAAAATGTCTTGAAGCTACAGTGCTTCTGCATTTGGTCTCACAAGAGGCAGATATAAGCAGTGATGACTTCTCCTGCCTGGTTAAACCTGAATTACCTGTATTTACAGGCTGCTTCTGGCTTTGGAGGAGGTAGAATGGCTAGGTCATGTTCTCAAACTGCACTGTTTCCTGAGTAGAGCTACCAGATTTTGGTAGTTATTATGCTTTTAACAACCCAGGAGCAGCCTCAGTACAGGACGGTTGTACTGGCACAGGGGCTGCTGGGCCACCCAAATCCCTACCACGGAGGGAAGCAAACAAGCTCCCTATTGCTGTGAGACCCAACAACAACCAGCCTCACTCCTTGAGGGGGGTCAGAGAGCGCCCTGAGGAATCACAGCCCTGTCCCACACACAAGTGCCTCCTGCAGCCCCTTGCGGGCCAAAGTGGGATGTACCCTGGGGCTCCGGGCCACTGGAAAATGCTGCTCTGATTTCACACAGCCAACTCCAGTCACTGTAAGGTTAACAACAGAACACGCCCTACAATTACGCTGTAACCTGTTCTGCTCCAAAAGCTCTGGCATTATCTGTTGGGCAGCATAAGCCCAAAGACTTGGTGATCTTGTTACAGGTAAGTGCACTCACATCCCCCAGGCCTGCTTCTCCCAGCCCAGCTGTTAGAAGGTCCTTACCGAGCCGAGGCTGTGGGAGGAACTGGAATGTTTGCTGGGCTCGATGGAGGAAATCCCACTGAGCGTGTCATTGCTCTTGCTACCAGGACTCTGGACTCTCTTGCTGGAGTATCCTGCAGTTGGGAAGGTCATACAAAAACAGGATTTTAGGCCCAGTTCGCTGCAGCTGTGAATAGGGAGGAGAAGGTCACCCTGTCCTGCAAATGGGCAAAGCAGCATCCAATACCAAGACATAAGTCACAGATCTGCTGTATGCTCTGTTTTGCTTTGAGACACTAAGAAAGCTGGTATCAGTGGGGACCTGAGACTGAGGAATGAATACTCATTCACCACTCATGGATGGCAGGAGGCAAGTGAAAAGCATCAAGAAGAAACTCCTCCAGCTTCCCTCAGGCCAAGCAGAGCACAGATATCACTCCCTTGGTTATTACTAAAAACACTTGAAGATTTTCATATGTTTCACAAAACAAATGCTTAAGCCCTAGAATGCTTTGCTGAGGACCTGGGTCAGCCTTACCCCAAAAATCAATACAACCAGATGAAGAAGCTGCCCAAGGTGCAGGAGCCACCGCTGGATGGACACTCCCGACTCCCCAGCCTGGCCCACGCCACCCTCTCCTGACAGCCCAACCTCACCAACGTGGCTGCACACGGGACCCCTGGGTCAGGCATCATATTGGCATTGCCAAGACCAATAAGCAACCAGGTCACAGTGTGCCCTGGGTCATTATCATCAGGGGAAACATGGCATAATGGGTCCACAGTCCTTCTGTAGGAAGGGGAACAGGAACTGCAAACCTTATGTGAAAACCTCAGTGTCAGTTTTTTCTCACAAGGGCTTTGAGCTCCGGGTCTCTCCCTTTCCTCTGCTAACCCTGTGTTCATGGCACTGTGCTTCAAGCTTCTAATTTCATTCTGCATCAATGCACCACGCAAATGGCATTGCTTTCCACTCCCCTCAGCTGTCAGGAACTTCCCTCGTTCCCTGTACACTATCTTTGCTCCCTCACAAAAGGCTTTTGGGGACTTTCCTTTTTTGCAAGGCCAACCTTTCTTCACAGAAGAGACCCTTCTGGTTGGCAAGATGGGCACTGTGATCCCTCCAGGTTTAAAGCCACACTTCTCTGGAGCAATCTGCTTCTTTCGACGACGACGACGCTTCAACTGATGAGCTGCAAGAGCCAATGCAACTGTCCCCAGAGCTGTAGCAAACAGCACCTTACGCAGGCCTGGAGAGAGCCGCAGCTGAGAGAAGACAGACTTTAAACACAAAAGATACAAAAGAGCAACAATGAAAAAACAACTCCACTACCCTTTTTTTTTTTTTTTTTAAAAAAAAAAGCAGTCTCAAACAGAAGACACCTTGGCATTTCCCCTCCCACCCACAAAGCTCAGCTCCTGCTACACAACTAGAACTTAGCAGCAGAGAAATTGTGGAGCATCATTTTGACAGAACCTGGAGAATTTTGTCTCAATCCTCATTACCAAAACACACTGCAAAATTTGCATACAGTGTGTACCAAATGCAGCCCAAGCTACCCAAGCTCACCTCTAAAACCTTGGTATGTATCTGAGCTTTGTCACTCCAGGTGCTGTATTACTAGAAGTGGGAAATGAATTACTCTTCTTTAAAGTAAAAATATTTTTTAGTGCCTTTGATGAAGAACAAGGTTGAATCTTGGTGTTCTCCCAGGGAGGGATGGGGGAAGCCCTTCTCTCCCCTCTCCAAGCCCACCCTGAGCAGGTCTCTTCCACCACCCCAAACTCTCCATGCACTTCTTACAAACCCGTAAACTGCCCACGTCCCCCAGCATCACCCTGTTACACCTCTGTCCCTCATAACTAACACAGGCAACCTCTGAAGAGAAAACCCAAAGAATGTGACAGAAAAGCCCTTCCTGCTTCTTGTACCTGCCCAAAAGTTGTGTAAACAAACACAGGGATCTCTGCCACAGTCATTGCCAAGGCCTGGATGATGGACATTCCTTCTGTCCTTCTAAATGCCATATCTGCACAGGGATCTTGGCACCTCTGGGAGCCACAACTGGGAAGGGCACTTGTGGATGCTGCGTGAGCTGCTCACAAAGAAATCCAACTTTTCTCTGATATCTGGCTCGGAGTCCTGGGGTCAGCTCTCATCCAGCAACCCTCCTCCTACAGGAAAAGGAGAAAAATCAGGCAAGGGAAGGGAACACACAGCCTGCACCTCCTTGTAATACACTTCACAAACCACACACCAGGTCTCTCGGAGCAGCAATGCTGCTAGAGCCAAGCAGATCTAAAGCATCTTCTCACCAACAGCAGCAAATTTTTTGCTTGCCCTACCAACCACTGGGCCAGATCCCCAACCTGCTCTACAGTAGCAGCATCCTTGGACTCAACAGCTGCCAGAGATTTCTACACGCACCCAGAACTGGCTGCACATGGTCAGAGGGATTTTGTCTGCAGTCCCCGTATAAAAAAAATAAATATTACAAATAACCACGTGTATGCTTTCATTGTCAAAACTCAACTTTCGCACAGTGTTCTGTGCATTGCAGGCCGGCTCAAGAGCCACTAGCCAGAGGGTGTTTGCCCAGGAGCATCAGGGCTTTGCTGGCCGCGCTGAAGCTGGGGAGGGGGCGCGGCTCCGCGGTGGGGCAGAGCTACACCAGAACGGATCGGAGCCGGGGGGTCACTTTTTCAACACCACGAAGCTGCAGAGCCTTCCGCCCCGCAGCGAACCGGGCGCCCCCCGCAGCCGCCCCCCGCCAGGGCCTGAGGGCGGCGGGGCGGGCGCGCCGGGAGCCGGCGGCGGCTGCGGGAGCCGGCGGCGGGGCGGCGGCGGCAGGATGGTGAGCGGGCGGAAC
>JAVJGJ010000062.1:13363396-13375408 GCA_035590215.1 Microhierax caerulescens | reverse complement strand
CGGAGCCGGGCGCCTCATCCCAGCTCGAGGGGGCTGGAGCTAGCCGGGCCCGCCGGCCCGCGGCGGTGGCGCTACGAAGGGGCGGCCCGGGGGGGGGTGCCGGGGCAGGCGGCCCCAGAGAGGCTCCCAGCCCGCGGGGCGGCGGGGGGAGGTCATTGCTCTCCCGGCAGTTCTTTTCCCTAAAGAGCTTCTCCCGCAGGCGGGTGCAGCTGCCTGTGCCCAGCGCCATCGCGGGGCTGCTCCCTTCAGCCGGGGAGCCGGGGCAGAGGCGGCCCTGCGGCGGGCCCGACCCTGGCAGGGCGGCCCGCGGCCCTGCTGAGGCACTGGGCAGGCGCTGCAGAGGCTCATCACGCAGCCCCCGGGGGGGTCCCGGGGGTACCCCCGAGCTGGAGGCCGGGGAATGGGGGTGCAGCAGCCTGGCTGCCCGTGCGGGGCGAGGCGTGTGGTGGCTGGGCCGCGGTGACGACGGGCCGGGAGAGGGGCAAAGCAGAGCCGGCTGGGATCCTGCCTGAAGTGTGTCCGGCTCTGGGGCTGGGCTGCTGGTTGTACCTGTCACCCGGGGGCTGGGAGCAGCGCTGTCTTGTTCCAAGCCTTCTGTGCAGTGGAGTAATTCTGGCTCTTTTAGGAACTGGTCTGCTGTAAACAGTTATCACCTCCTGTAACCGTGCCCGTGAATCATATGTTATGAAAAAGAAAGATATTAACTACAGGTGCAAAATAAGGAGCAGATGGAAAGCTTAAAGATGCTGTTCTCATGCAAACGACCTTGGTAGCAGAGGGAAGGAAGAAATGCTGTAAAGAAATCTTAAGTTTAGAAGCCTTATTGTAAGAATCTGATAAGGAGTTTTTAGCTTCAAGGCGTAGGAAGGAGACAGGCATGGGAACAGTGTCTGCACGTAGTGATTTTAGAGCAAGGAGGCATTTATAAATAGTGTCTTCTGCCTGCTACACCTACTCCACATAATCTCGTATATATATTCATATGCCTAATTACAGTAGTAAGTTTTTGAAACCAAATGGGCACTGCTACTTGTGGACAGCATGCAGGTGTTTGTGTAAGGAAGGGAGACTGGAAGGAAATGGATCACTGAGGCTGAAAACCACTTTCCAAAATCTAATTGCTGGGAGAGTTGGGCCTATTTGGGCTGTTCCCATAGAGTCCTGCTGCTAGTGTGGGTGACCACTGCCCCATCTCCATGAGAAGCCACAAATGACTGTTGAGGTCTGCTGTTGGCAATAAGGATTGGGTTCGTAGCGCTCTTTAGCACAGCGGGTCTTCTAGGAGGGGAATGAGACCTGCCTAGAATAAGCTCAGCTTTCTGTAGCATTGGAGCTGCTTTCTTCGGCTCCAGGCATTTAGCAAAGTGATGTTTTACTGGAACTGCAGTGCTGGAAGATAAATGGACTGACCATTATGTGCTGTGGCACTCAGACAGCGTTAGCTGTTGCTGTCTGGCTGAGATGTCTGACCAGCACACAAGAGCTTGACTCGGACTGGAAGAAGAGCTGTAGCATTGCTCAGCGAGGGGGAAAGGAGACAGAGCACAGTCAGCATGCCGCCTCTGGGGTGGCTTCCCTGAGGCTTAGGGCAGGAACAATCCTAGTTTGAAACCTGTCAAATACAAACTAATGTTAGTGGTGGATGAAGGGGTTTGGACTAGGCTTGACCTCTCTCATAACAACAAAAAAAACCACTCAAACCCAGTGCTGCCTTTACACGGCTCTTCCTAGCTCAGCCACCAGTTAGCAGGGTGAGTTACCTGAGGAGAAGCTAGACAGCCCAAAGCGCTTATTTGCTCCTGGGTGGGCAATCCTGTACCTATCTCCAGCAGGAGCTGGACAGAAGGGCTGTGACAAAGAAGTTTTGAAGTATCTCCCCAAAGCTGTATAAGCAGCAACTATCTTACCAGGCTTGTGCATGCAGCTCCCTGACCAGGCAGTGTCCTGTGGACTTCATGGCATCTCTTACAATCTCCTTCAGAACAGCAAAGCAGGTGGTAGAAGCTGGAGTAGGAAGGTGGTGGTCAGCTCTGCTACCCTGGAAGTGGGGAACAAGCTTCTAGGCTTGGGCAGATACAAGGATATAGAGCTTTTGTAGAATTCAGCGTCTCTCTTGCAGATGCCCTGTATTGACACTTGCACTACCAGCTGCAGCCATCGGGTTAATATCCTCAGAGGGGATGCAGCACATAGCCTCTTACAGCTATGGCACCTGCAGACAGACTTCAAACAGGTCATTCCCTTCATCTTCACTGAAGAAGGCTTCTCTTTTTGATCAGCTGTACCTTCCAGTTATCAGTAAGTGGGTTTGATCCCAAACCTCTGCAGGGGAAACTATGCTAACAGCTCGAGCTTCCCTACAGAACTGGCATCTCTCCTTCCAAAGACAAGACACTGGATGTCTGTTCTAGACAGGCTGCAAGCTAGGCTCTCTCAGAGATGTCTGGAAATAGTTGTAGGTGTCTGTCTTTTGTCAGTCTTGATATGAACTGGCTTTGGGTGAAATTGCCCAAGCATAAGTACAGCTTTTGGGTGCTTTTATCCCACTGCTAATCTAATTACTACTAGCAGCTAGAGGTTGACTTCCTCTATCTTGAAGCTCCTGAAGACAGACTGACTGCCCCATCTCCCTGAACTCTGGTGAAAAAATAGACTTTTATCTTTAACATCTTTAATAGATAGACTCTCTGCTTGCTGACCTTACTGGGATTGATACCTTGGTTGCTGGATAACTTAAAAGTCAAGAGAACAGGAGGCAATTTAAAAGGGTTCTGAAGGCAAGAGGTCCAGGACAGCATGTTTCCATTTGAGACATGCCTATGAGTCCATGAAGGTAGTTGTACTGGGTCCGGCTGAGGTGGAGTTACTTTTTCCCACAGCAGCTCTCAGGGTGCTGTGCTTTGGACTGGTAGCTAGAAAGGTGTTAATGACACCCACCAGTGTAAGGGCTGCTGCTGAGCAGTGCTTGCACAAGATCAAGGCTGTCTCCCCAGTGTTCCCCCCTCACCAGTGGGCTGGGGGTGGGCAAGATCTTGAGAAGGGACATAGCCAGGACAGCTGACCCAAACTGATCAAAGGGATATTTCACACCATATCATGGTGTGCTTGGCAATAAAAGCTAAGAGAAAGGATGAGGAAGGAGGGGCATTTGTTATTTACTATGTTTGTCTTCTGGAGCAGCCCCTTGTGTATACTGAAGCCTGCTTCCCGGGAAGTGTGTTTTGCTTTATTAAACTGCCTTTACCTTGACTCACATGTTGGGGTTTTTCTTCATCTTATTTTCTCCCGCTATGTCCTGCTGAGGTTCATAGAGCAGCGTGGTGGGCATCTGGCATCCAGCCAAGGTCAACCCACCACAGCAGAATTTTTTTTCTTCTCCTAAATGCCTTGCTCATAAGTTAGCTATTAACAGGACAGCTTGGTTTCCTTCTGTCCTCTAGCACAGTTTCACTTGGCTCACAGCCTCGCTCTCCTGACTCCTGGTGACCAAATACCTCAAGCGTACTCTGTATCCGGCCCAGAGCTGTTGAAATTCAGGTAGTTTTTAGATGCTGACTGAGTGGCTATGGCTTCTTTCCTAATGCAACCCTGTGTGAGGTGGGAGGTAGATTTGCCTTAACCAATTCTGTTGTGCCTCTGATCACCGAAAGAGCAAATGTTACTATAGCCATTTTGGGCTGTTTGGAGGCTTCAAAAAACTCAACAGCCCAAATCTGCTGGCAGGTGCAGGAGGCTATTCCTGGTTTAAGGCTCCTGGCCCTGGTTTGGTCTTTGTGATTTAAGGTGGAAAGTCATAAGTAATGTCCAGCTGGAAAAACTAGGGACCCTGCAAGGGCCTGAACTCTGCCATCAGATCCTCTGCCAGGGGGCTGCAGCTGCCCTGTCAGAGCTCACCACATACAGGCCTGGGCCAGCTGGAGAGGAGGGGGATGGGAAAACCACACAAGCCTGGAAGAGATGTAAGTCAACTCATGCTGCTTTATGCAAAACAGCTGTGGTGTTGGCATAACTCAGTGAGAGCACTGGGGTTTTATTCTCCTCCCTTTCAAGGGAAGAAAGGTGCTAATGCTTTCAGCAAAGTAAACAACACATGCTATTTTAAAGCCTAAACTTGATGGCCCTAAGTCGCTAGGACTATAGACACAGCCTCTTTGATATTCTAGCTGCAGTGCAAAGGGACCCATCCAACTCAGCATTACTTGACCCTCCTGACATGCCAGTAGTGTCTCTACCAACTGCCTTGAGGAAAGGGGAGTTCTTCCCACAAGCTGTGAATACAGGCAGCTGCCCTGACTGCAGTCAGGCATGGTCTTCTTTCTTTTGGGCCTGTTGCCCAAGCACTGCTGTCCTGGTCTGTCAGCCTGCTTGCCCACATGGGCCCTGATAATGCATCTAGCATTCCTGTTGGCCAGCCAAGCCTCCCAGAGGAAACCCAACCTTTGGCTGAATTATTGATGCCTTGGAATGCAGCATGACTCTCTTCCTGGAGAGCGAGAGTGGCACTTGACAAAAGGCTGCCTGCATTATTAATCACCTCGTTGGCTTCCCTGCACAAAGACTGGACTGGTGCTCAGCTGGGTCAGCTGCGGGGATGCTTTCTGTAGGGCAGGATCCCAGTGGAGCCTCTCAGTACTGTGACCTGGCATGTGATCCCAGGATGCAGATCCTGGAACAGTTTGGTGCTGGACTGTTGACCCAACCATCATGTTCTAGAAAACAAATGGGAGTAGTTCTGCCACAGTGGGATTGGAGGAGCTTAAGGTTCTACCCCCACCCAGGCATGCAATCCATGTGCTCTGCCTGCCCTGACTCTCCCAGGTGTACCAAGCCTGCAGGCCCACTTGATAAAACCAAATAATGCTCCCATCTGCTGCAGTCTGGGGTATTTGGCGCTGCAGAAGACTGCAATACCTCTAGTCCAGGAACAGCAAAACATAAAATATTTTTAATCTCACTTTTTATAGTCAGGAGGCACAAGTGTATGATTAGCTTGTCTGTTCTCCTGCATCTCATGGCCTCACAGTGAAATCTTATGTCTGTTCAATGGGAAGGAAAAATAATGAAATTTCTGGAAGCATTATGAAAACAAATTCCTAGGAAAATCCTTTACAGGGGAGTTCTGCCTGAAGTGGCTGAGTAGCCAGACTTCACGAACTGCTGTTCTTCAACCCTGCTTTTCACTGAGGACACTGACTTGGTCAGCCAGTTAAGAGGGGATCAGCAGCTGAGACCTGTTGCCACCTGAAAGCTCGGATCTCCACGTGCACCAAACAAGAAAAAGAACCAGCTCATAGGATAAGGCTATGTAACTTACCTGTAATCTCCTTCACTGGCTGTGCTTTCATGAGAAACTTCATATGATCTCACAGCAAGCTGCTCCTGCAAGAGGTGGTCCTGATCTCCCCTGCAGCTGGTGGCACATTCTCAGTAGTGCGGTGAAGTTGGGCGAGTTCTCTGATCCATCTAAAAAGTCGTGTTAGAGGTCAAGTTCAGCCGGATCAGCGACTCCCCATACACAGACAAGGAGGTAGAAGTGTGCTGCAGAAGTGTGAAACCTGCAGTGAGATGGTACAAGCTGC
This sequence comes from Microhierax caerulescens, assembly GCA_035590215.1. Classification (NCBI taxonomy): domain Eukaryota; kingdom Metazoa; phylum Chordata; class Aves; order Falconiformes; family Falconidae; genus Microhierax; species Microhierax caerulescens. The sequence continues at coordinate 13,369,829 of JAVJGJ010000062.1, read as the reverse complement.
CCTGAGGCTGTGCCTTAGTCTGGGTTCTGCAGTGTAGTAACTTCTGGGCAGGGGAATTAACTGTAAATGTAGCTCCCAGCATATGAGCTACAGCCTCCCGTGCCCTTACACCCACTTCATGACATTCGTGCCCTAAAGAAAACCTGAATAAGAGATTATTTTCTGGCCTGACCCTTCAGAGCCACAGGCTGTGACTGAGACTCCTGCCCATCCTCCCCTTCTGGCGTAGCCCCCAGGCTTGCAATGATTGTGGTGCATGTGCTTAGTCCTCTTGCAAGACAAATAGCTTTAGTGCTTGACTTGAGATAAAAACTGAGTTTCTGAGTCCTGGCTGCTCCCTGGCCCAGTGCTGTGCAAATGCCCCATGTTGTTACACTGCAGTGGGTGAAGGAGGGGTTACAGAAAACAGCTGCAAAGGACAGTGATGCTTGGAGATGCTGCTTGTGAATCTAGCAAAGGACCCCGGAGCTGGGGTGATTCAAGAGGCTGGCAGCAGCACAGTGGAGATGCTGGAGGGCTTCAGCAGTGATCTGAATGTGCAGCAATGCTACAAGAAACTGGGTTTAGGCTTGACAGCTCCAGGGCAGATGCTGGTGCAGGGTGAGTCTAAACTGCAGGAAGAGGAACTGGACCTGAAAGTGAGATGATATCTCAAAAAAGCTGTCTGGGAAAGGGGGGGCGAGAGACTGTTATGCTTGCATCAAAGAGTCTTGGCTTGTTTAAGAAAGCTCTTAAACAGATGACTCGAGAATGGTGCCAAATACCTGGGAAGCCCCAGTTTGCTGCATGGCAGTGACTCAGCCCAGCCTGGCAGTGTCTGAAAACAGCCCTGGGCTTCCAACAGTGACAGAGGAAGAGAGGCTCAGCTGCTCATGCATGTCTGATGGTTGTGTGTGTCCCCCACAGACAATCATAGGCTGTAGGTACAAAGCAGTACAAACACCCTCTCACCTTGAATCCACTGTTAGCTATGTCCAGCAATAGCCAGGGGCTGTGGCAAGACTGAGCTGAAACTAAGTGCCAGTAACCAGAGCCTACTGGTGCTGAGGAAGAGACTAGTGAAGCGATCCCTGGTCACACATGGCTGAGACTCCTCTGATCCCACAAGGCTGCAGGAGGGAGCGTGACTGTCCTCACAGCTGAGTATCTGTCACCATGGACAGCCATCTGGCAAAGCAGTTCACTGGCTCTAGCTTGAATCTTGCCCAAACCAGTTGCTGTGTAAACATACCTGCAGGGTTTGTATATCTCTGACATCTAGTAACATTGGTGCAGGGCTGGTAACTGGACTCCTAATGGCTGTTTGCCTGCCTTGCAGACTGGTTATGGGCTTGCTCCTTATCTCACTGTTCCCAGCATTGTACTGGATGAGAATGCAGCTGGGGCTGCTGGGTATCCACGTAAACAGAGCTGCCAGAAGGCCTTTCAGGAGGGGCAGCAGGCACCAGACTGACACCCCATGAAGATGGCATCTTGGCCCATCTAGAGTTGAGCTGTGGCAGAGGGGAAGGGAGAAAAGAAGGCACGAGTGGCAGATCACACAGGGATTGTATTTTATCCAAGAGTTTTAGCCAGTCTTTAATCTCTTGGCACCTGACTGTACCAGGTATCGTGCAGTACCTCGTCCTGATAACCCAACAGTGATACCAGGGGCCAGCAACAAGGGCTAAGAGGACAACTGCAACCTTTGTAGAACTGCATAGCTGTCTAAAGGGGTCTCTTGGCGTGATCCAACAAGATGCTTGTTCTGTCAAGAGCATCAAACCGTGCTTAAAAATACACTGAAGTTGGTCAACTTCACTGAGAGGAACAAGGGGAAAATGGGGATGGGATGAGATGAGAGGGAATGGGCTCTTCTCTCAGAAATCCCCCTAGGATTGTGGGGGGTTTCCAGGCCGTCTGACACTGCACTTACTGACTGACAAACCTTGCTTGTCAGATGTCACTGCCCAGTATGAAAACGCTGAAGACTTGCATAGCCTGCTTGTCCCTGCTGCTAATTTTAAATTTAAAAGGAAAAATGGAGGGAGGAAGAATCTTGCCAGTATGAATCTGAGTGCTGAGAGAAGTCAGAGACCGTTGTATTTCTCTCCATACCCTGCTTCAGATGTGTCCTAGAGGAAGAGTCACTTGCTGGAAGCATTTTTATCTAAATCCTGAGTTTGAGCCTCCTTAAACCTCAGGTGCTCAGTTGGCAGCTCACTGCCAGCCACACAGGAGGTGAGCTGGGAGTGCTCAGATGCTGTCAATCTGATGACTGTCAGAGGGCACTCACAGCCCTGTAGCGAAACAGCTGCGTACATCCTTGTCTAATAAGATGAGAAGAAAGCCTGACTTGTGCAGTGGTAGTGGTGTTCCTCATCCCATTGGGTTTGCAGGACAGAGTTGGTTAGAAAGGGGTGAAAGGAGGTGGCACCTTCCCTCATGTGGAGGAAGTCTGTTGCTCTTCTTCATGAAGTGCTGAAAGCCATGTGAACGTTTAAATATTCCTCACAACTAGAGTATTTTTGTACCAGACCTTATTAAAAGTTACTTACTCTGGAACACCTCTAAAATCTGGACTCTATGTTTAGCTTAATGCTAGTTCCGCTTTTGGGCAAAAGTTTGCCCTTTTCCATTCAAGGATGCCTGGGAACAGAGAACGACACCTTGAAGGCTTTTATTTATCTTAGGCTCTACTCTAAGATAAATATATGAGACTGAAGAAGCTTCAGTGTCTCTTCATAGCTCTGTAGCACGCTGTAATTTTGCTTTAGTAGAACAGACCTTCTAATGACTACCTCCTTCCTGCAGTTTACTGAAGAAAAGTTGGGCCAGGCTGAGAAGACTGAATTAGATGCCCACTTTGAAAACCTTCTGGCCAGGGCAGACTGCACAAAGAACTGGACAGAGAAGATCTTGCGCCAGACTGAAGTTCTGCTACAGCCAAACCCTAGTAAGTCCAGCTTCTTCTAATGCTTCAAGGACAAATACCACTTTGTAGCTCAGTGTTAAAAGACATGCCCCCTGGCAGACAGCCCTGTTGTATTGAGTTTGCGAGGGTTGGAAGAAATGTGTCTTTGCAGGGCCTGTCCTTCCTTCCCTAAGTAGCTGAGAGGTGGGTGGCTGCTGCCCTGCAGAGCCTGGCTGTGCTCCTGAGGACTGGGGAAGGGACACCTCCTGGTGCTCGTGTTCCTATCCAGTGCATTACTCAGGACTGCATGGCATGGGCTACCCTGAATGCCAGTTCTAGGGGTGTCTCCATCCTGTAACCACCAGTGGTATCCTCGTTCCAGGTGCCAGAGTAGAAGAATTCCTGTATGAGAAGCTTGACCGGAAGGTGCCTTCCCGGGTCACCAATGGGGAGCTGCTGGCGCAGTACATGACAGAAGCAGCTAATGACTTTGGGCCAGGGACACCTTATGGTACGTCAGCCCGGCTAATTAAGAAGCCCTGGGAATCTATCCCTTCCTAAGAGAGTTACTACTATTTTGCGTTGACTCTGGCAGCATGCCTCTGGAATGAGGTAGGGTGGCCAGCCCCGCTGTGGCAACCTGCCTATTAGTGTGTGTCAAAGCTGATGCCAGAGAAGGGTCTTCTCTAGCACAGAAGCAAAAGCCCATCTGGAGTAGGAAGTCAGGTCTTACTTCGCAGCAAAGCATGCCCCATCCTGTGGGGAAAAAGGGGCAGAGGTGGTCCCTGTTCCTGATGCAGTCCTCAAGTCTGGCAGAGCTAGAGAAGAGAGATGTGCAGATGCAGGGTAGCTAGTGGGACTGGTTACAGGACACGGAAACAATTCTGTGCTATTTCTGTGGCTTTCTAAACTAGCCCGAATAGGGAGTTGCAGTCAATGGCTTTAGCTTTGTCCAGTTTGAGCCTATTTTTAGTCTAGTGTGCTATCTAGTTGCATAGAGTTTCTCTAGACCCTACACATGAGAACCATCCTTTAACTGTGCCCTGCAAGCGAAGGGTGGAAATCTTTCCACCAGAAAGAACAGAACAGACTTAGGAAGGTTGGTGCTTGGCTACAAGCCTCAACAGGCCCTTTCCTGACCGCACAGACATCTTTCTGCTCTTAAATCCTAACAGTTGCCCCTTCCCGGGGGAATTTTGTGCTTCTTTAAGCAGAAGACCTGCACAGCAGCACAGCCTTAACTTCCAGCTGTCCTTGCCTCTGCTATGAGCTTCGTTGCTGCTCTCCAAATCAATACTGTTCAATAGCGAGCCCTGTTACAGGCAGAACAGCTGTAACTGCATCTATAGCCAGCACAGCCTCATCAACTCATTTTTTCTGCTCTGATGCTTTTTAATTTGCTGTTCTGTTGTGGTGCCTCTGTTTTATGAGACAAAGATCATTCTGTGCAGGCAGGTATAGCACTAAAAGGACATCAGTGAAATAAGTGCCTGAGCAGATAAGATCAAAGCTGCACTGGGAGCACCCGAGAAGAAGCCTTGAGCTAAAAGCAGGCTGTAGTTCAGACTGAAACTTGTGTGGTATGGGCATGGTCACCTTGCCCAGGCAGGGTACACTGTGCCTTTGTCCCGCACCCCACCCCCCACCCACCCCCACTGGAGCCTGGTAGCTCTGGTTGAGTTGGCTGAAGCCAACACAATGTCAGTTGGTTTCTCCTGGAGTTGAAGGCTTCTGTTATTGCAGGGAAGACCTTGATAAAAGTTGGAGAGACCCAAAGGCGCTTAGGTGCAGCAGAACGGGACTTCATCCACTCTGCTTCCATCAACTTCCTGACCCCACTGCGCAACTTTCTGGAAGGGGACTGGCGAACCATATCTGTAAGTATGGTCACAGGGAGGGGAAGCTTGTTACAGCACCACAGACGAGGAGGGTTAGGGGAGAGGGAAACAGTGCTGGAAGAACTGACTCTCCCTCCCTATGAGAAAGGAGGACTCTATACCTCTCCCCTTAAAGAATGCAAGGATAGAGGAATACCAGTGGTCAATCTGCTCAGGCTTCCCTCTGTGGCAGGAAAGGATTGCTAATTGATGTGTGTGAGGAAGGTGACTCCTTTCCTAACTCCTGCAGCATAGTGGGCACCACCTACTTGCAGACTACCCTGTTCCCAGCAGGTTTAGCCTGTATCTCTGGCAGCCAGGCCAAAAACTCTTGCAAAGGAGATGAACATTACAGCTGCCTCTGTCTCCCTAGCATTCTTTGCTAAGGACATAGATTTGGTTCCTAGATGATACCTTGTCCCCTTCCCTACCCAACAGCTCCTAAGCAGTCTGCTCTTACCCACTTTTCTGTTGCTTCCAGAAAGAGCGGAGGATCCTGCAGAACCGCCGCCTGGATCTGGATGCCTGCAAAGCCAGGTTGAAGAAAGCCAAAGCTGCCGAGGCAAAAGCAGCGGTAACTCTCTCTCTCTCTCTTCTCTGTCCTTCTGGCCCCAGAGCTTTGCTCACATGAGCAAAAATTAGGCTGCCCCATTATGTCCTGGCTTTGGCAGGCATGGGTGGGGGAATTCCTTGTCTGGTATGCAAGGGAACTGGGAGCAAGAACCATGTGCCTGTTCCTGAGATGTCCTGCCTTGGGGGAGTTGCTGAAACAAATAGCTCTAAGCTTCCAGAGTCCAGAAAATTCTACATGACCTAGGCTTCTGCCTCCTGACTGATAGTGGTCACTGGATGATTTGTCTTCTGAGGACTTGTTTTCCCTGAGGATCTCAAAGCAAGCCAAGAGAGAGCTGAGCTGGGAGGTGCACAAGGGGTGCATGCTGGGGCTCTGCAGCAGTCCCAGGCTTTTTCAACCAGTTAAGACTTAGTCAACTCAGTCTTCTTGGTAGCCGGTCGGCTACTAAGGGGTCCTTTCTTCAGACTCTCTAGTCATTTAGTTTGTGGTGCTGTCTAGTTACAGGCTAGTCTTGCCCTCTGGCTTTCTTGCTAGTAAACTAGCAAGGGTCCCAGGACAGAGCAGTGCAGAAGGGACTGGTAAGCCAGCCAGCGTCACTGTCCACAGGCCCAAGCAATGGGGACAAGCGCTTCCAAGTGCTTGTCTGAGGCTGACAAGACCCGTCAGCTCATGGTGCTCCCTGGGCCTGAGTAGTCTCCTGGATCTTGGCTCTCCCTGGGCAGCGGCGGTGTAGCAGGAGGGACAGAGGCTGTAGCTGGGCACTGATGGGTTCCCTGGAGGGCCTTGCTGAAGCACATTGCTATCCTGTAGCACTCTGGCTGTTGGCACAAGAACTTGCCAAGTTCTGCCTCTAGCCTGGGGCCTGGAGTTTAACTAGCAAACATGTGCCATCAGGATAGCCAGGAATCCTTGTCAGTCAGTCTCTGGGATGCATTGGGATACCAGCCTAGAAGCCCTGCCATGAGCCTGTTTTCTAGCCACCTGTTCAGCTGGGCACCTGGCCTTGCAGCTCCATGGGTGGCCAGTTCCCAGGTGGCTTCCCTCTCCTCCAGCTTTAACTGCATACCTGCCATGTGGGGCAGCTGTGCT
>JAVJGJ010000062.1:13324768-13359687 GCA_035590215.1 Microhierax caerulescens | reverse complement strand
GCACAGAGGAGTTTTTTTTTTTTTTTTTTTTTTTTTTTTTTTCCTTTCATCTTGGGCCGTGTCTGTTGGTGGCTGTTACAGAGTCAGATGCACTGGGACTGGGTGAATTGCCCATTGCATCTCCACTGTGTTGCACTGAGTGGCCGTGGTCAAGCAATTGACTTTCATGCTGTGTTCATGGCTCCCCATTGTGCAATGTCACATTTCTCGTTAAAATGTTGAAAACTGATCATCTTGCTTCCTGAATAGCGTTCAGAACAACACTGATGCCTGTTAATAGAAATATCTTGGAGTGGAAGGGCTGGGGAGTGGGATCTGTAGATATGAAAAAGGACAGCCCAGCCTTCTAGCAAGCAAAACATCATGGAAACAAGATGGATTTAGTTAATGGGAAGCCCATCCCATTTGGAGAAAGAGGTATGTCTGAGCTGGTGATGCTGGTAGCATCAGTGTTAGTTCCCAGGGGGATGTGTCCTGACCTTCTTGGAGAGTGGTGCTGGGATCAGAAATAGCTTTGCACAGTAGCTAGAAAACTATTTCCATAGGTAACAGGCCTGGCCAGGAGACTGCCTGGGAAGAAGCTGATACTGGTGGTGCTGCAGCAATTGCTCAGTTTCCACCTCTCCTACTGCAGCAACTAGCAGCAAGCCTGAGGCTCTGTCTTCTCCCTTGGAAAAGTCTTTTCCAAGGACAGCACAATAATGGGCTAAAACTGAGCTCTAGAAGAATCAGAGGAGAAAAACTGGGCTTTCCCTGCCTCTGAATAGCTCTGATTAGATCATTAGGGTATCCTGATGATTCCCTAAGGCTTTCTAAAGCAGACCAGAAGGCAAGCATATGCATAATATGCATCACATCTTGCAGAGTGTTTAGATGCTCAGTTGAGTATGTCTAGTCATCACCAAACTGCAAACTGATCTGCTTTTGCTGTATTGCAAAGCTGTTCTGGGGAGCAGATGCCAAGTAACATGACCGGAGAAACAGATTTGGAGGGGTTGGCCCACAGGTGTCTACCCTGGCACATCTCTGCCTAGTTCAGTGGTCCCTCTTCAGAGCTCTGCAAGCAGTGGTGATGATATCAGACAGTTAGCACAGGGCTCTAGGAGACCGACTAGCTCTAGGGAAGCAGCCAGCACTGACCTTAATCACTTAAATCATGTCTGATGGTTGCACAGCAGGGTCTCCTACCAGAAGTACCTGTAGGAAACCCACTGGCCTAGCACAAGCAGTGGTCCTTGTGGCTTCCAAAATTATTTCAGAGGTTGCAATCAGCACCTGTTGTGCCACCTGAAGTCCAGCTGCACTAGCAGGGGTGACTTGGACCGCAGTTCTCATCTCCCATTAGCAAAGCAGGGGCTGTGCCCAGGCTGCTTCCCAGCTCTGCGCAGGCAGGACCACTTTGCAACAAGCTCTCTAATCCCAGCACTCATCCCAAGGGGTCAGGCACCGCAGCAAGGTAGGAGCTCTTCATACTCTTGCTCTGCTTTTCTTCCTGGCTAGAGTCCTTATGCTACTTTAGTCTTAGCACATCCTGGCAGGACAGAGCAGTGGTTGCTGCTCACTTTGCTGTTGAGCTTCGCTCCTTTCTGGAGGAAGGGATTGCTTATGCCCAGGTAACAACTTCATTTTACAGATGAGCAAACAGGTTAGCTCTCTCCTGGACCGTATGTCCTCAGCAGGGCTCTGACCTGGATTCTAAATTCACATTGGTTTTTTGAGAGGTGGATAATGTGGTGCTTTTATTTTTTTCCCCTTCCGTAATGGGGAGGCTTAAGATAGAATTAGATCTACCTGGGGACAAGCACTTCCCTCATTTATATGAGTTGGAGGCCGAGGAGCCATTTCTCCTCTCTCCCACACTGACCTTTTGTTTTATGTGTAAGAAGGTGTACATGGGCCACCTAAGCCTAAATATCCCTTTCTCCCAGACCCTGCCACTGCCATGCACTGTACTCCTGGGAATGATTCTAAGAAAAACACATTGAGTGCCTTAAAGAGGGTTCCTCTGGCTTGAGCTGGGGTCAAAGACAACGGGGCAGATCTGGGACTTTTCTGCCCCCTGAGCTGCCTGAAATGCTGTGGGCAAAGCTGAGAGTGCCTGAGCACCGTGCGGTCGGAGCTGGGGACCGCACAGCAAGGCCAGCAGGAGAGGAGTGAACCTGGCTACAAGTTCACAGGTACCACAGTGATTACACGGGCCTGAAGCTCCCCTTGCCCCACGGAGCCTCGCTCCAACCCCCTGGGGCGCAGGGGCTTCGTGGAGCAGCAGCTCAGGCTGGAGCCTGCAAGGAGCTGCCCGCCTTCCAGAGCAGGAGCTCCTGGGCTGGGAAGGGGACAGGGCTGGCGTCCCCATGCACGGCCGAAGCTGCCCAGGCCTCGTTTGAACCAGTTCCCCATGTGTGGTAACACAACGACCCTCCTAAGGGTCAGAAAATAGCCGGCCTTGGCACACCAAACAGGGGTGGCCTGCAAGCAGGAGGGAACCAGTGACACCAGCGTCACCCAAGTCAGAAGAGATGCTGGTCAGGCTACATACTGTGGAGCAGGAGCCGAGCTACAGGAGCCGGAGCAGGCAGCGAGCCAAGGAGCCTGGCGTATCCCTGACCCAGCCCCCCACCAGTGCAGCAGCTCCTGCAGGTGCTCCTTACAGTGGCTGGCAAAGTTGTCTCTGCACCCAGGGTACCGCTGCCCACCGAGGGCAGGGGCTGGCGAGCAAGGCTCAGCAAGGTTCAGCTGGGAGAGCCGGGGTCTCGGCAGAGCGTTTCTCCCTCTGACACCAGGGCCTCCGGCATGGGGCTCCCACTGCCTGCAGTGCAAATTCAGCCGTGCTATGGTGAACTCCCCTGATCTGCAGAGGTGACATCCAAGGGTGAAGCTGAGGCCCTCGGAGGCATCTCCTCTGGTCCCACTGGTGTGGGGTGTTGCTGGCAGGCTGCTGAGCTCCCTGTTGACCCAGGGTGATTTCATGTCAGGGTTGACAGAGCAGTTGTTTGCTGAGGAAAGGCCAAGCCAAGGGCCTCTGGGAAGGATCAATGTGTTTTTCTACCTCTTCTCTCCCTTTCCCGTTGCTGTGCGTGACATTTGTTGTCAATTGTTTCATGTCCTGGAGCCAGATCCCAGCAAGCAGCTGGCAGTGTCGTGCTGCCCTGAATGTGCCCCATGGCTGAGGAGAGTAGGAAGGGGTAGCGTGATGCTTTGCCTGGCTCAAAGGTAGCATCCAGCTATTGCTTCCTCCTTGCCGTAGCTAAACATGCCTGGTAGTAGCACAGACCAGCTGGATGACGGAGCCTTTAACCCGAGCTCCTTGGACCACTGGGTGAGGAACGCTGGCATCTGGCTTGAGCTCCTGGCAGCTCCCCAGCCCATGCGTGGGCTCAAGCAGCTCACTTGCCTCTCTGCAACCTGAGAAGAAAGGCTGTCCTTTGACACCAGCCTCCACAGGGCTCAGCAAAGTAACTCTTGCTGTTCAGAGGACTCTGCTGCTTAATTCTTTTCTTCCTGGAGCCTACTGAAGCAGTTGCTGTAACAGCCCTGGCAAGGAGCACTGCTGGCACTGGTGCTGCCATTGTGAAACTGAGCTCAGGAGCAGGAATGAAGGGAGAGGGCATCGGTCTGGCAGCTGCTGCTGGGTGAAGGGCTAGCCTGTCCCCGGAGTTGGCCTGCTGTGTCCATGGAGCGTCCTTGCCAATTGGTGTTAATGCCGAGTGCTTCTCGACGTCTCCAACACTGATCTCCTTTCCTGTTGCTCTGTGGCCCCTACAGCTTTGGAGCGACGAGGTGGAAAAAGTAAGTACTCAGATGAAACTGTGCTCAAACCCTCTTGGCGTGCAGGTGGTGGTTGGGGCCGGGGGTGCTGTGGACCCTTCCTGTGCCTGTGTGCATGGATGGGTCAGTGGGATGTTGCTGCAGTCAGCCCCAGCTCACGTCATGCAGCTCGGTGGTTCAGTGCAATTCCGACAGTGGCGTGGGAAGAGCTGGCCCCGTGCTGGACCTGGTGTGAGAGGCTTCCTAGGCAAACCAGGCGTCTATTTGTATGTGATAAAAGGCAACTCTGAGAACCCTGCATGGGTGTCGCAGGAGCAGAGGTGACGCGCTGTGGTGTGTTTCAGCTCTGCTCTTGTGGCAAAGGCCCTGCCTGCTCCAATTCTGCACGTGCCATGCATTAGCCTCTAGTAGCCCCTTGCCTGCTTGTGCCGGAGCAGGAGCTCTTCTGAGTGGAGCAGGAGCCAGGACAGAGGGTTCCCCTGTGAACAGCCCCAGCTGCTGGAGGGAACAGCTCTGTCAGGAGGGACAGGGTGGGAGGTTTGGAGCTGATTCTGTCTGGGTGAGCTGCACTTACCCTTCTGAGTAGATCCATGGAGGTAAAGCCCCAGATCGTTTTTATTTTCTGGGCTCCGCAAGGGGAGTGTGACTTGTCTGTGAAGGTGGATGAAGGGCTGCTAGTGGACTAGAGACCAGGGTGAGCTCTGCATGGAGCTCCAGCATGGTATGGAGCTTCCAGAGACACTTCCTGGGATCCCGTTGCCTTTCATACCTCAAACACCCCCAGCAGGCGTTAGCTTGAAGCCTGTGCTGCAAGGTGGTGGAATGGCATGTTCCTGCATGATAGTAACCTATTACTGCCTTACTCTAAATGCATCATCAGAGCAGACTGGCTGTTTTTGAACCCATTCATCCTGTACTTTAAATCCTTCAGTCCCTCTCAGCTGTAAGCATGCAAGGTTCTGTTCCTCTATCTTTGGTCTGTCCTGGTTGGGAGACCAAAGTATACTGGCAAACTTCAAAGTTCTGTGTGTCTTGGAGAAGCACAGGACTGGAAGTGACCTCCCAGGTCACAGCCCGGTGCTGGTGCTATAGGAAGCTGCATCCTGCAGCTGCTCAGAGCTGGCAGGGAGGGCTGGTGGGTGCCATCCCAGGCAGCACCAAACGGAGCCCATCTGTCTGTCACAAGTAGCTCTACTGCAACTGGTGTCTCCACTCAGCTCACTGGGGCAGGAATCTTTGAGTGCCTCGTCAGGCATTGCCCTGGTATTGCCTGTCCCATTCCCCCTTCTCCTTTAAATAATCCCTTTCATACAGTGGATGCAAGAAAATAGATCAGTTGTAGCTTAAAATAGACGAATCTGATTAAAGACAGTCAGGGTTTCTTTGTTCCAGCGTAGCTGTACACACTACGGGTAGCACTGTTAGCTGGTGGAAGGTGTAAGGGCCACAGCAGCTCCTCCAGCTCACCCTGCCGAGGCTGGGTCCCCTGTGGGTGACCCTGCTCAGGAACACCCACTGCACAGCCCCTGCGCCCAGACTGCCTGGATTGACCCTCGGGACTCTCGGTTCCAGACAGGGTGGTTCTGTGCCAGAATGATAAGGGCATTCCCAAAGCAGCAAAAGGAGCGCTCCCGGTGCCATGCAGCACTGCTGCACCAAGGCAAGCAGCACTCTGATTGCTGCGGCCTTCTGGGGAAGGGACAAGGACACAGAACCTGTACGGCCAGTAAGCCGTAGCTGAGCGGACATTGCTTTTCTGTCTGACTGACTTTTCGGTCACAGGACATCCTAAGAGGGAACTGAGACATTCCACTTGATGTTAAGGAATAGTGCGTGCTGGAGAGAACAGCTGTGCCTGTTTTGCTGCCCCTTTCCCTCTGGCAGCAGGAAGGTAGAGCAGGTGCCAGGGCACCTGATGGCTCCGACGCTTCTGGAGCTCTTCCCTTTGCAAGGATCCGCTGGGGCATTCTGGTACTGCAGAACTGCCCTGGCGTAAATATGCCATTTGGTGGTGGGGGAGAGATGCTCTGTCTGTTCGGTAGAGAGTCTTCAGTATTGGTCTGTCTTTGAATTCCCAATGACTGCTGCATAGCTGCCTTCTATTAAATGTTGTTTAATTTCTCCTGGCTCAAAATGCGCAACTAGCTTCAAAGGAGAGCCTTGGGTAGGAATTGGATTGGAATGCTCATCTCCATTGCAGAGAGATTTAGTTAGCAACAGCAATTTAGTAAATACTCCCTGGCCTCAGCCCTTGCTCTGTGGTGGTAAAAAGGATACCAGAAAGAGTTGCACTTCTGGAGAGAAATTTAGGGAGGTTGTTGACAACATTGCTGAGCCTATAGGCTTAGAAAGAGGGGGTAAAGGAACAGGTGCTGGCATGGGACTGGCTTTCCACACACCTCAAGATTAACAAAGCCTCTCCAACTTCATGTTCTGGTCTTGTGCGAATGGGAGCTTCCTAGCTTGGTGCATCAGTCTTGAGCTGCTATTCCATGACCTGCAATGATCCGATGGAGGATCAGGCAGGAATCAAGTTGAAATACAGCCAGAGGCCTCTGGGATCCCAGCCCAGTGTGCCCCCGATGCTGTGTCACAGGTGCACGTGGTCCCACTGAGCCAAGAACACACTTGTCTCTGTGCCCAAGGGGGGGAAGGTGGAGGAGGTGGGTGTTGCCTGTCCCTGGAGGAAGCAGAACAGGGGTCCTTGCCTGGTGCTGTCTTGAACACCCTGTCCTGTTTCGCAGGCAGAACATGAGCTGAGGCTCACACAGACCGAGTTTGATCGACAGGCAGAGGTGACACGTCTCCTGCTGGAGGGGATCAGCAGCACACATGTGAGTCTTCCTAGGTAACTGGGCGGGCAGGGGCTACAGAGACTCCTGGCTCCTTTCAAGAAGAATGCCGAGAGGATGATGGAGTCTTGCACTGGGGATAGAGGTGGAAAAGGTCATAAATTTGGATGCTACAGCAGCCTCCTCCCAAGACCTGGAATGCTCAAGCTAAAAACTTAATGAAGCATGTACAGGCAGTGCTACTGTGGCATCTGCAGTTCTGTAGTCCTCAAAATGCTTCTGAGCCAGAAAAAAAATTACTGTTCTCTCACTAGAGCTGCAGACTAGCCACGTGGGCTTGGCTCGAGTGTCAAAAGCAGCTTCCTTTCTGAGATCACCCTTGGGTCTATGCAACGTTCCCAAATTTAACAAACTAGTATTTCTACGCAAACCAAGTAACTCTTAAATACTGGCCTGCATAAGTCTGCTTCCCTTGGGGTAGGTAGTAGCTGCAGGAAGACAGTTCCTGTGCCTGGCCACCCAGCTTGCAGACCAGCTTATGGGCCTTCTCCCTCCAGGTGAATCACCTTCGCTGTCTCCATGAGTTTGTGGAGTCGCAGACCAACTACTACGCTCAGTGTTACCAGTACATGCTGGATCTGCAAAAGCAACTGGGCAGGTGAGACAAGAGACTGTTTTTCATTCTCTGAGGGTTACTGATCTCATTACCCCCAGTCCAGGCCTTCTTCCCCATCCCACACCATAATGCTGGGTAGAAGTTTTAAAGCCCCCTCCAGGTTCTGGCAGAGCCTCTGAGCTTGCAGTGTGGCGACCCGTCCTGATGGCAGTGCATTTAGAGTGGGCTTTGCCATTGGATTCATCTGGGTTTGGTACGTTCATCTCAAAGCATGATGACCATGAGAGCTCGAATGTTCTTCTAAATGAGTTAAATCACATGGGAAACAAATTGCTGTTGCCAAGCAGCAAGCCTGGGTGTGCTGGGCTGCAGCAGTAACTCACTCTGTGCTGCTGACTGCACCCTGCGTGGGCAGGGCTGTTGTGTCTGTTACCTGCCGCATCAGTGTGGTGGCCTGACCCAAGAGGGACTGTTGCTTCTGCATGATGACTCACTACTCCTGTTCTGTTCTCTTCCATGCTTGCAGCTCCAAAGGAGAAATGTAAGTAAGATGTGGCACACAACTGGCTCTAAGAGCCCTCTGCCTCAGCCAGGCTCTAGAGTCTCTGCACACTTGGTGCAAGGGCCAGAGCTGCACTCGCTTAGTGCCGTGGTGGGTGTCTACAGAAAAGCGAGACTGAGCTCCGTTACTGTCTATCTGGAGAGCCCAGAAGCCTGGGAGCCTCCTGTTGTGGCATCCAGTTTAACAGCCATGACTGTCCATTTCCTGAAGAACTAGCAGACTAAAGAGGTAACACATGAGAGCAGGGCAAGGACGCAGCACAACGGACCTGGTAAAACAGCTGTGGAGCCGACAGCAGCACCTGCCCAGACCCCTCTCCAGTGGCACACTGCAATCTCTGCCAGTTAGGTGCCAGTCCTGTGACAGGACACTGGAATCATAAGCAGATGAGTATTACCTGTTGCATAGTCTTGGCACTGGAGAACTGAGAACACTTCCCCACTCAAAGGGCAGCGTAGGTACATTACAGCTATAATATTACAGCTATTAGCCAGAACTCTTGAGCATCATCCCTGCAGTGTAACTACTGAAAGAAAGAGCTCATGCTAGATCCCTACTGACCTCTGCTCTTTTTCTCCTGTTTTAAGATTTTCAGGCACATTCATAGGCAACGCAGAATCCACATCTCCGCCAGCTGCTACCTCTCCTCCAGCTGTTGCTGCTGCCACACTCCCTGCTGTGCCTACTATTCCAGTTGTGCCCACAATTGTTGGGGTGCCCAATACCGTGGCAGAGAGCGTACTGAACCCAAATGAAGTCAAGCCTCCTGCCAGTGGGACGCGGAAGGCCAGAGTCCTCTATGACTACGAGGCAGCTGACAGCACTGAGCTGGCGCTTCTTGCAGATGAGGTTAGTAGCTTGCCTTCGCTCTGAATTTCACTGTAACTGCCAAGCAGCCTATTGTGTGCTTAGCAAGGTCTTGGGTTACTTTTCCTACCCCTAAAAAACTTGTTTTACGGAACTGCAAATAGGATCTTTTTCTTGACATTAGTATCCACTGAGCTGCAGTAAGCTCGTGCTCATGGCCTTTTGCTGTTTAAGAGCATCACCCCAGTAACTCTTCTTTTCCTATCGGAGTGTAATTCTACCCAGCCAACAAAATACCCCAGTATTTAATACCTTCACTGTGACCCTCAGATATGGCTACCTTATCTGAGAGCAACAAGATAAGCTGCTGGCTGGAGGCTTGGTCTAACCATGCTGAGGAAAAAAAGGAGAGTCAGCGAGCTGCAAACTCACTCGTTCACTAGACTGAAATATTGTATTCAGAAGAGATGACATAGCAGTATCATGCCACCCTGTATGCAAAAATACCTTAAGTCAATCTGGAGAATGAAAAGGCAACAGGGACATCACTGGGCAGATTTCTGTAGATCTTCTATTAAAGCTGCAGAAAGCTCTGGGGAAAGGGCACAGATGCTTGCTAAATGAACTTCAGGAATTACTGTTCTTTCAATACCCATCTGACTGAACTTCCTGGCTCTGTCTGCAGAGTAAGGTCCTGTCTAATGCTGTCTTCTCTCCCCAGATGATCACTGTGTACAGCCTGCCAGGCATGGATCCAGACTGGCTCATAGGGGAAAGAGGGAACCAGAAAGGCAAAGTTCCTGTCACTTACTTGGAACTGTTAAGTTAAATGTTTCCAGGAAGTAGAATGTACACGCAGAATGCACCCCTCATCTCCTGGCACTTCTAATGCGGATTTCTTCATCCGAGACCATTGCTCTCTTCAGGGTTGACACTCCATTGCTAATATGGGAATTGTGGGAAAGAAGTGGTAAAGTTGTTACAGTAAGGTTTTGGGAAAGGGCTGATGGCACCCAAGACTGAATTCATTTACTCCAGTGCAGCCTGCTTTGAGGTTAGTCTTGATGGCGCCAGATTCCCCGGTTACTTTTTTCCTACCTGACCCTAGTCTCGTTTACCACAGTGGCTTTCCCGGGGCAAGCAAGCTGTATCCCTCGGCAGCTGCTCATGGAGTTTAAGTTACGTTTCCCTTGTGTCTGGTGTGGGTTAGTGCCTGTCTGCCCCTCCTGTACTCGCCCTTCTTCAGCAGTAGAATTGCCTAAGTCAAACCATCAAGCATTCCAGTGGGGAAGTGTCCGTGTCCCACACAAACCCTCTGACATGTCCTAGGCTTTTAAGGAAAGGAAGGTGAATTTAAGAATTGCAAGCCTGTTAAACCCATCCATCTTGCTTACCTGTGGGAGAACAGTAACACAAGGCTCTCCAAGAGCTGTGCTTACTATTGTGGTGCCAGATGGCTTCAATCTAGGACTGTCCTCTGAAGCTGGAAGAAAATTTCTTTGAGAAGACCAACCTAATAACATAGGGCCTGTATGTCGAAAATGAAACCTCAGTGCAAGGGACCATGCATCTTGCTTGCATTTCCTCTGAGAAATGGCTCTTGGACTGCAAAGAGTTTACAAGCCTTTTTAAAGCTTTGCTCCCTGTGTTAATTGTTCAGGCTTTTCTTTCAGTGCATCTGTTCCAGGCATGTTTTAGCCTGACTCAGTTTTCACCCTAGATCACCAATTTAACTAACGTTTGCCCTCCCATCTCAGCAGTGAACAGACTTGGTGCATCCTAGTACAGAAGGGGATAGCCCCACGTGCTGTAGCTCCAGCAACGAGCTATTCTTGGCCACGCACACGCAAAACAGTCCAGGCAGCCCGTGATGTATGCAGTGGTTTAGCTCAAAGGGGGTGCTCAGGTGTGTCTGCCTTTTAATCCTATAATGAGCTTTTTAGCTAGAGCTCACCTGAAGGACTTACGCTGCTGTGTAACTTGCTGGATGGAAAAGAAACTTGCCTGCACCAAATTCTCTGTTCGCACCCTTCCCCTTGGTATGTCAGAACTAACTTTGCTTGTTTATTGATCTTTTGCACTTTCCCCAATGGTATCGTGACCACTCTAATGTAACAGGGCACTGAGCACCTGTGTATGTAGGGCTCATGGTTTTCAGCACTTATTTGCCAATAAACAAACTGCCTGACTTCCTGCCTCAGTGTCTTGTTTGGCTTTCGGGGCTGCCCTTGCTCTCCAGCCACATGACCGCAGGCTGCAGGGACAAGCAGTGCTGGCAGTGGGGCAAGGGGAGGCAGCTCAGGCAGGAGCTGTGCCCTTCTGCTGTCGCAGTCCTGGAAGCTGGGGGTAAAAGCAAAACAAAGCTGCTAATCCTCCCTGTCCCAGCTGAAACTCATCACCCTCAAGGTTGTTCATGTGTGGCAGTTCCTTTCCCAGATGACACACTCCAGTTGTACTACAGATTCAGAAATTCTAAGAAACAGCAGCTTCTCCTTAACCTGAAGCAAATATAGAGCCGCGGTATGACTTCAGTTGTTGAGAGACTGGAAGAGCTATTCCAGATCTAACAGACTTTTTTTGTTGTTACAGAAACTAGATCTGCTGCTAATCTAAAATCTTAAAGCCTTGTCCCTAGCACCCAGCTTGGAAAGAACCAGGAAAAGCAGCTGCTGAAATGCTCTGTAGTGTAACAATAGCTCTCAGTGTTTCTAGTTAAATGAAAGGGAATGGGGAAATCAAATTGTTACTGCTTTAATTAGTTTTACAAGTGCCATGGTTACCACTACCACAGTTCTACCCTCTTACAGATCTACCCGTCTATTTCCCTTCCAGTATGTATACCTTTCCCATGAGCCCGCACCATCCTTGTTTCCCTGTTATTCCTCTCCCTGGTGGATTAAAGAAAGAGGAAGAACAGTTTTAGCAAGAACAGCAGCAGCTTAATGATGCTAAAAATGATCTCTCTTCCCTCAGAACAACCAGAGAGAAGTCTGTTCTTGGCACCAGCGCTCCCCTCTGCATTAGAAAAGAGCACATGCAAGATCTATTGCTCGTTTTAGCTGGCTCTCTGCAGAAAGATGACATTCTCATGCTGCTGCTTTGCAGCTGCTGGCATGAACTGGCCTTGGCTGAAGGCTGTTCCACACCCCTTTGTGGCTCAGGGCAGGTAAAGGTGCAATTCAGGGCTGAAATGCTGCTGGCTGAAGTGAAGCTATAGCTCTAGAACACTGACGTGACCAACAGCATCCCCTGTTCTTTGCTCTCTGGCACCAAGGACTCCTGCCTAACACCATGAAGTCTTACTCTAGTGCTTGAGTAAGTATCTAAAAGAACATATTACTTCTCTTTAAATCCTAGTTCTATCTTTTTGAACACTAATGAGCAATTAGCACACCGTGTGTACCTTGAAAAGCCCTAACAAAAGGGAAGGTACCTACCAGAGCTATCGAGTAAGAGTCCTAAGCAGTACTGAACTCCCTTAGATGTACTGGGCTCTGGCTTTGCTTTCACTCCCCACAGCCACCTGGCGCCAAGGTGCCATCTCCTCCGCAGCTCCTCACCCTCAGATCTCCACACTCACACTCACAGTTCCCCTGTGGCAGAAAGCGTTAATGGTTACAGGTTACGTGGGGCTTCAGGGCTGTCACACCATCTCCCTCCCAGTAAGAGCAGCTCACCTCAGCTTTCAGAAGGTAATAAAGCCCCTCTCCCTCCTACTTAAGACCACTTTGCGCCAACCAACTAGTTCAAACCTCTCCAAAGCCTCCAGGACAAGTAAAAATAGATCAAACAAGTGTTAGAATATTACTATCACTTACGCTTACAAGTGAAAAAAAAGGCCCTCAAAGCAAGATAATCTAATTTTCTCACTCCAGTCTCTTAAAACCATTGAGATTAAAAAGGTTCTGACTGATAAAGCAATCACGTGTCTCTTTAGGAGAGAACTGGTAGCTTACTAGCTCACAGCTACATTGAAATTTGATTTCTTACCTTAGAAAAGTCCGTCTAGATTTCAGGCTTTATTTTAAGCAATCATCACTAACCTTTTCTTGTCTCCATCACACATTAAGCCTGAGAACCTTAAGATTTTGTTGATCTACTTGAGAGAGCTGCAAGAGCACGATACAACTTCACTGCAGACAGTGTCTTCTAGCTTCAACCTGCGCCTACTCCCTGGCTGCTGCAACAGGCAGAGTAGCAGCCTGGAGTCTGCACAGAGTAATCCATGCGCGTGGTCCACATCATCGTGTGCAGAATCATTTCTAAGGAGTATTTTATAGTGATGCTCATTTGAAACCTCCTACGAGTTCCCCAACATGACAGTAAGAGAAAGGGAGTGGGTGTGGGGAAGCCAAGGGAGTCAGCCTTTGATGATAATCCCTTCAAACAGTATCTGGATTGTCACTCACAAGGCACAACTTGCACCGTGTTAGCTGGGACCTCAGCCCAGCAGAACTACTGCACTGTAGATGCAGAATCGGTGCTGAAGGCTGCTGTGTCCAGTACACACCCATGAACCCAGCTGCTGTCTATAAAGGTTTTAATATCGGTATAAATAGGGCACAGTTACAAAAAACTGCAAGACTGGAACAATGGAATTTTGACTTAAAAACCTTGAGCGAGGCCTTGCTCTTCAGAAATACACACAACACACAAACTGCAGGGTGAAGGGAAGGCGTGAGCACACATACACCATCTTGCCTTGAACCATTCAGTACAAAAATAGCAGTAGAAAGATGGTCTCTGAATTGCTGGCTGATCCCTTGGTTGTGCCTTAACTGGACTCTCACTGTGAGGGAGAGGCAGATTGCACCTTGTGTTAAGAGCAGAATTAATGCCCAGCAGAAAGTTTGTCTCCTCTCTCCATCCAGCCACAGCTTCCCCAGCTGAGGTACAAGCTATAAAAATAAAGGTTTTGACTGTTCAGCGCTTGTACCAGCCAGGGTGCTCTAGCAGACGGAGCGAGCAGGCTGTGCATGCGGGCTGATCGCTGAAGAGCCACCCTCAGTTTTCCTTACATTCACTCTGCTACTGGGCTGCAAGAGTTCACCAGGATCTCGTGGCTGATGTTACAGCTCGGTTTACACCCCTGCCCACACCAGGCCTCCCTCCCCTTCCCAGTCCTTGTTACGCGCTCTGCCAAAGGTGACACCTTCTGTGGTGGACGTGAATCGTTCTGCTGCAAGTCTTGAAAAGGGAGGCAGGGGCAGGACAGAATCTATCTCTGCACGTGCCGGACAAAGGCCTGCACAAGCTGAAACAAAGGCTCCTGCCCCTCCGGACCCAGCTTGGAGACAGACTTTCCTTGGGGAGAGGGAAGAACCCCGCTGGCAGGTGAAGAGGGACCACCACGGCGGAAGTAACGAGACAGGCTGGAGAGCAGCGTACTCTGAAATTAGAAGCATGTAACAAGTTACCTTCTTTCAAACACACGCCCCTCTCCCTCCCTAGACAAGGCGCCAGTGGCACAGGGACAGGCACCAGTGCAGCCCAAGACGCCTACGGCAGCCAACTCATGCTGGGGAATGGGCTCTACTGAGCAGCCACAGCCAAAGGACCTTCTCCCACAAGACATACTCACACTGAGCAGCGAGAAAGGGGGTGGTACAAGCTGCTTACCAGCTCGGAGCTGAGCTCCTGTTTCATCCGCTGCTTATCACGGGGATGCACGGCTGGGTCCCTCAAGTACCGAACAGCCTGGGAGATGAGCAGGTAGAAACAGTTTTCCATTGTAAACATGAGCAGAGACCTGTGCAAAGAAACACACATCAGCGGGAGCCAAAAAGGTCAGCACACTCTAGTTTCAAGGTCAAATACTCTTAGAAAAACTTCACATGCAGGCTGCATACAAGAGAACACTGTTACTCTTCACATTCTGCTCAGGCACCGATACCCAAAAGCTATGGTCTGCAGAGTACCAAACCCCGGCAGGCCGTCAGGGAAGTCTGATTTAAAAGTACTGGTAAATAAGCATCAAAAACTCTACCTGCATCTTCAGTGGTTGACTTAAGACAGGATGGCTTCACACACCCTCCCCCCCAGAATCCCTGCTGGATTTGGAGAGCTTCTGATGGGCTATTCAAACTCCTTAGATTCAGGAACAGAAGCTCTGAAGCTACACAAATGCCTCTAAACCTCAGTTCAGATCTGAGAAGCATTCAGTTCTGCTCCTTGGCCACGACTATATCAAATAGCTAGAAACTTACTTGAGGGTTTTGGTTCCCTCTTGCATATTCAGCCCTGCAGCTTGAGGGAAAGGTTCCTTCTTTTTATCCAGCTTGGAGGAAAAAAAAAAAAAAAGGCATTAGAGACAGGACATACACAAGAAGAAATACTCCTACTCTTCCAAGTACCAGTTGAATGAGGGCTCTGGGATCACTGCAGCTGCTGTGCTCTCCCAGACAGAGAAATGGCCAATACCTCTCCCAGCATGTTAAGGGCCACATTGACTGTGGCAAGGAGTGTCCCAAAGGAAGGTGCAACGTCTGAATCAAAGGCCGGTGTGGTGAAACTCAAAACGAAGAGCACGTTATACTCAGCAAGGTCCAGTGACTGTGGAGAAATGGAAAGAGGAGTGAGTGACCCCAGAGGCAATGAATATGCTACTGTCATAGTAACAGGAATACCTAGTCCCTTCTATCACGCTTTTTGTATGAAGAAGTAGAAGCACCGAGATCATTTCCCAAACCTCAGGTATAGAGATGGAGCAGCAGAGAGCATTCTGTACAGCACTGCACAATCAGACTGTACAGCTCCTCTCACATGAATGAGCCTTCTCCAACTCCCAAGCCGCGCAGCTTGCCACCAAGTGGCAAGCTAAAGTAAAGACTGTTCCCAGATTTCAAACACCCAGGCTTATGTACCTAGAGGAAAAGGAAGTTAACTATCCAAAAGTAAGCAGCAAGACACTGCCAGAATCCAGGATTAAAAACCTTCCTTTTCGGAACCTGGAGAGCAGCCACTAGGTCACAGTGACACAGAAAGATAACAAGAGGATGGATGTCTCTTCTGAAGAGTGGCATACTGAGGGTACAAACCTACTGGGGTTATTAGTCTGTTCCAGTAAGGCTACACGTGCACAGCACAGTGCAGATCACACAAAAGCACAGCCAAGCCTTTCTTTCGGGATCAGAGCCTGAGTCCCAATGGGAATTCCTTGTGTCCTGCCTTCCTGCTCTGTGCAGTGGGACAGCAGACAGCTGTATGGTGGGGTCACTGTCTCAAGCAGGACAGACTGTGCCTCAAGTGAACCTCACTTGAGAAGCTGGAAACTTCCCCCTTCAGGGAGCATCTCTCCTCTTTCTCTACCTGATCAAGGAGGATCTGGCAGACATCAGGGGTGAAATGGCGCAGGGCAGCAAGAGATTTGCTGAGGATTTTCAAGAGGCTGTACTGCACTGTAAGCAGTGCTTTCTGCTCTGCTGCCTCTGACTCAGGACTGGGATGTTTGGAGGATGCTTGGGGATTACGCTGCACCCGTGGAGTCACACTTGATGGAAGGGAATCGCCATTTTTTGTCTGTGGAGAAAGAAAAAAGAAAATCTTGAATACAGGTATGATTACTTTGCACTAAGACCAATACTTTGAGGGGGAAAAAAATGCTATGAACAAAAGGAATGAGAAAATACAGCACCCAAAGTCTGTCACCTGCTAGAAGCAGGAGAATCTACACTAGTGTGCATCAGGGGAGAAACTGCATTGCAGGGAGACAGCTGCAGAGGCTACTTAGATTCCACATTTCAGAAAAAGAATCTCTAATCAACACAGCAGCCACGCTGAAATAACAGTTGCAATGCATCATATCCCCCTCATGAACCTAAGGATTTCCCAAGAACAAGAGCTCTCTCTCGAAAAAATTAAATCAGATCAAGGACACCAGGTCAACAGTGGCTTAATTAATGGTACTACAGAGTACTACAGCAATGCAGCCTTCTTGCTGCAGCACAGGCAGCTGTAAAGTGGTAACAGAAACACAGGCTGCTGCTTCTATAGGACTGGCTTTACACAGTCCAGAGTTTTTAGAGTCCAGACTATTCTCTGCACATTTTTTTGCTGTGGAGAAATGCAAATCCTAACTATTGATGACTGTCAATAATCACCACTAGGACAATCAAGTCAGTATCCAAGAGCCTGGACATTAAATAACATTTGCCTTTTAACAGGGAGCATGGACATGCAACACTCCTAACTTACAGTTTGGTTTAGGATCCCCATCCTCACCTGCAGGTAGTGCTGGAGCATTTTGCGGCTGTGCAGGAGGGAGGTACAGGCCTGACACAGGTAACACAGATTCACCTGAAATAAATAAGGTGAGGGAGAAATCTCTTAAAAATCTCAAACCCCATGTATTCACTATCATTGGTGGAAGCTAGAAAATCCAGTTAAACAGAACCCATGATCATTAAGGATCAGTGCAGTCTCTTGATTTCCCAGTATTTTCTTGGAGTCACATGGCACCAAGAACTGACAGTAAGCTATTGTAAGCTATTGAACTCCCCAAGTTACTTCTCCAAGCTATCATTTCTCTGCCCCCAACAGTCATGTTTCTTCACTTGATTCAGACAAGGTACTGACAGAACAAACATTTAAATGACCTCAGTTCCTATTAAAAGATCAGTAATAAAAAGGTGACACAGTACCATTTTCTCTTAACACATCCAAATCCCTGTGCTCCAATGTATTATCCACAGCAATATCCTGATTCCTACCTGCATGTCCCTCATAAGCTGCGGCAGGTGGAAATGCCACTCCTTTGTGAAGTTGGAGAGCTGAAGAATGAAGCCAACAGTGTGATCGGCCTCTTCCAGACAGGCCAAGCTCTGTACTGTCCGTACTGCATTCAGGCACTGGAAAGCAAAGAGAAGTAAATCAGGGCAATGGCAGTTAAATCACAAAAATCCCATTCCCTCCTCTAGAAGAAAAAGCTGAATATGCCGAGGATCTGCCCTTAGGGACAGAAAATGCATTCAAGAAAGCTGCCACACAGCACACGGGTCAGACATGGAGAACTTTATATTCTTAGTCAGAGGTCAATGCATTTCACAAACTGTGCTGCCATACAAGACTGTCTGTCTAGGGAGTACTTATAAACAGGTAATTCAGCACCTATGTACTAACAGGACTCTTTAGCACATCTGCACTGACACAAATCCAGCCAGTACAGGTATTTCAGTACTGCAAGACAAGAGGGCTTGCTGACCTGAATGGTGACCGAACCCTGACCACAGCATTTTCATTCTTTGAGCAAGGCTGAGCTGAAGCCACCTCCAAGAACTGCTCTCATACTTTTCATTCCAGAGCAAACAGCGAGAAAGTAATTTCCCATCAAACTCTCTGTTACTGTGTTGAGTAGGCATATTAAACACCCGTAGCAAAGTTATAACCCCGAGAGAGAAAAGGATGAACAGATGATGACTGCCCGGCTCTAACAGGTATCATAACAATCGTCCCTGACTGACCACAACCTGGCTTGTATTTCTGTCCTCCTTCTCCCACTGCTGAATTATTTCCACTGTAAATCTTTCTGAGGCAGGAGCCTGTTTTCAGTGCTTCTGCACTTCCTTACCTGTTTCCACTACTATTGCAACACGGAAGCCAAGTGAACCATCACAGAGAAAGTATGTGATATACCTGAAGAATCCTCTCTTGATGAACACCGACAAAGTCCAGTGCTTCTGTCAGGAAGTTGTATCTAAGCGTTTTAAGAAGGCGTTCCATCAGCGACATGGAGAGACGATAGACCCCAGGCCAAGAGGGGGCATCCAGAGACTTTCGAGATGAAGCAGATGTCTGAACAAATCAGATACAAAAGTAAATGACTTATTTACACTGCCACCCAGTGTGGCACAGGCCACAAACCCTCTATACAATTTTGGAAGTCTCCAGGGGTGGCTGCTGTCCTCCCTGACTCGGGGGGGCTCTGTTCCAAGCACAGCCCGCAAGGCAGGAGATGGCAAGGTCCCCTGGCACATTCCCTCACAAAAGGAAGCAGCACCCACCTGAATAGCTCCATTAGTGCTGAGCTGGTACACGCTCAAGAGGGGCAAGCAGACACTCTGTGTGACACCAGCTCCAGCCACTGCTGCTGCTCCCTACAAGACAGAAAACAAACTACTGTTAAAATCTGCAGGTGTGGCTGCTCTCTGAGACTGAAGAGACTTATTTTGCATTACACTTTCACCTACACACATCCCTATGTTGTTAACAATGCAATATCAAGAAAAGCAACACTGTTCTTCCAGTAAAATTTAACCTGCATACCTGTGCTAAGAATTCCATTTCAATACCACTTGGCTTGGTACATACCCAATCTTTGAGAAGGACTGGCTTTGGAAAGACCTTGCTTTCACCTAAAGCCCCAGACAAGCCGAATTTGTAACAGATAAGTAACACTTTATTGCAACTAATGAGAAAGCAAGTTACAACACTTAAGGCTGTTTTAACAAGGGGGGGATAATTTGCATTGCAGAGTAATACACTGAGTGAAAGCACCAGCTCTAAATTAAGGGTCTGCTCTGGCTGACACAGCAATTCCATCCAAGACATCCCATTGTCGAGAACAAGGGAAACTAAGCAGGCATACATACAGGACCTACTGCTTGCCAGCCTCTAAAAAACTCCTTTATCTACAGAGGAGTGTGTTCAGCTGCACTGCAGCCGGAATAATGAGATACAGTTCCTATTAAAAACATATGGCTATATGCTTTCACTTCTCTGCATGTCTCACCTGTTGAGTCCTTGCTAAGGTCAGCAGTAGATGTAATGAGGCCTCTGTGAAGTGAAGGTTTTGTTTAACTCTCAGACTGATCTCCAATGCAGCAAAGATAGTAGGAAGCACAGGGACTTTCCTTGTAATCTGCAGCCAATAGTCTCCATCTTCATCAACTTCACAGAGCTCTTTAGCCAGATGCAGACCCAGAACACACACCTGCAGTGACAAGGAAAGGAGAATGAGGTATAGCCTTGACATGGGTACCAAGAAAATCTTGAAAGCATTTACTAACACAAGGAAAAGTTCGGTCATTCTCAGAATCATAAATTCAGGCACCTGGTATCCCTCACATCACACTCTGCATGCTTCCTGACTGTATTCACAATTGTGACAATGTTTTTTAGCACAGATCTGAAAGAAAGGCAGCAACAGCCAACTTCCCAGATTGATGCATGCCAAAGAGACATGGAGTAGTTCTGAAATAGAAACTGCTGAAAACTTCCTTTGAAGGCAGCAGGCTGCAAGGGAAAGTTGTTCCAAACATACACGGAACTTCTGTCTAGAAAGAAGAAACATGGCTACAAAGCAGACAAACAGGCCCTTTACCCCATCCCGCTGGTCTTTGTGTTTAACTCGGGAGACATCATCTGTTTCCATGCTGTCCTTGTCATCTGTAGCATCTCCCAAGGTCAGGCTGTGTCGAGTTTGATCAAAGAGTGCAATGACCTCATCTTGGAGTGTTTCACACACACACAACACCAG
Organism: Microhierax caerulescens; assembly: GCA_035590215.1. Lineage (NCBI taxonomy): Eukaryota > Metazoa > Chordata > Aves > Falconiformes > Falconidae > Microhierax > Microhierax caerulescens. The sequence continues at coordinate 13,339,672 of JAVJGJ010000062.1, read as the reverse complement.
CTGGGAGTACTGGGGGATCTCATTCACTGTGACAGACAGGGAACAGACAACAGTTAACACACAATCCTTGTACTTGGGTTTCCAGTTTAACTGATAACATCAATGGGCCACACTTCGTTGAGTTATTATTTATTCTATTTTCATTTCAAAACCTACAAAACAGAATGTAAGGAACTATGACTAAGTCAGATGGTTAAGTCTAGGAGGACATAATAAGGGATTAGATGGTCATCTGGATAGCAAAAACGTGTAGTTTTACCAAGAACTTGTATAAACTTATGACATCTCAATGCATAAATCAAGCACTGCTGTGGACAAATTGTTCCATAACTGCTCACTACAGTATCTCCTACCCATTTCTCCAGACTGCTGGTACTGGCCTGTACAGATTGGGTGCAATCTATGCTCTGTGAGTCCATATAAATAATACATTCTCATCAAAACTATTATAATAAATTATACCACCTTTTACCAGCGTGACTGGAAACTCAAATTCAACAGCAAAGAAAAACATTTAAAAACAACCCAACCCTCCACTTTCTAGTTATTTTCCAAAATATATGGGCTTGCAAGGCCCATGCAGTGGAAAAAGGAATACACAGAAAGGTGACCTGATACACTTCTCAACACCACAGTTGCCTTTGTAAGTGTTGTACAGAGAAATACTGCCCAGATTCCACTGAGATCTTCAATTGTTACTGCAATGCAACATGCCCCACAAGTGACAGGAGTAATGCTTGTTTCTCTGGTTTGTAACAAAATGTACCCTCAGAAGACTTTCTTGTGTTTGGGTCTTTTGTTATCTCTAAATAGAAACCCATGTCAAAATCTAAGCTTTACAGTCACTCCATGAGATGGCATCACTGGAGTGTTCCTCCCACACCTGCCGAGCTATTTTCAAAACCACACAGGAACCCTACCTTGTCTCTGTCAAACACAGAGGTTATCGCTGGGGAAAGGGAAGGGAAGACAAGGGAAGACACAGCTATACTGTGAATGATAAACCTCATCTCTTTCTAAAATGAGCTAAAACAAGTGAGAAAAAAGTAGGGAAGTCCCACAGGTTGGTGACTGTATTCAGCATCCTGTACTACTACTACCACCATATGCGTTTTTATCTTAGAAACACCAGAGTGATAGGGTGCATTCAGCCATGGCAGCCCTGCTCTTGATACCTGTACATACACCACCTCACCTTTCATCTCCTTCATTTGCAGAACAGCGATTAGAGCTGAGAACACTTTGGCTTTGGTTTTCTCCATCATCTGCTGATCTGCCTGTAGTACTCCCTCCAGAATCTGCGTCAAGGAGTTTATGATTTTATCCACAGAACCCAACTCGCTGACAACAAAAAGGGAGAGCTCTTCAGATTAGACAAGATCCCTCAATAAATATTGGCTTGACTGAGCTGTATGGATCATAAGTTATATGAGCCACACAAATAAAAGCAGTTCTTCCATTTAAAGATAAGTCACCACCTGGATCTCACTAAAGACATTTCACAGTACAGTGAGAATGTAGGAATATCAGAAAAGCTTTTTTGATACACTTTTCACCAGTAAGCAGGAAGCCAAACCATAAGTGTATTGCTACAAGAGACTTCAGCCACAACCTACAGACATTTGCCATCCCAAAAGAGAACTGTATAACAAGGCTTCAGTTTCCTCCCCAAATCACTAAGGGAATCTCACTAAAGCAAAACACTTAAACATAATCTCCCAAGTTTTTATATTTAGCAGTGACTAGTAATTATCCAAACAAAATACCTACCTCTTCCACTGTTTGAGCAGGATCAGAAGAAGGGTACATAGCATAGACCCCAGCTGCAGACAGGATACTGACATGGGAACTAGAAGCTAAGAAGAAATACTACAAGAGTTACAGCTGCAACAGTCACATGTAAGAAGACTTAAGAAATCCTCAAGCACCCAAGAGCCCAAGCACCACCACCAATTTGAATCACAGAATCATTTATGTTGGAAAAGACCTTTAAGATCATAGAGTCCAACCGTAAATGACCAGGTTTGTTCTTTAGCAGCTAGCAGCATCAAAGGGAACCCTCTGCAGGCTCACTCAGTGATGACAGGAATGACACATGCAAAATAAACATCTATAAGAAGCTCATCAGTTCAGGGAGAGAGGCTTTGTTTCAACCCAATTTCACAGGATTTTAAAAAACCTATGATGGCAAGCAGCTGCAGAAATAGAACTGCTAGTACAAAGATGATGAGCAACTGGGAAATTAAAGAACTGACAGGAAGCACCACCTACCAAAACCTTGGTGCCATTTAGCACATCCAGAAACAACTGCTGATGAACTGCAGAATCAGTCAGATGCATTATATCCGCCTAAGATCCACAGAGAGAGATCAATCAATCACAACAAAAGATGCACCTTCTTAGAAGTCTAACACGAGTCTACTGTTTTAATTTGTTACTTCAAGAATTCAGCAAATTTTATAGCTGCTGAATGATGCAGTTTTACAGAAATCACTGAAGTATTATATTAACAGATGACAAGAAGTCAGCAATGACTGATTTCCCTAATGGTGCTTCCCTGTCTCTTCAGGATTACAGAATTACTTAGAATTGCTATAAAAATTTACTACCTCCCTCCTCTGCTCAGACAGACAATATGCTCATTTTGATGAAACAGCAAAACACCCTCACCTACTCTGTCTTGTACCACGCTCATGTCAACTTGTGTTATAAGCATATATACAACAAAATTCAAAGAACAAACACTGAATTCTTCATTACAGCTTAGCAGGCCCTAAGAAGTTGACGCTGTATTATTCAAAATGCTAATCTCAGATTATCATGACAGATAAGAGGTAGCTCTTACGTGGCCAGTAGAGATTATCAGCAGCATTCGCCAAGCTGAGATGAGCATCTGATATTCTGTCACAGAGGCACAGCTGCTACCCTCTGTCTCTGCCACATGATACGCCAGTAACTTCACATACTCTGACCAATAAGCAAAGCGCTTTTTGGTGGAGAAATTCTTCAGCATGTCTTTCAGGGACTGATCCAGTGAGCCCCTGACCAAATCAAGAGGAGAAGTTATCTTCATTTATTCTTTGGTCAGAAAACATACTTCTGAAATTCAGGTAGGAAAGCCAAGGACACAGCTTGCAAATGAAGGTTATTCCACATATTAGACCTGTGCAGGGAATCCCACTTTTTGCATCAAATGTGAAGGAAAAACACATTCCCTGAAGAAAATCTACAGGCTTGGGTTTTTTTTCAACACATATTTTAGTTAATCCTGACTTTTCAACATATGAAAGGGCAGTTGTGTTCAGGAAAACAAAATGAGTGGGAGAAAACTTCTAAATGTTATTCAGCAATCACTATAGTAGGAGTACTTAGCTTAGTTTTAATAAATGCTGTATGTTCTCATTCCAGGATACAAGGAAAACAGTAACATTCTCACCTACAGACTGCAGAAAGACTGTAACATTCTCTTTCTGCAATTGGTGACTGCAAGAATCTCAAATGCTTATTTGTAATTAGTTTATAAATCACTGCTCTGCTCACATCTTCACAAGACTACATGTACTTTGTCCCACAAAGCTTGCTGGGCTATCAAGATTTAACACAAAGCATCAAGATAAAAAGTACAGGGAAGAAGGAGAGACTACCAGAGACTCACTTGACAACATAGTAGATCTCCAAACAGATGATTTTCATGATTAAGGCACAGGTATCCAAGACACTGAGCTATAAAGAAAAAAAAAAAAAAAAGAAAAAAAAAAAAAAAGAAAAATCTGAGCACCTAGCTCTGCAGGATAAGTGGCATTCTGATTTATTGCTACCCGACCACTTGTGACTGATACTCCAGTTTTGCAGGAGACTTTTTTCTCCCACAATAGCAATAGTTATGTCATTTGACCATGGACTGGTGACAGAATGCTTTGAAAAGCGGCACTCTGAGTGAGAGCACAGGACTTCCATAATGAACGGGAAAACTCCCACAGAAAGGAAGGATGAATAACAAGAACCTAACTGACTCCTCTGTGATACTAGCCAGTCTAAGCTATGCCTAAAAAACAAAGGAGTTTCTTTTGCCAAACAGCACACGACGTATAGTATGGATACACTACAGAGAGCATACCTTCCAAAGAGTAAGTGTTACCACAAATGCTAGGTAACATCTATTTTTGTTTCATATGTGAATAAAGAGCAGAGAATTTCAAAAGACAGTTCATGGCTGTACAGCCTCTGCAAAGCCAGAAAGCATTCACTTCATCTCCTGCGCCTGTGTTTAAACCACTTGATCATACTTCCTTTTAGAAAACTGCAAGCAGAGGGAAGAGACACATACATCACTTAGAAACCTTTTCTGAGAAGTACGTAACTACCTTCATTTTGTTTAGATGTAACTCACCTCTGATGATTCTGAAGGCGGAGGAAGGGTCCCAAAGAGGGGATTGGTTAGGTTTTCCCAAAACTTTGGCCTAAAAGATAAATACAGAAGTAATATCAGTTATCTACCCCACCCCACATGCCCAGCAGCACTTTGACTGTTCCAAACTCCATAGAAAATAGGCTTTAGTAAATACAAGCTTATATAGTTTTGGATAAAAAACAGGAAGAAATATATTTGCTTCTGAACATGCACATAGGGGCTTCTCATCCTTTCTCTCAAGAGACTAAGTTCAAAGCCCACACACTACCTACCCCTACCAGGGCACACAAAGACTAAGATGCAATTGTCCCTGGAAAGTCTGATGAACCAAAGAGAAAGTGTTTTGGAAAAAAGGAAGAAAATGCATTGTAGAAAAACTACTCACTTTGTCCTCAGAACTAGCATGGCGCTATCTCGACGGTCCTGCCACAAAGCATGCAGGAAGGCAATGGCAGCACGGTGCAAGAGGGGAGGGCACCAGTACCTCTCCTGTTGTTTGGAGTCTATCAGCTCTAAGACTACTTGGAGGCAACTCCACTCCCCTAAGCTGAATTCCTAAAACAAAAGGGAACTAGAGAGGTTATACTGCCACAGAACCACCATCTATTAAAGCAGAACGTGCTTGATTCCACTTTAAAAATACACAGAGAAATAAATCTTGAGTACGTGATGCCACCGTATATTTTGTACATGACTACAGGGAATGTAGTCATAACACAGAAGAGGAAAAAATACATATTTTTCAGGGAATAAAAAACGAGCTAAGTCTTAGTAAGACCAAGTGCATTCAAAGGGTCCCAACCCAAGAAGACCTTGAACTGCAAAGCACCAGAGTGGGTATTCTGGAAAACTGATATTGTCCATTGTACCTCAGTCTTCAGCTTTCTTACTGACTGGCCACTGTCAAGAGTCAAGAGAGTGGACCACAGAGATCTTTGGTCTGACCCAGCAGACGTTCTTACGTTAACACAGTATCTGCCTTGAAATACTGGGGAAGGTTTCTCTTTAGTTAAAGGGAAAAGTAAAACTGGGATAGCAGCACATCCATTAATTGCAAGCACAAGCTGTATTTATCTTTACATTTAGGAACTACCAGATTTTAGAGACTAGCACTGCAAGACTGCTATGAATGCTACAAGACTAGTGAGTCCTTGGGCTATTCTACCTTTGATCCATCACTGCCATCCTTCACTTCCAAGTTCAGGAACAGCTCAATGAGCCCAGGTTGTGTCTCCACTGCAACTGTGAGGAACTCCAGTATCATGACCTTAATACGCATGTCCTCAATCTTGCTCTGTAGGTGGGTGAGGAAGGCATCACGGATGGCAGCAGCATCACTACCAAGGCAGGCATAAACAGACATGGGAGCAACCTGCAAAAGGAAAGAAACATCAGAAGCAAAACCAACCAAGTTCTACAGAATGCTTTTTGTCTATACAAAAGGTGATTTGTGTTTCACATTGAAGCTCCAAAATATTCGCACTGAATCTATAAACATACGTGAGGACACTCAAAAGTAAGTTGTTGTCAGTAAGTGGGAAGAAACCTGCATAGTAATCCAATTTCCTCTTTAGAAATTCTGCTCTAACCTTCCCCTACTTCTCCAGAGTTATGACAAAACTGGAAAAGACAAAGACAAAACCAGTTTTGGAACAACATTTCCTGAAATAAATAAACCAGAGATGGATTTATATGCTTTAATAAAATTGCAAATACATTCTCAGACGTTTAGTAGCCAAAAGAAGTAACTCTAAAAGGCAAAGTTGAAAGCTCCCAATAAAAACTTAAGTAGGATCCTCTTCCCAGTAAGATGTTAAAGTTCCAGTTCAGAAGGTGTAGGAATTGTATTTAAGAGTGTGACTTGAGAAAGCTGCTCAAAAAAGTGGAAAGAGATCAAGTGGAGGTGCAAATACTTTGCAGACAAAAACCCACTTGTGAAGCCTCTCAGTGAGATGTTAAGTGACTTCTGAAACAGCAGAAGATTATGTTACATAACTAAAGGGCCCTTTATGTGATTTTTAATGTGCTCTGCCTTAAAGCTTTCAGTCCACACGGCCTTCAACTGACTTGCATTAAGCTACCTGATACAAAAAAGCGTGAAGAAATTATCCCGATAGAATTTCAGTGGTGGAATCAGTCACAAGGGGAGAAGCAAAGGAACACCCGTGAGCCTCATCTTACCGTAGCCAGCCGTTTGAGCAGCTGGATGGCAAGGCGTGGAAGTGCAGGGTCATGCCTGTGGTAGATGTATTTGGCCAAGACTGCAATAAGATTGTTTCCATGAGCACCTGGAGAGAACACAATTAAAATCAAAGAGAAGCAACTGCAACAAGATGTAACTATTTACCAATAATGATTTCCATAGCAGAAAGTGAGAACTAGGTCAGTCTTCCAAAACAACATTCCAAGGCATGGGCCCAACCACAGGTACTAATGGCAACTGACTTACTATATTCTGTAATTACACCCATCTCATTACAAAGCAGCAAACAAGCCACATTTGCTTAAGACTTCAGAAGCTGTCCCAGAGGAGAAAAATGCCTTGAAGGAAAGAGAATAGGCCTCCTCCCATCACTAGAAACCACTTTTTGGAACCTTGAAATCTTAACTACTGTTTGTGATGAGACAGGCACTATTTGCAATTAACACAAAAGCACACCTGCTCAGGCTTCCCCCATGGAGAATTACATACCATGCTGTGTAAGTGCCTGTTCTAATGGAGATACAACGCTCGAGGGGGGTTTCAACCGGATGACGTTATTGGTAACTGAGAATGCCAGCTTAACTGTTTGGATCAGCAGTTGACCTTGGCCTTGTGACTCATCACTGTGTTTCCAAAAAGAAACCGAAGTAAGTAACTGAAATAACTGTGTTGACAACTGACATTTACTATTTGCACAACTGTCAAAAAGGAAATTCTATACTCTGTCAATCAGGGGTTATAAGACATTTTTACTCATACTGCCATGTCACCACACACAAGCTGCTGAAGTACTAACTTTCACATATTCACAAAAAAATACTGTCGACCCAGCTCTGAGTTTTCAGCGTTGAACAAAAAAGAAAAAGAGTCTGACAGCCTATTGTCATTTTTTTCCCCTCTTTTGGGATACAGAGATACAAAATTTATGAAGACAGAGGGAGAAACATTTACAGAACCAATCTCACAGAAATTACAGTGAACCAAAACTGGATTAAGAGGTAACACTGGCTCCAATTCTGGTTTTTTCCTAAGACCTTCCTTATCAGATAAACATTTTGGAGAGACAATTAAAGCCAAAACCGATTCTCAAATAGGTCTCACTTTCTCCCTGATAAGTCTGGATTCCCTCCCAGACTTGTTTTGAAAGAAAAAAAATCAGCAGACTTTATCATAAACAGCCTGCTAACAAGTTTGGCTGGCTATGCGTCAAGTAGAGTTGGCCAGGAAAAGAGAACAAAAGGAAAAAGTGGAGAGACTCAATCATAGCTAAGCAAAAGATTCAAGTCTTCAGACAGTCACATAAGGAAGTTAAGGCTCTCAATACTGAACGTATCTTCAATACTTCTAGAGTTCTTCAAGCTGCCTTCAGAACCACCCTGTACAGACTGATAATCATTAGCACTTCCAAAATCACAGTTCAAGCCTTATTACAATTTATTCATGAGCATAGCTCATGAACCAGTTGAACTCTGGTGTTACCTGAAGACACAGAACTTCTAACATTGGCTCTAATCTTCTTGCTTCAAATTCATTCATTCAATCTTACAAAATTGAATTCAAGTAAACTCTTTGTAAAACAATCTAAGTGCTAGCAGACATAAACAATTCAGCACATTTACACCCACCAGCACACTCCAAATGTCATTTATAACTAGAAAACTAAAACAACTGCCTGAAATGGAGGGTGTACAGCAAAAAACATATACAGACCTGGAACAAACAAGGCTTGTTCCTCCAGACCATACAAGGCAGGCTGCCATGGCTAGCCACTACACTGATCCCCCATTACATGTAATCAAGTCAAAGCTACATTTCCAACGTCATTGCTGCTTTCCCCACACTACAGAAATGAAACACACCACTCACCTACTAGACTGGGAGGTCATTACCATATCAATGGTGTCCACACCAATTCCCATGATATTAATGACAGCTTGCCCTGCTTCAGTGTTGGCCAGGCTGAAGATGCACAAGGACTGAAGGCTGGGGGCATTGCTGTGAGTCACAAACAACACAGGACATCATCACTAGGAGCACTTGCAATATTTTGCCACGTAGCGTTTAGAAAACTACCACAAAGTAACCTCTTAATTTCCCTAGTCCACTGACCCCTAACCTTACTCTCCCTTCTACTTTCTTTAGAGTGGATACATCAAATAGAAAAGTGAATGGCTGTCTGTCCCAGGAAAGCTATTTACTGTTTTCTCTTTCTTCTCTATTCTAGAAACCCAACGTGGTTTGCTCTGTTCCTCATCTTTTTCTACCCTTCCTGCACTCAGTAGCACAGAAAAGAGCTGAAACCACCACTGTACAACTACGCCAGTTCACGCCTAGTCATTTGCATTTATAAACTGAAACAAAACAATAGACTCCTGTACTGAAGTCAGGCTAATGCAGATACAAAATCCATCACCTGTCTTACCTGCTGCGAGGATCCATTTCAGGGCATAAGTTCAGTATAGCGTGGATCAATTGCAGAATTAGGCATCCTAAAACAGAGATTGAATGGACTGCTCAGTTTTCAGGAAGATCTGTTGCCTAGTTCCTACTACTTTCAAACAAATCACAGCATCTAGCAATACTGGTAGACATACAAAGCAAATCCCAAATGGCTGCTAGAAAAGGTATGATAAAAAAGGAAGAAAAATTTACACATTGTCTGAGAAGACAAGCAATCCTTTTCATTCCCTCCTCCTCTTCTCCCCCCTTCAACATCCTTACCAATTTTCTCTCTCACTCCATGAGAGTTATAGCGCCATTTGTGGTAATTTGGCAATAACTCCTTCAGGACAAACACAATGCAAGGCACAAGTCCTTGGCTCTGGGTGCTACCAAGTTGTCCCTAGAAGAAACAGAAATTTTGCTGTCCTCCTTCTGGTTTAAAAGGACAAGAAACCTTTTGCAAGGAAGATATGCCATATGTCTTTAAAGCGTGAGAAAATCATCAAGCATGGGGACATAGATTTACAAGTGACTTCTTTTGTAGAGGAGATGAAACAGGGTTTTTTTTCAGTTTTTTGAAAGAATCAGACTACAGAGAAAGCACAAACAGTAGTGTGGAAGGGAGCACCAACCAATGATTACTCAGAGACCTGCTGCACAGGAGGTTGATCTCAGACACAGCTGTATTTCACCTTCCTACCATAACACCTAACAGCTGATTTCACATGCAGACAATTGAAGATGCACTCACCCGGACAAGAGTAGTTATCAGGTTCAGGAAGGAGATGGTAACACTGTACTCGCCTTGAGGCTGTTCTATGCTCAGCAATAGATTTCCATAGCCTCCAGCATTCATTCCCTCTGCACTGTGAAATGAGCAAGAGGGTTTATTACACTACTAGGTGACTAGCAGGATTCTGACATGAGTGAGAGATGTCAGACAATAGGTTTCACACTGACAAAAAGTTCTGATGACATGTTATGAACAGGTTAAGCCAAAAAAAAAAAAAAAGGGTGTGTGTGTGCGGAATAGATCATGAATACCTAATCACATGATTCATACTGGACACTGGATTGGCAACAAACGGTAAGAACCCTGTATGGTGAAGGTCAGTCCAAACCTGCAAGAGAAAAAGTACAGATATTCCCTCTCATTCATCTATACAAGCCTACTAGTTCTCAAACCCAGCAAACCCAGAAGGTAATTTCCTCACCTTGGCTGGCATCCGAGAAGCCAGTACTGTCAAACAATTGACACAAGAAGCAATAACATCCACAGGGGGAGAGATTACAGTTGTTAGCCTACAAAAGAGAAACAGTATGCATAAAATGCACTGCCACCTGGGGTCTAGCCTATATACTGCATTTTTTTAAAATGAAAAAACTTCTCTCTCACTGAAGTACACAAGTATAAAATCTAAGCAGGTACATACAGACACCAGAGTCTGCACTTTCAGTCTAGACTTGCCACCTCCCCCTCACACCTGAGTCAGACCAAGTTACTGTAAGAGGCAAGGCTGGCAAGACAGCACTGTCACACTGAACACTAACTTTGCAGAAGAATATCAGTTCTCAGGCAGTTAACACTGACAGGACAGTAAATAAGTACAACTGTTATAACACCTGGAATTTACTGTTCTAATGATATTAGAACAGTACGTTTATTATTGATTAGTTTTATTCCCCTTTCATGTAAATACCACTACCAATAAAAAAATGCCTTTAGATTAATAAAATTGCACAACATTCAGGAAAGAAGTGGAAGAGGTCTGTTCTGCTGCATCAAAGCATTAAAGTGTGTAGCCAGAACAGTCTTGAGAACTGAACAGGCAACCCTGGGGAGCTCAAGCACAGAGACACACTTCTTGCAAAGCTCTTGGCAAAATTAGTAATTAGCCATTCTTCAAGCTCACTATATCTTCTCAGTTACCTCCGCTGTTAGTGGCTTCATGCCATTCAGTGACTTACCTCTGCAGGAGCATGTAGATTCGTGAAGTGATTGGCAGAAGACAATCAGCTATTGATACATCAGTGCTGATGACTTTATGAACCAGATCAATTATTGGCTTGACCCTCTGGCAATGCTGAATCACATCTGGGTAAAGAAAACTAACACTAGAATGCAAAATCATACTTAAGTAGCAATCAAATCTGAAACAATGCACATTAACCTTACCACACACCCCCACAGTCATTCTCCATGCCAAAACACATTCATATTAACCTCAAATTGATACCAATTAACAGTTATTTGTTGTCTTTCATACTCCCAGATATCTCACCTGCTGTCGATACAACATGGAGCAGCATCTCAATCTCACAGGTAAACAGTGTCCAGCTACTGTAGGAATATTCCCATCGTACCAAATAAGCCCGATCATCCAACATTACTTGGCCCACTGTACCCTGAGGTATCCGCAGATTTGTTTGACCTAGTCCTGAAGAGTGAAGCAGGTGAAATAAAGTCGCAAATTTACCCACAAGTTAAAAGCCAGATAAAGAACTAAATTCCCCAAACCATTTCACAATAAGAAAAGGTTAAGTGCAGTTTTCTTACCAAGAGGATAAAGGAGCTTTGGAGCCTGTCTTCGCCAAAGTGTGCCATCTTCATGAGAGATCACATCAGGAGGTTTATGCTTGTATAGTTCAATATAGAAGGACATTTTATCCAGGAAACTGTACACCTGCATACAGACAGAACTTAAACAATACAGCTGAAGAACCAGACCTTAAAAATGAATCAACCAGGTCATTTCCACGAATAGGGAAGTTTTCTTGATGCGTACAACATCTTCCTAATACACCAACCCTACCAAAACATCATTAGACAGCCCACATGCCCAGACAAGCCTCATCTAATGAAAAAGGTATGCCTTATGAGTAAAGCATAACCCAAGAAATTAGCTATCTTAATCTTCAGCCACTAGAGTAAAAAAAGTGTTCTAAAAGCCAGAAGTCCTGCAACAACACAGGACTAAAGAGGAGCCCACTCCCTTGCTCTTTGACAAAAGCTTGATGTCTGTTACCTAAGACTGCAAATGAGATAAGCACAAATAACGGAAATAATCACACAGCTTTATCAAACCGCATGTTAGCCCTGTCTTAAAATAAATCATCTCCCAAACAGCAAGAGAGGTCCTGTACCTTTTTTGCAGTAGATTTATCAGACACAAGGGCTTGGAGCAACTGAAGGAGAGGAGTAAGAAGATGGGGGAACATACCACACACACTGTCCAGGATAATACCTAGACCTGCAGTAGGTTCCTGGTGGTGGAAACAGAAAACGAATGTCCTATTACTAAAAAGAAATGCTAAAATAGTCTCAGCATAACACAAGGATACAGTTCTTTTTAAATTGTACATTTAACATTAATCATGCACAAAAGTATCACTCCAGTCCTTGCACAGACTAAAGCATGAGGCAGTGTGCAAGTATAAGGCAGGAAAACTCTAACACATTACATATCATCCTAATTCTGTGACAACAAAAAAATAAGCACGATGCTTTTGCCAGCAGTTAGTTCAATCCTTGCAACACCAGCCCTCGTTTAAACTATCACCTATATTAAAACTTGTTCCAGTATCCTTCAAGAGTAAAGCCAAGGCTGTACCTAAAAGGCAGGAAAGGGCAAAAGTAAATCAAAGATCGAGACAAAAAAACACTAGCTCCTCAGGCTCTCCTAAAACTAACTAAATACAATCAGTCTGTTCAATTTCCTAACGGGATCTTTTATCAGGTTTTAGTTATAAGCAAGGTCAAAGAAGTTGCAAACGCACTCACTGTCTTCCAAAAGAGCTGAGGAATGCTGGAAGCTGCCAGAACTTCACATGCAGCATCAATTATATCCTTCAAAGGAAGAGAGGACAGAGAAAATAAAAGTTAATTTACACAGGGAGATTTCATCTCAACCAAGTTCAGCCACATCTTTGGAATTTAAGTTTCCATGTTTACCAGCCAAGATGTAACTACTTACTCTAGTCAAAACAGAGAGACCCAGCACACCCAAACCCAGAACACACAAGCAGACTAAAGACATGCTCCTTATTATGAGTGGACTGGCCAGGACAGATATGTTCACTTGTAACTGCAAAGGGCTACCTGATGTCTTCTCAGACTTGGAAATGGAGTACGTATTATTTCCATTGTTTTGGAAGTAACACATCAACAGTTAATTTCAAACCCATAGGACTTCAAGTGCAAGATATGCTCTTTCACTGTTAATCAGCCAGTCTGCAGAGGTCTTTACTAAGTTTGTATTGTGTAAATGTAGCAGGAGAAAAAGCAAATCACTCTTCGGTATCTATGTCACCTAAAGTTTTCAGTCTCAAATGCAGGACTACAATTCAACAGAAGTAATTATCATCATTTATGACAGGTTATTTTAAATTAGGTAACAGACACAATGAGCGTTGAATGCTTACCTGCTGATTGCCCAATGTATGTAATTCCAGTGATGTCAGGACAAAGGAAAGAAGTCCATAAATACACATACAAGCTGTGCTGGCAGTACACTGGAAAGAAATACACAAGACCATTATAGGAAAGACTGAATTACAGAACATACTGTAACTGTACTCAGTCTGCTCTACAAACTGAGTAACTGCCTTTTTCATACATCTTTGCTGCAGTCAGCAGAGGTGCAGCAAAACAGGAAGCATTCATTAGTTAAGGTCCACATTAACATGAAATATTTCACCAAAATGAGAAATCTTGCCACTACCATTATCATTAGAAATGCCTTCCAAACATCAAAAAAATGAAGCACTTCGTGTTCAAAAAAAGCAAAAGGATTTGCCTTCCCTGGTTTCTGCCTACAAAGTAGTTTACATACACAGTATTGTCTAATGAAACCATATACAGAAAACGGTGTAGAGTTAAATAATCTAATACCCAAGACCCGCAATGCCAACTACACTTTTGGAGGCAAATCAACAAACCGTGATTAAAAGCAGTCCATTCTGCTCAGAAAAGATGTAGTTCTTCAAAACTTACAAAAGCTTTTTTTTATTATTCTTCAGGTATAAAAATATGTTTCAACATTTATGCTCTTCACTGAAAGAAGGTAAGATGATAAGATGTGTTTTACTGCATCCTCTGCTTAAAACCAGATTTAGTTTGAAAGAACACTGGTTCAAAATCATCCACTTCCCGTCACACCTTTACGTCAGTAGCAATTAAAAACCTTCAAGAGCTTACATATGTAATTACAAGAAACTCACATTCTTCCCCCCACTGCTCAGTGATCGTAGCAGCTTTGTCAGATACTGGAAAACATTCAGCTGGATAGCAGTGCTGCCCATTCTCCTGATGATGTTTGTTGACTCCTCTGGGTTTACAGTGTGACGGAGCAGAGCCCATGCCAAAAGCACCGGAGCATGATGTGAAACATCCCCTAACTGCAGCAGCTGACTGTCCATCTCCTGCACAGAGACAGGACAAAAGCAAAACAATTCAGATCTTCTGAAAGAAGTTCATACTCAGCAAGCATACAGCTGATTGCATCTTCTGCCGAACAGTCACCTTTCCATGCACGTAACTATTTCAAACATGGAACTGACCAAATTATATGTTCGCAGCCTCGGCCTCATTTTCTGCACTGTCTGACTTACAGTTGGTCTGACCTCAGATGTTCTCTGTCCTAAAAGTACTGACACTAAATCTTTTGTTTCATTCCCTTCTGGAAACTTCACAACGCCTATTTCTTTGCACAAATCTTTCTTTAGAGAAAGCCCCAGGATAACCAAGGAAATGTAAGGGCTAGAGGAATTAATTTTAGTTCTTATTTGCCCCAGAATGTTATGTGGATGCTAGCTCCTACACCTGGTCAACAAACCCAAGGACCAGACA
>JAVJGJ010000062.1:13307121-13317673 GCA_035590215.1 Microhierax caerulescens | reverse complement strand
CCCCCCCAGTGTTTTTCTGAGAAAACCAGAGAACCAAGTACCCTCAGTACTGAATTTCCAAGGTTAGTGAAGTTTAATCCGAACAAGGTTCAAGTGCAGTGAATCCTGCTCTCATTTTCCACGTATTGTGTGAAAACAAAAGGGATCAAAATGCAAGTCCAGTTGCTGGGAGAAAGGAAATAGGTCAAACTGAAACCAGTAAGGGTAAAGAAAAGATGCTGGTGACACCAAAGGAGGGAGGACAGCTTCAGCAGCAGCAGCCCACCACCGCACAGGACATGAGGCACAGTCTGATCTGTGCTGAGTGTGACCAGTTGTCGGTGGTCAGTCTGTTAGAGCAGTCTCTTGCATAAAGGAGACAAGGGCTGAAGTCCAAACTTTACATGTCAGTGGCTCCAAGCTATGCATGGCTGAAAAACCTCCCAGGAGGGTTTTTGTGAAAAATCGTCATGGAAGATTTAAGTCCTTTGACAGCAGAGAGTGAGGGGCAGCACTGGGAGAACAGCAGAGAGTGGCAGAGCGACGCGGGCAAGAGCAGAGTGACAGTAGAAATCAAGCTGAAGAATTTAATGCAGAAACCCGAAGCAAAACAGCCCGGGGCTGCAAAGACAGAGAGCAGCACGGCCACAACAGCGAGAGGGGCGAGGGTTGCAGTATTGGATGCAGCCCTCGCCCGGCAGCTGGGAGAAGCCGCAGAAGAGGATCGCCACTCCTCGGCTCAGATGGGGCGGTTATTTATAGCGCGTAGGTCTGGAGAAATCCTCAAGTCTGAAAACCACATCCCTTCCATCCCTCCCTCCCAAACCCCTGCCCTTTAAACATACCATGGCCAATCTTGCTGACAGATTTCTCCTTTGGAATTCGGAAGTTACCTACAAAACAAAACCAGAACTTAATGTTGTTTGCAAAGCAGGAATTGTCCCTAGAGCTGGAAATGGGTCCCCAACCCCTCCCCAGCCTTCTTCTGTCCCTTCCCTGCGGCTGGCTCCAGCCAGGGCTTACCTCTCTCATCCAAAACACCTTTCTCAAAGAAGAATCTAATCTTGTCTCCACTGGTTAGGAAATAATCCGAACTACCCTGCCAGGGATAAGAATCCAATAAAGATACGTTCATTTATGCTTTTACAAGGATACTTCTATCGAAGCATTAATACTCACCTGCATCTTTTTCCCCATCAAGCCGCAGCATAAGCAAAACAGAGTCAATAGAAATCACTCATAAAAAGGTTTTCCACAATGCTAAATGTCTTGGCATTGATTAGGACTTTACAGGAACCTCTCACAAAGAGCCTACCCTTGCTTTTCTTTTGCTGAATGCCTGGAAAATAACCTCTTTTGTCTCTGCAGAACAAGTCCAAAGTGTTCAAAGAGAGAGCCACTTGCGGCTGGCAGGGGCCACAGCTGCGGGGGCTGAAAGCACAGCAGCGCCATGGCACACCTCCCCCTTTGCCCCCTGGTAAGCCCACCACCCAACGGTGGTAGAAAGCTGGAGAACAAGTGCCTCTCACAGAGTTATGTTGCGTTCCCGCGGCGTAAATCCTGAGCAGCCCTTTGCCAGTTCCCAGCCCTGCGGCCAGGACAGCCCTGCCTCGGTACCTGCTCCTGGAGCTGCTCCTGCTCCTTGGTGGAGAACTCGGTGCGGCAGTGTGGCGGCACTTCCATCTCCGCTGCGATTCTCTGAATCTGGTTCCTCATGCTGTCACACTCCTCTGCAGTAAAAAACTGCTCTAGGACGAGGAAGCCATCCTTGTGGAACTGGAAGAGATGGGGTGGCTGCTTTCCTCCGGGGTGCTCAGTGGAAGAGCACAAAGCAAGAGAAAACAGTTCTGGCCCCTTGCTGTGCCTCAGCTCAGCGTGAAAAGCATCCTGACTTCGGCTCAGAGCTGGGCAATGCGCTCTTAACTTTTAATTTCAGGAGGGATTTCTATTGTAAAAAAGATAGCTTGTTAACAGGCAGGGATTCCACACAGCCGAGAACACTTCTCAGCCCTGCAGTCCATTACTAGAGCCTCTGTAGTTTGAGGAAGTCTTACGGAACATGTGCAGCCAGCAACCTTTACATTACAACGCGGCAGCTGTACCTGTACCCCAGATAGCGAGATTCCTTCACCAGCTGGTCAGTATTGTTTCCTCTACCGGAAAAATCCCCGGGTGATTTCTCACAGGCGACTACACAACCCCTTACAAAATGAAGCGACCTCTGTCGCCACTGCTGTTTCTTTATATAGAATACCCCGAGGATTATCCCCTGGCAGGCAGATTTCCAGTTCAGGGATGGGAGCTGGGCAGCGCAGGCAGAAGGGCAAGACAGAAGCTCCCCCCAGAGCTGTGTGGTACGGGTCTCCCTCTGGAAGAGCTTGTAGCCACCACAGGGCCCTCACACACTCAAAAGAATATAACATGAGAAGCCGAGAAGACCATAAAGTGTTTGTGAAGCAAATCTTTGCTAGCCCTGACCACAGGTGTACCTGAGGAGCAGCATCCCCCACCCGTACAGCAGCCGCTCCCCCTGCGGCACAGCCCCTTACCTGCTGGAGCTGGCGCTGGGTCACCGACGCCATCGGGCAGGACGTGCCAGGACCCACCAGCAGCAGCACCACGAGGGCAGCCGGGCGCTGCGGGATGCCCACCGGGCTCCTCACCGAGCCTCTGCCAGCACGTGATGGGCGGCAGCGCGGGGCAGCCACCGCCACCGCCTGCGTGGCCCCGGCCACGTGCTGCTGCCCGGGGCACCGGGGCTGCCCTTTGGCTCCCGGCGCTAACAAAGTGCACAAGAATGTTCTGCTCAAGTGCAATCACACGCTTGATTCACTTCACTCCAGGGAGGAATCACCATTTTAAATAATAACTCGGATTTAAAAATAAAGCAGCTAAGCTGGTACACACAGGGATAAAATAAGACAAGTAAAATAAGATTCAAGTGGGATGAAAACGTCTGAGAGTTTTTAAACAAATTTAAAGTGGTGCTCCAGGCACCTAGAGCCCTTTTTGCTCAGGCAGCCAGTCCTGCCAGTGCTTCAGTGCCTGAAAGGGGCTCCTGCAACCCAGGAGGTGACAGTGTCAGACTAAAGGGTGTTAAAGCTAAAGAGCTCTCACAAAGGGCTCAGTAGAATTCCTAGAGAATACATCTACTATTTTCACTCACAGCTGTTCTTTGGCAATTTACACTTTCATTTACTCAGTTCATCCTCCTGCAGCTCCAAATGGGCACATAAACACATAAACCCAAAGACACAGCTGAAACCAGAGAGATAAAGCAGAAATTCGGTCTAAAAAACCAGAAGAGATGCCAGCCCAGCAACGGTGCCCCCAGCCAACACATCCCTCCCATCGCACAGGAATCCCTAGGGAAGATTCCTCTCTCTGGAGAAAAACATGTCTGGCTCTTGCAGGCAACACCAAAAGCGTCCTTTCAGCAGCACTCCACAGCAAACACCACAGGGGCAGCTTCACACATCACTCACCTAGCCAAAAGAAAACCCAACAAAATGAATGAGTGCAAAATACTCATGGGAAGGTGTTTACTTCCAAATATATTTGCTAGCAACTGAAAATCCATCTTAAAGAGATGTTGCTTGAAAACATAGAGAAAATAAACTCTGGATAAAAATCCCTCCCCATCTTGTTCAAGTCTTTTTTTTTTTCCCCCCATAAAAAGGGGATTTATTGTTTTAATTGGAAAATAGCTATTCTTTTTGAGCATTTACAGCTTGTTTTCAAGCTTCTCTTTGCACACAAGAGGACATAAGTTCAGTAGTTTAAAAAGTTAGATTTTGCCAGGGAAGTCATTCACCGGGCTGCAAACATGGAAGGGAAACAATCAGCCTCCAGTGCTGAAAAAAATGGTAAGTTCCTCATCCCTGTTAATAGACTCTGACCAGCTGATGGAGGCAAATGTTTTTAAGAAAGAAATGTAAACACTGGAAAAAAAATCTGCTCTAGCTATTGCCTGTAGGTTGATCTCATGAGGACCCACCTCAGCCCTCACCAGGAGGCAGCAATCCTGGAGCAACACGTGTTCTGTACACTCGCACCGCTCCTCAGCCTCTGTTACCTCCGTCGTTCCTGATGTCACGTACTTCTCATCCCCAGTCATTTTTTTCCCCAGCAATTTTGCACGTCATCATCTCCACTCCCCATCTTACACACACGTGATGACTTCAGGAGCTGGTTTAGTCCATGTGCATGGCAGCAAACCACAGCTTTCCTGCTCCACGGATTGTTTTGAAGCAATATAAACAGCAGACTGCAGCACGCAACACAGCAAGGACCAGCAGATAACTGACCGCCTGAACCAGGAGTGACCCATCCTGGTTACAGGAGCATTCCTCAGTGGCTGTCTTTAGAGTCCTCCCGTTCTTTGCCATGCCAGACATGCTCCTATTTTGAGGCTTAAAAAGACTTTTTCAGCAAGAAAACCACCTCCACCACATAATGCCCAAAAAAAGTCAGAGAGAAGGATGCCCTCTTTGTAAAGACCTTCTTTTCCAGGAAGTTTAAATAAGGAAGGTAGAAAGTACTCGGACAAAACTGGGAAATAGCCTCCTTTTCCTTCCCTTCCTCCCCCTCCAAGAGCTCTTTTGCAGCCTGTCAACAGCATTTGCTCCTGCCAGCTCCACAAGAAAATCACACTCCTGGCAAACTCCGCTGGAGGCTGCCAAAGCCCATCCCGTGTCTTTATGAAAGGCACAGGAACGAGTGACACCTGGAACACAGGCAACCCTGCAGCAGACACAGCACTGGTGTTTCAAACGCCTTTTTGACTGGCACGATTATCCCAATGCCCTCCTCCATCAGAGTTCCTATTGAAACCACCTGGAGCCGAGCCAGCGTGCCACTTCCCAGAGCCGGTTTAAGCAGCTCAGCGCTCTCGTCACCACTGCTGCGGCTGGAGCTGCCAGCGCTATTAGGTGGGGAAAATTTTCACCTAGATCTCTTGCCACCTCTTCTTAAGTCTTCAATATGACCAGCAACAAGTGACAGAATGTTTAATGAGAAACAAGGAGCACAGGAACAATGATAACCACAATGAGTATTTAAATTCAATAGTATATCAGTATTTAAAATGTCATAGATACTTAAAACACTTTTGTTTTCCCTATATTGGCAGTCCTTTCTTTCAAGTTATCAGTTCTTCATCAAGAGAGTTCTCATTGTCATCAACAGGGAAAACCAAGATGGTTACTTTCTGCAAAAATAGCAGCAAGGTAAAAAGCTTACAGTGCAGTAGGGCTGGAGGATTTCACTGGAGTAAAACCCAGATAGTTCCAGCTGCCTCCTACACAGAAAATTTGGAATGTTCAAGATAAAAGTCTTTTTCCAACAGACAGATCAGCTCTTTACCCTCAGGCTCTTCCTAACCCTGAATTGAAGTCCTACAGGAATCCAGCAAGCACCGGTTTTCTTTGACGTACCTTTCATTCTTTCCTTTTGCTCAGCTGTTCAGAGTTGGTAAATCCTTGCCAAAAGGAGCTGCAGTCTGAGCACGCCTTAGATGACAAGGGACGCTTTGTCCTCTCCTTTCTTGTTCAGCCCTGCTAAGCATTTCATTAAAACTCATCAATGCCGACAAGCACAGCAGACTGCCACCTTGCACCTGTTTCACAGCCTGCTCGCATCTTGTCACTGAACGGGGGCAGCGTCACTGTGGTCAAGTGGTCTCGGACAAAGGAAGCAAGGGAAGGCAAAACACAAGAGAAATACCTTTCCATACAATAAACGAGCAGCACAGAAACTCTGACTGGCTTTGAAAGTTGCAGGCTGGTTCTGTAACACATCCTGAATACGCTCAATTAGGAAAGACCCTGTCTGCCAGCATTTTCAGTTGTAAAAGTAGTGCGTGGGGGAAGCAGACAGCTAGGAAACACATTTAAATGATCTGTTAGCAGTAGCTGGCTGAAGACAATTTCTATGGCAACAGACAGTTTCCTCCATTGACTTCAGTCCCTGTCCCTTCCCTAGGGAAGGAGCACACAATATACATTTTGAAAACTCAACAAAGCTTCTATAGAACAATGCAGACAATGCTCCCAACAATGCAAACTGTGTCAGCCATTTGTCGAAGTGATGGTGATATGTAAGGCAGCCCAGGCTTGTCACTGCGCTCGACCTCTTGTGCTGTATGTCTACTTTTTGCTTATTCATAAAGGAATGTCATAATCCAGAAGGACTCATGTGATGAATAAAGAAACCAATAAATAACAGCTGGAATTATTAACACCTGTCTTCTGAAAAGTGAGATCATGAAAGGCTAAGTGCCTTTGCATACAGAGAAAGAAAGCAGACAGAGAAGGAAAATGCAAATTAAAAATTAAAACCTTTATTCTGTTAAAGTGTCCAGTCTTACAAGTCTTTCAGAGAAAACAATAGCAGCCTTCAGTGCTGAAGGTGGAGGTGCCGTTGATCAGCTGCCCAAACAATCCCACGCACAAAGTGAATGTCATGATTCAAAATGTTACATCAAGTCACAGGTCTCAGATGCCAAACCACAGCCCTGCTCATGCATTTACAAAATGGGAGTGAACAATGTTTAAGCCATGAGTAGTGTCTTACTTAAATGGACACATCTGTCAGCTGTAAAAGATGACTCACGTTCATTAGCCCCCTTCTCATTAAGTCTCCTCTAGAAAAATTTCCTCCATTGTTCAATAAAATTCCTTTAAAGGAGACCAAGGAGGAAGAAGGGAAGGGTAACTCCAGAAATCCTGAATTAAGCCTTTCTTTGTGGGAACTCACACAACATTCACCTTTGCTATTGGGGCCAGCAATTCAAATACAGATACTTTTCAAATGGGATTTTGGAAATTAGATTTCTGGAGGATTTCACGCTGCTGAAGCGGTATGAATATTAACCTACAAGTGCAGCCAGAGGGATGGAGGGGGAAAGGTCCAAATCAAACCATCTCTTGCCCAGTTCCAGTTCTGCTTCATGCACCATTAGAACGCGGGTAGGCCAGAACACTCACTCTGTTTTGGCACATGCTTAGTGTAACTACAGGACCCACTGTGTGGCCAGACAGTAAGGAAATGTTTTGCCTTTTAAAATGCAATAAGAAAAAAAAAAAAAGTGAAGTTTAAGCAATAGTTTTAATCTTTAGCATTCACACAGCCTTATCTTAGGTAACATTTCAGAGTAGATGACTCTGCTGTTTATGGTATGACAGTTTTGGTATTGTTTGTCAGTGAGAAGTCATGCCCAGGAGTTAAGAAATCTCTCTGTGGTTGGAAGAAAAAGAATCAGAGGGAACAGTGGGCTTCAGGCACAGACTATTAAAAATACACTCAAAGGAGCAAGTGCCTCTGGAGAAGTTACATTAACTTATCTCTAGAGAAGGCACAGCCATTAATGAGAAGAAAAAGTTACCCCTGAAGGGGGACTAAAAAAAAAAATATTTTTTTTAAATCCAAAGAACGTGAACCATGTCAGTCCCTTTCCAAAGCAGAAAAGAGTTAAGGAAACAATGTCACAGCTGCTGAATTGATAATACTTGAAACCTTTTTCCATACACCTCATCCTTGGCAAAGGATATGTTATTGTTCTCAAAATTCCTAGAATCATTTGTTAGAGAGGAAAACAAAAAGGGGACCTCAGTGTGGCTCAGCAATGGGAAGCCACTTAGTACTATTTATGGTAATGAACACTAAAAACTTAATTAAAATTAAGTGAGCTAAATGGAGCGTATAAATGGTTATAAGAAAAAATAAAAAATGAGGTAGGATATTATCAGGAAGAGACAATTAATACCAAAGAACACCACATCATGAAAGATACCTGTAACAGCTATTTAAGCATTCAGACTGGCAGAGTAAATTCCAGCTGCTGAATTAACTGGGGACCAAATAATAAAAATCAGAAAATAATCTTAAACAAAGAACAACTTCAGCTAACATTCCAGTGCATAGTTTGAGATACAGCAATATTTAACAGGCTTGGTATTCCTTGCCTTTCGCTGGTTCAAAATAATTAGCTGCAAGTTACTACTTTTTGGGGTATTTAGCAGGAAAGGTAGTATTCCATTTTACTAACCTTCTGTCCTAGCATGAGATGAGCATTCTTGTGATCTACAGGGGCTCCAAGAACCCATTCAGCTTAGAAGTGTTAATGAAACACTTGGTTTTAATTCAAGTCGTCGTATGGTTTAGCAGCTAATAATCAACCTGGTTTGCTACCACTAGACTGCTTTGAATAGCCTGTCAGGAGAACAGGACACCGACCAGACTGTTGATTGTCTGCTTAAGTTGAACTCATTTCTCTGCATGCATAGATCAGTGTTGGAAATAAAACCCCTAAACTTCAGTTTGATGAAAACTTAAAGAAAAAAATATAATATACAGTGATTGAATACTTGCAAACGAGGAAGGATTGTTGTAAGCTCATCCCTCAGACCGAGCAATCCAGACAAGTATGGGAAGTGGATGACTCACTCTGCTGTGGGTTGAGTTTTGCAGCAGTCCTGAGCAGTAAACGTGTTCAGGACCTCATGGTTTAATCCCTATCCTTGACGTTTTAAAACTTCTTCTATTTCATCACACAAGACTGATACTTGGGAATCAGTATCTACTTGAGGGAAGATCAAGGAGCACATATCAGGAGTAAATAGTACATATTGCTGCCTTCCAGAATGGCATTGTATTTTTGTGCCACCCGTGCTTCTGGTGTAAGTTACTAGACCGCTCACCCCAATTTTGCTACATAGGAAGTTATCTCAAGCCCTAGCAGTCACACCAAAAAAAAAAAACTAAAAAAAAAAAAAATCAAGCTTGGAATATTGTAAGAGCAGCAAAAAAACTAAGTTTTCATGCACAATCAATACTGGCATCTCTTACAATTGCTTTGTAGACTTCAGGCATAGAGCAGTCCCTACTCAGCAAGCAGCAAGAGTATAGCTGTTATTGCATCAGAAGTTAAAGTCTCTCACCTCCAGCAGAACAGCCTATCGTCCACTTGTCCTAGGGACTCAGCACTAAGATACATGGCAGTTCAGAGGCTTGCAAGCTTCTAGAAGCACTGCAGCGTACTTTCAGGAGCTGCTTATAGAAACCGTTAACCTAGCTGTGTAAAGTTTGGTTTGTATAACTAAGACCACACCTGGAATGAAGAGTCCAAGCACTCATCTATAATCTACATATATAGAAGAAACGTCTCTGCTCCTGTAAGCTAGATGAAAGTCCTGTGAGGTGCTTTTGCCCTTTCAGCCCTTCCTAGTCTAAAATACATGTGTTGTGGACCAGTTATTCAGTGATCTTGAATAGAAAACACAAGTTCAAACCTCTGTTCAGTAGCCATTACTCTCCAGCACTAACTTTTGGCACAAAGGAAGAAAAAAACAAGAAAAAGTTTCCTTCACCATCCAAACAGCCCCCACACCCACCACAAGGAAAACAGTATTACTGTAGCTAAGCCTGAAGCCATTCCGGCTTTACTTAAGAAGCATTAAGCCCACCTAGCAACTTGTGTCCTTTCTGTGGATCCAAAACACTCATGTCAATAGGAGTGCAATCCACTAAGCACTTCCCCATCCGCTCAGCAGTAGCCCCAACTCTAACCCAATTTCAAGACAGTGTTAGAAACAAAGAGCTTTTACAGTGCCTTGCCTCCCACATAAAGAGATTTAATTATATTATTCCCTGGCCTGTTTAAACTTTTCATAATGAAAGGACTAAGGGAGGCAGAATTTACACCTTTCTTAAAACCAGTTTTATAAACAGATCTCCTGGATTTTAATGTAGCTTTATTTAAGCATCTGAACATAACACATCCAGAGCCCAGTTAACATTGTTCATTGTTTCAGCATGTTTTAGTGTATATATATATACATCTTACATCTGATGAAGAAAGCCACAGTGTGCCTAATCACCCCTGCATCCAAGGGATCACCACAATTTGCTAAGCCAGGGCAAGCACTGGCAGCTTGACAGGAACCACTTTGGAGATGGCTGCAGCTCCCTCCTGTACATACGGGAAGCCTCCAAACTTCTCATGCCTCAGCATGCAGCACTCCACCTTGGAGCCAACCTGTTGGTCTGATGCAGAGTATTGTAACCAGGACCTGCAGGTCCAGGACCCTCCTCTTCCTTCTGACAGAAAAGAGCAGATTTAGGGTATATTGTAGGCACACCTTAACCACTCCACCTCAAGGACATGATTATCAGTAGCTATTACAAGTTATCTACCTCTGCCAATGCAGAAGGTTGCAGTTGTTCAGTCAGATACCAAACAGGTCAGACTTCTTTCAACAAAGACTGCTCTGTCCCAGGGATCTAGAAGAGCTCAGTCCACGAGGATTCTCATACTGCTCTTAACACTGAGGGAATGAAAAAGGGGAGAAAGAGGACAGGTTTCTTTTCCAGCACCAGGTTCAATCAGCATTAGCCTCTTACTTAGGTCCAGAGACATAACAGGACCTGACAGCTGTTAAAGTGAGGAGGAAGACAGAAAAGAATCAAGCAGCTCTATAGACTGTGTTCATGAAAAACAGTGGTAAAGCATCTAACAACTTGGGGGGGGGGGGGTGTACTTGTCAAAATAAAAGAAAAATCTAAGTTTTCACTA
>JAVJGJ010000062.1:13282381-13307021 GCA_035590215.1 Microhierax caerulescens | reverse complement strand
GGCAGAGGTGCAGAGAAAACATAGGTGTTTCTCTTCAGTAACACCACCAACCCCAGGACAGACCCTGACACACTGGGGTTGTCATGTTCATATTTGATACATGATGAAATACCTAGAATTTTAAAGTAGCTTAAAAACTTTAAAAGTCAGATCCTGAAGCAACTTGATGCTTCTGGGAGAGTAGATTAAACAGTCCAACTGCTTTTTATATATATCTTCTCCCACTTGCACTATAACCATCCATTTCAGAACAGACTAAACCTCTGGAATTAGTTAGTGCCCCTAGCACATCAGCTGGAAAAGGATGCTATGTGATCTACTCATCAGCACAAGTGACTTGAAACTATTAAAATAGTGCAATCTTAAATGAGTAGATAAGAGTTCAGGGAGTTTGGTTCCTTCTCCAGTGGCAGAGAAGATGTGGAGTGCGAAGGGGAAAGTCAATTAGTAAAAACAAAATAAAAAAAATAATCCTGCATTCAAGCTGATGTCCAAAGTAAGTTTATCCCCCAAATCCTAATGCCAGCATATAGATAAAATCAGCTGTCTCTATCCTATCCCACCATGGGGCCTCACTGACTGAACCTCTTGAGTCAGAGGGGAACAACAGTACCAGGTGTGACAGAGATGGAGGTTCAAGAGGTTTCCTAGTCTCTTGATCTTTGCTTGCAGGACACTGGACACTCTCAGTCCCTGACACATATAAGCCCCATTTGAGGCAAAGCCAGTAATCCCCACATTTTGTTTTCTGCTCCATTCAAAGGTCATTTCTTCTCACCAACACCATCTCCCTCACCCCACTGCCTGTCCAGAACAGCAAGACCTCTTGTTCCCACTGGCCCTTGCTCAGAGGCCAACTAATCTGTCTTGATCTTCATCCTGATCCCAAGCTTCCCCCATCCTGCATCTGAGGCAAGAATCCGCCTCATTTAGAGTCATGTTTGTTCAGGGACTCCTTGGCTAGACTGGTAGTGATCGGAGGAGAGAACAGGGAGGATCTGGGGAAAAGGGGACTGGAATGGCCTTTTGTTTCCTTCTAGTTGGTCAGAGGCTTTTCCCTTTTTTCAGGAGTTCAAGCTTGCTCTTTGTCTGCCCTCCAGAGCCGCTCTTTGACTTCCAAGGGCAGAGTGTTGAAAAGGTCCTCCTCTACCACAAGCCCACTGCGTTTCAGCAGAGGACATTCTCCCAGCTCCACAGGCAGGCACTCCAAGCGGTTCCCTCGTAGCTCTATTTGCGACAGATTTGTCAGCTCTCCAACCCGAGACGGGAGCGACTGCAGCACATTGTTTCCCAGGTTCAAGGTTCTCAGCTTCCTGCACTGGAATAGCTCTGGTGGGAGACTCTCAATCTGAAAAAAGAAACCAATCATAGACAAAGTCACCAGCAAACAGGGACACATGTTCATAAGAGACCAACAAGCCCACACAATGCTTCAGGGTTTACAGAGCACCCATTATTCAAATCATCCACTTCTCCCTTGAGTGAGCTCCTGCCTTCCACAAGGACTGTCCCAAAGTAACAGTCACTATACCATGACTGTACAGATTCCTTTTCAGACACTGCATTAGCTAAAAGAAATCACCAGTGATGGTGGATAATAGCAGAAGACATCACCAAGAACAGGATTAGAGGACCAGAAACCTGCACACAGCTGGCCTATACTATCACATGCTCCCATCAGCATCAGCTGCTTTCCATCCCAAACCCTTTACACTGTGACCAGATCACAGCTCCTTTGCTTTAAGTAGCCATCGTACAACTGGTATCATACTGAACACCACAAAGACTGGATTTAGTCAGGACTCCTAGTTTTGCTGTAGTGAGAACAGAGGATACATGGGTATACTCTCTGGGCCCTGAGAACTGGAACTATTCTTCCATCATTTCTGTAGGGCTTTCAAATGTTGCAAAAACTTTCTAGGCTGCAAAGCGCAGAGTTGGTGAGTGTGGGGTTGAGTTTTTTTGACAGTGCCAAAATGCAACAAAAAATCCAAAGCCACCAGCTGTTAGCTTTCCCAACACCACCTTCTTGCATCCATGAGTCACTAATTTAATAAGGCTTATTTCCATTAAAGCCTTTTAATAGTCCAGTCCTCCCAAAGAATTTCTAGGGAAACAGTATGACCAAGGTTTAACACTAGGCTATGAACTAAACATAGCAATCCTGTATTCTTCCCTTAATTCAAAGTCTCACCTTGAACACTATCATTCATCTTTAAATGCAACCATGTCCTTTTTAAAACTTAAATTATGCATGATATCATTCAAGGCTAAATTAGAGTAATTAGTTATGAATGACATGGAGTCCAAGTAAAAGCCAAGATGAGACTAGACCAATTAAAGATAGTTCAATTCAGTCATTGCTACTAGTACTGCTGAGTGTTTTGCAAACAGCAACATGCAATCAAATGAATACAAATTCTTGAAAGCGTTATTTAACAGACAAGTATTGGTTTAGGAATGAAGCAGTGTGCTATAATACAGCCTGCTTCCCAGAATGGTACACTAGTACCAGCCAGCTGCAGAAGTCTCTATTTGCTAAGACTGCTGAGCTAGGAGAGGACACTTGAGAATTCCTGGCCTTGGGAAATGCCAGCCTACCAGTCCTTGTGTTTCTTGCCATCACTGTTTACTGTAACCTACCAGGCCGCCAGAGCCCCAGGGTAATCGTGGCCTTGCCCAGGCACCTGTGGAGGATACAAACAGCAGCAGAGGATAGACAGCTGCTTTACTGGCTCCTCACCACCTTTTGCTTCAGAACACACCAGAGCAAGGCTGCTCTAGCCTTCCTGTTGCATTAGCAGTTAGTTGTAGTGTTGGTTGTTTCCCCCCCATCAAAACGGGGTATCACACAGTGCTGCAGAAAACAGAGCTGCCTCTTATCTCCTTTTCATCCAAGAGATGCTCCACTCCAAGACTGCAGAGGACACACTGCAGACTAACCCTCAGGAAGCTGTGTGAAGAAAATTGCCAGAAGACAAATGGTACAGAATTATCAAAGTTCTGAACAGCAGCTTAAGAGTCTTTAAGAGTTCCTCATCTTTGAGTTAATACCATCCCTCAGAAACTGCCCACATCAGCCCCACTGACAAATGCCAAATATCTTGGCTTTTAACTTAATAGGAAATGACATGTGCATACACCATGAAGTTTACCAGAGCTTAAGACACCCATACAAACAGATACACAGCCATCCAGGCCAGTTAGTGCTGGGAAAACAGCTACTAAACTGGAATAGCTAAATAGCTGCTGCTTGCCTGCTGTTACTATTCAGTAGTACAACACAGACTTGAACTTCCAGATGCTAACTTCAAACTGCTGGCTGGAGTTTGAGGAATCCTGTGTAATACTAAACTGCATTAGCAATTAAATACTTGATTTGAGTGCACTTCCCCTGTGAAATGCCAAACCATACTGCTCCAGAACAATTCTACTGCATGTTCCCAGAAGAATCCAGAAGCCACTAATTAGATCTGTCTGCAATTTGTAGTTATGTTAGAACCTTTTGCAACTGCAGGTGGTAATAAATTCCAAGAGAAAAAGAGCCTCCCAGGAATCTGCAAACAGAATGAATGACTCCAACAAGTCACTGAGCTCAGCACATCAGCCTGTGCAGTCCCAGGCTGATCTTTGTGATACATGGTAAATGAAATCTCCATAGTCCCAAACATAGGAAAAAAAGACTGAGGAAAAAACATGGGTAAGTTTTTTTTTTTAGGTAAATAAATGTCCTCCAACACAAGGCAAGAAACAACTGATGGTAAATCAGGCAGCATAGCATGCTCAATTATCCCCTCTAACTTGCCCTGCGCTTCAACAGTTAAGACTTAGACTTAACTTATCTGGGATTACACAAGAAACCCCACAGCCATCATGCTGAGGCATAGCAAGGTGCCTCCCTTTTATTTTTTATAAAAAATAATTTATAATAAATATAAATATATTTATTTACTCCCCTCAAAGTCAAGGAATTGCCACAGTTCACACTTTCACATCTAACCAACTGCCAGTTAATACAACCTGGTTAGTTTGCTCTGCCCTCAGTAAGGACACTGCAGAGGATTGCTTTGCTCTCTCCAAAGTCACCTTTGTGGAACGAGACAGTGCATTTTAGAGTGAGAGCTTAGGAACCATTTTTCACAAGTCTGTCCATATCCAACTTCTCAAAAAACCCACATGCTTACAAGATCAAACTAAGGAGTATCTCCTGGAAATGCAAAGTACTATAAGCAAAGCTGTAAGCCACACACATACATGGTTTAGACTGCTGCCAACATAGTGCATGTATGCATCTGAAGTACAGAGGCTGAAGTGCCTAGTTCTAGATTAAGACTACAGTTCCTCAGATCTCCATTTTAAGCCCCAAACTGATGTCAGGTCTGGAGACTACAAGCTTCCAACTGCAGAGAAACAGCTGACAAGCAGGATTTCTAAACAGCCTCCAACTGGCACTTAGAAGCAGTTTCACTGCTAAGACAGTAAATGCTATAGAACAAGGGCTGGGCAAAGAAAGGCTTGCCCATGAGTTATTTGCAATGTCTTGCCTTAGATAAAAACCTCTGAGAAACAAATGCTTGAGAATTTAAAAAGAAAGGTAGTGCTAGGAGTATGCCACGCACCATTGTAGCATGTTTAATCACACAGAAAACATGCTGCCAGAGCTACTTTTACTCACACAGAAGGCTCAGCTCCTTGCTCACTTACCCTGTTGGCTGTCACAGCTAGATTCTGCAGGTTTTGAAGAAGTCCAACATCTGGAGGTATGGAAGTCAAGTTGTTGTGGCTGAGATCCAAATACCGAAGTTTTCGGCAATAGAAGAGCTGGGTAGGGATCTTTTCTATCTTGTTACGATTCAGGTAAAGGCGTTCTAAATTGGTTAGGTTGCCTATTTGCATGGGGATGTAGGCAATGTGGTTGTACCACAATTTAAGGCAAGTGAGACGATGTAAGTGCTGAAAGCTGATGATTTCCTCAATGGTCTTTAGGTTATTGTCCTTCAGGTCTATCTCCTGCAGATTATGGAGACTAAAGATAGAGTGAGGAATGCGTTCCAAGTCACAACGGATCAGCTCGAGCTCTGTCAAGTTGACCATTTTCTTAAGGCTGTTGAGAACAATAAGCTTGGTGCCCTCATTGTTGATTGAAAGCTTCTGAAGATGCACGCCAACATCTGTCACAACCTGTGGCAACTTGGTGAGATTACTCTTCAACCTCAACACCTTCAGCCTCTTCAGCTCCCTCAACCCATCTATCACAATGTACCGGTTGTTTTCAGCACTCAAATTCCCTGTCAGGTGAAGCTCCTCTAGTGTCTTCAGGCTATAAATCCAAAGAGGAATCTCCTTGATGTCTGTGAACTTGATATGCAGAGATTTCAAATTCTC
Organism: Microhierax caerulescens; assembly: GCA_035590215.1. Lineage (NCBI taxonomy): Eukaryota > Metazoa > Chordata > Aves > Falconiformes > Falconidae > Microhierax > Microhierax caerulescens. The sequence continues at coordinate 13,301,636 of JAVJGJ010000062.1, read as the reverse complement.
CCTCAAGAAGGCAAGGGCTGGAGCTTCAATTTTGGCAGCTGTGTGGTAAAGCCACAGTTCTTTAAGGCTGGTGAGCTGAGCAATGCTTGGGGGAATAGTGACATCAGGGATAAGCTCCAGCTTCAAGACCTCCAGCTCAATGAGGTCAAAGACTGTATCAGGTATGCCACTCAACATGAAAAGATGCAGTTCCAGCTTATCCTGGGAGTTCTTGGTGATCCTCTGGCGCAGCTTCTCCAAAGTCCACTCATTGTTGAGATTCAGCTGCCGCAGCTTGTTCTCGCTCACCTCTGACAGAAAGACAGCAAAGCGCTTGGAGTAGAGCGGGTCATACTGATCGATCAGATGGAGCATAAAAGCAAAGTCATTTTTCACATCAGGAATGTCACTGTAACTGCTTTCCTCCCTGATGGACTCAAAGGAGTATTTCTTGAGTGATCGCCTCAACATCCACCAGAGTGTGTACATGCAGATCAAGCCATAGAATATTACCAAACTGATATAGAAAGACGCCAAGATTTTGAAGAGAGTGGCCAAAGGATGAGCACAGCGGTACATCCTGTAGCCAGTCAAACTCTCAATATCCACTTTACAGTCAACATCAAACGTTATGTTGTTGACATAGTAAACAGTATAGCAGATTATCAGAATGAACTTGATGACTTTGATGATGGTCTGTCTCATGTACAGGCGATAAACTATATCTCCCTCTTCCACATGCGTGCGGAACTTCTTCACTTTCTCAAAGAGTGCTTTGGCCTGTTCACCTTCCTTTTTGTCCAAGACACCAGTTTCAGACCGGTCCACAATCCCTTGCTCAATTCGAGACTTTGTTCTCTGCAGCATGGGAACAGTGGCTTCCACATCCTCACTGACTGTGGAGGATTTCTTGTCCATGGAGCCATTCATTTTTCCAAATGCTGGCTTGGTATCACTCTCTTCCACCACTGTCTCAGATAACGCCCTTGTTGTCCACGGAGAGTCAAAACACTTAAGCAAAATAGACACAAAATGCTCCAGCTTGGAGCTGGTCCTTGGGAATTTGAACCAGAAGTTGCTACAAGCCAGGAAGATGAGAGTATGTAGCAGCACCAGATAAGGAAAATACTTGGCAAACCAGTGAAGACGGTTTTCATAACACACCGCATCCACATAGTTATACTGGTGCCGGTCCAAATCATATCGGATCCCCGTAGGTCCTGAATCAGTGGAGGGAACAAGACTAGAGTTATAGTAGGTACGCTCTGGGGTTGTGGCTGTCCAGCCTCTGACTGAGTCATTGCAAGAGTCTTTGGTAACCCATTTACAGGGCAAACAAATCATTTTGTCCTGGGTGACCTGAAGTGTCCCTCCAAACACTGCAATCATCAGCATCACTATAGAAATGTAGTCTGTGAAGACATCCCACCATGGCTTCAGGATACGGTATGCTGGCTGAGTGTCAGCAAAGTAGCGCAATTCAGTGACTGGAATCATGATTCACCTGAAAGGAAACCAGAAGCAGGCATTACTAGCTTAAACTGTTTTGTTCTGCTTTTCAAGAGGGCACCAAGAAACTCAAGTTAAGCACTGGCACAGCAAGACTGGAATTAGCTGAGACCCAGTTTCATGTCACATGGAGACAACTGAATGAGGCTTCCTGTGAGTGATTTACTACAGCTGAGGCTGCAAAGTTAGTTTGTTGCTGTCTTCCCTGAAGGATAAACTGTCAGACACAAAACACCACAACTGGTACTTACCATTAGCAGGCTGCAGGGCAAGACATTGACACTTAAAGAAAGCTCACAGGACAGACTACTGTAGCCAGACCAGTATTTGGAAGTTTACTGTTTTATGTAGGGATTTTATTTCAGGGATTAAATGAGTTTGTCAGCACTGCTAGAAGTAATAAAATCCATGCACAGAGTACAGTTATCATCATTTTGTTACTGTTTTTACAGAGCTAAAAAAATAACAGTTCTGCATTTGTGTGGTTCTGGAACTGCAGGGGCAAGGAAGAGGATTTACATACAATACAGTTATATTTCTTAGAACCATTTCACTGATGCAACTCAACATCACATTGATAAAGCAAGCTGGAAAAACAAATATCTGTTTTGGACAAAAAAGTTGCCTGATACGATCTTTCCCTCCACACCAAGTAGTTTTGGCTTCCCCCTTTTGCATTAATTCTCCAAGGAAAGATTAATTACTTGCCCTCTGAGAGATTTGGGACTAAGATCCTGTAACAGCTGCTCTTTGCCTTATTTACTTCAGAAGTAGAGGATGGGGAGACATACTTAAAAGAAGCATTCATTTCCCTGACCAACCACTCCCACCTAGAGTTCATCTCAGCTGGGATTTAAGTGTCACAAAGGAAATCAAAAGGTTCTGGGAAGCAGAGGCCTTATGGCCACGCTTGTTCTGTCCTTCAGACTGTCCTTCAGACTTCCAGATGAAACTTCAAGCACATTCTTCAACAAGCCATAGAAAGCCCTGAAGCCTGACTGATCCATGGATAACTGTGAGCTCACAGAATTTCCCTAGCTGACAGGCAACACAAGGAAAGAACACAAAGTCATTGTAAACTTGTTCTAATGACAGTGGAAAAGCAGTAATATCACACCATGCTTGCTAGCAAAGTTCAGAAGTAGGAAAAGCACTAATCTTTCATTTTAAAAGTCGCATGAAATCAGCCGTAAAGAAGGAAAGCAAAAATTCAACAGTGTTTCCCCAACCCATAAAATACGATTTGTACAGACAGTCTCAACCAGTCCCATGGGGCTGCAGGGTCGATAGTTTTCCATATGCCACTGGCCAGAAGAAAGCCTTCTTGGAGAAGTGGGGTGCCCACACCACCTATTTTGGTAGAATTCAAGTTTGTACTTAAATTCCAGCACAAAACTGCAAAAGAATTCCTTCCTAATGAACTCAAAAAGCACCACATCCCCTAGGGACACTAAATACAGAACTCTATTCCCTGGTTTGCTGCTTACAACAATAGATGGTAAAATGCCAGCTTTGACTTAGTGCTACTTTGGGAAGGCTGCAAGATTGAAAGATGACAGCCATCCCTGAAGAACTGTTTGCCCTTCTGCCCATCCAGTTCCAATACTGCATTAGTCCATCACAAGAGACAAACTGGTAACTCTACACACTATTTTTTTATTAGTGGGGAATTTTGAGAGACAAAATGACAATACCTGTTCTAGAAGTTCAGTAAAACAAGGCAGAACAGCAAATCTATTCATTTATCAGCCACTACGCTCATGCAGTCCTGGCACAGGATGCAGAAACAAGGGATGAAAATAGCCACCTACAGCACTGTCAGAAGAAATGAACATCCTGTTAAGCTGCAGAGCACTAGCAAAGTGCCTGGCATGCCTCTGCAGAATCGACTGCATTGAGCAGATTAGAACAAGACAATTACACATTCACAAGGAGAGACAACAAGCAAAACTGAGCATCTGAACAGCTAGAATCAGAGAAGCAACAAGGTGTTCAGAGGCCCCCGCAGTCCTGTTGCTAGCTTCCTGCAAGGCACTAAAGGTAATTCAGCCACACCTCAGCTTCCTTCTCCCCGAGGTGGATGTATTCAGAGAAGAGAGTCCATTTGCAAGATACATTTGAGAAGAGCTGTCTGTGCCTACTACAGAAACACCAACTCCAAGATAAAACAGGGTACAGAAGTTTTCTTTATACCCCCTGCACTCCAGAACACCTAAAACAAAGCCAGCAGTTAAACAGCTCCCTGAAATAAGTTTCTGGTGATGTACACCACCTCAGTTTGTCTACACATGAACAAGAAAATTAAAGTCAAAACCCATTTCAAATTTGTATTTTCTGCAGGAGAATCTATACCTCTGACAGAGACCCTTAATCACTACTAACAGAAGCCTTATACTATCCCTGGCCCTTTACCCATCCATCCCCTCCCTCTTCAGAAGCAACAAAACAGGGTATATACCTGATTGTTTTTCATGCTTTTCTTGTTTGGTTGGTTTTTTTTTGTTAGGACACCTACTTCACCGGGCTAGGAAAGCAGGACAATTCACAGAGAAACCAGGAAGCTCAGCTGTTGAAAGGTCTGAGAGCCAGGGCAAGGACCACAGAAGAACACACATGCCCTCTCTGTCACCCTCTGCATCCCCTTCACTGTAATCAGACTGAGCGAGCAGAGTCCTGCACTTCTACAGTCCAAACAGAAAACCTGGAAAGTTTTGCAAAATGGAAACATCTGAAGTTACTGCATTTATCTGCTAGAACAGTAAGTTTTGACTTCTGAAATCCAGCTACGCTTGTAGGTAAACACAGCTTTGGTTCTGCCAGACTCATTAACTGGGGCAGAGGGGCTCCGAGAGCCAGAGGTCTCACTGCACACCACCCTAAGGCTCCATGAGACCCTAGTTGCAGTCTCCCAGCAAGTACACACTTTTTAAACCCTTGCCAGATGTGATGGAAAGCTTTTGCTGTGACTCCTCCTAAGAGATAACACAAATGCTACCATACCATTCATTGCCCTCCATAAATGCTGTATAAAACACTATTCCTCCTATTTTCAGCAGCATCCAGTGAAAGCATCAATATTGTTCATAAAAGAACTGCACCCTATTTAAATAACTCCTTACTCATCCTACCCCACACCAAGATTAAGAAAAAAAAATTATCTCTTTCCTCCTCTTGCCTAGATACCACTCCCCTCTCCAAAGATCCTTCCTCCTCCCTACAGTGCTCCATCACTCTTGGTAGGAAAACTTTTGAAGGAATTGACAGGCTTTTCACAGTACCTCTAGTAGGTTTATGAAATCGGGAAGATGCCCTATTGAGTCTCATGGCATTTGTAGACTTGACTTGTAGTGCTGGATTGCTAGTTTTGCCCAATCCAGGAAATGCCTAACTTCTCACAAGAAATTAACCTTGAACTCACTTTGATTTGCATCTCAGGACAGCTAGGAAGGAAACCAACAAGAAATTAGCACAGCAGGCTCTCTAGTTCTATTTACCAGTTACATGGGGTACAAAATTTCCGTTTACATTGTGCACCTACAAGACAACTACAAAAAAGAATCATCTGAGTGTCCCATAATAGTTATTACAGCTCAGTGGCAGCAATTAAACCCCAGTAGGGTGGAGCAGGAAATCTCCTGCCTTCCAGTAACAACGACAGGGTCACTGGAAAAAGAAAAGGGCATTCATAGCAAGTCCCCACTCCTGGCAGCAGTGGAAACCCTGTTCAAGTCCCAGAAAAAAAACAATAAAGCTAGGGGCCACCTTTACAGAAACTGGAATTTGCCATGTCTTATCTAATCTTAATCTCAGCATCTGCAGTAAAAGGGAAAACTGCCCACCAAAAACTTGAGAAAGTGGGAAAGATTCATCCCTCATCACCCAGAATGTATGAGATCCATTTCTAGTTCCTGAAAGACAGTTCTGCATCAAGAAGCAAATGTCATCTTTATTTTGTGGATTCCATTTTGTAATCATTTTAGAATGTGAATCTTGCTGCAACACTGTCCTTTCTGGATTAGGGCAAGCAGTTTTGCTGCTAGGGTCTATGACAACAGCAGACTAACTCCAAGAAATCAGATTTCAGGAGTCAATCTCTGTCACCCGATGCTCCCTTGTGCAGCAGAATTCCTCCCATAAGGACTGTGATTCAAGCCACTACACAGAAACCAAGCAGGTAGCTGGAACACAGACAGACTCTCGCAACAATTACACAGGCAGCAGAACAGAATGATTTACGTGGAAGATATTATTCTGGTGTAAGACTAGAAACAATGCTTGCATTAGGACAGCTGGCCAAAAATAAAGTTACCTCCTTTGTGATCAAGGCCAGACCAAACTCCCCAGGACCAGTAGGCAGACTGCAGTGATTTCAAGCTTCTGCGCTTTCCAGGAGTTGAACTCCAGCATGCTTTGTAAGCAGGAAAGTGTATACTGTGAAGAAGCTTCATTTGCGAAGTCAGTTCTGTCATGTAGCCTCACTGAAGGCTGAGCAAAGAACACACAAATTGAGTGAAGGATTTTATAGACAGGAACAGTCATAACTGGAAGGAAGCACTGCATCAGAGCAGTTTTGATGAAAAAAGGATCTGAGCTCCTTCATACACACCTCAAGTTGCAGAACTTTCCAGCTGGAGCTCAGAAACAGGTAATTTGCCATCAGTATAGTTAACTCTGCCACATGGAAGGCATCAATACTGAGATTTTGAAAGACTGCTTTATTCAAATTTAAAGGCAAGCTGATTTCACTAAACTCTCACAAGCTGCTAGGTCACAACAACTCTGCCTGAACTTCTGTCAACTTATCAGACCCATAAGGAAGTAATTTTTCCAAGGGTATAATTAAGTATGCAGGCTTTAGGTATTGAACACTGAGGGAGAAAAAATAATTTTTATCTGTCTCAAATGTGTTTCAGCTTTTGCATTCCACAGCACCTTCCCACCTGAGCAGTCCTCACTTCCAGCCCCCCAAGAAATGACTTTGAGGGTTTCAGCTGCACCAAAGCAGCACTACAATTTACATCCAACACAGAACCAACCCAACAAAATTTACAGCAGCAACATCTGACATTGTACAGGGAAAGATCTGTATGCTAAAGCCTCATTATCACAAAGCAGGATCAATCCAGCCTAAACACATATACTCTTGAAATCTTTGCACATTCCACCTTTAGGTACTACATACCCCTTCAGTGCCTGCAGATTCACCTGGATCCAAGTTTGCATCCCACCATGGACTCCTTTTGCCAGAGAACCATCCCTGCCTCAGCCTGCTGGGCACCTACCCACTATGTTGCAGCACAGCCTCACCATTAATGCTGAGCAGGCTGATACAACAGAAGAAACAGCAGTTTCAGACTTACATAACAAGCCTGCCAAACCTACCCAGACTTCAGCCAACCATAAGCATCACCAAGTACTAATCCTATGTTTTACTAGACACACCTGGAGCAGAAAGATAATCACTCACATTAGAAGAACAGGGACATTCTGAGCACACCACACCTAAATAGTAAAACCAGTCAGAAACAAGATTAAACGTATCTGGCTGACAGAGATACCATAAAGCAGCACGTACCTTACGAGATAAAGGCTGACAGATCTGCGAGCATGAAGGCTTTCCACAAACGCCAGGATCCCTGTGATTTTTAACAAGTCCAAGCTATTAACAGAGCAACTGCTGTAGGAACAAACATCCCCCGATCTGGGCAATTCCTCTATCCAAAATCATCCAATCTAAACAAACTAAAACTGACTTACTGTTGGCAGACACCTGGCCAAGCAGTGCTTGAAATTCCTGCCTGCAACTGCTGGCCAGCATACCCAGCTTGGGACAAAGTGAACAGAAACAACATTGCTGTTCTGTTTCACTGGCTAGTTTGTCAGCTTGACTCATCATTTCCTGAATACTTCATCCAGCCTCCTCTTTCCTCCCCCTTTCTGTTGGCCATTCTGTTACTAACGGAGCTACCGGCAAAACAGGAGTACGTGCAAGATACATGCACAAGAATTTAAGTTTCTATCCCTTACTTCCAAGGCCTACCTGAAATCATGGAGGTTCTCCTCACCTTTAGTGGTGTGCAGCTTTCAAGTGAGGCAGTTTTAGGTAAGTAGACATGGATGCATTGTATGTCGGATCTTGCAACTCCTTAGTTTCCACTACTCATATTCTTAATTCTCAGCGGATTTCCATCTAAGTCAAGCACTGCTGACATGATTTCTTACCTCTCAGAATCCCAGTGAAAGAGGGAGTTGTTCATGTGCTGACAGCGTCAGAGGTAGATAAGGGAAAGGAAAACCTTGATTCTGTGAAGACTATAGCTTGATCATTGACAAGATATAACACGTTACAGTAAGTTTTTGACAAAGCAGAGCTTCCCTCCCCAGCGTGCTGCCACCTGAAATCCTAAAGAAGGGCATGAAACTGAACTCCTTGTTCAAAAGCCAGGAAATTTAAGAGCTTTACTGGTCAGAAATGGGACTGGGAATCTCCTGTCTCCTCCCCCATGCTTATCAGGCCTAGAATTTTTTTTTTTTTTTTTAAAAATATATATATGGCTGAAACAGAGCTGCTTTCAGGCACCCCTCAGAAAACCTTCCAAGCACAAGGACAGCCACATAATCAACTGGAAAAGTCCAAGACATCAAACAGAACAACTCAAGTGATTCTGCCCTTTGCTGTTTAGAAATAAACAGCAGAGAAGCCAGGTGCTAAAGCCCTGAACGACCATCATCCCTACATCAGGCCCTTATTTGGAACAAAATGTCTTCTGAGACAGAGGAGCAAATATGTGAAGTTTAAAAAGTCATTTATTATGTAGATTAGTGGATAGAGTACTAGAACAGCAGCTACCAGAACTCTTCACTTGGTGAAAGAGCCAGTGAACTCAGCACTGAGAGCAAGGCAAGTTGTTCACACAACCACCCAGCAGCCGTACCCAACATTCCGCCCCACCCAAGCCACAAAATAGAGCAAGATGAGGTGAACTGACTGGGTCAGTGAAGAGAACTTCACTGAAGCTCATGGAAAAGAATAATCAACCTACACTATGGATAGCACTTTATCTTTACAGCCACCCATTAGTTGACTTTTCCTGTCAGAGGTAAGAATGACATCCTTTCCTTAACCATCTAGTGCAACAGCTCCTGTTTATCGTCACGCAAGCAAGCGTGTCCTAACAAGTACAGGGATGAACATCTGCACTATCAGAACAATCCATGCTGGAGACCTGGCTTGGCCTGCCACATTTTCTGACTTCTGACAGCATTTTGCCCCAGCTGAACAGACTTGAACAGTCTGAAGTTATCAGCACCACTGACTGTATGTCAGTGTCACACAGCTATGTACATTTAAGTACTATCAGATGGCTTCCAACAGTGACGCAAACCAGAGAAAAATGTCTGTGTCAGCTTATAAATTATGAATGTACCTGGTCACAGACTTCCTACCCAAAATAAATTTTCTCTTTGCCATAAAAAAAGATGCTTCAAGGACAGGGCATTGGAGCTCGTCTTGGGAAAGTACAACTGCCTTATTCCAACAGGACACTATGAAACACTCCCTTGTACTAATACAAATGATTGAATTAATTCTGTTAGTAACTACTTAAGATAAACAGAGCAATACCATTAACTTGTAGCAGCCAGAAGAAGCTTCAAGCACCTGATAGCTGCAGAAGGAAGCTCTTCAGCATTTAATTCCAGCATTGAGAAGAGTCATACAAGAGCAAGTAACCAACTGGTTTCAGCTAAAGAGAGAAATGCTGGACAGAGCAGAGCTTTGACTACCTAACAACAGATTAAGAAATCAAGACATTAATGTAGCACCTTGATTTCTTAATCAAGTGTGTAAAAACTTTTAAGCAAGTATAATCTTAACTGATTGTTGACAGACTGTCACAACATACACAAATCCATGGGTGTTGCCACAGGTGTTTTCAAGCTCAAAGAGATGAGCAAGTTAAGATTAAATAGGATGCAGATGAGAGCAAAGCAAGATAAATAAGGCACCAGCTATCAACACAATAATATTCAGCCTTGGTCTGAGGAAAAAAAGTAGCAAGTACATATTCACCTATTCACCATACCCTATCAGCCTTGCCTTCAGGACCACAAGCTCCAAAACAGTGACTGTGACTTCGCACTCAGAACAGTTTCTGACTGCATTAGTCAATTAACAAGGGACAGGCCACTGAACCTTTCAACACCAAGATCTGATAAGACCAAGGGTCTGAAGGAGAACCTGTTAACTAGACCAGTACACACCTTTACTGCACAAAGACAGGCTGTAGCTAGAGAAGCAGCTTGCAAATTTGTCACAAAAGGAGCTTTGTGAATTGCCAAGGTAATTTTATTGCAAGTATTAACAATTCTCAGTACACAAGGAGAAGGAAGCGCTATTATTTCAGCAGTGAAGTCACGACTGAATAGCTTGTAGTTTCAAATACAGTTTCATAGCAGGAGGGGCATGTATAATCCAGCTATATGAACTGGGTTTCAAGCTGCAATACAAGATACAGGCACCACATCACAGCTGTGGTTGGAAAAGCTGCTTGGAAGCATTCAAGATATGTTCTTCAAAGCATGTAGACTGTTCAGTATTAGTGCGCACATCCTAAACTGAGGCTATTTTTAAAAACACTTCAAAAAATGCACAAAGGAGGCTCACCACACTGCAGCTAAATATGTTATTTTTTAATTATTACCAAAACAACAGCTATGCATATCCCTCCCCCTCCAATTAGGAAGCCCCACACAAAACTCCTAAATTAATCTGCTCTGTCCTCTACCACCTCTCTTAACTTAGTAACTACTTACTAAGTAAGCAGCTAGTGACCTAACCATCACACCACCATTTTCCTAGACACCAGTTAGGCTCAATTTAACACCAGAAGTGTGTTTCACTTCCTAAGTACTTTACTGAACAAAATCCTTTAGAATGTGAAAGAACCACATGAAGGCCTCTAATAAGCCTGTTTCAATCACACAGCAATAACACACTAACTTAAGCAGTGGCGATCAAATATACATTAAAAAAATAGTATCAGAGAACCCCAAACCACAGATCACCTTTCTGAATGCCTGCAGCACTTACTAGAACACAATTAACTAAGTATTCAGTAAGTCATCACTAGAAGGCTTCAGGCACTCCACATTTCAAACGCGGAAACATTAGCTTTTAACATGTTTTCTGGCATACTTCAAGGAAGTATTTATGCACTTTGTCTTTGATCTACACAAATAAAGTTAGGGTTTCCAAATACCACAAGAGGATCAGTACAAAAAACAAGTCAGTGAACTGCCAGAACAGTAGACAAGTCTTAGGGATACTTGTATCCTGGAAGCAACATACCGCACATCCCACTGCTGAGAACACAACCAAACTGCAAAACATTTCTCATCTTTAAGATAAGCACAGAATTCTGCAATACCTTTCATCACCATCCTAGTGAAGCACCAAGGAAGCAGCGAGTTTCTTGCAACGAGTTTCTGCCATTGCCTAATTGACACCCACATGGGTGACAAGCCTGTGCAATCCTAAGAGTTCACTGTGAAAAACTGCCTAGGAGATGCCTATAAAGCAACACAAACATCACCCCGCACCTACTAAATCGAACAGTTGTTGCTATTTCTCAGCTGCATTCCCTTTAGGAAGGGGTCACCAAACCATTTACTGGACAGCCTTCAAGTATTTACCATTTAGTGCATTGAGAAGTCAGGGTTTATGTGGCCAGGAGTTCAATGTATAGGTGAATATATAACGGTTATATTCTACTTTGAACAATGCTCAGTTCTTCTGTTCTTTTTTCATTTTCAAGCTAAGGGCTCATAGAAGTTAATTAGTATACCACCACTCCCCTCATATCACCCTCTGATCAACCACCTTTCCTCCTTAGTAGTCAACTCATTACTGCCCTGTGCTTTGCAACTATGTTTAAGTAGTATCTTGGTTATTTTTGGGGTTTACTTTACCACTCAAGAGCTGGCCTGTAGCCCTTACCCTGCAGCTGGGTTCTGCTATCTGCACTTTAGTTCTCTGTGCTGGAAGTAGATGATGTTCCTGCGTACTGGATCCTGAGTGGGTGCTGAACCGTTGCATTCCCCACACGCCATGGGAACAGCTTCCCTGAAATTAAATGAAGATTATCAGCAAAGAAGAGGAGAATCAAGTTCACAGAGGGACCATGTAATGTAAAAGCTTGGTAAAGCATACCTAAGAAGCAAGAAACAGCTCAGAGGGTCACTGGGAACCTGAAAGAAACACCCTGGTACCCAGAAAGATGGTAAGAGCTTTAAGAGCCCAGTAAAACTCTCAAGAGGAAGGAATCTCCAACAGAATTCACAAAAAAAGCAAGTGTTGCAGATCGAGCCAAAGGGGATGCTGAAGGTCAATATTATACCTAAGCCTAAACTGGTAGAGACAGGTTAACCTCCTGGGAAAATATTTTTTTTTCTTCAAATGAGAAAATGGATTAATGGCTTTACTACATACTTTCTAGTCTGAGAAGCCTGAATTTTTTACATTCTTAACCACTCTGAATTCAAGCACCTGTCCCCTTTCCTCTCAACACCTATCTACCAACACATATCTTTTTAAAGTGGCAGCAGTTTAGCACCACCAACAAAAATTACAACAGCTTTTTTTTTTTTTTCCCTTGCTTCCTGCATGTCAGCACGGGGCATGGGAAAACCGGGAAGGGAGTAGCCCCAAGCCTTGGGAGATCGCCGGAGCGCCCAGCCTCCCCGCTCCGCAGGAGAGGACTGCGGACCGTCAGAGGGCATTCTGTCAGCAACAGGGGAAAATGAAGAGGCATCACGGGGCGGGGGGAGCCACCCACACCGGTGGGGATGCCCAGGGCATTCCTGCCGGTTACAGAGTTACCGCGGAAGCTGACAGATTCTGAGGCGACCCCCTCACAGCCACCGCTACTCCAGTTTAGCTGCGGCAGACGGCTGCACGGGCAGCGCCTAGAGGGGAGGGTCCCCGACCCGCTCCGCGCCGCCCCCCAGGCAGCGGCCCCCGGCCCGCAGCCCGCCACGCCGCCCCGGCCCCAGGGCGGGCCGGACACCCCTCGTGAGGCATAAACCCACCCCGGCCAGCTTCCCGCGCCCGCGCCGCTGCCAGGCGGCTTCTCCCCCTCACCGAGGAGGCCAGGGCGGCCGCAGTGGTGCCCAGCGGACACGGGACGGCCCTGCCTCGCCCCACAGCCACGGAGGTCCCGGCCTCCCCCCGCCCCGGCGCGCTGCCCCACCCCCGGCCGCCTGAGAGGGCAGTGGCGGCGGGGACACGGAAAAAGCGAATTACCGCCGAGTCAGTCAGCAAACCCTGCCCGCCCGGCCGCCGCGAGATGAGCGGGTCGGCGCTCAGGCCCCACCTGGCCGTTGCCGCCCCCAGGGCCGCGCCCCCCGCGCTGCCCCCCGCCGGGCCCGGGGCGCTCCCAGGCCGCTGAGGGAAGCGCGGCATAAGCCGGACCGCTAACCAGCACCTACCTGGCCGCCTCAGCCCCCACCCGCCCTCACGCCGGCTCCGGCTCCGGCTCCTTTTGTTCGCCCCTAACCGCACCGCGGCAGCCCCACCCCGGAACTGACCTCACCTGCCCAGCATGGCGGCCATCAGCCCGTCCCGCCCCCAGCCTCGAGTGAGGAGGGCGCCGCCATCTTGGGCGCACCGCCATCTTTGTCCAGGGCGCGGTCGACGGGGGGCGAATGGGCGAGGTAGAAGTGGGGAGCGGAAAATGAGGGCGGGGGCGCCATCTTGGTGCAGGGCAGCGCGCAAAATGGTGAGCGTTTTAAAGGGGATGCTGCAATTCAGGAGCTGAGCGCCTTCACTTGCTGTGAGTAACTTCGGCGCCAAGAATTGATTCTTTTTGTCAAACATTGCCCTTAACGCTCTTTATTAAGGTTTATGACCTAATCGTGATCAAGCCTTCTGTTGTTATTTCATGTAATTTAGTGCCATGTGCAGCCGTGCTGTCCCACAGCCTGTGGCATTCAGGGGTGGCAGCCACTGTCCCCCGGGAGGAACATGAGGAAAGCCAGGCCTGCCAAGGGTGGCTTCAGGCCCTGATACGGGCTGGTGTCACAGAAGGGAAAAAAATTACGTCTGCCATGCCCTGACACCACACTGTTTCTGTTTCAGCCCCTTGGTGTGGTTCAAGCCATGCAGAACTGGTGTGTGGCACCCCAGGCTGCAGACAAAAAGGAGGCTGCGTCTTTCCTTGTTAGGGCCCTGCCTCCTCCCAGGTGATGTTAAACCCTTTCCAGAATGGTTAAAATCCACTTCACCTGCCTGGCTCTGGCTGTGTCTATGCAGGAGGTCAGTACAGAGCCAGGCTTCACACGCCCATGCCAGCGCAGAGCTCTGGTGCGCGCCTTGCTCCTGTGCTTCAAACCACTGAGCAATGACCAAGGCCACAGGCATCACCCACATCTAGGGACCAGGGGCACGTGGTCCAGGTTGGTGGAGAAAATCTGGGGAACATTTCATTGGATGCCTCAAAAAATAGTGGATACAACTAGTATCAATAGTAAGGCTAATTAACAATAAAAGAATGAAAATCATTTAAGCTGTGGCTTTTACCACTTTCTTCCTTAAGAACCAACCTATGTGACATTTCTGAAGTGGATATTTTGAAAACCCCATTCCCTTTCTTTAAAACAGCTCACTGAACTAAGCCCACAGCAAAATAGAGCATGTGTTTCCTCACAGCAGGAATAGTAACACTGGTGTGTTATGACGATACATCCATCCAACAGTAATTTTGTGGTACCTGAAAAAGGCAGGCTGATTCACTAATGGTTATTTTCATTTGGCTGACTCACTGCATATTTTTTTTTTAATTCATAAAAGATGGTTCAAAGTCATTCATTATAATTTCATTAGTATACAAGAGACTGAGTGGTTAAGTGCAGCCAATTTTAACTTGTATACACCAATGATCACTGTTACAGTAAAATAAGCATATCTGTGGCTTTCTAGGAACATTGTAGGTCTTAGCATCCTCCTGTAGCCACAGGCACAGGACTGCTACCAGAGTAGCTATGATCCCACCCACCAGGATCAGGCAACAACCTTCCTGTTGTAGCCACTCACAAGCCCAGTGCAATAGCTAGATTATTTAAAAAAAAAACCATCATTAAGAAAAATTGTTTGTGACCAGATGCACTTGCTAAATTCAAATGACCTGCAGAAAGAAAGGGTCCTAATTTTTCTTGAGTTTTACAGTACAAACTCCAAGAAGGTTAGATGTGTCCTTTTTCTTGCTGGCCACATAGATATTATCCAGCAATTTCAGCTGAATTTCAAGAGGACATGAAGGTGAAGTCACATATTACTGTTGAACCAATATAAAGGCCAAATCCTGCCAGAGAAGGTGGGATCTTGTGCTCTGGTCCATCTTTTCTTGTCCCCATTCCTCTCTGCTCTGGTCCCTACCTGGATCTCTGTTTCCTTGCAGTGCCTTTAGCACTCATGCCCACCTTGCCCTGAGCCAGTTCATGGACCTTACAGAAAATTGTCCACTTTTCTGTCAGTTGTCTTTTTGCTAATTTAGTTAGTCAAGTGAGCTCAACTCAGGGGCAAACAACCACTAGGGAAGGTGCAAGGCTGGTGGAGGAGGGGGCAAAGAAAGCATAGTGAGGGCAGCAGGAGGGAGAGGATAAAATGGCATTGAGCTGTTAGATGGCTCAGGATGTACCAGGTGCACTGTTACAGGAACAAACACAAGTTTTCCTTCCATCTGTTTATTTCAGTGTTTGGGTTAAACAGCAGTTTAGAAAACAGAGTTTGGATTTGCCTGCACAGGCATTCCCTCCTGCTTAGTCGTGGCAGGGGTGCAGTGAGTGCAGTGGCCAGGCATGGGGTTAGGATCCAGGAACCTTTGGCACAGCGGATGTCAGCTGCTTCCTTTCCCTGTGGCTCACCTTTTCCTACTGTGAAAGGGAGACAGTAAATATTTAGGAGACCCACACAACCTGATTCATCAGTGCTTGTAAAGCCTTGTCGCAAAAGGAAAAGGGAAGCCATGAGAGGATGATTTGCTCTCTACACCTCACTGCAGCAGTTGTCACCTCTCAAACAACTGATGGAGAGTTCAGCTTCCGCATCCCTGCACTGAAACCCCCCTCTGAAGCTGCTATCTGTCTCCCTGCCCATCCACAGCCCAGGGATGAGACAGTGCTGCAGGATCCTGCTTTAGGTTGTATCGTGACAGTAGGTCGTTACCCTCTGATGAACCTAGCGCTCATGCCTCTACCTTCTGTACCTGTGATCCATTCTCCAATAGTATTAAGCCTGCAGAGTAAAATATTTTAGAGTCTCTTGACTGACTTAAAAAATAATTTTTCAAAACGACTGAACACTTCACTCAAAGGGAAATTCCCTGCCATTGTCACGCCGAAGTAATGATAGCCATACCGCAAAAATTATCCCACTATAATTATGGTGGTTATGATCCTCCATCTGAACAATATGCTGGGCTATTTTCCCAGGCAGCTAAAACCCTCTGGCAGCTCTGACTCTGAGCCTCTAGGAGAAAGGAACCTGTGTCCCAAAAGCCCTCTCCTCCCTCACCCTGGTGATTTAGAGAGCAGCCCAAGACCTCTTTTTCCCCCGGTACGATTTTCCCCATCAGAGTGTTGCAGCTCGACTCCCACCTTCCTGCAGCCTCTAAGACTCCTCCCAGGAAGTCCCAGCTCAGCTGGAGCCTTCCAGAGGCAGGGAGAGGGAAGCATGTGTGCAAAGGCAGCCTGGGCAGTTGTGCCAGACTTTCGCAGCATAAACCAGCGTAGCACAGCTTGATGTAAGTCAGTTTTACCCCCACTATCCCATTTGGGAGCTGCCTTGTGCCTATGTGTGTGCGCTTCCTGGCTGTTGCTGCTGCATTCGCTCATGCTCCTGCTGTGGCCTTGCACCCCGTGGTGTGAGGGGTTCAGGGGGACCCTTGTCCCCAAAAGTCTTTCGGGTGCACCTGCGAGCACCCAGGCTGGCCAGCGCTGTGGAGGTGCTTGGTGAGCACTGGGACGGAGGAGTCGGCTGGTGCCCACAGGCTGCAGGGCAGGAGGTGGTGAGTGACCGGTCCCCACCGTGACCTTTCAGCTGTCACGTCCAAAATCCTTAGTGTGCTCCGTCCTGTGCACCCTGCCAGCGCAAGAGGTGTCCCAACTCCTGTCCAGGGAGTGTACGTACAGCATAGCCTGAAATGCCCAGCCAGGTGAGAGACTCCCTGAGTGCTTCCCAGGCTTTCCGGCTCTGGTGGCTGTCCCTGCTCCAAAACATTCACCAGGGCTGGGACAGTGAGGCAGAGCCCTCTGCCCTAGCCCTGCTCAGCTGCTCCCGCTGGCAGCAGCACTCTGACCCCTCGTGCTGCCTCTAGTTCTTTGCAGCAGCCTCGTGCACAGCTCTTACACCCGCTCCTAGTTCTCTGTAATCTGTTGAAGCCCTCTTAACTATCACACTTTCATTTTGTCACCTGCAGAGTTAGTCCCCTCATTCCAGCACTCATTTGCTTTGCATCCCAAAGCAGTGTCCCCCCACATCTCAGCATTGTCCCCAACATGCAGCTGTCCCGCATGCAGGGGCAAGGTGGATATTTCACAGTCCTGACTAATATCATGCTGTGGCTTCCCATTTTTCCATGAATTGTGCTGTTTTGTCCCACCTGGGCAAAGAGATGTAAAACCCCACTGGTCTCAGCTGGAAGCCACTTTGCACTTTTGTTAGAAATAACACAAAATGGAAACCGTGAGAATGTACATCCTGCATGCCAAGGTGGAAAGTGCACCTAGCAGTACTGAGAACTCACCTGTGGGCTGGTCAGCTTCAAACCTGTTTTAATTTACTTTTTGGCAGCTGGGTAAATTAATCCATGTCTGGTCAAAATAAAGGCACGTGCGTCCTCCAGGCTTACCACTTTTACCTCAAGTACCTAACAAAAAAATCACTTACTTTAGCTTAAATACTGCATGTTTAAGCAATGCTGTAGAATAGCTGAGGGAATCTGAGGTGAAGGAACAGGCAGCAGCAGGCACAGAAATTAATTTGTCTGGGGCCTTGAAGGAAAGTAAACACCAAAATCATTTTGGAGATGGAAGCTGTCATCTTGTCAATCAGAATAAAACTTGTGACTAAACAACACAGAGCTGCAGCAGCTGAGAGGTCTGAGAGTCTCAAAAACAGCAGCACTCTTGCTTTGATTTTTTTGGTAACCTTAAGAACATGAAAAAAAAGATGGGTTTGTGTGGCACATCCCTAAGGCCCCTTGTTTCACTTGCCAGCCCAAAGAGGCAGGGTGTTCAGACAGCCTGGCCAAGGCACAGCCCCAGCAACAAGGAAGGGCAGAGGCAAGAGGTACCCGGGATCAATGAAACTGGATGGGAAGCTGATATTGAATACAAAATTCCCAGAGGATGCCCTCTCACTGGTGTCTACCACTCCCCCCAGCGCAGAGGAAAGTGGGGAGAACCTGGAATTTGGGAGAAAGGAGGCAGAAGCCGTGGCTGCTCATGGGATCCTGCCTCTGTGCCTGTCACGGGTACAAAGTACAGCCCCGGCGCTCTTGGACATTGCAGCGACAACATGCAGAGCACCTTGTTCCCCTTTTTCCTTTCTGTGGCAGAATAATCACAGCTTTGGGTCTGGACCTGCTTCGGCCCTGGGTACACAGAGCATTTGCTTTACTCCTGCAGCCATGGAGTGGTTGTCTTACTCTTCTGCTTTGTGTCTGGGGGAAATGCAGGTCTGTGCCCATACCAGTGAGACAGCAGGAGCCGTGGCATGCTTAGGAGAGCAGGACCGTCTCTGCGTCACTTCTTGCTGGAGAGAAGGAGCAGCGCTGGATATAGCTCGTACTCCAGTGAGGTACTGTATGCCCAGCGTGACTGTTTCTGGCCAGCAGCCTGGTCCCTGGCTGAGACTGCAGCCCTGTGGAGCTCAGGGAACTCACTGCCCAGGAGCTAGCCTTGGCAGGGAAGGCAGATAGGACATGCCAGGAAAAGTCACACTGGTGCAATCTCCTCTGTACCCGCTTATTTCCATGTAGTCTGTTTAAAGGAAACGTAAGTGAGAGAACATCTTTAATACAGAACAAAGCTCATTGTGGGGTTGCCCCATCTGATGGTCTCTTCTACTAAAGCTTCTTGGGTTGCAAAGTACTTGGGAAATATCAGCATCCCTTTTGCAGATACAAACATGCAGAGTGAGGAAATCACATGTGGCAGGGAGTCAGTGGTGAAAGGTTGTGGCCACTAAGTCTTCTACATTTGCAATCAACCATCCTGTCTGGCTGCCAGGCAGATTGCAACTGGAGAAACTCATCATTTGGTTTGGGGAGCAGAATAGGCTGAAACAGATTTGGGGGTTGCGTGGCCCCAAGACCATGTTGCTCCCCAGCCTGATGGGTAGCTGCCCATGGCAGCATCACTCAGGCTGGGATGGGTGGGACATCAAAAGAAGAAAGTACTTGTCATTTTCCTGCCTGAAAAGGCTGGAGCAGACAAAGCCTTTCCTCAGAAATGGGAATTTCTAGGCTTAAAGCATCTTTTTCCCACTGAACCCCATGACACTTGCTGATGCTGTTCTGTTCTCTGAACTATGGCCAGCAGCAGCCTCACTGCAAGAGAACTGTTAATATTTCACCTCCAGCTATCTTTTACTTTCCAAGCCATGAATCCTTCTACTCCAACCAAAATCAGCTCAGGCACTGGGTCTTGCTTACCATAATATTTGTGAGCTTGTACAGAAAGAGCAAAGCAGGGGGCTGGGGGAGTGGAG
>JAVJGJ010000062.1:13242503-13265649 GCA_035590215.1 Microhierax caerulescens | reverse complement strand
GGGTGGGAGCGGGCCCGAGGAGGACGCGGACCCCCTGCCCGCTCCAGGGAGCGGCGCCGGGACCAGCCAGGACTCCCGCCGCCCGCTATCCGCCGCGCCGGGCGGGAGCCTGGCGCCAGGTGAGTGCCGGCGGCCCCCTCCTGAGTCCCACCCGCGGGGCTCGCCTTCTCCGGGGGCACCGGGCCTGCCCCGCCGAGGCGGGAGGAGGCAGCACCGCTCCACGCGGAACCGCCGTCCCCGGCAGCGCCGCCCGGTGTCCCCCGGCGACGCCCCCCTCCCCTGGGCGGCAACGCCGGGTACCGCCGGGCCCCGCCAGGCAGGGCCCTGGGCCGCGGCAGCCTGGCCAGGTCGGGCGAGGTGACCTCTGCGTGCCGCGGGAGCGCAGAGCCGGCCCACGGAGCGCGGCCGGCCGTGTGGGGGGAGCGACGGAGGGGCTGGGTCGGTGGCCGGAGCTGCTTGCGGGCTGGGGAGGGGGCTCGCACAGGCTGTCAGACCACCACGGTCCTGCAGCGGCAGATCCCGGTGCCCGGGGAGCAGTAACCCGGGGCTGCCCGCGCTGCCCGCTTGGGCAGGTGACCTTTGGGGGAGAAATCGGTGATAGAATCCAGTGAGCCTAAGGAGCATCTGTGCTGCAGGCAGGTACAGAGATCAGCCTGTTTCCTGGCTATTAGGAGTCACCTCACTTACAGTGTCGGTCTCGGCAGGCTGACGAGTTTGAAGATTACAGGATTTGCTGGGTACAGATTAGTTCCATCTACTTCTACTTCAGTTTCCCTGCTGTAAGGCAGGGATGGTATTTCCCTGTACAAGCTGCGATGACCCATCAATTAATAAAAAAGACAGTGATTTGCAGCTGCAAGATGCCAGCTAAAATGACAGTGCAGTTTTGCTTCAAAATGTAACCTCTGCTAAACTCTGCATTTACATTAAATTTGTTATTCTGAAGCATTGTAATCAGTTCATGTCAGTGCATATTGTTTGCCCTCTTCTTGGACAAGTCCCTGATTGTGGAAAAGTCAGCTTTGCCAATCATTTTTGTAGCCACAGTGTAAACGTTATGTCGTTGGCGTGGAGCCATGGTGAGTCAGGCTTGGCTCTGGGCAGCTGCCTGGAGAGAGGGACTGGGAGAGAAGATCAGTCTGAAGTCCAAGGTAGAGAATACTGGCACAGGTGGCCCCAGGAGTGCCAAGAGCAGCCCCAAGCCTCGCATGCCAGTGCAACCTGAAACATCACAACAAATACAGACGTAGCCTACATAAAAGCATTATTTGCCAAAGAGGCTGTCTGGGCCTGGAAGGCTGGTGATGGGGAGAGTAAAGCTGCATGTACTACAGCTTCCTTTGGGTCCATGGATGGTGGGAAAGCTGCTACTTTATGGAGAGGGCTGCTTCTGGGGGTACTTGGGCATACAGCTTTTATATGCCTGCTCCTGTGTCGCCAAGGGACTGGATTCCTTCGTGCCTTAAGATGGAGGCAAATCTATTGGATAAATAAATTGGAAAAAATAGCAGCAGCTGTAGTTCTAGTCACTTCTTGATTCTTGCACTTGAATTTTCAGCATTTCACAAATCTGTCTTTGACCCTTCAGAAGCACATATGCACTAGACAGTTCATTGCTCATCATCGGAAAGCACTGGTGACAGTCCGCTAGTCAGGCAGCTTGCTGATCTATTGCCTATGGAAAGCTGCCTGAGGATAATGATTAGGCAAACGTTAATGATTTGTCAGCATCTCTAGCTCATTTAATTTTATCAACACAGTGAGCTTATAACTAGAGACAGTATTGATCAGTACAACTATTGGACTCTGACTTCCATCTCCCCCTGCCCACTTGTTGTGTCTGGAGTCTAATGGAAGAGGGAGAGGCTAGCTCATATTGTGTCCTGTACAAGGAGGTCACAGCAGCAGCTCTGGACACTGCTCAAATATCTGTAATAAATTGTGAGGATGAGTGCTTTTCTTTGGTGTTATTTCACTGGAACGGTGTAACCACTTTTCTCTATATTAACCTTCTGTATGGGATTTTGTTGGTGGATCACGGGGAGCTCAGAAATTAAAGGGCAGCTGATTTCTCCAGGGCTAGGATCAACTGGGTACATTGTGCTGGTCTCAGCAGCGAGGGAACAGAGGATTGTCAGAGCCACAGGAAGGCAGTCCTTGCCCTTTAGTGCTCTAAGCTGCTTGGACAAGTCCCAAGTACTGGCCGTTTCCAGCTGCACGTGATAATAGATTGTCAATGGGAATTTGTTTTTGAGTTCTCTGGCCATCGGTAGTAAACAGTGGAAGGACACTGGCTGCAGGGACTTCCTGTCTGATGGCACAGGGGGACTAGTAGGGGTAGCAGAACATGCTTCCTGACTGGTTCAGATCTTCCTGTTGATCTTGCCTTCTGGAAAGTTTCTCTCAAGGAAGCTTCAGGCAAAATCTGTGAGAGGGACTCGTTCTGGAGGTGAAGCAGATTCATCTCCAGAGCAGACATTGTGCAGAATAGCTTCCTCCTACCTGCATTCCCTTGGCCAGGACCCCACTGCCAGTGAGAGGATACTCTGCACTCAGCAGTCCATTTCATCCTTCACTTCTCTCCTGACTTCTCCCTACACAGGAGAGCACTATGGATTATGGTTTTTCAAAATTGAAGACCCACCATTTTACTCATTGTCATTGTTTGTACTGCATGCATCTCAGAGGTCTCCAAGCTACCGTGGCACCCTTGACAAGTCACATTTTATGTTACCATGACCCTAGCTCAGGACTCTTTGACCCAGAAGAGATGGTTATACCCTTTAAACTATCTCTGATCAGGATGTTAAATACAATTTTTGTGATTGCTGAAGTTTGGGGTTTTTTCCCCCTCAGCATCTGCTTTTGCTTGGAGACCTTTTGCCTCAAGCCAAAACCAGCAGAAAACCTGTCTGAGCTCCCCACTGGAATGGCTGTTGAAAGCTATAGGTCAGAAGTTTGGGGTTGGAACATGATCCTGCCAGTTGCCTGCAGATGTATTTCCCCGAGGTGCTTATAGGAAAGCAAAACTATTCATCAAATGTGAGTAAAGCCAAAAGACAAGTCAAATTCAGCACCAGTGCCTGCCTCTGCCAGTAAGGTTTTGTCCACTTACACTGGAACGAGAGTTGGCCCAGGGAGAGGAGGCCTGGGGTGGGTGTACCACAGGAGTGATCCAGCATGACTGGTCCTGCATTGCTGAGTGAAGAGCAGTGCTGCCAATCTCCCCTCGCTTTTTGAGAGAATCCTTTCTGCATTGGGTTAATTCCTTGGCCAGCTTTTTGCCCTGGCACTGAAGCACACCCTCAGAAAAAGAATTCCTGAAACACACAAGGAAGGAAGAAAAGAGCTTTGATTTCCAACTTGTGCTGCCTTCATATCTGCATGGAAATCCATTCTGCAGCATGGGGAGGGATCAGAAGGCCAGGAGCCCAGGCTGCCAGGCAGGCTCAGTCAAGCTGTGCTCCTGTCACCCAAAGAGACCATTTGGTGCCCAAATTTGAAAGGTTACCTCACGCACAGCCTTGACTGATCTTTTGTACTGGTGTCATTGCCCAAGGTGTGGCTGAACAGAGCATCTGAAAGGAGAGAAGGGAAGGTGCCTGATCCACCCCGGGTGCCTTTGGGGATTGTGATTAAGCTGAGGAGAGGGAGTTAAACTCTTCTGTCTTGTACCGATAACTGCAGGAATGAAAGAAAAGGAGCACACTAGAGGCTTTAGAGAAGCAGAGAGCTGGAAACACAGACAAGCGTCCTGATCTTCACAGCTGCAGGATAAAGATCAGAAACAGAATATATTTAAGGACATTCTGCAACATCTTCCCCAGCAATGGCCACTCAGCTGTGGCACAGAGAGTAACAACTGACTCCATAGCACTGGTGTTCTCATTGCCAGCAGAGACATACTTATTGATAAGACACAGGTTTTACATCAGAAAACATTTCAACACAATTTTTGTGTGTCCCTGGAAATGCATAGAAGAGTTCACATTTGGGTTACTTCTAATGTTATTTGACCCTTGGAAAGTGAAATGGCATTGTTGGCCTTCAGTCACTTGTGCTAAACACCTCCAAGGCTTCAGTGAGCCCTCCTTCAGTGCCAGTGAGCGAGTCTTAATACTAGAGCCGTGAGATTTTTTTTTTTCAAATAAGAAAATAGACAAGAATAGCTTCCCCCAGTTGTCTGCCTTGCCCATCCTTCTTTGTCCCATACTAAAAACGAAGGAAGGCAAAAGCGTCTTGCCTTTTTCCAGGTTAGTCACTCATACCTTTTTGTGACAGGCTTGGAATGGGTTGGGTAAGCACATCCCAGGGAGCCTGGTGTGTAGATGTCCAGCACATGCATAAACCTTTACACTGCACTCAGAGGGAAGCCAGACCAGTCCGTTGTCTTTCTCTCTGGCTTCTGATCCAGTTCACGGTCTAGTTCAAGGGCTTGCACGAAGCTTCTGGCTTGGCAGTGTGGAGAAACATTCAGCTTGAATATGAAACTTGACTTGAAATGGTGGCAGACAAAATTGCAAGCATGAGATACTGGGCTACCAGATTGCACTGGGGCCAAACAAAGCACTGTCCTGACAGTAAATTTTCTGGTGGTTTATCCATCCCACCCTGAAAGAAGCCAAGCAACATGGTTTCTGCCACTTCCCTTTCAGAGAGCCTTTGTCAGCCAGATAATCCCTGCAATGAGGAAACATTTTCTTGCTGTGTAGCTTCATTTCTAAACTTGTTTCATGTTAACTTATTCCGTAGTATCCCCTGGGGGTGGGGATACCAAGGAATTAAGGGCATACTGCCAGAGAGGCCAAAATGCTGCAGGTTTTTTGAGGTCAGCAAGTGATGGACTGTAAATACAACTATCAACATCCTGCTGGTACGACAGCTTTGTGTGTCAATGTGACTTTCTCAATGCATCTTCTTTTTTTCCCCTCCTCTGCTTATAGCTGTCTTGATGTCCCTGTAATTTCATCCTGGAACTTCGTTTCAAGAAAGGAATCAAAAGCTTCCTTCTGGTCTTCCCCTTCCCATATTTCCCTCAAGATGGCATCTGATAGCCCTGAGTCGCTAATGACCTTGTGCACAGATTATTGCCTTCGCAACTTGGAAGGGACTCTCTGCTATCTACTGGACAATGAAACTCTCCGGCTCCATCCTGACATCTTCTTGCCAAGCGAGATTTGTGACAAACTTGTCAACGAGTACGTTTCAGGCCTGTAAAGAAACTGTTGTCTGGTTTGGGAACAAGCTGGGAGCTCAAGGAAGGAGTAGTATAGTTCTCTAAAAGGATTGATGGGAAAGCAGGAAAAAAAACAGGGAAGAATTCCCAGGGCTGGTTTGTTGTTTGGTTGTTTTTTTTTCCAGTTGATCCTCATATTGGAAATAAGGATTTGCAGAAGGAAGCATCCCTGGGGGTTACAGTACAGCTATATGTATTTTTAGTTTCTGAGGAAATCACCATTTCAACATAGGTAAACCCAGAGCAAAAGTCGTGGCTTCTTCCAAGAACACCAGTAAGCCAAGGAGCCTTCCCAATTCCCACCACTAAAGCGTTACAACTCTCTCAAGCCAGAGAAGTGAGAGTGCAAAGTGCTAACAGATGTTAAATATTAAGGCTGCTACTCCCATAGCTTTACAAAGCAACCTGTTTCCAGGGTTTTATATAATTTGGCTATCACAGTCTCTCTTGGCTGAACTCCTGCCCACAAAGTCTGGCAGAGAACATTGGTCCGCTAATTTTCTGAAAAATGGAAAAAAAAAAAATTAAATCAAATTACTAGCTTTAAACAGCTAGGGAAAAAAATCCTGGAGTCTGTGCTTGCCAGAATCCAGTTTGCTCACACACACACACACACCTTTGCACAAATCTTTGCCTGAGATTTTCCTAAGGCTCGTTAGTTCTGTGCAAGAAGAGATAATAGGCCAGTTCCCTTTACCCCAGAGGCTATGGGATCATCAGGAGGAAGTCTGTGTGTGTTTACGCACTTGGTCACATTTTCTTGTAACCAGTGAAGGTGCTAGAGCTGTAGCTGAGCTTTTGTGTGGTGCTGTGCTAATGCCATTGCCCCAATACAGGTACGTGGAGTTGGTGAAGACAGACAGCATCTTTGAACCCCATGAAAGCTTCTTCACCCTGTTCTCAGATCCTCGGAGCACCAGGCTAGCTCGGATCCACTTGCGGGAACAGATTGTGCAGGACCAGGACCTGGAGGCCATCAGGAAGCAGGTGGTATTGCACTGACAGCCTCCAGCTGCCACTTCGCATAGCGGCATGGATGCATGGGCACCAGCTAGAATCCCAGCCACTCAGAGATTCCCAAGCCTCTGTCCTTCACTGTCCATGTTTTCTTTGGGAGAGCCTTAGCTTCTCCCTTCTGGGCTCCCAGAGCCACTGTATGGAATGGGATGGGGACACTGGTCAGGTTTGGTGATATGTGGTCTCAGGCTCTCCCAGTGGGAGGTGGTGTAGCAAGCAGGGTGGCCACTGTGCCCATGAAATATTTCTAACTTTGGTTTCCCATCTTCCAGGATCTTGTTGAACTCTACCTGACTAACTGTGAGAAGCTGACGGCCAAGAGTCTGCAAACCTTGGTGAGCTTCAGCCACACACTTATCTCCCTTAGCCTTTTTGGCTGCTGTAATATCTTCTACGAGGAGGAGAACCCTGGAGGCTGTGAAGATGACTGTTTGGTGAACCCCACTCGCCAGGTCTTGGTCAAGGACTTTACTTTTGAAGGCTTTAGCCGCTTGCGCTTCCTGAACCTGGGCCGCTTGATCGAAGGGGTAAATGTGGAGATGTTGCTTCGGCCTTTGGCCTCTCTTGCAGCTCTTGATCTCTCTGGGATCCAGCTGAATGATGTGGGGTTTCTGACCCAGTGGAAGGACAGTCTGGTTTCCTTAGTGCTTTACAACATGGACCTTTCAGAGGAGCACATCCAAGTGATCGCACAGCTTCGCAAGCTAAGGTCAGCAGATCTGTTCTTCCTTGTTTATCCTTTTGCCACTGATACGGAAAGATCTTTTAAGAATGGTCTACTTGCCTGCTAACAGAGAGCCACCCACTGCTGCTTTCAAGTTACAAGCCTTCCTGTGAACAGGCTCACTCATTGACTCGCTATCCGTATGTGATGTGTCTAAAGCCAGCCTGTGTTTTGCTTGGAAAAGACATCACTTAGCAGAAACTCCCTCTCAGAAAAACAAAAAACACCACACACACGCAAATCACCACACACCAAAGAAAGAAAAAAAAAAACCCAAACCAAACCAAAACTAACCACTCCCTCTAGCCAAACAAAAAGGAACAGCTGAATACCTGAGAGATGGGGAAAAAATTACATATGTGTACATAAACCAATACAGTGATAATCACACTGTGAAACTCAGTCCTCCAAACCACTTGTCAAACAGGAACGTCCTAAGTTTAAACCTGCCTCCAAGATAAAACCTGGAAAAAACTCTGAGCTCAGACTTCTGCTCAGTGCGCTCTGTGGAAGCACACCGTGCATGGATGGTGCAGCCAAGGGAACGAGCAGTGCAAATAAATAGGCAGACAGCGTTGGCAGTAAAACGGCTTCCTGAAACAGAGCTGAGACAATTGCTATTCAAACTGCACAGTGGTATCAGGAAAGGGATCCAGGGCTTCCTAAGCCTTACTATTCACAGGAAGGATGCTGTGCAGAGGCTTTAGTATCGTCTCTACTGACTGCAGGCACTAGGGGGTACCATGTTAATGTAGGACCTGGAATCTCGGGGAACATCCCGAATAACATTTTATAAATCCAAGTGCTTTAACTCCCAGTGACTTGCAGTGAAACTTGGTCTACAACAAGTAGAAGACACTTTTGTGAGTGGGATGTTGGCCCCTGTCTTAGGCAGTTTAGAGAAGTCTCTCTCAAGGGTCTTCACTACTGTTTGTCAGGCAAGAGCAGGCCCTGTCCCGCACACGATGGCTGGTCAGTTTGTCCTACCACTCCCTTAGCATCAGGGTTTCCCCAAAGCTTAAGCAATTAAATACCTGAATGAAGTCATGGCAGCGTAATAGCCTGGGGTGGAAAAAATATAAGGTTGGGGAAGCAGACAAGAACTTGTGGGATGAGGCAACGTATGTTTCTGGAGATGCAAAGATCCTCTAGAGCATCTTAATCGCCAGGCAGAAATGCTTAGATGGCTGCTGTGATGGAGCTTGGGAGAGGCAGTTCCTGAGCCAGGAGCAATTTCCTTTGTGGCCAGATGATTTGTTGTGCTCCATTCTAAGTAGACCTCCACCTGATATCTGCATGCTTCAGTTAGACACAGGGCCAGATCCTACTGCCAGATCCTAGAGAACCACATTCCTGTATCTTGTGAAGGAAATAATCATAACAAAGAAGTAATAATCACACTTGACTTGTCATCTTCCTCTGGTAGAGAGGTGGAAGCCCCAGACAATGCTTTCCAGGCTCTGAGATGCTCTCTGTCATTTGCAGGCACTTGGATATCTCCCGAGACCATCTGTCCAGTTATTACAAATTCAAGCTGACCCGGCGGGTTCTAAACCTGTTTGTGGAAAACCTGGTAAACCTCACTTCGCTTGATATCTCAGGGCACACCATGCTGGAGAACTGCACTATCCCAAGCATGGAGGAGAAGATGGGCCAGACAAGGTAAGGAGACAGCAATTACTGAGGTTTTCTTGGGTGGATGGATTAGGCAATGATGAATTAAGAACAGTTCCCTCTAAGCTTCCATATTTTGTAGGTCTAATTAACGCTAAAAAGCATGCCCTGATGGTAAAGGCTGGTATGGAAATCAACTGTGACTCCTGTACATGACAGGTGTAAGGACTTTTAAGAGTAGTAAAGGTTTCATCCTATCTGCCTGCGATGCATGTCTGAAGAATTATTTCAGTCCTTTTCCACACACATTCTTCCAGGCATCTCTTGTAGTGGTTAAGGTTTTTTTTCTGAAGGGACTCCAAAGCCTTTTAAATATTTTCTACACAAAACATTCTTAACCTCACTGAAATTCAGATTATTCCAAAACAGAAGACTTCTACACCAAGTCAATACACTGGCATTCGTAGGAGGGCTGACTGTTTTTGGAACTTAGAATCTAAAGGCATATTTTCAGATTTGACCTGGCTACTGGGCAGATCAACCTTTGAAAATCCTGGTGTACCTCAGTAGAGGCATACCTAGAGGTCTGGTTTTCCAGATCAGCCAAGAACTCTACTCTCCTATTCCCTGCACACTTGGTGAACAAAAACAAACAAGTGGGACGGTACTGGCTCCTTGCCACCAGAGCTGGTGAAAAAAATGCTGGCTCTTGATCAATAAAGAAGATGGCAGCAAAACTAGTGTTCTTGCATGATCACAGAAGCAGACTAATGTGTCTTATCAGATGACATGCAATCTAGTTCGCAAATGCTTTGCATCAGTGAAGTCCAGAGCCCTTTTCTGAAGGGAAGTGTTCGCCCCAGCTAGTGGGTTTCCAGGACAAATTCTACCTGGGAGAGTTGTGTTCTGTGTGAATTCTTACAGCTGTTCTGTTCAACACATTCAGTTTTTCACTCAGGATCACCTGGGATGAATGTCAAATGTTACATTTAAGAAAAGTTAGCCAGTGTAACCACAATGTAGCTGTTATCACTCTAGTTATGAAGCTGTAGAGTCAGAGTGAATGGAGAGCTGATAGCTGCCTCTGTAGCAGGAGACACCTGAAGAAACACAGTACTGACACAAGTGATGTTTTCCACCCCCCTTCAGCACTGAGCCAGCAAAGAGCAGCATTGCTCCCTTCCGGGGTCTGAAACGACCGCTCCAGTTCTTGGGCCTTTTTGAAACATCGCTGTGCCGCCTGACACATATTCCAGCCTACAAGGTAACAAGGCCACAAGAATATTGGCGGTAGGTACTTGGTAGGAGTTGAAAGAACGTGAAAATTAGTGGCTGCCAGTACAGTGGAGTTCTTCAGGTCTCAGGTGTGACAAATGAGCTCTGACCTTTTGATTGCTACTTGATAATGCAGGAAAACTGCCAGAAGGCAAGACCCCATGTGGTTTTTACAAGGGTTAAAAAAAAATGCCTCTTTAAGAGGGCCATGGAAAAAGCATCCTGCCTAAGGACCAGGACATCTGTAGCTACAAAAAGATTATTTAAGACAGTAGGAGTCTTGCTTGTGACTAACATCCTCCTGCCCCAGAAGTGCCATTTCTCATCCTTCTGGGCTGAGAAATGACTCAACTTTGCTCCCATACTGGGCCTAATCCTACTAGCAGAGTAGAGGGAAGTTGTACCCTTCGACCTTTCAGAGTTCCCTTCTCATGTTCTTTTTCCTCCTTCATAATTTCTTCCCTCACTTTGTTCCTTCATGCCAGGTGAGTGGAGACAAGAATGAAGAGCAAGTCCTGAACGCTATTGAGGCTTACACTGAACACCGACCAGAAATCACTTCCCGGGCCATCAACCTCCTTTTTGACATTGCCCGTATTGAACGCTGCAGCCAGCTGCTGCGAGCCCTTCAGGTAAGCCCCATGTTAGCATTCACCTCACCCTGACAAGGGAAATTTTGCAGTCCCAGTCATTTAATCACCCTGGGACACCATATCAGACCATTCTGGAGAAAGTTCCAGTAGTGCAGTGGAACTGGGTACCTTCATTTCATAAGCATGTTCCAGCAATGCCTGAGCCACACATTCCTTGTAGGCTTGTAACAGTCATTCCAGGGCTCAACAGCACGCCAGTGGCACTCAAGCTTCATGTCACTTCTCTGCAGCTGGTGATCACAGCCCTCAAGTGCCACAAAGATGACAAAAACATCCAGGTGACGGGCAGTGCGGCACTGTTCTACTTGACCAATTCTGAGTACCGCATGGAGCAGAGTGTAAAGCTGCGGCGCCAGGTCATCCAGGTGGTGCTGAATGGCATGGAGTCCTACCAGGAAGTCACAGTAAGAGCAGTCCAGTCTCCTTCAGCTCCCTTAGTCCACCTTCCCTGTATTAAGTGTTTAGCCTGCTGTTAGCATCTGTCTTCCAAGCCCCCAGGATGTTAGCTAAGGCAGACACCAGAGAAGCTGTTGCCCAGATCTGGTCCTTGCCCTCACTCATGACTTAGTGGTGGACTTGGCGGCATTAGGTTTATGGTTGGATTCAATGATCTTAAAGGTCTTTTCCAACCTAAATAATTCTGTGATGGCATGCAGGGTGCTCCTTACCATGTGATGTTCTCCAGAACAAGGAGAAAAAAGCAATGATAGCAAGGCCCCTTTTTATCTGATGATAGCGGTCAAAGGGTATATTCGACATACAGCAGTGATGTCCAGTGCTCACTCTGGGGTGTTGAGTCAACAGACGGAAACATTATCCCACTGTACTGGAATATGTAACTGACATTGTGATACCACTGGGTTGCAGAATGGAGACTGCTGCATAGAGTGCTTCCAGGCAGCGAGGAGCTGGCTTGGAAAGTGATGGGCACTGGGTGGTTGGTGGCCCTATGAGACTAGAGTGACAGGGAGAGAGAGGAGGGTACCAGTAGAGCTCAGCTAAAGCACAGTGCTAGATAGGAGCATAACAGAAATTGTAATGGTGGTGCTCAGGCAGAAAGATGTTTTCAGTACCCAGCAGCAAGGAGACGTGAGGTGACAGGATCCATGTTTTCGTAGCCACTTGGCTCAGCATTTGCTTCCTTTTGACCCAGGTACAGCGAAACTGCTGCCTGACACTGTGTAACTTCAGCATTCCTGAGGAGCTGGAGTTCCAGTACCGCCGAGTCAATGAGCTGCTGCTGAACATCCTCAACCAGAGTCGGCAGGATGAGTCTATTCAGCGCATCGCTGTTCACCTCTGCAATGCTCTGGTCTGCCAGGTGGACAATGATCATAAAGAAGCTGTGGGCAAGATGGGGTTTGTCATGGTTGGTATGGTCCCAAGACATCTACTCATCCTTAACCCAAGCTAGCACAATTCCCTTGCAGCAGTCCGCCAAACACGTCCAGCCAGTGTGCCAACCTTGCAGTATTACAGGAGGGAGCTAGCATCCCAGTAGTGCCAGGTCTTTCCTGGAACCTGCCCCTCCACGTGACATCTTTTACTTGCTTACTAGCACAAAAGGTCACGATGTCAGAGATGGGCTGTCTGTGGGAGCAGGGAAGCAGCATAGCCTTGTATTTTGCCTCTTCACCAGAGCTGGCACTACCTTGTGACTACTTCCTGCATCTCCCTGAGTTTGCATCAACTTCCCAACTCATGTCAACCTGTATCCCTCACCTTTTCAAAGAGCTGCAAAAGCCACTGCTTTGGTGCAGTAACACCACATTCAGGACTTGTATCATACAGATCAAGACTGATTTGACTGCAAACTCAACAGCTTAGGAACTGTGACATATAGTTCAGTTCTGTGAATACTTGCAACGTTGAGCATAACTCAGCTACTGATCTAGGGAAAGAGATACTGCATCTGTTCTCTCCAAAGGATCAAAATTGCATACACCTGCAAATGGGCTGCAGCCAGCCCTGCAGTGGTTAGTATTAGCTCTGTGATTCTTGAACTGTTTCTCACTCTTCCCTTTCCTCTGCCCACAGACAATGCTAAAGTTGATTCAGAAGAAGCTGGCTGATAAAACGGTGAGTGTTTCCCTAGAAAACATATACATAGGGTATTTTTTTCTTCAGTCTGACTTAGGCATGGAGGTCAGTCCAGAGTGCCAGCTCAGCTTCTCTAAAAAACACAAGACACCTCAGCTGATGCTGCAGAATTTCCTGTCCCAGGGTCAGGGCAGGGGAATGTCCCTCCACTGTTTGCTGGGAGGCAAAAAAATTAAACAAAAAACTTACTTGCTGGTAAGTTGAAAGTGAACAACAAGGTTCTCTTACCTTTGGAGCCATCAAGGGTGACACCAGAGAGGAAACACAAGTGGCTGGTTTGCGCTGGGCTCCCAAGTTAGCAAAGCTCTGTTTCTGTCCCTTTCTCCTCCCCTCTGTAGTGTGATCAGGTGATGGAGTTCTCCTGGAGCGCCCTCTGGAACATCACTGATGAAACCCCTGATAACTGCGAGATGTTCCTTAACTACAGTGGCATGAAACTGTTCTTGGAGTGCTTGAAAGTAAGTACACCTGTTTTTTTCTAGAGGAACACTGACGTTAGCAGCAGAGGTGCAGGTGCCTGGGCACGATCCCTGGCCATGCTAATCTATAAACAGTATAGATTCCTGTGTTGGTCAGACAGAAAAGAGAAAGCTTGTGTTTTTGCTTCTTTCTCATATCCGTTCACCCAACCAGTAGAATAACAGAGAAACTTACACTCAACATACTTTCCTCTTTCCCCATCTTGTGTACAGTCACTCTTAGGTAGAGCAGCAGTGAGTAATGGGCCCTGGCCTCAATTCTCTCATCTCGCATGCTTCTTTGACACTAGAAATCCCATTTAGGATCTGCTAAAGCATCATTGCTGACTACCCAAAACCCCTCAGCCTTTCTACGTGTGCTGTACAACCTTTCTTCAGGGTTGCTTGTTCTCAACCTCACTGTAGACCTACTTCTGTATAATCCTGTTCTTTGCTTACCTAGGAGTTCCCAGAGAAACAGGAGCTGCATCGCAACATGCTGGGTCTCCTGGGCAATGTAGCAGAGGTGAAGGAGCTCCGCCCGCAGCTTATGACCTCCCAGTTCATCAGTGTGTTCAGGTGAGTGCCTGGCTAACAAACAGCTGGGTTGGGGCAGGGAGAATGCTCTGGAGCTCTGCTCCTGAATCACTGGGGACTTTTAAACCTATGCTGCATCAGCATCTCTAAATGATCTCTTCTCCCTTGGCAGCAACCTGCTGGAGAGCAAAGCAGATGGGATTGAGGTATCCTATAATGCCTGTGGGGTGCTCTCCCATATCATGTTTGATGGTCCAGAGGCTTGGGGTATATGTGAGCCCCACCGAGAGGAAGTTGTAAAGAGGATGTGGGCAGCCATCCAGAGCTGGGATATCAACTCCAGGAGAAATATCAATTACAGGTGAGGAGTAGAAAGATTGGTGCACTGACCTAGGAGCCAGGATGATCACAGGAGGCAAGGACCAACAGAGAAGGGAAGAGGTGTAGCCTAACCTGGAGGCTCTGTTTAGAGTGAAGGAGAAACATCCTCAGGGACATACTCTTTAGTACAGGTTTTACATCTTCCTTTGAAACATGTTGAAATTGGACACCTGGCCTGGCAATTCCTAAGGAAGAAGTGTGGGACCCCAACAGAATCTCTCCTATGTGTTTCTGGTGAAACTGCATAGTTCAGGAGACCTGTGATCTGACTGTCTGGGACTGCCTAAGCATTTTCCTCTGAGACTGCTGTCCTTTGCACCTCCTTAAGTCTGTTTGCTTGTGCAAGTCATGTGGATTGCTGTAGCTTTCACTCTGCTCTGGGGGTATTTAGACACAGTTCCCAGAAATCCCTTCAAGGGTTAATACAACTGGTGGAATCCTCCAAAGCCCTTCCTGTATCAGGTGCTCTGTATTCCCTTAGTGCTTGCCAGGGATCCAGAAAGAATGGCATTCCAGTGCCTGTTCTGTGGTATAGACACATTATTGTTGCCAGAAGAAACGCAGCAACTGTTGCATGTGAGCAGCCAGCTTTGGCTGGGCACAGTGTTGCTCTGGCCCCTGTACAGATGGAGCAGTGCGGCTGGGTTTTGGCTGTCACGAGGAAATCCCTGACAGAGGGTGGAAATCAGTTCCTGGACTCAATTGCATTTGTCGCAGCTCTTTATCTGGGCAGTGTGTTTGTGGTAAGGCGGTAGGGCCTGTCACCCTGCCAGCGCTGCTGTGTGACACAGGCTTTGCCATTGGTGCCAGAATCTTTGACATGCCAGTGGATTTACTGCTGGGGTATCTATGAGTGAGGAGTTTGTACTGCTTTCAGTGGCAAAGGTGCCGAATGAAGCAGCTCTTGGATTTTTAACAGCTTCTGCAATGTTTCCGTGCAGGTCATTTGAACCAATCCTTCGACTTCTTCCGCAAGGGATCTCCCCAGTCAGCCAGCACTGGGCTACCTGGGCACTGTACAACCTGGTCTCTGTCTACCGTAAGTTCCCTTTTTGAAATCACATCCACTGCACTGTGAAGGTTGAGGGTGTGGATCTGAGCTTGTTAGCAGGAAAAGCTTTCCTGGTGCAGCTGTGCAGGTAGAGAACCTTCTCTGAATGGTGCAGGAATGGCCGGGCAGCACAGCCAAATGAGAAACAATGAGACTCAGTGTGTAGGAAGTGGCTTCAATGTTTTGATCCTTCTGGCCCCACTCTTATGTTCTCAGCCATTTTGCGTCTGTTCTTCTCACAGCTGGGGCACCCCTAGCAGGCTGGCTTCATAAAAAAAGAAGTTTTGTGGTTTCTTAGGCCACAGGCTTCTTCTCCTTCCCCTCCGTCTGCCCTTTACACCACTCTTGTGAAGGTTCACAAGCTCTGTTTTACTCTTTTTCTCTGCAGCTGACAAGTACTGCCCACTGCTGATCAAAGAAGGTGGGATTCCCCTTCTGAAGGACATGATTAAAATGGCCTCAGCACGGCAAGAGACCAAGGAAATGGCCCGGTAGGAAGCCAGTGCGCTATCATCAAACGCTCAGTTTAGCTTTACTTTAGGGTTTATTCTTCTACATCATGTAAGGCTACCAAAGAAAGGCCTGCACTGATGTGTTCAAGGGGTGAGAAGCACAGAGCAGGAAAAAAGAGGATGAAAGCAGAAGACTAGTGAGGTGTTCATAGGTGGGCAATACACACAGATCATTCAGGGTTGGTGGGTGCTGGGCACATTGGTTATGGAAGTGGCTCGTGGGACAGGGGAGCCACATGGCTAACTGCATCTCTTAGGCCCATAGCCCCAGTCAGCACTGGTCTCCATGCTGGGGTGGGCTCCCTGGCTTCACACTTGTACTGGCCTGTCACTGCACTTGCTGACTGCAGTTAAAATGAGAGGATTTTTCAAAAGGTGGAAGAGTCCATCAGCTCTGTGGTGTGCTGTGTGACCTTCCTTTGGAGTCATTCTTTCAGAGTTTTAAAAGCCAGCTGCGGTTTCTTATCGATGGCAATCTGAGAGGTAGAATTTCGTACCTGCAGGATGAATACAAAAGAGAGGCAGAGAGGGGCTGGGAATATGCACCTTGTGGGGGGGCAGCAGGCATTCCCTGTCGCTGGAGGGTTGCTAAATGCTGGCCTGCAGGAGACTATCACAGGCAGGTTGTATATGGGGATGGTAAGAGTGCAAGAATGGTGAATAAATAGGAAAAGCAGGGACAGATGACATGAGAGTGAATGACAAACATTTGTATGCATGTGTTTCCCGATGTGACTCAAAGTTACCTGATGATTTGGATATGGGGGTGAGGAACAAACGGTCACATATGGATCTGGATCTATACTAACATGACTTGAAATTCCAAGGGGGTGAACTATGAGCCCTAAGGTGCTTTTGTGGAGAATACTGGTTTTGACACCAGTTGACACATATCTCAGTGCCTGCTGCGAATAGTGTCCATCTACATCGCGATCAAGCCTGTTGGACAGTTCTTAAGTTACTGTCCCACAACTATCGTGCAATAAGCTTTAAACTAAACCCTCTCTCCTTGTTTTGTCCATAGGAAAGTTATAGAGCACTGCAGTAACTTTAAGGAGGAGAACATGGACACTTCCAGATAGAGGCAATCATCTCATGCCTCTTGCCAGCACTGTATCCAGCTTCTCTAATTCACTGTACATAGGGAGGACTCTTTCTTACCAACTTGCCTGTTGGAAGGAAACTTCATGTGTGTGTGTGAGACCCTCAGTAGATGAAGGTGAACAGGGGAGGGGGGAGGGACTTTTTGCACAACAAAATGCTTTCCTTAAATTAGTGGACTTTTTTTGTTATGAAGTTTCAGGTTGAAGTTCTGTGTGTATGATTTCTGTATAAAAAGAAAACAAAAAACAAAGATAACTACATCATGTATCTTTTAACCTTTTCATTTTAGACCACACAGAGAGCCTCAAATGACCATGAGCTTGAAGACCTAGTTGTGTGATCGCTAGTGTGACATTTTGATCTCCCACTTTTTAGAAAATTCCTTTTTGCTGTATTGCATGAGGTCCTGTAATGTCTGCAAGAACACCAGTCCTGAATTGGTATTGGCTGCTCAATGGGGCTACAGGCAGCGATGAGTTATTTATTTTGGTTAAAGAGGTTGGGGGATACAATACCAGAGAGTTAGACCAAAAGAACTAACCTTTTTAGTGATCCTTGTAAATGGAGGAAATGGGGAAGAAAGATCTTTCAAGTCAATTCACTCCCTTAAGCTTTTCATTTAATAGAAGACTCACATTAATGGAAGCGTTGCTAACTCTACGTGGGTCATTGGGAAGATGTTCCCATTAAAATAAAGAAGTCTGGTTTGTCCCCTTTGGTGGTACAGTAGGATCTGCCAGCCCACCCAGCCTGATAAGGTCA
The DNA here is from genome assembly GCA_035590215.1 of Microhierax caerulescens. Classification (NCBI taxonomy): domain Eukaryota; kingdom Metazoa; phylum Chordata; class Aves; order Falconiformes; family Falconidae; genus Microhierax; species Microhierax caerulescens. Next base: position 13,248,225 of record JAVJGJ010000062.1, on the reverse strand, counting down.
GGGATGACCAGTAAAACCAGTTAGACATTCTTGGTAACACAGAGTTTTTCTCTCTAAGGGAGCCTGTGCAACAAGGAACAAAATTTGTTCACAAAGGGCTACACATCTTCATTCCAGTTCTTTGCCCCCTTTTTAGTTGTGTTCTATTTTATGGGGAAGGGCTACAAATGCCAGAGAGCGTTTCCCCTCTGCATAATATGCTCCACCAGGCCCCAGGCTGGAGCAGCTTGTACCACTTGTGCAAGTCCCAGTAATGGACTGAAGCTGTTCTGCTCTTTTTCAGCCTGCATCAGTGCAAGCCATGCTCAGTGGCAAAGTAATCTCCCTTTAAGGAAGCTCACTGCAGCACAAACACTGCAATTGGTGTGCTAAAGTCCTCTCCTGGGACTGGTGAGTCTCTAGGCACCCTTTGGCAGGTGATCCCATGAAATAGCACCTCTTGTTCCACCCCAACATCTTCCTTCTCTTTTGGGAAGCAGAAGGCCCTGCTCTTACCTGACTCCCAGTGGCACTTATCAGTGCAGTCCTGCTCATGTCAGCAGTGTTACTCCAATTTATATGATGTAGGGGAGAGGAGAGTCCCACTAAGGCAGTCGTTACCTGTAGGACTCCAGACCTGTAAAAGCTCAAGAAGCCCAAGGCCAAGGCTTGCCTGGCAGTTAGGTGCTCGACGACACCACATGCACTCCATGCTTGGAGCATTCTGCTTGTGACGGTTCTTTCCCAATTCACAAATCTTCCCTTAGAAAGGATTTAGAAAAGATTTTATGCCTGGTAGCAGGAAGAGGAGACCACGGCCATGTGGGTTAGGACATTTCAGGCCTCTGAGCACAGTAATCCTCCCTGCTCTCTCCCTTATATACATCGCTCTCGAATTTGACTTGCTGCTATGAGGTTCTTCTAATGCTCAGAATTAATACTGTCATTGCCGAGCACATTATAGACGGATCCTAGATACACAAACTGACACTTTAAATGACAGAACACAGCTGCCCTGGAGAGGTTTACTTTTTTCTGCCAATATGGTGTTATTTGATGTCTTTTTTTTTTTTCTTTTTAACCATATGTCATTTGTTCTGGTATTGTGAGATCTGTACTTTTTTCTTTAAGTATTTTTCAAACTTATATATATTTTTGTGTCACTTTTGAATTGTTTTCATATGGTTTGCAAAACTTGACAAATTATACTTTTTTGCAGTCGTTTGATTGAAATGTATTTTTCTCTCTCTTATTCCTGTTCTCCAAGAATTTGTGTCCCTATGAGCTTTGAGACAGGGAAGCTTATTTCAAGATCTGTTTTCTGTATAACGTTTGCTAATCTTCCTTCAAGATGCAAAACTAAGGGAGGCTGCAAATAGCACCAGCCAACCTCAGTGCATTAGGGGAGTCAGGCTTTGCTCATTTGAATCTCCATTTAGTGCTGCTGTCCTTCAGAAGCTGTTTCATGTGACAGTGCCACCCACTAGGCTTCCTTCCTGTCCAGTGCCCATACAGTGAAAGCCCCCGCCACTAAAATCTTGACTCACTTGACAAAAAACACTCAAGATTCTGACTATGTTGGCAAGGTGGGAGTGGAGCAGAAGGGGACATGTCACAGATGCAAAAGGCATCAGAAACTCGTTGTCGCCAGAATGCAGCTGCCAGACTGGGGAGACAGCTGGAGCTCAGGAGTTCCTGTCTTGGCTAGAGCAGACCTGAGCCTTGCATTGTAATCCCAGCAAAACAACCAGGCTTTACGCTGAGATTGCGGTACAACTACATCAAGGTTAATGAACAGCCGATGGCTTGGTTCCACCTGCCTCAGGACACCAAAGGTTTGGGTTTTTCAGACCAGTGCCCCTGTAAATTCAGCTGTTAGTGAAGTCTCACCTGCTGCAAATTGGACCATGGTATTGAACCTTTGTTTCCCATTGTAAAGATAACCTCTATCCTCACTGCTCACATATCCCCATCAAGCTGTACCTGAGCCAGGATAAAAAAAATTCCCATCAACATGGAGACTAATGGAGTCAGACCAGCCTGCCAGAAGAGCTTAGTTTTCTGAATTCTGTCGCTGATCCCAGGGGAAAGGGGGAACTACAACTGCTCTGTTACAGGTAGCTACACATGAGATTTTGAGTCAGGCCACCAGCAAGGTAAACTCCTGAGACAGCATTTTGAAAGAAACTGCATCCCTGTTAGAGTAACATGAGTTTTGACTACACATTTCAACATGTGTTTGTGCCAACAGACTTTGTGAACTGAAAAATGGCATTTCCCTTTCAGTAAGAGCAAAGAGAGAAAGATAGCCTCTGAACACCTGAGCATAATCCAGGAGTTCCTGAAACGGGAAATTTGAAACTAGCTTGTATCACGGTTTCCCTAACTGAAAGAACAGGAACGCCCCAGGCATAACAGTGCACCATGACCTGAAAGCACTTTTTGGAGGCAAGGAGGAGTAAATGAATTGCTGCCATAGATCCAGTGCTCAGGACAGTCACCTGCAGACATATCAATATTCTGCAAAGGAGGGGAGGGCAAAGTGGCTGATTTTTTATGAAGGTCTAATGTAAAAGGGGGAGTTGGATACCCTGAAATGCATCACTGTTGGAGGGAAGCCTCTCAGGCCTTCCACCTTTGCTGAAGCAAAGGAATGAACCAGGAGACTTCAACTCCACACAGAAATATAGAGCCAACAACCAACCCTGCCCAGAAAACTAGAACAGGGTTCTATCTGTCAAATGAAAATCCAGCTGGAGAGAAGTTCATAGTGTGTAAAGACACAGGGGCCATAGCTGTTGTCCCATTCAGACTCTTATTCATGCTTTCACTACTACATTTTCTTTAATATTCAAAAGCTTAGCAAGCAGAGCACAAACACAACCTGGTAGTTCTCTACAGAGACTGTGCCAACAAAGGGACTCTCTACCTTGACCGTACATAGTTTCCTTCCTGGCTGGTGGGTGCTCCCTTGGTCAGTGGCCCAAGTCAATACCGCAGTCCTCAGCACGCAGGGTGTCAGGTGTCTGCCCTCTTCTCTGGAATAGATTAAAGCAAATTGGTGGGCAACTTCCCACAAGTGCTTCCATTTTACAAGACCTGTGTGAGGAATCGCTTATGAGGATTGGCAGCTACTTGTATGATGCTTAACAAACACCCAGCAGCACTAGGCTTTCTCATCTAGACCAAGCCAAGAAAGTTTAGCACTGATATTTGTGGCAATTAGTAATATTGCAGATAATTCATCTGCCCCATCTGCATGATGGCTGCTGTCACCCTGCACCTACCTGCTGGCTGAAACGGTATCTGTTCAGCCCTGAATCCTACCCAGCTTGTCACCTTGGTTGGGCTTCTGCTGCAGTTGCTCTGGTCTCTGCAGAAGATGAGAGGGGAGAAAAGCCTTGGAGCTGTGAGCCTGTTCCCTTCTCATCCTGTGAAGGCAGCAGTTGATCACCAGTAGGACAAGAGCCACAGGGGCACTGAGTTCAGGCACTGCTCCATGGAAAAGACATTTTCTTCAGACTCTTTAGGGAGGAGCCTGCCACAGCTCAGGTATTAGAGGGTAGCTTGTGCTGGGAGAAAAAAATAAAAAAAAAGAATTAAAAGTAGGGAAACAGCTGGTCTCCATGACAACCACATGTATGAAGCACAGAGGGTAATAGTTGTCAGGAATGGATGAAAAGCAATGTGGGGGCTGGATGAGAAAAGAGCACTTAAAGAAAGGAATGAGAGAGATTTCCTGCTGAACTGAAACACTTCTGCTTTAGCAGACTATATTTTGATATCATATAATTGTCACTGATTGTAATTCTTTTCTCATTTTAAAAAGTTTTTAAGCTAACCAAATATATATTTCCTTGTTTTGCTTCAAGAAAATAACCTCGGTTATAATGAGCAAGCACCTGCTTTTACTCTGTCCATTGACCTGCCTAACATTGGGAGGCCTGGTTCAAACGTTTGTACATGGTGAAACCAAGCAAAAAAATAATAATGTACAACTGTTGCTTCCTTACAATTCTGAATGAATTAACTTTTCCGTTGTATCCATTGGATACCTGCTGTGTATTAAACCTAGTGCTTAACAATGTCTTCTTCCTTTGGTCTATGAATGTGGTTTATTTAGGTACATTACTGGCCCATTTGCTGTCATATATTTCATTAAAAATGAAAGGAACTGCCATGTGTTGATGGTGCAGTTCAGTGGCTTTTCCTTTCATCACTCCAAGGGATACAATACTGTTTGTCATTAGAAAAGAGGCGTGGAGGAAGAGAGCATTGTTAGGAAATTATGTGAAAGGGGGGAGGAAATCAGAACAATATTTGGCTGTGCAGATTGCCTCTGCACTTTGTAACGGATCTGTGGCTTCCATTCCACAGCCTAAGTTTTGTAAGTAGGCAGAAGCTGAGTACTTAGGAAAAGACTCCAGCTTAAAACAATCTGCTTTAAGGCCAATGTGACTTTCTTCTTAATACCCTGGCCCTGCAAGGGTTCAGCTGCCAGTTAATTCAATGGTCACAGTAAACTCTCAAGAGGATCGACTGAAGCAGGAGGAGGAACCGGTCACACTGAACTGCCTCTAGGAAGCTGAAAATGTACCATGCTGTAAGAGTACACAGTAAGACACCTTAGACTTCCAGCAGCATGAAACTCCTAGCTGGAACCCCCTAAGAATCTAGATTCTCCACTCACAAACTTTCCAGTGGAGACTTTCTAGAACTAAGCCTAATTTCAACCAGTCATTTAGGTTGAAACCCTTGAGACCGAGGTAAGTGCTGATCTCGGTAAGAGAGGTTTTGAAGCTGTAAGAAAAGATACAAAGTGTAACAGGGACCAAATTATTTTAATCACAAAACAGTGAGAATATATTCCCTAGGACAGATTATTTCAGAGCATAAAAATGTTTCTACTTGCAAGTGTGTAATACTGTTACTACTCAAATTGCCTTCATTAAGCTTTAAAATTTACACCTCTCTGCAAAGAAGGGAACGGGGCTGCCCACCTTTTTTTTCTGTTTGTAGATGGAGCCTGACGAGCTGTCCCCAGCTTCCTGCTGTTCCAAGGGAGTTCCTTTGCAACCCAAGGAGCAGGCAGGTTCTCGGGGTGTTCGGGGCAGGCGGGGAGCAGCCCGGCCACCTCACTCACGTACGGCCTCTGTGTGAGGTTTGTCAAGCACTGACACCGTCTCTGGGGTGTCCAAGGGAGAATTCCTTCAGGTTTTCATTTACCTGGAATAAAAAAAAGAAAGCAAAATGATTTGAATGATTGTTGCGAGGTTTAGACTCCATGATTTTTATCAACATTTCAACACAGCTGCCCCGGTAAAGCGCCGCAGTGCCCTGTGCAGCCAGGTGGTCGCTGACTGAGACCGAACCAAGCGGGAGCGCCAGGCTGTGGCCCAGCAGCACCGAGGCACCCACTGCGCCGCCGGTGCTGGAGGGTCCAGGTGCGAGGACTGTGATTTTTCTTTCCAAATCTTTCCTGGGAAAGAAGGTAACAGAAGCGGCGGGATGCACCTGCGTTACAGCTGAGGAGGGCTTGAAGAGAAAACAGATTTCAGAGCTTTCACAGGCTGCGGTGGGACGCCCCTCGCGCGGGCAGGTGCCCAGGGCTGCAGGTGCACACCCCGGCCCCGCTGCCCGCTCCACCGGGAGCACGAGGGGAACGCACCGGGGCGCGGCTCAGCTGCCGGTCCCAGGCAGAGCCCCCCCCTGCTGCCAGGACCCCCGCCCGCCTCGGCTGCGT
>JAVJGJ010000062.1:13216859-13238469 GCA_035590215.1 Microhierax caerulescens | reverse complement strand
GCATTGTTGTCATGCTGCTGCTTGTTTCACACCTCTATCTGATCTCATGCAACACCACCACCTGGGAATTCATGTCACATCACCGCATCTCCTACCTGCAGCACTCTGAGTTGGAGAATCCCTTTGACCAAGGGGTAATCCTCAATCTCTGGAGATTCTTCTGTTCATGCCACCTCACTGCGTGGGAGAAAATCTATTTTCACAGGAACAGAGAGCCTGTCTAGTCACGGTAGCAGTGACCTGGTAGAGTGCCAACACATCTGCAGGTTGCTGGGTTAAAGCTTTGCTAACACAATTGCTGCCGTTGCCTTGCACGGGACTTCAGTACATCATGAACTACAGGACCCATTCCACAGCCTGTTTGTTCTGCAAATTACATTTCAAGGATAGTCAGGGTTAATTTTTTATATACAAATAACACTGTTAAAGGCAACACACTGGTTCTGGGAAGGCCAGCAGAGCTGATTTCTGAACCAAGCAAAAGGTACCTCTCTCTTTAAATTCACTTCCATTCGTTAACTGTATCTGCATCTCTCCAGAAGAGATGCAAGAGTAGTGTGAGGATGCATGTTCATTTCTCTTCCCCAAAGTTTCCCTCTCGCTGCTAAGGAACAGCAGCTATTAACAGACAAAACCAGCCAGAATGAATATAATTCCTGTGGCCTTTCTTCAGCATAATTCTCACTGTGAGAACTGCAGTGCCTTTTGTCAGTAGTGTTGGGCACGTAATAGAAATATTTGAGTAAATATTTGGAAAGTCAAAAGCAAATTTCATTTTGACCACATGCCTCAGCTTAATGCTTTCCACAAAGATTTGAGGCTTAATAGTGTTAATGTGCATGAGAAACAGCTGTAAGGCACCAAATTCAGCTTATGAGATAATTAGTTTGTACTGTGTGATGCCCTGACCAGCTTGCTAAGTGGTTTGGTTTTAAGTTGATGGTGCTGTTAAGGATTCACAGACTATTTTGAATCAATTCGGCAAAGAATGGTTTCTTTAGACAGAAAAGCATTGCTTGCCTACTGAATTATTTCTGCAGATAACTTCCTGCTCAGGCCTTTACTGTAGCTTGTGGGGAGAGAACCAGCATCAGAGGTGGGTACCTAACTGCCTAGCTCAGGTAACACAGCTGGCAATACTACTACCCCAACACACTAGTAAAACTTGAGTAAAAGAATACAAAGTTTCAAGGCAAGAGGAAAGATTCTAGGACCACTTTGCTTCATTGCAAGGAGGGGGCGGTGATAGCTTTCTGGGATAGTAGCACACTTAGTTGTTTTCCATTGTAAGCAGTTTATACTTCCAAGTTTGGGATAACTAATTTTAGCTTTAAAAACAGAAAAGGCTCTGGTGTGAATTTTAATCCTGGCCCTTTTCTGTTTAAAAAACAGCACCACGACAAAACCTTAGTTAAAATTATTTTCTGCCTTAATTGCCTTGGGTCAGGGATTAACACCAGCTCAAGAGCACATCTGGCAACTAGTAGGATGCACTCAGGGTTTAGCTGATGAGTACTTACAAAAGGACAGTGTAAATACAGCACGATAGTCCAAAAGCAGTTTAAAAACAGCAGAAGGATTCCTTCTTCTAACCAACCCCAGAGTTTGTAATCTGTGTGCTGTCTGGCTTGTTCAGGGTAGAAATTCCTACCAGAGGGATATCAGAACGCTAAGAATTTTTTCCTAACACTGGTACACCATCCAGAAAGGATTCTGCAGCATGTTTCTGTCAGCATGGTACCTGCTGAGGTATGGCTCATCTGCCAAAACACAGTTTTTGCTCTGTTTGGTAATTGTTTTTAAAATGCACTGGGATGGTAATGTACAGTCTTTTTTAGTCTACTATAGATGATAAACTAAAAGAGTAAATACACCTTTTTTGGTTCTTTATGCCTCACCCTTTGAGCCCAAGTTCTAGGTTTCACCTGTGTTAACAATCCAGTCCTACTTACAACTTTACAGAGGCCTTGACCTCTTGAGTCACAAAATTTGCTGAGGGGCCAACAGCAAGCCAATCGTTTCTATTCAAATGAGTGAGGGAGAATGTGTAACCTGCTTTAAATGGGCTGTTAAACCGCAAGGCAGAGCAGAAGGTTGAAAGGATATTTGTAGCTGGAATTTTCAGAAGCAGTTATACTTGGCTCTAAAAATAGGAAATCTAGGTTCAGTGTGAATTACTTGTTTTGCACAAACATAGCTCTTACCTCTCTGAATCCTGAGGCACTTAGACCAACTGTGATTTAATAGCGGTGACTTGCTAGCTGCACCTGAACCTTATCTCCAGATGTAGCACAATTACGTTAGTTCAACTTCTGCCTACCTCTGTTGAAGACAGAGTGAAAGAGTAGTAGCTGTGCATCCCTGTTTGCCACCAGTGGGATGCTTCGCTTCTAGATACCTTTCCTTTTTTTGCCCAACAAGCTAACATTACAAATTTAAGAGAAGAAAATGTATCTTGTCAAATATAATTACAAGATGTGTTACCAGGCGCATGAAATCACCTTTAACTTAACTGATTTTCCAATATTAACACTGTCATTATTTAGCTATCCAAAAAAAGACACAGGATATACACATAGATAAAATCTGTGGAGAGACAACTTGACTGCAGTCATTTGTATGTGACAGCTGATGACACCATGCAATATGCACACAGACGAGTGAGAAGGAAGGAAGAAAATACTACTGTTGACGCTCACAAATAAAATCCGGCCTGTTGAGCAGAATGTGGCTAGCCCTGATCTGAAACATTCAGCTAACACGAAGGAGATGAAAAGCTGAAATTTCATTATAAGGAAAGGTATCTTTATTAATAATAATAATAATAAAAAAGCATGTGTAAAGCTGTGGTGGGTTTGTATCATTAAAAACAACAGCTAAGTTTCAGCATCCTCAAAGTAGAGAGAGACTCCTTTTCCTTAAGATAAGTCCCTTGAATCATTACCAAATCCAAATGTCATTGTCTTGGTAGTGTTAAAATCCATTCCTTCTCTGGCATGCACATGGTTATAACTGGAAACAGGCATAAAATTGTTACAAACAGGGAACGCTGCGTATCTTTTCTAGAAACCAGGTGAGAAGTCACCATTCCCCCTGCTACTATGCAACTTTAAAAAGCTGTGCTACCTACTTAGGCTTTTTGCAAAGAGTAACCTGGGTTGCAGAGATTATTTGATTTCTCTGAGTTCCACTTAAATTTCAAATTTCCGTCTATATTCAATGCAGCAAAAGATACATCCTGTCAAAACACAAATTAATCCTTAAAGATAACTGATATCCAGTATCCCTCCGACAAATGAGGCTGAGAAAACCACAGGAGGTTAATTGAGCTTGCAGGGTACTCTCATCCTGGGGTCATCAGCACTACCAGTTCTACAAATTCTGTTGACTTTTCCATTGCCCATGCCAAGTCCTCTCTATGCTCTCTCAAGGTGGTAACAATCTGTTCATGTTTCTTACAGCACAGGAATCAAACTTCTTCTAAAAGGTGTCTGGAGACAAAGTCAAAGTCCTTGAAGACAGTCTGCTCCTTTCGGGTTAGGAGAGCAACCTCCTCTGGAGGAGTAAGGATTGGCTTTTGTGATGTAAACTCTTCATCAAAATTGCTAATGTCGGTGGGATCTCTTAAAGTGGGCACAAAAGGGGGCTTCAGAGTCCTGGCAAACAGGGCATCCCAATCAATTTCCTGTAAGAGAAGGAAGTGAACAGGCCAGATTGACATTAAGAAATGGGCAGACTGACAATTACGAAACATGAAAGCAAGAGGGAGGATTACAGCCTCCCTTCCAGATCATTTGCAACACGTCTTGTTTCTACTAATTCACACACACACACAAAAAAAGGGAGAGGAGGTGGGGGGGCAGAGAGAACTGAAAAAATGCTCAAAACAAACAGCATAGTTTGCGCAGGCCAGGTAGTACAGAGATCCTGTACAGTCTAAAGCTGTTCTTTAGAACACCAAGAAACAAAATGACAGATCAAACTGTACATAGGAGGGACAAAACCAAAAAGTGCAGCTGTGGCCAAGTGGATCTGTGGACTTCCCAGCAATTTCTGCTGATGTCCAAGTTCTCTGCCTCCGGCGCAAAGCCAGCCAAGGGCTATAAGGCCGATACCTTCTGGCAGACGGGTCCTGACAAGGCAGAATGGTGACCCCTTTGCCTGGAGTAGATGTGTACCCTTGACCTAAAGCAAATGTGTCTCTAACCTCAATTTCTCTTAGAATTCATGTACATCCTGCAAATGCAAGTGCCATCAAATACACCGACTGGTGGTCACTGTCATCACCAGACAGCACCTTTGACTGGTGCAGTTTGATTTAAGAAGGGAGATTCGTTGATGGTTCAAAAAATAGGTATATTTGTACATAGAAGCAGGACAATCAGTAATAACAAACTGGCTCTGGAAGCTTACAGATCCCAGAAAACGTGCTTTTTGACACAGGGGATGTAATTTCAAACATGAATTGAAACACATATTCCTGACTAGAACAACGAGGCACAACAGAAGCTACCACTAAGATCTCACTGATAACTAATGGAAATACGCCTCAGTACCAACAGAAAGCATATCAATCTCTGCTATAACATGAGGGGGAGGGGTTACGTGAGCTCCTACCTTAAAAAAGGCCTGGATTTTAATCTCTTCTGCATCTTTTTCCCCTGCTCCCAGTCTACGCTCTGGACATTTCCGAAGAAGCTGCAGGAAATACCAGTTCAAAATTAAACAACGGGAACAAGAAAAAACAGAAATAACGTTCCAGAGAGAAAAACAAAAGAAAGGAGATGGACTGACCCCTCAGTATCTTCTCATTCTCACTTTGCAGCAAGGTCATAATCTGCTAGTAATAGCTCAGACCTAGTTCCTTGTAAACAACTTGCCAACATCAATGAGATACCTGCTATAAACTGCATGAAGCATCTCATCTTAATTGTGCACCTGTGACTACTGTGCCACAATTCAAAAAAACAAATCAAGCCATCCCCACTGAATGACTCTGACCTTCCTGCCCTTGAATCAACACTTCTCCATCTCAGACTTAGCAGCAACAGACCTCAATAAGAAGTCTGTTTAGTCACCCTCAGACAAAATAATAGCACTTTCATATAAAGAGAAGGAAAGGAAAAAATATATGTAAATCTTCAGTATTTCCTTAGTATGTGTAGGCAGCTCCACGTTGCACATATAAATGTTAGCCGGTCCTAACAGTCCCCTCTGGATCCACTCATGCACTAAATGCAGATTCCTCAGGCTCCCAGAGACCCATCAAACCCATTACCTTACGGATTATAGAAAGTGCCTCAGATGAAAGGAATCGTGGATACCGGACTTCATCATTGACAATACTGTCAAAGACTTCTTCCTCATCATCTCCAGGGAATGGGGACTGCAATTGTGACATATTATTATTTAATACACATAGCACTCATTCCTTACTATTAAATAGAGATGAGAATAGCAGGGAGCTGTATGGATTAACTAGTATTTGGCAAGCGCTATGAATGAGAAAAATGTAATTTAATTACTAATAAATAGTTGGCTACATTCAGCAAAATTTTATCTCAGGTGGTCGGGTGCTATGCTCCCCAAGACTGCTCAGAGAGAACAGTCTTGTTCTTGCTTGGAAACAGACTTTCTTGGAGAAAGATGGCCTTACCTCACCAACAAGCATCTCATAAATAAGTACACCCAGTCCCCACCAGTCTACTGCCCGAGTGTAAGAGATGTCAGTCAGGACTTCTGGAGCCAGAAATTCAGGGGTGCCACAGAAGGTGTTTGTGCGGTCTCCAAAACCTATTCCTGTAGGAAAAAACACTTCAGTAAAGCCCAGCACACATTACCAAAAGGATCACACGCAACCTCACCTTCTGAAAGCCAGAGTTTATCACCTGATAGTCTAATGCTGCTAACGGGGCAAAGGTTCTCTTCAATGTCTGTAAATGCCAATAAGGAAGTACGAAACCTGAGGCCCCTAACAACTCCAAATAAGAAATACACAGACAACGCTTAAATAAACAGCAAAACCAAGGAAACTCCCTGCAGATTCCATTGTTCATTCACTCAAGCACACATTTTGTACCATCCTATATTCTGGCTCTTTTAAACAAACACACATTGTAAACTCCTTCATAACTTCCCTGAAGATTAAAGGACAAAGTACTCTTTCCAAGTTCATCATGGCCAGACAGGTGAGGGGTTTTTGTTGTTTGGTTTGTAGGGTTTTTTTGTTTTGCTTTTGGTGGGTTTTGTTTTATTTTTAAGATGGAGATGATACAAGTTACCCACAACCGTGACAGCACCTGTATTTGTGAACACATTACTAAATCCCAGATCCTAAACTGGTTCAATTTCAGCTTCGCCAAAGTCACTCACCTTCCTTACACAATCCAAAATCTGCAATCTTCACAAATCCTTCTGCGTCTAAAAGAAGATTATCCAATTTCAGGTCCCTGCAGGCAAAGGAGAGGAAAGAAAATGGTAGATGAAGTCTGAGGATTGCCATCCAACATCTTGTTTTGCAAGAGGCAGAAACTAGATGTTAATAAAGAGAATAAAAGCTAAATCGAGTGAAGTCCACATTTGGTTTAAATCATGTATTACTTGGAAGATTCCCCTTAATTTATTGATATTTTCCTCTCAATGAGAGACTCACAAAGCAGCTTGGAGCTGTGTGGGGCTTATTCATCTGGAAAAGAGCATCCCACAACAGTGTGGCAAATTACTTGACTATCACAGTAAAAAAGAAAGCAGTGACTTACAGGTGACCCCCAGAATGTATTGACAGGTCACAGAGGATTAATCACCTGCAACATGTCAGATGAATAGCTTCTAGTTGACTTTCTTTACTGTAAGCACGATGAACAAGCTGATAAAAACAGCCGATGGGGAAAATAAAGACAGACAGAAAGATTAGAAACCCCAACAAGATAGTGAGCTCCAGACACACAGCTACAGGACAAACTTTCAAGTTGCTGAACTGTCTTATGCATGATTCCTCACTGTATTACCTATAAACAATTTTCTTCTCATGCAAGAACTGGAGCCCCAAGACTACGCAGGCTGTATAAAACCTAAAAGAGAGAAACAGTTATCAGGAAATATATACAAGAGTCAACTTAAAAATTTATAATGCCTGGAAACCAGACTAATTCTAACTCACTGTGCCATATGTTCCGGAAAGATATCTTCATGTATGCGCATCATAAGATCACCACCCGGAGTATATTCCATCACAAAACAAGCATGATGAGGTGTCTGGAAACACGCAAACATGTTCACAAGGAATGGATGATCAGAAGAATTGACCACTTCAAATATTCGCTTCTCACAGTTCAAGCTGCCAGGATTCAAAGAACGAAAACATCAATGTTAAAACTTGGCAGAAAAGCCTGTTTTGAGAAAGACAGGATGAAGGGGAAAATCTTTACATCTTAAGTTAGAGAAATAAAAAACGAGGGCTGATACAATATTTAACTTGCATACTTCCATTGTTTCAGAGTGTTCTTCAGGTGTTATTCTACCAGAAGCTAGAAAGCATCACTGTTACAAGTTTCCATGTGCCTGATGTTAGTTACCCAAGCCTTAAGGTCACGTTTAACCTTAATAGTACCATGACCAGTACACATCATACCTACTCACATTTGATTACAGGTGTGTTAGTGTAGCATCTGGAAACAGTACCAACTCTAAGCAAAGCTCACCTATCAATTTCATCTCTCCTAATAATATCTTTTTTCTTCAAGGCTTTGATAGCATATAGCTTCCCAGTTGCCTTGTATTGGGCCAGCAGTACCTGAAAGACAACAGAAAAGCTGTACTTCAAACAAATCTATTATTTCCCTATCAGACTGCTTCAACTCCCATTGACAAAATTTCCGTCCACTCCAGTCATTCTCAAAACCAAGCTCAAGTAACTCCAAAAATGGAGCACTTTTTACCGCTCCTTGTGCTGCAGCAGTCCAGGAGAATGTCAGTGTAAGTTATGTTCTCACAAACAGCGCTATCACAGCTGGCCCAGTGCTTTATGAGCACCTCAGAGCACGCACAGCAAGCAACTGCACACAGTTTTTGGGAAGGGAGCTATTCCACTAGTAACCACCATGATAATGAAAGGAATGGTAATTGTGTGCTTTATGAAATGACTTAGCACTCCCAGGATGGTTTTCTCCAGGCTTTGAGGCCACAAATCTTCTAGAGTTTTGACTGTTAATGACAGTTATCATCTGCTTGTGTGGTTGGGCTGGGTTTGTATCGCATATTTGCGTTGCAACAAATCTCTTCTGTACTGCAACATTTCTATTCAGACTGAGGCAGAGGCCCATCTTCACAATCACAGTCCTAGTGCCCCCTTCCACAAAACGTACACTTCTATACTACCTTCCCAAAGTGGCCACGTCCCAACATAGCAATGCAGTGAAAATCCTCAAGCTGAACTGTCCTTTTCCTGCAGGCAAAGAAGAATTGCTGAGACAATACCCAAAAGATGCATAAACAGATAACAAAGGAGTGTGTATTAGTGTTAGGGAAAGAAGCTCTGTATAGCAAAAGGGAAAGCAAACAGCTGCGTCAACCACTCCTTGCCTAAGCTGAAATCCTGAAAACTTAAGCTTGCTGCTACTGTTCTGCCACGGAAGAAAGAAGCAGCTAACCATAAGGTGAAGAAACTGCTCCCAGTGGCAGCAGCCTGACTTCATCTGTACTGGCAACAGGAGCAATAATACTGACTCTCCAAGACTTACTCTCTCTGTTACTTCCCATAACAGCATCAGTTCCCCTCCACCCCCACCCCTGGAGTAGTAAAATCCAGTTATGCCTACAATCCTTTTGGCAGACTGAAGAGCAATTGTGTTAATCAAACATGAACACGTATATCAAGTGCTAGTAGGACAACAGCGTAAAGGAGAACAGAAGTTCTCAAAGAGGAATTGGAAACAAAATGCAGTGAGACAACAGACATAAGATGTTGCTGGAAAAAAAGTAGCTGAATAAAGAGATGCTATAGAACGTTATGTCAGCCACAATTTGTTACCAAGGAAACCAAAGCTGCAGAATTGCTTGGAAAGAACTAAAAAAAAAAACCCCAAAACTCCACAACAAAATCAACAAACAACCCACACCCCAAATACTTTGGTCCAGGATCATCTTTAAAAGACAGCAGACACTCCATACTCTTCCAGTAAATGAAATGAAGGGCTAAGTACCTACTCATGAAGGACTCGGCTCCCTCCTCAGCCCTCTCCGAGGAAGGCAGGTAGGTGCCCGACTGTATCCTGACTACATGGTTTTGAAGATGGGACCCCTCAAAAGTGATGATAAAATTATGAATGTAATTCTATGATCTGAACTGCAAGATAGCTTAGATTTTGCTATTTGTGCTTTTTCAGTCAATATTTGTTCAATTTGTAATTTTTTTAAATTTGGTATCTTCACTGCTGTGTATTCTTGTTACATACAAATTGTGTACATAAAACTGCCATAGACTATCAACAAGTTACTATTTAATTTACTTCCCTGCATAATGAAAGGTAGTGTATCTTGCATATCAACAGAAACAGAAGAGTGTGAGGGATGCCAAAAGTGTTTCTGAAATGTATTACTTAGAATGCAGACACATCTAAATATGCTACACCATAAAACTTCCAACACAAGGAAACACTTGAAGACAATTAAGTCACTTTTGTAGAATGTAAAATCATGTATTACACTGTAGTGTACAGTCTATCAATAGGCTAAGTATTGGGGTTAATAAGCAGATAAAGGTGCTGCAGACATTTGGACAAGCAAAATTCGGAGCAGACTTGTCACGGTATTGTCTACACTCAGCACCAAGAGTCTGCTGCTGAGAAACCAAAGCATACCCAGAGCAGAATTTTAGACTGCATGCTCAACACTTCAGTGCAGTGCCTCTTTTATCTGTGATCCAAGACAGCCCATGCTGTCTATAGTTACCTTGGAGATGCCATGATTGGAAATTCTGTTAGAGCAGAGCCGCAAGACTTCTCAACATGCAGCCTCTTCAGACACTAGGAACAGAAAGAAGATTACAGGATGTCATCCTCTGGAATCACCAAGTCAGACCTGAACACCCACGTCCAAATTTTCTTCTCTGTCATGATCCAGCATAACCACAGATAAGTTCTTGCAGTTGGTCATCGCCCCTGCTTTGAGCGAAGCAGCTCGAAAACAGATTGTCTATGGTCACACAAAACTATTCCCATGTACAGTATTTTTTCATAGGTTCAAACCCTTGAAAACGAACACTTTTAAAAGTCTACAATAAAACATTTCCTTTCTAGAAAAAAGGCATCTCATGTCCCAAAAAGACTCACAATGATCAAAGAACACAGTTTCCTGTGTCGCCAAAGCCACATGAGAAAGGGTAACGTGTGGCAGAACACAGGTCATTAACCATTATACCACTCAAAGCAATTTTCCTGCTGCTTCCTGTCAGAAAAGTAGAGCTGTTCTTGACTTTGCCCAGTTTCTTTAATGACAAAGAATTTCATGTGGTCCTAAAAGCCTGCTGACCCTCCTTCCTTGCTTTCCTGTGCAGTCATCTGTTCTGTATTCTTGCCCTGAACTTGCAATGCTGACCTACCTCCCATTTTGGTTCTCCAAGAAAAGCAATTTATAATTTAAAAAAAAAGAACAAAAAAGAAAGGGGAGGGGGGGCAGGAAGAGATATGCAGCACTTTTTGCATGATGAGATGCAACACAAACCACAAATTCTGAATCACTGGAGATCAGCTAGCTAATGAGGAGGTGTCTGCCTAACGTATAGTTAATTTCTCCAGTAATAAATAAGAACTGAGCCTTAAAAGAATACCAACCAACAAAGAAAATTGTCTTCCTATTAGCCTAGATGATTACCGGAGAATCTGCAGGAGACAGCGTTGATTCTTTGGAGTTGGCCATCAGAAAAAGGCGTGGAGGCTTGGGTGGAGCTTCATCAGGAAATGTAAGCTTAGCCACAGGAAAGTCACTGCATTGGTAAGACAAAATTGAAGGAGATTGCCACAGCATATTTAAAAGCTTAGCTATGTACCTTTTGAGTGCTACATTATGCTAGTGGTTGGGGTACGTGTGACCTCATGAAAGAAGAGTGTATTTTTACCACAACAATCACATTGTGACCTTGCATAGACTTTAGTTACTATACTGGTGAAGACATTTAATGAGCAGGATTCTCTTTCCTTTACAGCACATCTTTCTGTGTATATAAAATAACTTCTGAAAATCTGCTTTTGGGTGAGGGGTTTTCTTTGCGTCACTGTTTGCTTGCAACCACTGTCATGGCCACAGATCTTGCTGCTGAAGTTCCCTTGGCTCTGGAACACACTGCTTGTTAGGACAGCAATTCTGAAAATCAGTCCAACTGCTAACAGTAAACCAGAGCTAGCCACAGTGTGTTGAACACCCCACAAAAACACATCATTTCAGGAAGCATTGGCTTTTCTTAAAGCCCTGAATTAAGTTCCACAGATATTTTTCTCATCAGTATCTTCCTCCACCTTTGTAAAGTGCAACAGGATGTTAAGTTCTCCCCTACAATCCGTTCCAGAGTGCTATCCAGCAACACTCAGAACATGACTTACCTACTCAATTTGGAAACTGAGTCAACGTGACTTTGCAGGGGAACTGGAGAGAAGTCTGTGTGCACAGGATCATGAAGTGGGGGACTCAGGGTGCTCATGGAACTACATGGAGGGAGGAAACTCATCATCAATCGACCCCAAGCAGCAACATTCATGTTCATTTGAGGAGCTCGGAGAAATTCTTTCCCTGGAGGAGTCAGGGTCAAAGCACCAGTGAGATGACAACACACAAACTATAATCTCCTGTACTATTTAATCTTTGTTTCCACCCAAACACCTGTGGGTTACTCAAAAAGGTAGCCTACCCTAGGGCAAATGTTTTTTTTTTCCCAGGGAAGAAAGTTTAATAATGATAATGATTAAACAGACTTAATATTTCCCCTAAGTTCAGCTCCGTAAAATATCGCAACAATACTCAAGTGGTAATTGCATAAAACATTAAAAATTGATTTTATTTTAAATCAGGTTTTCTTCTATTTCAACACTGTATTTTAATCATGCAGCCTGTTCATAGAAAGTTTCTGAAACTGTCTTAAAAGAGTGAAACATTTGGGATGTTTTCATTATTTGTATTACTTCCTGAAGAATATAAACATAAAATCTCATCCCTACTGCCAGGACTTCTCAGTATGTAAAATCCTACCTTATTCAGCTTCACAAAAAGAATTTGCAGGCAAAAAAGATAGTTTGAAAGTATTCCAGTCCCTAAACTACTGATCTGAGATGCCAGCTCTAGAGATCTGACAGATAATCAGTAGCCTGTTCCCGCTACAGTCTTCTATAATTCAGTTTTCCAGAAAACCTTCCAATATCTGTTCATCAGTAAACACACTGCTAGTTAAATTAGTACAGCTTGAGTCCTGGATCTTGCTAAGAAGTCTGTTAAATGACTAGGAATTATACCTTCATAACAATGTTAATTGTGAATAGAAACACCATGCTGCAGCCAGGCTGCACTTTTTTTGACCAAAGAAACTTTCATGTTCTAATAAAGCCTACCTACTTACACACAGTAATTAGCAAGCATTTTAATATCTCACAAACTGAATGGGATAGCAGTGCATGCCAGCCTGCCTGTGCAAACCCCTGCCCTCACCTACACACCAGAGATAGTAAGTAGTCAGTTCTCCAGCAGCTCACCTTTCTGTTTGGGGAAAATGCGTTTCTGTCGCTGCAGCTTTGGCTTTCTCTCAATGATGGGATTACTGAACATCACCTGTCAGAGAAGCGAAAGGGATTTGTCAGGATTCTTCATTTACCCTGTGAACACAAACTTTCACACATGCCTGCTCCCTCATCAAATTCTCCATTTCCATCTGCACGGTAAGGTAGGAGTCACTCCCATAGAGTCCAGACTGCATTATTCTAGCTTCACCCTCTAAATACGTGTTACTTCAACTATGGGTTTAGATGTTTGGATTTTCTGCTACCTGAAATGCAGAAAAGCCCCAGAATTAAGACCAATTTGTATCCCAAAGTTAATTTAATTTGTAAAGCCATGCATAAAGAACACATCCATCCGTAGGGTAACAAAAAAGTAATACTCTGTGGTACAGAAGTAAAAAACAAACAAACAAAAAACCTCACAAAACAAACACACAAAAATCCAAGGCGGCAAGGAGAGAAGCCAAATTTTGATACATAAGGTTAAGATCCTACTTTTGGAAAGATAGCCAGAGGAACTTGCATCACAACACAAAGGAGAAAGTACTTCGGCTTTTAAGGGATTATCTGGGTGATCTCTTCATTGATGGTACTTCAAACTATTATTAGCCTCAGAAAGATGATTAAATAAGCATACCCAGAGGGAATTTGGATATCTGATTCTAGTGTCTCTGTGATTCATTTCTGACCATTAAGCCATATGTTTAATTAAAGTGTCACTGATGACTCATAGTGAAAGCAAATAAAACCCAACAGATTACAGAGCACACACACACATATAATTACAGTAAAGCAGCTGAAAAGTCACCCTGGGCTACGGCATGTGTACATCTATTATATCATGTTGTTCCTTATTCCTATGTGTGATACTGATGCAAAAGGAATTCAGGTGTCATTCTATACCCTTCTATATTGCTCCTTCCATTCTTTGTATTCTGGGTTGGACAACTGCTTGTAGGGCAGGCACCCTAAACAGACAAAAGTTCTCTGAAAAAGAAGCAAAGCTTACATTTATACCTCTGCAAAAAGCATTCCTTGGGGTTCGAGTGAGAGACACATCCCGTGACGTTCGTTATCAAGGAAATCATCCAAACGTAAAAACTTCACTGCACATAGTTCTCTCCAGTCTCTCCAATAAATTGCAATTTCTAGCTCACGAGACTGGTGGTATGGGGGAGTGGTGGGGGAGAAAAAAAAAAAAAACCAAACATAAGAGTTACATACAGCCCCATGCTCTGGAAATGGCACACACATGCTGTTGTAAAAATAGAAATTAAAAAATCAGTAAACTAAACAGTGTGCCTAAGAAACTTCTTTAATCCTTCTGTTCCCTGCTTTCTCTGATGTTTTCAGGTCTTCTTAGCCACATACCCTCTTGGAGATGGCTGTCTTGGCTCCCCATTTCAGAAATCCCTGAGAGCCACTTTGCTGGTAAGATGAAATAAAACTGCTCAGATAAGAAGAAAAGGACAACAGATGCTGTTCAGGCTCTGCCAGAGAGGCACTGCCTTCAGGAGAAGGCTAAGATAACTGACACATAAAAGGACATGGGGACATACATTCAATATAGAGTTGAATGAAGCGGAATGGCAGCTAAATGAGCAATTCAGGTAAGTTGAAATGGAAAAACAAACACAACACAGGGAACCTGGGGCGGACTTACCCGGTCCAGCTCAATGACAAAGCTCTGGTCCCATGCCTGGTTATTAACCAGTCCCCAGTTCGTTTGGCCAACCACTTTATTGTCCACTTTGAGCACAGCAAGTACCTCATCTGGACAAAGGAGAAAACATGGATTACAATCTCTTACCAAAGAAAATCTCTCATGATGAAAGTGAGTATCCCAATCAAATGTAATTTCCAGGAGACTACTAGGACCACCAGTTATAACACAATTTATTATCTTTCTTCAGTTTTGCAGAAACCAGGTTTCTTATAATGACACTCATACCAGGCTAACCTGGTACCGTGACGAGGAGCCCCCATGTCCCACATGCCACTCACAATACAACAGGAAGTGCCCCCATACTCACTACATGGCTCTTCGCTCCGCAGGTACTTTCCTGCAACACTACGACCATGGATACCCAAGCCAACTCGCGTTCGTGAAAGGGACCTCAAATCACTCGGGCTGCCACAGATGGGAGAAGAACTAGTCATTCGGGAACGTCCTGGAACATTTTCCAATAGATCCTGACACCCCATCAGTCTCACTTCCAATGTTCCTGAGGAATTTCAGGAGAGTAAGAATATTATTATGTAAACAATAAAGTGATTCCAGTCACCCTGTCCTCACAGGGGTCCAATAATTCCTCAGATTTGTGATTTCTTGGTTAATAGCTCAAATCTACCCCGGATTAACAGGCTGCAAATCCATACAAACAGAAAGCTCTGGCTAGCCTGGAAGACATAAATCCAGTTCCTAGACAACCAAACGTTCATATAACAAGAAGCATTACAAAGAGAACAAATGCAACTCATCTCTCCCTCTGTCCTCCTCACAACAACATGCCATGGACGATTCACATACCTGTAAGGGCTGTAGATTTGATGACTGAAGTAGGTTGGATGCCACCATGCTGAGCTCGCAGGGAGGAAGTATTTATTAGTTCCTGCTTGATGAGTGCTCTTTTCGGATGATCGGGAGAAAGCTCACTAAGTTGATGTTCCAAGGACAAACGCAGCAGGTCAATCTTCTGAGATGATTCTTGCAAACGACCCTGAGCCTAGCAATATGAAGTAGAATAGAAAGCAGGCAGAAATTTTCAATGTACAGCCCCAGTCCAGGTACTATTAATCCATTATGAACTACTACAGTAAGTTTCAAAAATAGCCAGATAACATCTTACTAATAAAGGAACACAACATAATATTTTCCCATATATCCTGAACACCCCATCAGTGTCACTTCTGACCTTCCTGAGAAACTTCACCAAAGCGAGGAATGTTATCCCTAGAAGGGAAAGTGATCCAAATCAGTCTGTCCTCAGAGATGGACAGGAACTTTCCAAATTTATAACTCTTGGTTAACTACTCAGTCATGCTAGATCACTAACACTGAGGCATGAAACCATCCTCTTGAGAGGATGAAAGAGGAAAGCCCGAGCAAGTGTTTACCTCAGCCAAAAACTTGCGATCCTGTACCCGACTCCCTCCTAGGATCTTCAGCACATTTTTTGCCCCCTCAGCTACAGCAGCTTCAATGCGCAGGTGATGTCTCAGCTCCTCAATACGCAGCTCCAAAGCACTGATGGTGGTCCCCATCCTCACTGCCCATGTGGAAGATAAAATAGGGCAAGGATGAAAACTGAGTGAGTATCATGGATCTCAGTGTTTTGGCTGCATCTGTTCAGGGTGGTATCAGTTATTTAAAACACCTTACCCGCTGGATCCACTGTATCTTCCATCCCTCCTGCTGACTGAGATACTTTCACAATGTGCATGCGGATTATTTCAATCTTTGTCTTGCTGTCCTGAAGCATCTGCTGAGCTGTAGCCAACAGCTTCCGCTCCTGCCAAAAAGAAAGCACAGGCAGAGAGAGAACCATGCTCATTAAAAATGGATTACAATGATGTATTCACATATGATGTGACAAGGTGGTACCTGAAAGGAAAGAAGGGTCATAAATGATTCTGAAATGGCATACGTAAGCAGTTATGTAAAGGAGACATCGCTGAGGACCAAGGACTTTTACACTATCTCCATTTGTAGAGGGAAAGGACAGGTCAAGGACATGTCCAGTTAATACCAAACCTTGCAGTCACTGAGGCTTGTGGTTCACTGGTTAGCTGTGCTTACAGTGTTTTGTGAGCAGAAGTTTTGAACTCATGAAAACATCACAACCTTCTACACTACTGGTCTTACTGAATTAGGCTTCATAGTAAGCTTGGATACTTTTTTTTTTTATTATTAACCTTTGACTTTTAAATAGCACAATGCCAAACTCAAAACATGGGATGCATATGAAACCAGTAACCTCTGAAAATTTTTCTCAGGTAAAGAAATACCACATGCTGTGCTCTATTCTAAACAATCTAGTGATATCAAAACATCACATCGACTCAAGTGCACAATACCAATACTTTTTAAATGTTCTTCAAGTTCAGTGACCAAATATACCTCTTATACCACCCTTACTCCTTCCCAGGCTTGGAACAGCTTTTCTAGAGATAGCACTCCTACCATGTCACTTCCTATGCAATGCTTTTCTCTGGCTTAAATCTACCTCTAGTCTAGGGCCACTACGAGCACTGAGGTCAGATGGCTCTATGCTGGCACTCAGCCAGTAAGTTAAGCACCTAGACCAAAGAAGTAATGTAGAATCTGTAGCTGGTAGGGAGAGGTGGATCCTTCCAAAGGGTCATTCATCTGTTCAAGAATGATAACACAAGCTACTCTCTAGGCACCTAGCACTTTCCACTGAGAGTACGTAAGGATTTACATGGCTAAATTAAAACAGCATGTTTCCCAACTTTGTCATTAATACTACTAAGCAACACTCAAGAGCAGAAGCACAATCAGCATCTGCCATGTAAGAACTGCCAAAAGGATCAAAACTGCTAGACGATGCCCGTCTGTACAGTCTGATAGCTCCCGTCTCACAGTGATCACCACCACATGCTTCAGAAAAAGGCACAGGCAACCACATCATGGGCCTAACAAACTACACTTTCAGAAAAGCCTTTTTCACAACATCCAGTAAATATAGACCGGATTAAGTTCTTGGCAAATGAAACATCTGCCATCCAATTCCTTTCTGATTCCCGCTAAATTCTTGAAATCTGTAACATGTTGCAGTAAGTCTAACACACAAGCGCAGTATTGGTTGTCCTGCACAGTAACATGACATGCTGTCTCTATGCTGAGAACCAAAATGCAGAGCTAGGATTCAGTCAAGCAAGCTTCACAAATTAGTTTCTTTCACACACCAATTATCTGAGGGTTTTCGTGTATGGACTTGAAATACAGGTTTTGATCCACGAATCCACGTTCCCAAATGGTCGCTTATTTCTGCTCACCTTGGATGTTGAATACATTTGGATCATGTTCTCAGCTCCTTGTTTTACTTTCATTTCAACATGCAGCTGCTTTTTCAGAGCTTCAACCTTCCTTGCCATGGGGTCCGGGTTTCTTTCCCAGAGGCAAGGATCTGGAGATACAGATCCATCTGCACAAACAATGCAATCAATACCATTAGTCATCTTTTCTGGTGTCAGTTCTCTGGGTTATAAATGGGTGACTCTATAAAAGAAGGTTAGGCTATAAAATAAAGTAAAAAAAAGGTCTTGTCTACAAAACTTACTGCAAAACACCATTCAAATGAAGCTCAAGCTCATATCCGTAAATATTTCTTAGTTTATCAATGAACCCGTCCTAACAAGCACTCTTCCAATTTTATACTCACTCATCCTGTAGGACACTTGGATGTTCAACTGTCCAGAAACTCTACTCAAATCTCTTCAGTTCTACCTACAGCCCAGTCCTGAATATTGCCCGTGCTCAGCACTCTCGGCTGGTCCTCTCCCTATGCTATCTCTCACGTTGCCTCCTTTCGCCTTTACTGCCCCATTCTCAACCTTTTACCATGAGCCCTCAACAGAAAGATATATCAATTCAATATACATAAATATTGAAGCACTATAACAGAATTTTCCTGTCAATCATGACCCAAGACCTACCTGTCTTACTCTCCTCTTTGTCTGTTATTACAATCCTTGCGTTAAGCTCCTGAAGTTCCCAATGTAGTTGCTCCAGTTTTCGGTTGGAAGCTTTCAGTACATGCTCTATATGAACAATATTCTTTCTGTCTGTTGTCGCTTTACGCAGGTTTTCTGCTCCCTCTTTAATCTTCAGTTCCTTCTGTATAGCGCGGCGAAGTAGTTCCTTCTCACCCTCCAGTTTTTGCTGGAAGCTTGGATCCATTAAGTTCACACCATTGCCCAGCTGCAAGAGACAGCCGCCCTGCAATCAAGCAGCATTTGGCAAGAGGATTTCAGAGATAACACAGTTCAACCATTCACACGATATGGCAATACCTTCATTCCACTCCTTCATTTCATTTAGAAACTGGTTCACACACATTCTAAAGCCAATCTTTTCACCAAAGTTTCAAGACCAGAACATTTAAATTGCAGAGGACAGAACACAACTTTGATCCTAACATGGCTTAGTTTGGTTTTAAACCATAATGGTGAAAAACCTTCATCTTACTTGTCTCCATGATACTTAATATCCACACACATCTTTGTTCTTCAAGTATCAAAGCCCTGCTAGTATTTTCCCTTGTTCTGATTAGCATTAACTTTTACTAGTATGATGTTGTAGATACAGATTTTTAGCTGAATTTGTCTTGATGCTGACTGCTCAAAGACACGTCTCAACTAACATGTCGAGCTTTTTCGAATGTCACAAGCATGCATTAACTCTCAATTGTTAGCCCTGAAGAAGAAAAATGTAAGACTTACAGCTGTTTCTACAATGAACAAGCAAACAAGTAATCTTAGCCTCCTTCAGTATCCAAAAAGGTAAGCAGGCTGTTTCTGTTCTGCCGGTGATTTACAAAAAATCAGAACACTGATTATTTTGAGTTGCATTAGTAGCATTCAAGCTCTCTCTTTGTTTTACATAATTTTCAATACCACTAGTTCTAGTGATATATGCCTCATCAACAGCTCTGGACAGAGATGCCCTGTTTGCAGACTCAGGACATACACAGTATAAGCAGCAGCAGTATATTTCACTCACCAAATAAGCACTGGACTCAGAGGGGAGCTGCAAAAGCTTTATCCATGAGGATGCTACACGTAACACCCTAAGAGATCCAAACAAGAAGTTCTGCTTCTCTCTTCAGCAGGTAGAGTGGCTTTAAGGCATTTAAAGCAACTAATGTATTAATAAATTAACATTATTAACTTGCCATACCCCCTGCTGAAATGCAAAAGAAATGGTCGCACAGTCAAGCTCCACTACACTGTACCAACTTAATGACGCACAGCAGTCAGTGACTAAAGACGGAACTCGAGAATCCTGACTTGCTTTCACACTCTTTAATCAGTTGACCACACTTCCAACAATAAACCACACGGGTTTTGTGTTACTTGTTTACATTACTGCACTTTAACAGTGTGCTGTGCATCCAAAGCCTATGCTGCTCACACAGGAACAAGTATTTAACTGAAGACCCAACCAAACATTCTTGATCAGTTTTTGCTACAATTTCAGTCTAACAGCAAAATAATTAAAGAAGAAAGAAAATGAAATAATCTATTTTAAAGTTGGCCTAAAACCAGGCTGGGCCTGCAACAGATACACCATAGCCAAAACAGGAGTTGTTCATATTGGTAACAAAACAAAAAGATTCAGTTTAACATCCTGGTTCTAGGAAGTTCTCGCCCAATTAGTAAAGCCAGGAACTAAGCCAGAGCTTTGAAAAACATCCAGTTTTGTGAGGAAGAACTTGAATCATGGAGTTCCTGAGTCACAGGCAACCTTTACCAGCTGTAAGTTGGAAAATCAAAAAGCTCTTTATCCAGTCTGTAGCAAGTGACTGGAAGGAGTTAATTGGTTGCAATTCTCATTTAAATAATCAGAAAAATCGTACATATTTATTTTCTATCCAAACTACGCAAACAGGTGTAAGCAATCCACCCCCTAGATCTGCTCAGAAAAACGGAATGAGCAGTGTGGTACAAAAGTCATACCGATAAAGGGTGCTGAATATGGAGACCTGGGTATTGATTCGGAGAACAAGTATTGTCTGAGCAGTTCTCAGGTCAATTTTCCTCCAGATCACGCTGCCAAAAGCTAGTCTGAATACCAGTTAATGCACCAATTTTCTAATTTTCTAAATATATTTAGAACGCAAGCATGGCATGTTTTTTACTGGGTGCTTCTTCCCCTGTATGGATCATAGTGCCCTAACACTGACATTGCTTGCACCAGGAAGATAAAACATTCTGTTATCGAGAGGGTCGTGAAAGCTGAACCTGCATTTGGGTTGATCCGTTTTGCATTCCGACTCGGGAATGCGAGCTGTGTCAGGACGCTGGCAGGGCCCGTGCCGCAGCTGCTCTGGGCTCCCTGGGAGGGCCAGCCCGTCAGGGTGCGTCTCCAGCGCAGCCCCAACACACGTCTGCAGCTTGCAGAGAAACACCCCGAGCAACTTGCTTCTGGTGCTCGTAGCGGGGCTGCCGGAGCCCACCCAGGGCTTGCGCCAGGCCGGTGCCGTGCCCCAGCGCCTGGCCTGCTCCCGAACGGGCGCGAACGGCAGCGGTGCCCGGGCCGCGCTGGGTGGGCGCGGGGCAGCCCGGGGCCACCCCACCCCGGGGCCACAGCGCGGCGCCCTGTTCCCCGCGCAGCCGGGGCAGCCCCGGCCCCAGCCTGGCCGCCGGCGCCGCCGTGATCTGTCTGTTCCAGGAGCCGGCGGCCGCCCTCCCCGCCGACTCCCCGGGGCGCCTCGGCACGTCCCCCGCAGCAGCCCCGCACCGCTCACGGGCGGAAGGAACGGCCGCGGCAGACCCGCGTGGGGCACCCCCGCTCCCCGCCGCGCAGGGACGGGCGGCACCGGGGCGGGCGGCGCTCCCTGCCGCGCCCTCCGGTCCCCGCCGGCCTGGCGGAGGCTGGGAGCGCCGCTGGGCACGCCCCGCGTCGGGGAGCCCGTTTCACAAAGGGCCGTTTCTCCCAGCACAGAGGCTACTCGCCCGCCCTCGGCTGCTCCGCGCCAGCCGCAGCAGCCGCCTCGCCCCCCGCACCTCCTCGATGCCCAGAGCAGGTTTGCTCAGCGGGCGCCAAGCCTGGCCCGGCTCCCCGAGGCGAGGAGGGGCAGGCAGCTTTAGGGGACCCCACCTGCTTC
>JAVJGJ010000062.1:13132775-13184128 GCA_035590215.1 Microhierax caerulescens | reverse complement strand
GAAGATGCTGTGATCTGGAGGACCGGGATGACAAATGACACTCACACTGACCCAGTGTATCAGGTAACAGAGCACCTACAGCAGGCAGGGCTAGGGAGGCGAGCATTGCCACTGCTCTGCTTCACCCCTTCAGTGCCTGTCTGCAGACAGGCTGCTACGTTTCAGCAGTAATGTTCTCTTTTGGTTGGCTATTTGTCCCCAAATCTAGCTACTGAACAGGTATTTGCTGAACTCGGCACTCACCCTGTAGGTTCTCGCTGTTCAGGGTAAATGAGGAGTAGGCCCATTCCCCTGCTGTAACTGTTTATTGATGTGGGTGCAGCCAACAATACTTGTAGTGCCTTAAAAACGTTGGTAGCAAGGTGTCACGGGTCCTTAGCTGGAAGCTTAAAGCTACATGCTTTAAACATGCCATACAGCCTGGCTTCCTCGTGGTTATGTCCTTTGGGGGTCCTGTGATTCTGGGCAATCTCTTATTTTATCAGCTGGCAGTCAGGAAAATGCTGCTGTTTATACCTGGGTGTCAGCACTATAAATACATCTTGGAAGTGGCAGCAGGTGAACCATAGCAACTGCAGCACAGGACTCGGCCACAAACCCCTGAACGTGCTTCTCTCCTGGCATTTACAGCCGCACACCAGCCCCCAGCAGCAGCCGGGCTGGTGCCCAGCTCACCCTTGGGGACCATCAGCTGCTGGGCAAGGGCTGGGCAGCTGTGACCGCCCCCCATCATGAGCTCGTGGTATTTGGGACAGGTTAACTGGTTACCTGGCGCCAAGCACGGAGAGCGTTCCCGGCTGCTGAGCGTGTCGACGGACGGAAGGATCCTGGTGTGGAGGGAGGAGCGGGATGGTTGGCTGGCCCTGGCTGATGGGTTTGCTGTGGTGGCTCAGCAGATCCCTCGCAGCACTCGGCTGAAGAAGGTGAGTTCAGCAGTTCAAAGGGGGACAATTTGACAAAAATGCTTTTAACTCTGGAGCTCATGTGGCAGAACTCACCTTCCACCTGGGAAGGGCCAGGAAAAGACCTTTTGAACATATGCAGTAACCCCCATCCCCCTTCCCGTATTGAAATCGCTCCTTGGAAGGCTGGCAACAGCTGAGGTTTTGCCATGCTCTAAGGAGAAGCTGCTGGGATGGAGAGGAGAACTTGCTTGTCGTAACACTCACTTGTATGCATCCCCTCGTGGGAGGGTGCTGCAGAGGTTCAAGGCTGAGCAGTGCTACAGATGTCGCCGGCGGGGCAAGCTGTGCAAGCAGCTCGCTGGGGCCCTGGCAGGCCGGTTCAGGTGGCTCTAACCACACGTGCCTGCCAGCGGAGCCTCCAGCTCCCACAACAGCATTGTGTCTTTTTCTCCCAGTTTGCCCGGGGAGAGGTGGCCGTGGGTGTGACCTCGCTCTCTTTCTCACACTTCGATCCGCGCATATTCATTGTCGGTGTGGAAGGCGGCTACTCCCTGAAGTGCTCCATGGCAGCAGAGGCGCTGGCTCTCCATCGGGCAGGCGGTTCTGTCTCCCTCAGGGCGCCGGCAGAGCTCGCCTTCTCCCCGCACGGGGGGCCAGTGTACTCCGTGAGCTGCTCACCCTTCCACAGGCAAGTACCGTCACTTGGCACCGGTGCTGCATGTTGGTTGGACACAATTATCACCTGGCTCTAAACGTGCGTTTTCCAACGTGGCCCCCAGGCGCACGTGGGTACAGAAAAGGGGTCACCTGGCATCGGGAACTTGATCGCGTGACTTCCCGTCACAGGGGCAACAACATCCATCAGCTCTGGTGAAGCCACCCACTCACATGGCTGCGTGTGGGCGCAACGCACCTGCACTCAGGCTGGCACAGAACGTTAGCCCCTGCCTTAGGCCATCCTAGGCCTTAATGCTGAAGAGCAATTTTAAGGACAAGGCCTTTAAAGAGTCATTTATTTATCAGCGCTCAAGTGGTCAGCCCATCAGAATCCTACTGGTAGCTGCCTGAATTCCGATCGGCAGTCCCATCCCTGCCCGTTTACCCACCTCCCGTGGGAGAGGCCCCACGCCACGTTTCTGTGGAACATGCTGACAGTCCAGGTTTGTGTTTAATTTGCATGAGACAAACACAACTCTAACAATGCCTGTCTCTAGATCAGCAGTTCTCAGGCATCCCTGGCCCGCAACTGGCAGCAATCCTCAGTGGACAACACAAGCCCTCATTAAACTTAATTGAGGGCAGTAACAAAGCTGTGCCTCTGCAGAGCACGTTCCTGGGTACAGCCTGGAAACTGCTGCTTTAGGCAACGCGTTCAGACCTTTGCAAAGCAGGAACGTTATCTGAGGTCATGCTCCTTCACCCATCTTTGCTCTCTGTCTTTAGCAATAAAGCAAACCTCATTGTTTCCTGCTTCCTCCCTCCCCCAGGAATCTCTTCCTGAGCTGTGGGACTGACGGACAAGTTCACCTGCACTCCATGCTGCAGGCACCACCCCTCCTTTCCCTGCAGTTATCAAAGAAATACCTCTTCTGTGTGCGCTGGTCTCCGGTTCGGCCACTGGTCTTTGCAGCTGCATCTGGAGAAGGCAAGTAACTGCAGGTGCCTGCCTATTCTTAGACATAAAATTAAGATTATGCTGGGTATTAATTTGTACAGGCCGATTGTACTGATTGGCACTTCCTGCAAGCTGAGAGCAGTGACCATTGTTTGTACTGTGTAATTAGTGTAACAGAGTAATTTCTAACTAGCAAGACAACTTTGGTCATGGTTATTTTTCACTTTTGATGATGTCTTTGCTTCTGTTGCCACAGCCATTCACGGGTACGTAGCGTGGCAGGATTACTGCGGCTCAAACTCATTTCCAGCTTCCTTGGTTTCAACATTTACTTCTAGAGCCAATGGTTTAAAACAAGAGCTTTTTCTTTCCGAGTTAAGGAATGGAGATTTCAGAGCATTTGCCAAGCTGGTTTCAGGTGCCTGACAGCAGAATAAATCTGCGCTGTCTTGCAGGGTTGTCATCTGTCACAGCCTGGACACCACCAGAGGGACGGGGACATGTTAAAAAGAACAAGTCTTAACTGCCAGGCTAAGCAGATACCGTCAGCTGTTAAATACAAAACCTGCTGCCACGACCTGTGACAAATGGTTCTGTTCTACAGGAGATGTGCACCTGTTAGACTTTGAGAAGAGCTCGCAGAAGCCTGCCCTTTCCATAAAGCAGGGGGAATGCCCCGTGTACTGCTTAGAATTTAACATCAAGCAAACGCAGCTCTTGGCAGCAGGGGATGCCACTGGTACAGTCAAAGTCTGGCAGCTGAGCTCTGACCTCACCGAGCCGGGACCCAGGGAACTGAGTCGCCTGGAGCAGCTGGCCAGCCAGGTCACAGACTGAGGCAGCAGCACAACCAGCTGCGTGAAGCCTGTCACTGCTCTGACCCCAGGAAAAGAACCCACTCACCTCTGCCCAGCGCTGCCTGAAAACAGCCAACTCTGACAGCTGGAGTTTCATCCACACAACAGTTCCATTTGCATTGAACCATTAAACACAAGATGATGTGGTTCGACCAGTAACTTTTATTGAAGCACACTGCAACATGTTTGTTTTCCCTAGGAGTTTTAAGCTAAGCAGTTTAAGGTTACATCATAAAGTAACATTGATTATTGTAGAGCACAAAGAGAGAGAGAGAGAGAGAGAGAGATTGAGACATGCAGAGCTACAGTCAGCAAACAGGAGCATGTTCTTTGCATCTTTTGGTACTAGTGTTTTAGATCAGTTCACGAAGAGTGAACGTGTAAATTCTATGTAGTCGTAGGCAGAAGGAAGTTCTCTGCCCTTGCCATCCATGTAGGGCTTCATGTGAGAAATGCAGTAATCGGCCTGTTCCCGGGTCAGGTTCTGAAAGACAAAGACAGCGCGGTGCTGGGGATGGGCACTGGGAGGCTGTGGCCAGGACACTTCCATGCCACCCCCCCTTCTCAGGGGCACAGGGCTCGGGGCAGGAGCCAGAGCAGCAGAACTACACCCAGCACAGGAACGCGCTGGCTGTGTGCTGTGTGGTTAAGGGCTGGAAGGTCTCACCCGAGTCCTCCCATGGAACAGGAGGCAGGACGGGTCACAGGCACACAGAAGCAGAGCAACCTCTGCACATCTGCCAGCACTGGGATTCAGACAGGCAAAACTTGCTGCCTTGGTGGAGCAGCGAGAGGGAGGAGGTGTCTGTGCTGGCTGAGCTCAGGGTTAAGTTTCTCCTTTGAATCACTGGAGAAACATCTCCCTCTGGTCTCCCAAAGGATGAAAGGAAAGCACTGGTTTCTGAGGACAGACCCAGTGAGTGCACTCCCCCCATCCCAGGCCTTTGAGTAGCTCTTGTTTTA
Organism: Microhierax caerulescens; assembly: GCA_035590215.1. NCBI lineage: Eukaryota > Metazoa > Chordata > Aves > Falconiformes > Falconidae > Microhierax > Microhierax caerulescens. The sequence goes on along the minus strand of JAVJGJ010000062.1, from coordinate 13,179,788 downwards.
GTCAGCCCGAGTAGTTCTTTGGCAGTTAAAGCTTTTCCTCTATAGGGCCAAGAAAGCAACCAGGCAGGGCTGTTACCATCACCTCCATGTTTGCTGCAGAGGATACCCTGGCAGGTTCAGAACTGACTCAGCCACAGTGACATGAACCTCCAAGCAATTAGTGCTGGTTTTTGTAAACAACTTGTAAACAAAAAGCCTCTGTGTGCTCCTCCCTGGTGGGCCACAACCACTGCCTACCTGATAGAGCTCCTCCTTGGTCACATACGGCTTCCCCTCTGAGCTGAGGGCACGGAAAGCGCTCTCGATCTCCTCGCTGGATTTCACGTTCTCAGTTTCCCTGCTGATCATGAACGCCATGTACTCCTGCAGCGAGACGTGTCCATCCCTGCCAGTGAAACACAGCGTGTGAGCACTGCCAGCCACTCACACCCAGAGCACAGCACTGTCTGTGCCTCAGGGCCCTCCTGAGAGGGGCTTAAGACTTCCACTCTTCCCAGAAAAGTCAAATGCAGGGGATTCTCAACACCAGGTCATTTTCTTAAGTGAATTTCATCTTCATGAATGTCAGTCTTGCCTTCATAAAGACTCTTCTACATCTACTCTTGTGAAAACAACCCTAGCCTCTCCCCTACAGAAGTGAGCACAGCTCTCTGGCTGGGAGAGACCTTCGAGCCAGCTCCCCAAAGGACACCGATACAATACTTTTGCAATGCAAAAAGAGCCACCCCCTGTACCTGTTGGGATCCACCGTGTCAAGAATAGACTCAAACTCTGGGTCTGGCTCTCCTTCCTCAACCATAGGCAGGTCATAGCCGAGAGAGCGCAAGCAAGACTTAAACTCCTGGTGATTAAGTCGTCCAGATTTGTCCTTGTCAAAGTGCCTATAAACATAAACCCAAAGCCAATGTTTTTACGTGTCAGTTGTTGAGAACCAAAAGCTACAAAGCTGGCTGAAAACCAGAACAGATTATAACTAGCCCACTATTCTGGACAAGTGAGCTTGAATCAATAAATAGTTCTATCTAACGTAAAAAGTAAGCGCAAATTCTTTACTTTGCTTAAAAAGCATCCAAAAAATGGCTGTTCTCAGCTGGAGGCCACTGGCACCCCCAGTTCCTGCAGCGCTGTGCCCACAAGCCAGCGAGCGTGCCCTGGAGAGGCTCACGTGGCTGCAGCTGCACCCGGCCAGCAGCGGGTGTCTCTGGAGGCTCTTGCCATCTGGCAGAGATCAGAGCAGCTCAGCACAAAATGGCGCAGACAACAAAGGAGCTACAAACAGATCGGCCAGAGAATCCCGTGAACAGGAGCCATCCACGTGCCAGAAATATCTCACAAACATTCCTCTGGCATGCTTCCCTTCGACTCACTTGAACATCATGCTGAACTCCTTCAGGGCCTCCTCGGTGACTCCAGTGGTGTTTCTGAAAAGGAAGCAGCAAAGCTAGTGAACAGTCCCTGCACTGCAGAGCTCTGCTGACGCCAGTCTGCCCCCAGCCAGCGTCTGCCACCGAAGGTGAGGACAAATGAGCAAATGACACATTACATCATCACAGTTCAACAGAATTAATCAATTCCTCTAAGATCTCATCACTGCTAATGGCTAACAGGAACCATTTCCAGAACTGCCAGTTTCATCCTCTGAATGAGCCAGGAGGTGGGTTTATGAGCTCACTACGTCCGTTACTCGGAGCACAGGAGACACGCATTAGCTTGGACTGTGCAAGGTTTGCCTTTAGACACAGCTGCACGCGCCTCCTATCTTTTATCCCCACCCAGACAGACAGGCTTTGCGCGGCGCGTGGGCTAGGCAATACCGAGCTTGAATCTGCTGTTCCAGGTTGTGCTGCATTCTCATCCCCAGCTGGTCAAGCTGGTCCCACTGCTGTGCCAGCCCCACAGTGCTGTGTTCTGTGTATTTGTTGTCCAAGATAAGTGCTTCTTCCATGGCTGCTCCAAGGTCCTCAATCTTCTTCAGCTGGCTCCTCATAGCTCGGATCTCCTGGTGCTTGCGCTGTTAGGAGGGAGTCAAGAAGAGAAAATCAAGGAGCAGCAAAAAAATCCACAACCCCTTAAAAAGTTAGAACACAGGTTGGGGGGTGGAGGAAGGGTTATACTCTTCTTTTGCTGCTGGGATTAGGTATACATATACTAGGTTTTGTAAAACAGTATTCAAAACAATGTTCCTCTTCATGCACCGTACTGGAAACCGACAGGGCTGGCAAACCAGTTCTTGAGACAAAACCCCCTCTTATTAAGAGGTGTGCCGAAAATATTGTATCCTCTCTACCCTACCCTGCTTATCTTAAAAAAAACACCAAACCCCCACAAAAACCATAGCAGTGTTGTTTAATGGCTTGTGATGTAAGTAGACGTCAGATATATAAACAGATAATCCCAAAGGTCTCTTCAGTACTCAACATGCGTAAAATCAATTAAGATTTTACCATATAATTACATGCATTTCCATTCCCACCCTGTGTTCCCACATAATTGGTTGGAAAAGGTGTTTTAGCAATAGGCGAGCATTGCTTACTTTAGTAGCTTCCAACTGCGATTCCAGTGTTCCCGATTCCTCCACCATACACGACCTAAACACAAAATCACAGTGAGAAAATGCACTTATCCCATAAAAAATGGCAGGTGGGGCTTGAAATTAACAGTCCTTCCTTGAAATTAAGAGTCCTTAAAGCAGTATTATTCTCCTGCAGATATTTAAACACTGGCTTTGTGTTTTGTTTATTCTGACTCATCCTATTTCAAACTGACAGATGTACATCTTGTTTGATTCTTTTTTCTTTATATAGTTAATTTCTAGCCCCGTTTGAAAGGCAACATGATCAGCAGCCACACTTCATGCCAGATCCAAAGCACCCACTTTACTGAACCTAATGAAATTAGAAACTTAGTGCAGTCCCGCCCCACTCCACCGTGCCCAGCACACACACACACACATCAACTACAAGTGATCCACTGGAGATGGGCTGTATTTGCCCGTAAGGCACAGGAGCTCCACTGAGGTGTGTTACATGGGGATAAAACAGGGAAAAAAGGCGTTGTAAACTACTGGTTTGATTTGAAAGTAATCTTAACATGGCATAATCACTGCATAAAACTACAGACCCCTTCTATGCAGCAGGGGCTGGTTGGCCTTGCCCACCCCACCTCTCCCGTGCTGCACCCAGAGAAGTGGGTGCAGCCACTGCCCTTGGCCTGACTCCACACTGAGCTTCTGGGTGCTCTGCAGCCCCTGCCCCAGCATATGAAGATCACCACTGTGGTGGAGGTCTCCCAAGATCTACTTCATATGTACTAGCTATGGGCAGTCTCTGGATGCTGCTTCCCCCCTCCCCAAGGTACTAAGCAACCTTTAGGCAGCAGCATTCAAGAATCTCTGTCCTTCCAGCGTGTACGGTGAGAGTTCATCCTGCACGACCTGTGCATGGACAGCCACGGGCGCTGTGCAGCGCGCTGCCCTCACCTTTGACTCGCTGGTATTTCTAAAACTTAAAGCCACTGCTGTTTAAGTCACTAAACCCAGGTTTTCATCCCTACTGAAATCTCTCCTCCTACACACTTGTGAGCTTCTCAAGAAGGGGATTTCATGTGCTGAATCACTCTGTAGCAATGAAAATGCACCGAACATTTGGGTGTTTCTCACCACAGGGTTAAGGCTCAGGTTCAATGCAGGTCTAAAGAGATGAAGCGCACACCCAGAACCCTGAGCAGGAAGCTGGGAACCAACCGTGGAAAGAGTCAACAGGGAAACAAACCTCCAAGCATCTCTAAGCCGTGAAAGTTAGTTGGAAGGCAAGCGAGCCTTGGAATTAAACAGTGCATTTGAAAACCAAAGTGAGGTAAGAAAATAAGAGGAAAAAACCTTCCAGATAGATCATCCCCAACTTCATACTGATAGACACGAATGACACGACGATATGCTATGCTAGTCAAAGAAAAGAAACCAAGTAAATTCCAAAAAGGAAGGAAGAAAGAACAGAGGAAAGAACATACTGAAACACAGCCACTGCAGTGGAGCCACACTCCAAGCCAGCACCACCTTGCAACAAACACAAGCAAGTATTTAATGAAAGAAAATTACTCAAATGCTGGTTGCACTTACAATCGCAAATCACAAAAAAGTGACTCTTACTAAGGGACAAATTGAAGTGTTGCAGTTAACTCATCTACAGATTCTTTAAAGGCATTCTTCTTGCCAAACTCCCAAATTCTGCTTTCTCTCCTCCCCAAAGAAAACCTCCTCCAGGCTGTGCCAGGTGTGCACAGACAGCTATGGCACGCTGGAAGGCAAGGTGTACGCATGGCAACGCTTACCTTGAAACTGCGCCGAAGCTCTGCCTTCCCTCTTGCCAAGGGAGGCTAAGCACAGCCAATGCTTCTTTGAACTAAATCTGCGGTTTTAATATATTCACGCAGAGTTAAGGACAAACTCTGCCTGGCATATCAGCAGAATTTGTTCAACAAAAGAGCTTGGTGTGGTGATCTTGAACTCTGACCCTACATCTTTTAGTAAATGGCTCCTTTCTGTTTGCTCGTTCCTGGATACCAGAACTAATCTACAACACTACTTTACAAAGGAGCAGAGAATCCAGCATCCGTTCCAGGAAAATCTGCTCTGTTCCATTAAACTGTACAACAAAAACGGGGCAAATTATTTTTATCTGGCAGAAACAGCAGAACACAAGACACTGTGATCATTGCAGAGCAAATAAGCAGCACAGTTATCTGCGAAGATTCCACCCTTTTATTATGAAAAGCCTTCTCTCTTTATGAGAAAGGCCCCTGCCTCCTCTCCAGCACTGTGCACAGGGCTGCCACAGCCTCTGCACCAGCCCCAATGCTATTAGTCAGCATTCTCTGTCCTATTACAAAGCTTCCACTGTGCTGTACGCTTTTAATACTGAAGAAATTTAAATGGACAGACACACTCCTAAGAGGGTTTGGCAGTCTGAAGACATTTAAAAATCTTACTATTTCCTTTCCACGCCTTGACAAATGACCAGCATGCATCCTCATGGGGAACTATTCCCATGGACACAAAGTGGACTTAAAACCACAGGCATCAAACTGCCTGCAAAGCCAAGCAAGTTTGTGGGTTCAGCGTTGGAAGGTTTTGTTTTCTCCTATCAGGAATATAATCTTTGTGGGGCATGGTTATGCAACAGATTAAAAAACCCTGGCAGTTCATATCGGCGTACCACTGAGTTTTAAGATACATAATTTCAGTAAAGCCTCTCCACAGCAATCTTCCCTTCTCCTTATCAAAACTGGTCAATACTTTGGAGCTTCAATTGTTCTGAGAACAGTTAAAATGGAAAAGGTTATTTCACTAAGCAAGTTTCTGAACGCTGGAAAACTAGGAATGTTATCTGTTTTCCAAAGGCAGACTATTCTATGTTCTCACATATCTCATCAAATTAAGAGCCTTTTCTTGTGCATGCCCTCAGAGAAAGCAAGAACAGAAGTCAGGAATTCCATGATATGCCAGTGGCTACCCATTAGTAAGTTCACCCACTAGTAGTTTCTTCTGCTTTTGACTAGGAAACGGTTATTTCTACTGGTTTATACTTAATCTACTGCAAAACCCCGTTTCCTGTGTCTGCACCTCAGCCACAGGTTGCTCTTTTCAAATAAAAGGGGTTTCAGCGCAGCTTTCGCAAGCAATGTAATGACAAGAAAACACACAGACAGAGCAGAACACACCACCAAATTTTTAAGATATAAAATTCAATACTAACCCATCTAGCAGGTAAGTCCTGTAGAACGTGAAGATCCAAACATCAGGCAGCAGGACAAAGACAAGACAGTAAGAGAGGGACAGAGATTTGGGTGGGAAGCAAACATCAAAAAGTTAAAAATTGTATTTGTATTTCATTATTTCATGAAGACACATACAGAACTATTCGTAAACACACAGAGACAGAGAATCAGAGGATTACGTGGAACCAGAACTTGCCTCCTCTGAACCACAACCAGAGTACATCAGAGCTGGCTAACAGCACTGTCTGAGCATGGCTACCTCTGCTTTCTCGAAACACACGCTTCAGTTCACTGCAGTTCTCAACCTCAAGATTTGTTATTTCTAATACAGTTGTTAAATCTTTACTCCCTCTCCCTAGGTAAGGATATTAGACAGCACCCCGGGTAAGCGATTACAAAGTGGTTTTAAGCTTTTTTTTCACAGCTTCTTTCTCTCTTGAAATTCTAGTGAGATTTCTAATATACTACTCAACACAAAAGGAGCATTTACAGAAATGCCACTGGCCCTTTGCTCAGTCTGCTTTGAGATATTTGCCCCACTCCCCACTGCCAACTGTGCTGCAGGCTAGTTCAGGAATAACTGGAGAAGAGTGAAGTCCAGGATAATTGTAAGAAAATTAATTCAGAAGCAGAAACGTTTTTTAAAATCTTGTGTTTCAGGCTTTCCTCTTCCCTGTGGCTAACAGGGCCTCCTCTCAAATCCCAACTGCAGGAAACGAGTAAGTCCTGAAAAGCTGTTTTTCAGCAGGAGACATTTACAACATAGACAGACCAAAGAGATGTAGGATGGATATAAGTACTAGCTGAGGAATTCTCTAAGGGCAGCACCTGGGGAAGATGAACTGTACCTGGTCTCCTGAATCCACTGATGGAAAGCATTCGCATGCTGAGCAAATTCCTGACGCAATTTGTCATTTTCTTCCTGCCTTCGCTGTTCCTTCTGCAGCTCCAATTCACGTTCCTGAGAAATGAACACAAGTAATTTCAAACAGAGAAATGACGTGATTGCCCTTATCCTGTAATAAAAAGCAAAAACTGAGAGCTGCATACCAGCACAGTTCTGAAGCTCAAAACAAGACCGGGTGCTCAAAGACTCTCCTGGGTATCTAGACAAAATCATCTAAGATGACAGCACAGAACATTGCTACTGAAGTCTCGAGAACTGGAACTGGACCAGCAGCTACTTCAGTGCACAGCATGGACGGTAAACTTATTTTATAATTAGGAAGTGAGGCACACGTGCTCTGTTTTTTTAAACATCGCAGGCAGAAGACCATGAAAACAACTGACAATAGCACAAGTTTATAACTAACAGAAATTTTTCTTTGCTTACAGATTTTGAGAATATTTCCATCTGTAGCATAATGACAAACTCTTGCACTGATTATCTTGGAGGACAACTTCCAGGGAAGACTTGAAGGTTGTAAACTATGCAAAGAGCCTTTCTCCCTCTGACTTGCCTTGATAATTTTCTGCAGATTCCTCCAGGTTTCTTCAAGAGCCTCCATAGTAAACCAAGTATATGGGTTGGAGGCTACGCGGAAGCTCTTGATCTGGCGATCAAGCTCTGCCAGCTGGTTGAAGTCAGCTTGGGCAGAACTAAGTGAAGAACGGAAAGCATCATGAGCTTCTCTCAGCGCTTTGATTTCTTCCAGTGAGTTACAGCGCACAGGATCCGTCAGGTCCTCTTCAGCATTCTCAAACCAACTGTTGAAGGCAGATGCCTTCTTTGCAAAAGTCAGGAACAGATCCTCAACCTTGAAAAAATAAAACAATCCAATTGTTCAGTTTTGCAGTAAAGCAAATATTCTATAGAGCTGATCTGGAATTAACATGCATCAGTGACAGTTTGCCTTTATCCCTTATTTCTTGCAAGCATCTCAAAAATTCTTATGACAGCTCTCCAGGATCTCCACAATCATTAACTGCAAATAAAAAGCTACAGAAACTGCAAGTGTTGTATGGGTTTTTTTCAAAGAGAACAATTAGATTTTTGTAGCCCCATGGGTGGCCACTCACCTTTCTGAAATGCTCCTGAGCCTCCAAGAGTTTCTTTTTCCTGGCAGCAGAATTAGCAAGTAGCTGATTCCACCGTTTCATCAAGGAAGCATGCCGAGCCTCAATGGCCTTTGATTGGATATGTTTGGCTGCTAGTAGCTGGTCTTTCAGAGCACTGATGTTTGCAATTCCCTCCTGCTGGAAAGCCTGAAGTCCAGCATCAAAGGTCTCCTGAAACATTAAAAGAAGAACAAAATATTGCAGATTTTACATTTATTTAACCATTCCAATATCCCACATGTATTTCACACACAAGTACTAGATTCTTGTGTACTGTACAAGAGTTCACCTGTTCTCTCTGTCACTTAAGCGGTGGAAGCAGCATCAGCACTAACCTGTTTGGTGAGCAGTGTTTGCACAGATGAGAGGTCGCGTCCATAATCATCTGTCTTCAAACTGTTTTCCTTCTCACCTGGAAAACGAAACAAATTTAAGAAAAATGTCATGTCTCCATCTCAAACATTCCCTCTATTCCAAATCAGGTTACCTCAAAAGCATAAATCAGGTACAGCACTACTGATAACTTTGGGTTTAGGTCTGCTCGTTAAAACAGCAAACGAGAAGCTATTTGAGATCTTTTGAAATGAGGAGCATTTCAGTTTTTGTGTGTACTGTGCTCCAGTATAGAACATACCTATCCACGACTCCACTACATCTGCTTTCCAGTTGAACTGGAGGAAGGCGGAGTTCTCATCCAATTTGGCTTTCCTCTGAGCTGCTGCTTTCTCCAGATCTGACACCTTGCCTCTGAGGCCCTTCATCTTGGCAGTAATGTTCTCCTCGTGGTGATTGTTCTACAAGACAGGAGAAAAAAAAAAACCAAAAACAACCCACATACCATATGATGTTAAGGTCGTCTGAGGCATCCAATAAGTTTGTGACAGAGCAAGGTCTTAAACTGAAAGATTCTGTCCAAGAAACAGCTTTGAAAGCAGTGAATACCAACAGCTTATGCAGCTGCAGAAAACAAGTGCTCTTTTCAAAAAGATGACGAATCAGTCCTCAGAGAAGAGCAGGTCTACTTTGACATGAAAATGCCTCAGATAGCCTTTGAGGGTTTTGCTTTACCAGTTTACACTCACCTTTTTAATGAGATCCTGTCCATTAGCACAAACATCATTCACTCTGTCTTTGTGGACAGTAAAATCTGTCTCGAATGCCTCATGCTTTTTCAGCAAGCCCTGTAAATACGAGATAGTCAGTTCTTAAATAATTTCTCATCACTTACTAAAAATAGTAATTAACAAAACACATTTCTTGTTATAAATCAGCTACTAAAACCTTTTTCTGACAAAGATTAGCTGGTTAGCACAACTTGCTGCTCTTCTGTGGACAAAAGGAGACTGATATTGATTTCCAGCCTAACTTCAGCTAATCGATTTAACCAGGACTGCCCATCAGAGGTCAAGAGATGCAAAGCTACACCAAATTGCAAGTAATTTCTACAAGAAACAACGTAATTGGGATGCTTTTATAAAATGAGTGCATGCTTTTTACAATGTGGGCCTTCAAAAGGAAATGACAATAACCTCTAAGATGGAAAGACAGTTAAAGAAAAGGTTTGTTGAGCTCTAACCAACAACAACACAACAGGACCAACAATAAGCTGACAACTTTCTGCATACCTGGATAGCAGCAAGTGTGTCCCCATAATCCTCGCTGGCTACCAATGTCATTTTCTCATTGATCCAAGCTTCTTCTTCCTCAACATTTGCTACGAATTGCTGGTACTCTAGAGACTCCTCTAGACGCTGACCCCTGAATGGGGAATCAAAGGTAAAATTACTCACTGTGTTGCTCCATGGCTTTTAAATACAAGATGTAAAACCAAACTGCAACAGCAGAAAACATGTGAACATACAGAGACTGAACCCTGAACACACAATCATTCACACTTCGCTTCTCCAGTAGCAGACTGCAGTGTCTACAGCTCTAGAAACTCACTAGGCCACAAAGCCTGCAGCTATTGAAGGACTAAAACGAATGTTTTTTTCCCAGTGGCTTCTATTCAGAAAAACATCCTGGCAGTGGATTAAAGCCAGTTAATTTCAAGTCTGTGGTTTCCAGCTGGTGCAAGAAAAGGTTAAACACAGCATACCTCAAAAAAAGAACAAAATAATGTTCCTCAATAGAAACATTATCACTGAAAGTCTTTTCAATAGTCTGAGTCTGTCAGCAGTGATACAGGCTATTTACATCAAACTACTAATGACCCATACTCTAAAATCGTAAAATTCAGTAAATTCAGTCATTACGAATCCATGTAACTTTTAATTAATATTGAATTTTACAAAACCATCTCACACACCTAGCAGCTGCCAACTGTTTTAACTCTTTCCAGTGGTCCACAAACTGAGCCAGTCTCTGCTGTATCTCCTCCTTTCCAATTGTGTTATCATCTGAAAGCTTCTTACCAGTGTCTAGAACACCCTGCAAAGCAGAGAAATACAGTGTTAATGGAACATCACTTGCTCTACCCATTCTGTTTGGATTCCAGCAAGCCTTACATATTTGCCACAAGCACGAAAGATGCTGTCTTATAAAGACATCTGTCAAGGAGAGAGGTGTTTACCTGGATAGCAGGTTCATGGGCAGCTAATTCTGCTTCTAAGCGCTTGTGTTTTTTCCTAAGGTTCTGCACACCAGTTAGGTCTCTGCCATAGTCCTCCGAGCTGACCAATAGTTTCTTCTCTCTAAATTCAAGACAAATTAAAGATAAAATCTGAAAATAACTTTTTTATAGGTCAAACCTGATGAAAGAAAACAAAAACCCATGACTGCAGATAAGGAAATGTTCTGCACAGTGCAAAAATCTTGGATATAAAAAATTGTGTATGTGGGTTATCAGCAAACAGCAGCTGGCTCCTGGCAGCACATTCAGGGGTAACATGAGAGGGAAAGAAAGAAGGTGACAGAGCCTGTTGTTTCTCTCTGAAGAATAGAGTCTCTGTACTTTCTAAGAAAACAGACACTTTTTGTAAAGCTTACCTGCTGTTGTCCAATTTTATTTTTTGATTTTACAAGCACGGCAAAAAAAAGTTCTGTAATTTGAATGGTTTCTATCAGGCTCACTTCCCCCCCAAGATAACACTAATACCAAAATGGAAAGAGCATCTGATTAATTACTACACCTGGCTAGAACTAGTTTCAGTTTGAAGTACTGAAAAAGTAAAGTTTGAATTTTTAGTAGGAGCTTTCCCAAAAAGACTACAGTCAAATTTCAGTCATTGGGCCCAGCTCTAAACAGCATTACTTTTTCCAGTACAGAGCTTTCATTCCTGGCGTTTGACCAAAGGAAAGTGCAGATAAAAAGCTGCACCCAAACTAGTGCTGAAGCCATTCTGAATACAGCTTTCCTTGAATGGGGAGTAAAGGTGGTTTCTTGTAGAGAGACACACTTGTGGAAAAGGCAGGTTATAAACCCATACTACAGACTATGAATGTTGTTAGCAAGCTGGCAGTAAGTAAGCACATGCCCCCATGCCAGAGCCTGGAACCTCCAAAATACACACTTGATCCAGGACTCCTCATCATCCATATCACGGAAAAACTGATGCAAACGGTGGGACTCATTCAGCTTTGCGCGGCGGGCAGCTGCCATACTCTTAATCCTCTGAAAGCGTCCATTAATGGTCTCACGCTTATCCTTTACTTGGGATGTATCGAAAGCACTGCTGGTCATCAGACTGTCGGCCTGACTGTTCAGGTCCTTCAGACGATCCTGGAAACATGGGTGAAAAAGTGCATGAACTGCTCTGATGTCATTTTTGTGTTTGTTATGTCAGTATAAAAATCATCACCTGACTGCTGTGCAGCATTCACAGTTTTAATGAGAAAACATGTTTCGACAAGTATCTGACTGCAGCACATATCAAAGTGAATTTGCTGATTACTGTAATTTACCTTCCAAAACTAAAAGAGAAAGCAATACCTCATGAGCAGATATATCAGCTTCCAGTAACTGGTGTTTCTTCAGAAGGTTGTTAACTGATGCCAAGTCCTTCCCATAGTCTTCAGATGCCAACAAAGCCTCCACCTGGAGGTGGGGAAGGAAAATGGGGATGGAGAACAAATTGTGTTTTCACAAACACCTTGAAATCTTAATGTCTTTAAAACCATGCCAATTAGTTCTCTTCTCAATTTTTTACAGTGTGGATAAACCTTTGCCTCCTTCACCTGTTTAATTCCTAACACATTCTATGCAAATATGCTTCTGCTTACCTGATTATTTATAAATAACAATGTAAAAACATCCACAGGATTTTCTGTCAAGATAAACATTTATTCCAAATAAATCTAGACTTGCTCAAAGGTGGACTGTGCTCCACAAGGTCTAACATCAGCAAAGGGAATAAAAAAAATCAGAAAAACAAGTCCTGCAAGTAAATAATCCCAATCTCTGTTACCTCTGAAAGCCAGAAATCAAAGTCTTTGATTCCAGTATTGAAATTCTGTTGCTTATTAGCTTCTTTCAGTTTCTGACTCTTCTCTGCTGATTTCTGTACCAGGAATTGCCACTGGTCAGCCAGGGCTGCTAGGCGTGCCTGTTGTAAAATGGAAAAGATAAATGCTACAACCTAAAAACGTAAGTTCTGATAAATGCAAAACCAGAATACAGTACATGTCTGGAATCAAGAGCCAAACTTGCAAATCAGACAGTCACTATTTCATGCTGCCTAGCTCTAATTCATTTTAACTTTTACACCCCGATCATAGATTCAAAAAGTTCCCACCCTTGAGAAAGAAGCAAAGCAATTACTCTGATTTCTACTTCATAGCTGAAATAGAAAAAAGCTTCTATAAAACAAGATCTGCTTTTGAGGGACACACTCATGCCTGAGTTACCTAACCACTTCTCAAAGCAAAAACTAAGCGCATCTTCTGAAACTTGTTACCTACCTTCACAGCATCCTCACTGCCAGCGCATGCTCCTCTTTCAATCAGCGAGTTCCCCATATCAATGACTCCACGGATCCGATCTGCGTTAGCATGGAGCTCAGCTTCAAAGGCTTGGTGCTTCTGGTGTTTGCTCTGAATAAGACAAAACCAAAACTGTTAAGAGACTGGACAAAGGGCTCCTAAATTGTTCTCATGGGCCAAGAGGGCAGCACAAGAGTTGCTGACATACATAGAGGGTTGTACATAGCCTGATCTAAAGAAGTTCTCTCTCAGTAAGAATGCTTACTGCTCACTCAAATAGTAACTCTCATTAATCTGAGTAACCGTCCAGCTCTGACCTAGCTAAACTGTCAGTGAGCTGATACATGTTACTCAGGCAATGTCTGCATTTTACAGATGCCCATGCCACGTTCCTTGCATTAAGCTGAGTTGTTAAGTAAAGCTTTCTCATTTTCAACGCCAGCACCTCTAAAAAGCAGCAATTATATGTACCCTAAGCAGAAGCACATTAGATCATCCTTTCCATTCCTATAGTAATTCCACAAATTTCTATTTCCCTTCCTAATCTATAGGTAATTAAGAGAAATCACTGCTGCAGCCTATCTGCTTTCTGCACTGTTTTGATATTAGTCAAAGTCATACATGGCCACATTATATATTAAAATAATGAACAACCAACCAAACCCCTCTATAAAAAGAACTGAATTATTTGTTAAAACTTTTTCTCTGCTGAGTTGAGAGCACCATGAGAACAATAGGAGCCTTGGTGTGGGAGGAAGTATGCAGTTCTCTCTCATATATACATAATCCATCCACCCACCAGGAAGATAACAATAGCACAAAAATGACAAGACAGAATTTACAGGTATTAACTGGAAATGCTAGTAACATTGGGCAGGGATATACAATGCCCTGAGAGAATGGAATGAAAGGAAACGTTAGATTAAAAATAAAAGATGGAAAATACTATAGCGCTGGCATGAGAAATTCTGCATGAACTGCTTTATTTTGGGAACTGTTAATCCTGAATGTTGTGATTATAACATACCCTTCAAAACTAGATTTACCAACAATGTAAAATTCAATTAAAAAGTTGCCAATTGCATAGCTTCATATAATTACCATGACAACAAATCTCAGGCAAGCCTTTTTAGTTTAATATAAAATTCTAACTTTTTAAATTAAAAAAAATATTAATGTACTGCAGCCTGAAGTGATAAATGAATCTTTCTGTTCTTACTTCAGTTAGCTTCCCCTTTCTTGGTTCTGTCTTCTTGCATTTTACATCAATTCCTGGACTCTTACAAGTCCTGCCAGCTTTCCATCTGGTACTTATTTCTTTCTGGAGTGGTCAGCTCTATATTATTCCTTTCTATGCTACTGCTGAAAGAACTAAGCTATCTAGGTCTATCATTTTATTGAATCCTCCATCTTCAGCATTTGATTCTACACACAAGCTAACACAGCTGGCGTTGTGTCATGTGTTAAATCATCACCACTGAAGATCCAAACAGGAGGATGACAGGCCCAACAGCCAAATTTCTGAAAAAGGAGGATATGAGCTCATTTTTCTGTGGGCCAACTCCTAAAAAATCCCATGGAACTACATCACTAATGCACCACAAATTAAACAGATCATGCAGAACACCTGCAAAACAAATGCATAAATAAACGATGCTGAATAAGCATTAACAAAAGAGCCACATCCATAACATGAAGATCAATAGCTGTACCTGCATGTAGGTCAAGAACTAACAGAAAACAAAGAGATTGCATGAACTGACGGATGGAGCAACAGATTGCAACCAGATCTTGTGCTCACACATAAGCTATAGAAAGAAAACAAATTCACATACCCGGGCTAGTCCAAACTACTTACCAGCAGTTTGGAAAGCTATAAAACAGATTGAGAGAAGTAGTTCAGTGCATTCATACTACTTCATAAACCAGCATTAAAACACAAGAGGTAACTGTAATTAGCTATTCCTAAACACAAAGACTTCACGTTTGTCCTGGTTTCAGCTGGGATAGAGTTAATTTTCTTCTTAGCAGCTGGCGCAGTACTGTTTTCGATTTGGTGTGAGAACAATGTTGATAGCACACGGATGTTTTTGCTGGGTGACCTTTATACTAAGTCAAGGACTTCTCAGTTTCTCAGGCCCTGCCAGCTGGAGGGCTGGGGGGGGCACAAGAAACTGGGAGGGGACACAGCCAGGCCAGCTGACTGAACTAGCCACAGAGGTATTCCATATCGTGGGACGTCATGCTCCATACATAAACTGGGGGGCGGGGGGTTTGGTGGGGGCCTGCCAATCGTTGCTCAGGGGCTGGCTGGGCATAGGTCAGCAGATGGTGAGCAACTGTAGTGTGCATCACTTTTTTTTTTTTTTTTCTCCTGTCCCTTCACCTTGGATTTCATTCCTCTCCTTCCTTTTAATTATAACTGTTATTATCATTATTGGTTTTGCTTTATTTCAATTATTAAACTGTCCTTTTCTGAACTCTTGAGTTTTACATTCCTTTCTGATTCTCCTCCCCTCCCTCTGGGTGAGGGGGCAATGAGCAAGCGGCTGTGTGGTACTTAGTTACTGCCTAGGCTTAAACCACCACAACATTTTAGAACATAAGACAAATATTAGACCCAAGAACTCCATCTCCTTATTTTATTATCTAGATGCTGGGAAAAAGACAGAACAGCTACTCAGGGCTTTCTTCAGGAAACCTGCTGCTGCAGATACCACGTATCCTATTAATTATATGCATCAATAATTACCAAGTGAGCTCTATTTTGGGACTCCTTTCATGCATAATGTAACTTTAATTTTCTCCTTATTAAATGGAGACCAAGTCCAACATGGTGTATTACTCTGTTATCACTGAACAAGAATTCCCAAGCATATTTTTTCAAACCAGATTATGCTTTGCAAAGCTAGAAATTTTATTTTGATTTTTGAGCTGAGACTCATATTCACCTGGATATTTGTGGGATCCTTGTATGACTCATCACTTGCAGTTTGGAGCTTTTCACTGATCCAAGCTTCTATTTCATCCACATCACGACTGAACTGCTGGAGTGTCTGAGATTCTCCTAGCTTTGACCTCTTTTCAATCATTTGAGCTTTCAGACGAAGCCACCTGTATGCAATTAAATACACATGTTGAATGAAAAACTAGGACTGCACAAGGCATCATGGTTGACAGCTACAACGCATTGCAAAAGTCAGTCAGTGTCTGCATCCCACCTAACAGGGCAATACCGACCTGTCCAGAACCTCATTGCGTCTGTTAGCAATGACTCCTTTTGCATAATGATCAGCAGAGATCAACTGGTCGGCAAAAGACTGTAAGACGGCAATTTTCTCTTCCTGTTAAAAACAGAAGCCATAAATTACAGCTGTGGTTCCTAAAAATCAGGTGATTAGCAGGGTCTGGAATGGAAGGTGACTTTTTTTTTTCCTTCTTTACATATACATTATTGTAAATGTGATAGATAGTAAATCTACACTATAGAACTGTATATATATATATATATATATATACACACATATACATATATATATATACACTGTAGAACTGTAAGTTCTACAGGATTGCAGAGTTCAACTTCAGAATATCTTTCACCTGCGGCATTTAAGAAAAAAGTATCTTTTGGGGTTCAAGTTACAGCAGTACAATCTCTCAGTAAGAAGCAGGCAGCTTTCTGTTACAAGAAACTGAAAATAAATCTTTTTCTGTTGTAAAAAAAGATTTAAAAGTTTTCAAATCAGTAGAGAGATTTACACAAATACTTGACACTATTCCTACACTGTTTGTAGCCAGTAAAATACATCCCCATCTGCATTAGCCACTCTGAAATTTCTGCAGATCCCAAATGGCTGATTATTTAGAACTGAACTTTAGAAACCATGCATGGCAGTAACTTCTGCTAATAATGTAAGAAAAACTAAACTATCTTGCCCTTCCTTCAGCTACACTCCTCACCTGGACATTGATTGCCTTATCAAAATCTTCATGTTTCTTGATGAGTGCCTCCACACTGTCTAAGGAGTCTCCTTTATCTTCTGTGTTTAGGAAAGCCTCTCGGGCAGCCATCCAGTTTTCAGCTTGTTCACAGTCCCGATGAAACAGCTAGGAAGAAAAAACTCCAAAGCATAAGAAAGACAGACCAAGAACACTGCTCTTAGGAAATCAAGGAGTTTTTATAAATGCGACAGAGTACCTGTAGCTCTAGGCACTGGTCTAGCATCATTCTGCGCTGGACCCAGGCCTTCTCTAAGTCTGTCCGTTCTTGATCTAGAATATCCAGTTTCTCCTTGATCTCTGGGCTGGCATAGTGTCCATGAGCCAGAAGTTGTTGTCCAAATTGTTCAAATGCCTGGAAAGTGCCAGCCCTTGCATCTATTTCAGTGCGGTGCTCCTGCAAGGCATAAAGATGCATTATTGAACAGACAACAGAGCTAGAACTAATCTATCTTTGGAACTCTAAATGGAGTGTGTCAGAAAAAGAAACGTTTTTTGATGTTTATGATACACAGTTATCATCTTTCATATACCTGGTGCCTTTCCAATAAAGCTTCAGCTCCAGTCACATCCTTTGCCAGTTCATCCGAGGATACCAGGCCCCGGATTCCATTGATCCAAGACATAAGGTCCCTGTGAACACACATCATTAATAAAGAAAATTACAGTCCTTTTCTGAACCCTCCACAGAAACATTCCTGTGGAACAATAAACCATATATACTTCACTAGTCATATGCCAGACAGATAAATTGGGGGTGGTGGTGGTGGTGAGACTGGCGTCTTTACCTGAAGTCACTGAGGAAACGCTGCAGGTCATGAGAATCTCCAAGCTTCTCTTTGCGCTGGTCAGCACGTTTTCCCAGACTATTCCAAGCCTGATTCAACTCAGTACATTTTTCTTGGAGATCTTCAGCAGATTCTGGATGTGACTGGATCAGACGCTGGGCCGTCTCACCAAGAGAATTCACCTAGAATTAGAGAAAAGGAAATAAACATAATGGAGACAAAAAGAATCTTTTCTATAATTCAGTCATTTCTGCTAGATAAAAGAAAGCTTTTGGGTTTGTCCTCTTCACAATCTCACCTTGTCTCCAAGAGCTGCCAAGTCTCTCTCAAAGCCTTCATGTTTGCGCTGCAGAGCCTGCACACTGGCCAAGTCATGCCCATAGTTGTCTGTGTTTAATGCTTGATTTTTCTCCTCTATCCATTCTTTTGTCTCATCAGCATCTCTGATTTGAGAAAAGGGAAGGCAAAATGAGAGTCAAAATGAGGGGGCCTACTAGGATTTCCGATACCTAGCAGGTCAGCGATTTTCAAAAAAGTTAATGTAATTGATGGTTCTATTAAATTATTTCCCAAGATGACACGAGCAAACTTTGGCAAAATAGACAGTAGTCCAGACCTCCCAAAGCCTGCAGCAATTCCATGCTTTCATATTAACAAGTCTTACTTTTTCTAGGAAGAATACAAAGAATTCTTTTGGACCACTGGTGGTCTACATTCCACTGAACAAGCTGGGAGTTGAAATATGATTTGTTTAGAATCAGTCCCACTATATTTTAGAACTTTTAATAGATAAAGTATTTTACTGAGCTAAGACCAAATAGGATACAAATACCTTACCTGTGGAATCTCTGGACTTCATGAGCACTGCCCAACAGCTGGCTTCGCTCCTCTGCTAACTGCTGCAGAGATCTCCAGCGTTCATTCAGTTCCTGCAAGACAAACAAAAAAATACCCCACTGATATTGCAGACCACAGTATTAACAGCATTACTGTTCACACAAGAAACTTGTGTGACTTGAGAAGTAAAGATTGGCCTTGCACTACAGGTGAATGTTATATATTCTGTTTAATTCCAGAAGCACACACAAATTCAAGTAGTCTAGGTATATAAAATAATTTTAAGGGTTTCTCCTGAGATGTAAAACCAAATGATTTTACGTATGTAAGATACTGGTGTAACCTGAGAAGCAAATGCTGTATATGTCAATACTCCTTTCAGTGAGTTGGTTTAAAAGGGTTTATACAAAGTAAAGATGAAGACTATGGAAAGGAAGGGTAAAAAACATTCTCAGCTTTTAAATCAGCTCAGAAAAAGTTGTAGTATTACCTTGATTGAGTTAAAGGTGGCCACTGTGTGTACCATCAAACGTGCAGACTGTATGAAAAGGAAGAAATAAAAAAAATGTAGCATTAAAGTCAACTCTAACCAATCAGAGCCAACATCAGACTGAAAGAAAAAACTCCTTAAAAATCTGTAAGGATGTGGCCTAAGTCAAAACCAGGGACTTTGTAAAGTACAACTCTATAAAATGCAGGAAGAAACACCCTAGGTTTTGAAGGTTTCAGTGAAAACTGTTGAATTCTTAAATTTTATATACGTCTTTAGAACAGTGTTTTGATACACTGTTGTTTATGATGAGAGACACAAACAACAAATCAGTTCAAGTAAATTACAAAACCAACTAAGAACAATTAGTTGTGATACCTAAAGTATTCTAGATCAGAGTAAGAATAGTCAGAAATTTAGAAGTGAGTACTACCTTGTTAGCATAAACTGAAACAAGCAATAGTAAGTCTTAAAAAAGACAAGGAACAGGAAAATTTAAAAGGCAATATTCAATAACTGAATTAAAGAACTCCAAACTCTTAAATCTTAGGGACATGGGGACAGGAAATCAGCCAAATGGTTTAACTCCTGGCTGTGTTTTTGGCTAAAATCACCCTAGCAATTAATTGAGATATTTATAGATCTCATGAAAATTGAAGGCTAATTAGAAAAACGATGACCAATTCCCTCCAGCATGCAATCTACTTTTCTGACTATGACAGATTACTTGCAAAATTCAACCCTTTGCAGAGATACACAAAGAAGAACTTAATAGTTTGCATAGTTACTCTGAGACTCTCAGGATTGAATGCACATGTGTATAATCTGTGTGTGTATAATCTGTGTGGAAAAAAAAAAAGTACTTTTCTTAGATCACCAGTTCTTGTTGACATGGCTCATTTTCTACAATGCTGTCAAAACACTGCATGCTTATCTGGTTTCCCCACATTCACACAGCTTAGAAGATGTACAAGCAGCTTTAAGTTTAAGAGGGTAGATGTAAGACATGAAACATGGAAATCAAATACTAGAGAAAAGCACAATTTGTTAACATCAAAAATATCCAGGCTGTTTTTGTCCATCAGCAGGTGACAGCTACTGCATTGTAAGCCACTAATGAATGGAGAAAGACTACTAACTATTGTAGAAAATGAGCTAGAGATGAATGATAAAAGACAAAGATACTGATATATATATATATACACACCATATTAATTACTAAAGGAATAGTATCATGAATGGCTTTGACTTTCAGGAATAAAAACATTTCTTTCTGCTCACTACATAAAATAAGAACTCATGCTAAGCTAACAAGGATTGTTTTGCATCAAATGGCCATGTAATACCTAATAATGCTGGCATAAAAACTGCAATAAATCTTACAGTATAAGCTAAAAACAAAACAGAGTTTTGCAGCAGGGAGGTAAAAAACAAACCGTTGGCAATTTCTACAGCTACAGCAATTCTGATGGAAACCTATGTCAGTCATTCTCGTAATCATACCTGCAAATGGAGAGCTGACTTAGCCACTTGACTTTGCCTAGGAGGCTTTTATTATTAAAACAAAGAGTAGAACCTGTGACATCTTTATGTATGGAGAGAATCTGTACACAAGTATATGAAGGTGAATTCCTGCTAAATCCTCAAATTTTTGTAATGTGCTTGTTGAAGTAAACAAGCAAACTGAAATGAGTCACTAACCTTAAATCAATACCAATTTAAACACTTGCTGAGACTTGGACACCATTAGAATCACACTGTCAATAGTGATTCTGCCCCAAACAGGGGCAAGATTGAAAAAAAAAAGAAAAAAAGAAAGAAGGGCATATGAGGTGTACGGTCTAAGAAAGATGATGTACTATAGTTATTGTTTTAATTTCCTGTTATGTGCTACTAAGTAATGACACCTACCTTCCAAGGAGAGGCTGTTTTAGAATCAGTTTCATCCTGTTTGAAAATTTGAAGAAACAGCTTTAAATGGGAAGCAAAATCTAGAACTATCAGAATATATAAAAAAATCTTTGAAAGTTCTCCATGCTCAACAGGTAAATAAATTTTTACAAGCATATGCATCATTTTGGGTTATCCTGCTCCACATTGATTTGTAATGTGGGGTAAGACATTCCGTAAATAAAGGGATCAAAGAGAAGATAATCTTTTTAAATCCATTCAAAGTAATTATTGAATTTCTTCATGGAAATGAACTACAGTTATGGCTGAACTTTTACTTGTACATAATTGCCACACTATTCCAGAAATTTAACACTTACCCTGGGCATCATACCATAGACTTCCTACAAAGGAAAAAGAAAATAACACATTGTTTCTGTTTGTCCTGACAGAAAGCAATTTTTTTACTGTTTTTGAGAAAGTGAAGATAGCAGGAGATATGTTTCCATCCTTTACAAATTGGTTATCAGTATGTCATTCAGCCAAATAGTACTTGCACAATCTGAATGCATAGCAAAAATGGGAGTCGAACTACTCAGCCATATACTGCAACACATCATCTTAAGAGCTCAGAAAATAAAAAAGCTGCTTCAGTGCTCTGTTGGGACCAGACAAAACTATTTACAAAAACAGCACACGTATGTGAAAAGCTGGCCAAAAATATGGGTATGTTACTAAAAAACCAACCAAACAAAAATAACTCTGAAAACCCACAAAACTCCTCTACTGTATAGTTGAGCTCTATTTTATTTCTCTTTTGCCCTATTCTTCCTCACCTTTTTTCCTGCAAAGAAATAAAGGCTGAAAATTCAAACTTATAGGAAGCAAAGCTAATGTATGGATTCTCTATGACCTGTAATATTATTTTAAAGACCTTCCATTCCTAAAAAAAAAGAAAAGAAAAAAGCTCTAGATGGTGCAATTTGCTACAGCACTATTTAAAAAGAAACAATTCAAAGTGCACCCCTTGTGATGGCCACAGTACATAACAGGCACTAAGTATCTCCAGTTAGAATATCAGCATCATCAGACCAGAGGGAAAAAATGAACAGCTAGAATCTTGCAATGACATGCAAAGTGGAAGGCAACAGACAAAAGAAAGGAAGAAAGTCTCTTGCTTCTCAAGAGAATTAGACTAAGTCAGCATAAAAGTGGACCTGTTGCTGTACTGCTTGCACTTCATCTGCCATCAACCCTTCTGACTCCAGGTCATTGGCAACCTTGTTTATGTCCTTCAGACGTGACTCGTTAGCTTTTAAATCCTGCACAGAAAGTAAAACATAACAGAATTAACATTCACACAATCAAAACAAGTGGAACAAGCTGGCACACCAGGGTTGTCAAAAAGTCCATCATTTGTAAATGTCAGGAATTCAGTAGACTTGACCTTTACAGTTACTGGTGAACACACAATGCCTGAAAGTTTACGCCAAGAAACCCCAGCTGCCAGTGCCAAGCATCAATGCATTAAAGAAACGCACTATCAAAATTTGCCATACAGAAAGTTAATTAACAATCAGGAATGGAATACATTTTAAAACTGTCAGGTGTACAACATTACCAACTTGAAGATCAAAACCTATCATCTGTATTACCACACGAATTAGCTAAAAGGCCAACTTAATAAGCAGTATTACTATGACACTTAAATGCTTCCAGCCAAACAGATTGACAAGACAGCTTTCTACAGAGCAGAAAGGCAACCTGCTTCAAAATGTAGTTGAGAGCTTGCATTTAAATTTTAATAGGTGACACATTTTAACTTCAACCATTAGCTTATTTTAAAAGAACCCAAATCCAGTAACTGCTACTATCTTCTCACCTATAATACTAGGTTGGCTCAAATTGTTAGCCAACTTTCAAGCTGTGAACATAATAACATCCACAGAATTGTCAAATCAGTCTTTTCCAATGTATGAGGTCAGGCATCTTTGCAGTTCAGTGTTCTGTATTTTACAAAAGTGGATAGAATAAAAATATCTGTCCAAGCAATTCTTTCACACCTCATGCAAAATAAAAAAAAATACTAATTAACTAGTATTGCAAGCACTGGGAGGAAAAAAACCCAAAACTGAAAGCCTACCAGCATTCTGAAGCAAGGAATTATTTTTCTTGTATCTTGGGAAAAACTGCAGATGGAAACTAAAATGCATCTTTCTTTTCAGCACAAAGGAAGAGGAATAGCTTAACTAAAGGTTATGCTTTACACACAATGAAATTACTCCAAAGCTTGGCAGATTCTGCATTTGAATGTGTTGAAAAAGAGTTTCAGTTCTCCAGCAGCTGGGAAGCAGTAGCAACCTGGAGACTGTAATCAAACTGAAGACTCTGAATGTGGGATTGTCTCTATCCTCACAGAACAAATTTTTTAAAAAATACATAAATACCTCTTTATTTCCAATCAAAGCTATGTTTCCTTCTCAGCTATGCTCAGCTATGAAAAATGACCATGGAGATATGACCAAAAAATCCTGATGGGAAGGGCCAAAACTAAAAAGACACGCAGCATTAAAACACACCTTCTGAAAATCATCAAATTTCTTCTGTAGCACCTCCACCTGCTCCAGATCAGCACCCACTTCCTCATTTGTGAGTGCAGCTTCCTTTTCATTGATCCACTGTTGAAGCTCATTAGCTTCACGGAAAAGCATAAATTTTTTGCAGCTTTTTTCTAGCATGCCTTTACGTTTTTCTCCCAACTCAAGAAGAGAGTGATACCTGGAGCAAGCAGAAAAGGAAAGCAGGGGACAGTCAGACTGTGAGCAAGACACAAATAATTTACCAAGTCCTGGTATCACCAAAGACATGTGAAACACCTGCAGCCTACGCATGTCCTTCTATAGAATTACCTACTTGTATTACCTACGTAATTAGGTAATTACCTATGTATGTATTACCTACATAATTAGGTAAATGTAAACTGTAAATGTTTCTCCTCTACATGGATATGCACACCAAGATGAGATCTCCCACATGCAACAGTTCACTAGGCAAAAGCAAACCCAAATCACAGCTTAGGCCAGGGTAGGTTCTTAACCTACAGTAGCACTGCAGTGCAGGAATGACTCTGTAAGGTCTGTCTTTCCAAGAAGTATTTTTCTATACTTGGTCATCAAGTTTGCCATCAGATTATTAAAATCCACTAGGCTCTCAGCTCTTGGACATAAATTTCTTACCTAGCCATTATTCAGTGCAAAATCTGCTGAATGTTTAAAAAAGGGTGGCATTTCTTTGATAACACAACTATATTCAACTGGGAAATCCACGAAACTCACTTCATATACACTGGTTTTGTATCTGTGGAATTCCCAACAGCATCAGTGAAATTATTCCTCATTTACATTAGAATAAATATGAAGTCAAATCTCTAAAACATTTACATTGGTTTGACCAGGTGAATAAACCTCGCAAGACCAGCCATTTATTTAAAACCACAAGAAAACCAATGTCTCCCATCTGATTCCTAGTAGCCAACTAGACACAGACAATCCTATAAGACTTTTCCCAAGTTGCTGCTGAAAAAAGCTAACTGAATTTTTACCGTCATTGATACTGAATTACAGATCTCTTTAGCAATGCATAGTGCCTGTTTCTAAAGAATCTGCATTCAGAAAGCCACACCCTTAAGGCTCGTTCTTACTGTTACCCTATTTTAAGTCTTCTGGAAGATGAGATATTCTAGTTGCATCTGGATGGTTTTTTTAGATCCTGAATCAGATTGCACATTGGTCTACTAGAGATCAACAGCAGCAGCTGACTCTCATCGATGACACTGATGATGATTCATGACTCATCATGAAGACATCCATTTTGACTTATTAAATAAAAAAATACAAGACACTGCTGAGATACCTGCAAGGGTCTCAAATAGTTAAAGGGCAGCCTTACAATGTTTTCATTTCCCACCTTGGAGCACACAGGCAAACACTGAGCAATTACACCTCCCAGCTTGAAGAGTTCAACACTGTAGCGTTTTCCTAATCAATAACTCAGAGACGATGAAGTCTGAGAAGAAAATCCTTGATACCCTGCGCTGTGATGTCTAACATATCAAACTGATAAACCACTCTAATTCTGTCCATGGAAGCAGAGACTTGGTGGTTTCCTGCGTTTCCTGCTTTAGACTGAACAGAAAGGAACTAAGAATCTTTCTATAAGGTTTCAATAGAAACGTTCTACTCTGACTTGAGAAAAAACATTTTGAAGCCTGCCCCAGCTGCAGATGCTTGCCTCAGCATACAATTTTAGGTATTAAATACTAAGTGAAGCTCGCAGAGGATGATCTGGGGCCAAATTCCTTTAGAAGCAGACCTTACCTCAAAGTTGCTTTACAACACTTCAGAGATTAACATAATACTTTCACTTTTGATTCTCAAGAAATATATTCTCTATGAAAAGACAGTCAGGCACAGCCAACGAACACTATTGCTTTGGATCTCCCAGCAACTTTCCAAACCATAATGCAAACATGGTACTTTTTCCAGGAGACACAAACACAAGTTTCAAAATTAAGTTAATGTTAAAATAAAAACAATCATCCTACATAAATGAACTAATGCTTTTTGACTACCCAGCACAAACGTTACTTTGTGTAACTATGGTAACCCTACCCCTCCCAAAATTTAAGACATTCATATGTGATGTAATACTTGTGTGTATATATATATATATATAAAATATGTAGTTATATAAATAAACTAGTATTTCTATCTGCACCTCAGAAAACGCAAGAAATTATTTTTAAAGGAAACAGTCTAGATATCCCTAAGGACTCTATCAGTAAGCAAAACCAGCATAATGGAAAACAACATCATTGACCAATTTAGCAGCGCAGAGGTGACCAACAAGATAAGCAGCTGGCTGGATGACTGCCTATAAAGGACACATGAAACACATACCATGACACTCATCTAAACTAAAATAATTCACATGGCAGCAATTGCTCCCTTCATGTCTCTTTGAGCAGCTTTCCCAAAGAAAGAAAGAAACAAAGGGAGAATGAACAGTGACAGTATGGAGACAGCATGGTTTAGAAAGAGCTAATCCTACTCACAGTTCTTCGACCTGTTTCATACGCAGAGATACACTGCCGACTTCCTTAGTTATGAGAGTCCTGCACAGACAGAGGGAGCACAGCAAATGCATGCAAAAAATTAGTCAGATTAACAAAAATAATGAAAGCAGCAGCTCCATCCATGGGTCGTCTGCAGTAGGAGATGATTAAGAGTTCACATTTAAATGGAGAAAATTAGGTGTAATTCAGAAGCAAACAAAGCAAATCAGACCAGGAGTACAATTCACGTAAGAAAACCTCAGCAGTACAGTTGAACTCTCTCTATAAGGTCTGCTCATTTCCTGTCATTGTGCCATGTGATTGTGAACTAAAGGGTGGTCCCCTCTCCTGGGCTCTAAAATAAGGCACCCCTGTCCTAGTTCTTAAAAGCAGCATGCAAAACCACAAAGTTACACATTATTAAAATCCTGAACAATGCATCACAATTTTCCAGCATAATTTCTTCTCACCTGTACAATCTTTTTTGTGTGTATGTGTGGGGTTTGTTTTTGGGTTTGTGTTGTTGGGTTTTTGGTTGGGTTTATTTTTTTAATTCTAGAGCTAAAGTTAGTAATTATTGTATGGCACTGTAATAACTGGTGACTCAAAACAACTGAGTGGGAAGAAACTCATGTAGAATGACAGTGTAGCTATGCAGACAGATGGGAGTATGCATAAAACTTTCAGCTTTGGCTTCCAAGTGGCTTGATAAGATGAGCCAGTAGCTCATGGCTATCACCCACAGCCCTTACTTGAACTAATCTACAGCTACCATGTGCTTTAGGAAGTCATTACCAAGCAGCCATGTAGTTTGCTCTATTTGCAATGGCACATTCCTCTTTTAAGAGGGGAGGGGAGGGGCGGGGCATGTTTTAGCCCCCATAATGGCACCACACTGCAGGAAAAAAAAAAAAAAAAAAAGTAATGAGCTACCACCAAAGTGTCACAGCTCCTAAGGAGGTCACCTCCAGAGGCAGCCCTATATAGGGAGGGTACTGTACTTTATGTAACCAAATTTAGGAAAGCTTTTTAAAACAGATCACACATTAAGAAGTGACAACTACAAATACAAGAGCTCCTTAAGACAGATATAACTCACAAACAAGTTTAAGTTGTTAGGTACAACAACAAAACAAACACATAAAATACTGAAGTCAGACAGCAAGTTGAGCTCTTATGTCATGAGTTTTACAGTTAAAAAATGGGAAAAGCAACAAGAAAATCTAGAATAAGAATAAAACAACTGATTATGGTGCCCTTGGTAAAGGAGCCCCTTGTTTTGCTCCAATTAATTACTCTCTAGTGTAAGAGGCATCGACCTAAACTTCTGGCATATGTGAGGCAAAGGCCACACCAGCAAATGCTGGATGGGTGTCATCTCATCAGTTAGATCTTACTGGTTGTCAATTTGCTCCTGTCGCAATGCTATGCTGCCTTGCTCTTCCAGGAGATTCTCTCGGGATGCAGACTGGGCAGGATCTAGTTTTTTTACGTAGGCAGCTGGTACAAATCCCTGACGGTCATTAACTTCAACCTTCCACCAGTCCTGGAAAGAAAAAAGAACACTGTGAGGGAAGTACCGACCATAAACTATGCTGAGCAACTGAAAGCTGCAAATTAGAGTCTTCAATTAACACAAAAAAATCAGTGATGCTCACAAAAGTTTGCTCTTTCTATGGAAATAATTTCAAACAGTCTGGAAGACACCTAGGTCTTACTTCCATGTCTGCCCTTGTGTTTGGTCAAAAATTCCTCAACAGCGGGGAAGTAAGTTGTCTCACAGACACATGCTCTATAGCATATGTTATTCACCTGACTTAGGGAAGTTGGCAGCTATAGTGGAATCCTAAGAGTAAACCAAAGAGGTATGCTAAAGCACTGAATGGGAACATGAACTAAATGTGCAAAGTCTTTAACTTCTTTAAATGCTCTTACTAAAAAAAAACCACCACAACACCCCCCCCAAGAAAAACCCACCAAAAAAGCAACACACACACACACCCCCCACACACACCATGCTCTGCAAACACACACCACCAAGTGAAGCCAAGCAGCTCAGCAAACTAGAAGGCAAGAACATACCTTGTTGGTGCTGTTGAGTAAGGTAAGGATATCTCCTTTTTTCATAGTCACCTCCCGGGGACTCTTCTCTTGATAATCATAGAGTGCCAGAACAAGCTCTTTTCCAGTTTCATCATCTGTTGGAGCAACTTGTTGCTAACGAAGAAGGAGCACAAGAAAAATTAGTTGTTCCATGTTTACTACAATCAATGTAGTTGTCTTTAAAAATACTTCACCCTTAGTTAATAAAGCTACTGTAGTGCCTTAAAATTGTTCTTGGTGAAAAAAATGCAGATGGAGTTAGTTTAGGTGCTGCCTGGGCTCAAACCTTGAAGCCCAGCATATTATACTGTTTTATTCCAAAGTAACACAGCTGTCTGTCAGGATTACAAAACCAGACCACTAAATTTTTTGAGAAAGCCAAGTACAGTCTGAAATAAGTTCTCAAAACCAACAACTGTTGTTAAGCTTTGTCTTTACCTTTTGCTGACCCAAGAATTTCAGTGGCATGATTAGCATCTTTCCTTACCCTGCATGACTGGGCCTGTTCCCTTAACGCCTGTATACTACTGCCGTAAGCAGAAAGATCAGACATCAAAGCTTCGTGTTTCTTCAGAAGAGCCTGAAAGTGAAGATAAAACCACCATGTACACCTAGCCATTTTACAAATATTACTCTGCTCAAAACATACACTTTGGCTCCATACACAGGGAATGTGGGTTTTTCACAGCTGCCAGTCTCGTGACTCTCCTGAGAATAACCACTTCTATTTATTCACAGGCTAGATAGTGGTCCAAATGCTTCTGCTGCTTTTCCTCTACGTTATCTCAGGAACATTCTTTAGTTCCAACTAGGAATACCACACATCACTCTGGAAACAGCGTTAAGTTTGAAAGTGTGCCTTTAAAACTGCACTCCATTTTGATGAAACATCAGTCAGCAGTGTCTGGGATGTGGTGTTTGACCACAGAATGGTACTAGTAAAGTAACTCTAGACAAAATATTACTTCCAGGCCAATGAACTACTGAAAACCAGACTCATACTGAAATGCAACATCACAGGAGGAATTTGCTGATATTAGTCTCATTATAATTTGCAAAAAAAATCCCACCCCACCCCATCCACCCCAAACAAACAAAAACAACACTGTAAAAGAGTGAATAGAAATGTTAAGTTTCTTGCAATTGGTTTAATACACTGGACAGCAAAATTAATTTCATGTACAGCAATAACTAAGACATGAGAAAAACTGTCATCTTTTGGCTGAGAGCCAAAACTAAGTTTGATGCAAGAATCTTCTGCCCTTTTTGTTAAGTGTCCTGAAATTAGCAGAGCTCCTTATTTTTTTCCCACTGGACAAACCCTCGCTGCACTTATGGAAAACTGATTCAAATAAAAGTCTCAAATACCTCAGCAGAGTCTTCATCTTTTCCATAGTCTGTACTGCCTACAATGGGCTCCTTTTCCCTCATCCAGGATTCTGCCTCATTAGCATCAGCAAAATACTGCTGAGCTTGCAGGGAATCCTCTAGATCTTGCCGACGCTGAGATGCTTTAGCTTTCAGAGAGTCCCACTTTTGGTTTAGCTCATTCAATTTGATTTTCACATCCTCAGCTGCAAAATGTCCTAGGTAATAGGAGGAGAGGGAACTGAAGGACTTCAGGAGACATAAATAATGCACACTAAAAAATTCTATTTATTCAAAGTCAGACATTAGACCTGTTTAAACCTATGTAACCTATTCTGACCAAAATAATGAAAGCACAGCTTCAGTTTGTCCTTTTGTCTCAGACTGGAAAACTCTGTACTCGTCAGTCAAACTGTACTAGGAATAATCGAATCATTAAGAACAAAACAAGCCACATCATAACATTTCTTGTCAATCATGAATCAGAAAAGGTAATTTCTTTACAGTGGCAGAGTTTTGCCAGCAGGCCAGTATTATTTCAGACCTTCATTCTGAATGCTGGAATAGGGGAAATTTTTTTTAGCGTTCTTGTGTAAAGAACACCCAGTCAGAAATACCTACTTATTTAAAAGCAGGAATGACTCTTACTGGTTTTGCAGAGGATTGTCTCTCACATCATGATTAAGTATCTCCAATGCAAGCCTTCAATAGATTTTAAAATGGAGACTAAATATCATAGGCACAAAGTTGCTGAATACAGGGCTCATATGTGTTTGTCAAGAGCAGATGGAGATCTGTGAAAATCATGACAGGTTCCCATCAAGGAATCTATTTTTATTTTTAGGTGAAAGAATGACCAGAAGTTCATCCTTCTAGCAGGTTTATCACCTCGACAAAACCAGGCAGTGATTCTTAATTGTACAGGGCTGGAGAACAAGGTCCAGCACAAAGATTTGAATTTCTGAAAGAGGAAGAATTAAAAAATACTGAGACATACCCTCTTCCACCATAGCATTTCCCTTCTGCGTGACTGCTTTAATGCGGGGCTCATGGCCTGCAATTTCTGCCTGCAAAGCCTGGTGCTTCTTCAGCAGATTCTGGACACCAATTAAGTCTTTGCCTGAAAGACACAAAACAGCTAATCAGTGAATTCGCAGCCATTAGACTAAACAAAAATTTCAAGGCACCTGCATCCAGTGCTAAGCAAACTTACAGAGTAAGTACTATCACAATGAAGACAGAGCACTATGAAAACTACACTACTCACTGGAATTGCAGAAGTAAAGTAACAGTTAAAGAACCATGGGTGATGGCAAATACACAACTCCAAATACCGTTAGTTACAATAAGCACAGGTTCCATAAAAAGGCAAGTTATAACAGAACAATTCTGACACCTAAATCCTGGAGGTATCGGGATGAACCAACCTCGGTTTGTTGAAGCTGCAATAGGTTCTTTTTCCCTTATCCAGGTCTCTTCGTCCTCAATGTCACGGAAAAGCTGCTGCAGACGAAGAGAATCTGCAAGTTTCTGCTTGCGAGCTACCATAGGATCCTTTAGAGCTTCATAACGAGCTACTAAAGCTTCTTGTTTCTTCTTGATATTGTCAGCATCGAAGTGCCCAGCATCTTGGAACTGGCGTGCCTGAATGGTAATGCCATCTATACGATCCTAAAATAAATTCAGCGATAGCATTACATCAGAATTTCTGTAAGATGGCTGCAGCGACTGAAAACATCCTCAGGTCTCAGCTAGTAAGTTATATTGTATGAGAAGAAGAGAACCTCAGCTGCACACTGCCAGTGCAATCATTTGGTAATAGTTATATCCTGGATAATATCCAAACATTATGTAAACGTAATTGGTTTTAATCTGTCAATTTCATAAAATAAACATAAGATTCTTGAAATTACATTAACTTTACAGATGTGCTACACAAACAATTCTTAAATTGTTAACAACTGAGAATTCCAGCTGTGGGAACCCAGATCTTGTTATCTTCTTGCTGTAGATTTAATTCCCTTAAAGATCATTTGCAAACAAAAGAACCATTTGCTGTAAAGTTCTTTATTTAAAAACTGATCTATTCTCCCTCCCCTCCCATTTCTTTGAGCTACATGAAAACAAACTGCATAAGAATAAGCTGTTTGCAAATGGAGAGTCTAAGGGGCAATCATTTCCTAAGCAAAGCACAGTGCATGTTTTTAAGCTGGTATTCACAGCACAAAACAATGTTGTAGTGTCATGCAGCTCAACAGGAATTATTTTACTTTTTCAAAATGCTTACTTTTGTCAGTCATGAAGATACTGCTCTTAGAGACATACCATGTACATTTCAGTTCAAGATTATTTCTGATAAATAAACTGTAAAGCCCAAAGCTACAAAAATTATGGAAATACAGACCTGCTAAAGTTTCTGGAGCAAATCCTTTTAAGAGAACAGATCTGAAAGGGTAGGAAGAAAAATTATTTCCCTTACCTGATGGGCAGCAACATCTGCCTCTAGCAAGGCATGTTTCTTCTGAAGATTCTGAACACTAGTAAGATCTTTTCCATAATCATCAGAAGCCAAGTGTCCCTCTACTTCATACAGCCACAGCTCAATGTCTTCCACATTGCGATTAAACTGCTGCTGTTGATTGGCTTCACGCAGTTTTATACCTGACCGAGACAAAGTGGCAAGAGGAAGAGATGACTTAAGATTTCCACTTAATTTAACTCACTTTCTGTCTTCTCCCAGCTACACTCTCTAGAAAATTGCCTGTATACTTCTGAACAAGTTGTACCTTTGAGCTCAGTGGCCTCCAGAAGTTTTTTCCATAAGCTGATGACTTCATTCATGCGAGCTGCCACTTCATCAGATGCATAGTGATTGACATCAATCAACTTCTGGCCAGCTTTCTCCAGTGCATCAATACGACTCTGATTAGCAGAAAGCTCTGCTTCAAAAGCCTGATGTTTCTGAACTTTACCTTGCAAGTTTGACGGGTCCTACCAGTGAGGAAAGAAAAAGAACCTTTCAATCCAAAATTAGTACCTATAGGTCTCCGAAGAATTTTTAAAATCAGACTACATTAATATACATGCCAAGATGACACCACAGGATTTAGTGCCAAAAATACACCTTAAATCAGAACACTTAAGCTATTTAATAAGCAAGGTTACAGTATGATGGGAAAATCCCCCTTGGGGTCAAGAAAAAATTACAGTTCCTCCTGTTGCAATCAATACGGCCTACTATCAGCAGCATTTGACTGATGGTGCTTCGTATCATTAGACTGATTACATTAAGCCTGGTATTGCCTTAAAATTACCCTAACAGTCGCCTGTGTTTACCTTGTATGCCTCATCTGTTGCAGTTTTCATTTTTTCATTAACCCAACTCTTTAGCTCATCAGAGTCTCGGAAAAATTGCTGCAGATGGAAAGAATCCGCCAGCTGAGTACGGCGGTACATAGCTCTTTCATGAAGGGCATTTCGGCGGCTCAGCAGCTGGAAAAAAAAAAAAAAAGTAAAGTTTTTTAAATTTTTCAAGTTTCTTAAGAGCCACCACTGTATCTGTACT
This sequence comes from Microhierax caerulescens, assembly GCA_035590215.1. NCBI lineage: Eukaryota > Metazoa > Chordata > Aves > Falconiformes > Falconidae > Microhierax > Microhierax caerulescens. The sequence continues at coordinate 13,146,882 of JAVJGJ010000062.1, read as the reverse complement.
TCTGTGAGAGCTCCGCTGCCTTTCCCTGTATTGCAGACATACCATTTAAAGTGATGAAGCAGAACATGATTTAAAGGCTACAGTCCAAACCTGGTTTAGATACTTACAGCGTCTCTGCGTGTAGCAACATCATCCATGGCATAATGGTTATTCTGAATCAATTTAGTAGCAAACTCATCTAATGCCTAAAGAGAAAACAGGTTTCCATTTACCTGGTGTAATAGAAATTGCTTGTGCAAGTTTACTTAATAGATTAATTCTCAAAAGTTTATCACAGTAAAACTAACACAAAGCCATTATTAAGATAGCTATCATTACACCCTTTTTTATCTGTACCATCACCTTATACGTGGAAGAGTGCAGATTTTTGACAATCTTCATCCACACATGTGCTGGCATGATATGGGTTACTCAACTCTCTGAGGCAGCAGTCAAGCCTGTCTTATCTCTCCCACCGTTTTCTACATCCCACGTAATAGAGCATTGTTCTGCAGAACAAACCCCTTCCTCCTCTGTCATCTCCAGCAGTGTTTCCTCCCCAGTCAACAAATTCACTTGTTTTATTTCTTTTTCTGTTTAGTGATCCCCTAACGTAAATATCTTACTGTGATTTTCTCCTCTTGGGCACTTAGGGATTTCTCAAAGTCTTCATGCTTCTTCAGAAGAGCCTCCACACTATCCAAAGAATCACCAAGGTCTTCATTCAGCAGAAAAGCCTAAGTAAGGAAACAAACACATTTATGTTTCCATGCTCAGCTGCTCTATGTCAACTCAAGCATGGCCAGTGATGTTCTCTACCACATGATATTATTGAAAAGTAAAGGATGATATATTGGGATGGTGTTGCACGTATGCCTCTAACAGCCAAAGGTTCTGAATAATTCTTTTTAGCTTCTTATTCAAACAGCATTTTACAAGAGTTAACACACATAAAAGCAATCTCAGGCCAACTTGTTACAACTAACAGTTTCAGCATTAGGTGAAAACAGACATTGTAGCAACTTTGACAGTCAGATAAGTAACTCTGCACAGCCCTATGCTCACTAGTGCATGTTTAGTGGCAGTTACTGCCACTAGTAAATATCAGTTGGTTACGTCTGCAGAAGTCTAGCCAGAATTGAAAATCAACCATATCTGGAGAGTTCCAAGACAGGCACTCACTTCTTGTTTGCTCATCCAGTTGTCAACTTGTTCAGTGTCTCTGTAGAAAAGCTGCAAGTCCATGCACTGTTCGTACTGCTGTCTGCGAAGCTCCCATAGTTCTAGCAAGGCAGATCTTTCATCTGAGAGGATGGTCAGCTAATGGATTGGGAAGAGGAATATAAAATAATTTCATTAATTCATTGCCGGTTCATTGCCATCTCAACATAAAATCAAGTGACTCTAAAAAAATGATTCACAGCGGACTGAAAACTACCTCCTGTGTGAAGAATCACTCTCCTGTCACTGACATAGTCATCCTCATAGAGGACAAGTCTTTACCCAGCTTATCAAGCTTGTAGCTAGTGGCTGCAACCTTCTGACTTCAGTCAGAAACATCTCTTTTCCAATTTAAATCTGCACAGAGACATTTAATGGACAACCACTCTTTTTGACTGCAGACCTATTCATAAGAGAAGCTCTTCAGCAAACCATCCTGCTCTCTCAGCCTCTGAAATCTCTTTGGCCCACTCTTAACTTGCGTCATTTGAACTGTCTGATTGACCAATGTTTCAATATGCAAACTTCATGAGAGGCCCATTAGTTTGAAAAGCAAAATTCAGGAATACCAATTATTTGCTGACACTTCTGACAGCAAACCTAAACAAAGATAAACAGATAACCCATTTTTCTTTTGGAGGAAAGATATACTAATAGTTCCCAATTGATAGTACCAACAGTCCTAATAGTTCCTACTAATAAATAAACAGAAGCTGGCAATTTGAGACTGAAAAGCACACATTACTTAAAAACATGAAGGAAGCCCTGTAACCTAGAGGGATGATACTTCGCAGCTTATGATCTTAACAAGAAATTAACTTTTAAATTAAGGGACACAGAAGAAAGAGATAAAATTCCTCCAGGAGCTCTTGCTTACCTTTTCTTTAACTTCATCAGAAGCATAGTGCCCAGCAGCAAGCAAAGCCTGGCCAGACTCATCAGCAGATTTGAAGCTATCTTCATGGGCATCAATTTCTCCCTATGAAAGGAGATGTGAATAAGCTGTTACCAAAATTTATCTTAGAATAGTGTCAGAATATGAAAACTGCTATTGAAAGTAACACAGAAACAACAGTCTGCACACCTGAATGATAAAACATTCAGCTACCTTTAAATATATTTGAATTTATCTAATGAAAACTAGAATAAAATGTATTAGCTTGCAGTGTTAATAAGACAAGTATAAATTTGTAAGTTAAAAGTTGAAACTAAATGTGACTTTTAAGCTTTCTGCTTACTTAAAGCAATTCCTCAAGATGGAAAGCTAGAACAGTCATTAGTTCAACTGACTGCTATCAGGTCTAATTATTTTTTTATTAAATATTATCAAAAGCATTTTAAAATACTTATACCTGGAATTGTATTATATCCAGTGTATCTATAGTATATCTACTAATAAGAAACAAAGTAAAAATACTAAATCAGGACAGCCATCTAATACTGCATTAGCTGTGTGATCAAAGGATTCTAGCGGTACAACACCAGCAGTTGTGACTCAAGAGACTGTGTTAAGACATACAAATCAGTTGTTGAGGGTTGTGGACTGGATTTGGCTGTATAACCATTATACCTTATGTTCTTGATGTCTATCTAGAAGAGCTTCTGCTCCAGCCACGTCATTGGCAAGTTCATCAGCATTTATCAGAGCCTTCATCTCAGTCACCCAGCTGGTGAGGTCTCGGAAGTCCGCAAGAAAGCGCTGTAGCCTTAGCAAAGCAAAAGAAAAAATATTTGGAAATAATTTGTTTGCATAGTTTCTCCATCTTTACCCCAAAGAAAGGGTTACAAACATAAAGCTGCTCCTCTGATAGAAAAAAAACACAAGACAATACCAAAATGCAATCAGAATATTAAATAACTAAATATGTTCTCAATCAAAAAAAGAAGCCTTTTAAAGTCAGGAAAACACTAGGTTTAAAATCAATTTCTCAAAGACATATTTTGCATATAACTTATATTGAAAGTAAAAGGAATATTCCTAACTACAAGCCTGTATGTTGAAGACAACAGAAGTCAAAAGATAGTTCTCCGAGTGTTTCAAGACGGTACATTGGACTGCTTCTGTCACAACTGTAACACAGTGTGTCTGTTGGGGAGGACTGACAGAAAGTTTAACTGCACATGCCTCAGCCTTAAAACAGCAAGCAATCAAATTCCGATTCCTTTCAGTATGCCTTTACAGTTACTGCCTTTGGCATGTACTTAGCACTCATCAGCAAAAGCGATCAGTTTCTACTTCCCTTTTATATTTGCTGTTAATTGATCTTAAGAAATTATGACAGGGAAAGCAATGGAACAATTATTAATTGTGTGGGTATCCACCACCATAAATCTTGCAGCAGGAGAGGGAACAAACAGCAAAAAAAAACAAAATCAGAAAGGATGTAAACTAACCACCACATTAGGTTAAGGGGTTTTTTTGTATGATGCTCAAACATCATCTAGCAGATGATGTTTCATAGACAACCAGGCTAGGATAGGAACAAGATTGGACAAAGACAAATCCCACAGCAACAAAGCAGCTATCACAGAAATGGGTACTTCATTTAGTGTAGGACAACATCTAATAACATACCATACTTTAGCCTTCACAGAGAATCATGAAGACCCCACAGTGAACAGATTTTTAATATGAGTATTTTAAAAACCCAAAAAAATTAAAACATAGTCAGATAATGTACTTCAAAATGCAGGTATCAACTCAGATTGGGGAAAAAAGTAAACATCCTAAAAACATCAAGCTGATGTTCATAACTGTTTCATAACATTCAATGATGTTTCATAACTGATCCACATCCAGAGAATGACCAAAACCTGTAAGTACTTATTATTATCATGTATGTATTCCTTTTACTACAAGAAGTTACTGCAAAATATAACTTGGTGGACAAGACCGCTTTTGAAAACATCAGAATCATCCAAAAATTTTGGAAACTGCATCCCTTCCTCCTCCTCCTCCCTTCCTCCCCCTCCCAAGAGTCCTCTGTCAAATCTGAATAAGGAAGAAAGGTCATTTCAGCATGACAGTATTCCTACCTGTAGGAGTCATTAAGGCGAGCATGCCTCTCTGCTGCCAGAGTTCGGATCTGTTCCCAGTTGGCAATCAGTTCCTCCCGTTTCACTTGAATTTGAGAAGCATTTATTGGGTGAGACTGCTGTAAACGGTCAGCTTCTGCACAAAGGGCCTTAACCTAAACCCAGTCATAAACAGTGAGTAAGCTTCTAGCCTTTTACAAGCAGGTTACCACATTTCAGTTGTAGGTAAAATGCATCTCATATGGGTACCTTATCTTCAAGAGCTGCAAGATCTCTTTCCAGGCCTTCATGCTTCCGTAGTAAGGCCTGCACGCTGGCTAAGTCTCTGCCAAAATCATCTGAGGCCATCAACTGCCCTTTCTCCTTAATCCAGCTGATTGTTTCATCCACATCCCTTCAAAACAAAGCACAAATTGAAAGCAGTCTATCTTGTATGGAAAAAGGAATAAAACAGGATGTTTTTCTGTATGTATGCCAGACATACTGGCATATATCTATAAACACTGCATCCAACTATAATCATCCTTTTAAAAAGAAATAAAACCAACAACAACAACAAAACCCACCCTAAAAAAATAGACCTTTTTTTTTTTTTTAAGTCTCAAAAAACCTTGAAGCACATTGGCAGGCCATTCTTCAGATCAAGTCACCAAGATGCAAACAAGGAATTATAGCAGCACTGAGCGCCATCACCTAGTAGGTGTATTTCTCACTCTGGACCCTTCTCTGACTTAAATGACAGCAAATCTCAAAATGCTGTAGATGGAGAAGAGGCTAGAAAGATGCTGCTCAAAGAACCCCAGAACGAGTAGACTGACAGCCATCTGACAGCCAAAACCTTTTAAGGGGAGAACTGGGGGAAAAAGCCCTCAGAGCAAAGCAAAGCAAAACTGCCATTAGCAAGAATGAACAAAACTGCCAAGTGTTAAAAAGCTAAATCAGAATGACTATTTTAAGGTAATTCTAGAACAAGGTCCTCAATCAACAAGTCATGAGGAAGAGCAAAGAAAAATTTAACAGACAACAGCAGCTTTTCTCATACTATTGTATGCAGCTGAGTGCATCACTAAACATCCACAACACTATTACATCACTTTGGTAGATCCAGCCAAGATCATTACCTGTTGAAGCGCTGAACTTCAGCTGCCCCAAAGAGTTTTCCTTGTCTCTGAAGGGCAAGCCCCTTAAGACGCTGCCAGCTCGCATTTACTTCATCCTGTTTGGACTTTATCAGTTCCTCCTCAGGGTGTTGTTCCTGGCAAGCAAAGGAAAAATGCTATTTTCATATGTTCTGTGGTTTTACATCCATTGACAAAAACTTAAACCACTACTGTTTTTCAAGAGATGAACTTATAATTACTGTCCTTTCCAGATGATCACTCAATTTGATAATTTCCCCAAAACCTCACTGTGTAAACATTCAATACTCTTGTAGTAGTTTAGGTTTCCCTATGTACTGATTAGTCAATGGTAAGAGGGCTGTAAACAGTATCTTTTGTTCCCTGGAATACAGTTCTTCCTGCCCTGTCTCTATTCCTTGATCAAGCTCCAGATGACATACCAGAAGAAAGATAATTCCAATCCTGGCTGTCCAAGGGAAACACATTTAACCCCAAATCCAACAGCTTCTCTCACTAATCACTACCCTCCACATTTTCAGGAACATTCCCAGCTGGGGCTGTTATCCAAGCTGTTCAGCAGAACAAGTAAATCAAATGATGACCATTTAAAATTAAGATAGCCAAGTATCTACACACATGTGGGGTAAAGTTTAAAGATCTGCTACCAAGTCAGAGGGGAGAAGAGGGAGTTGCAGAAAAAAGTTTGTTGTTATACCAGGCCTGCTAAGGGAGATTTTCAACACACATAAATGTTTACCTGGATAAGTTTGCCAGCAAACTGGTTCACTTCATTTACTCTTTCCTCATGAGCTGCAAGGTCTGTCTGGAACTCTTCAAATTTCTTTTGCAAAACCTCAACGTGTTCTAAATCCTGCCCAAGCTCTTCTGAGGTCACTATTGCTTCCTAGCATATCAAGGGGGAAAAAAATATAAAAATTTCAGTATATCCCATGGGAAATCAATACTAAAAATCAGGAAGCAAACTGTCCTAATTATGAATAGGTCAAAGACAGTTACAATCACTGTGTTTACAGACAGATTTACAACTAGTTTCCTCTAATAAGCTCCACTCCAATCCCACCAACACTTGTCAATTATCATAGAAAACATGCAAGATCACCAAGGGTATTAATTATTCATCTTACTTGCTCTTACTGATTTTTCAAGTTACTGAATATAACCAGTTCTTCTATAAATTTTCTGTTCTATGCACTATGATCACTACTACAACAACCTTAATTACTGAAAGAAAATATACATAGAAAAAGCATACTTTTAAAACTACAAAATAATTGCCCATCCTATTTTGGAGTACACACAGTGACTAGAACTTGTTTACATTTTTAGATGGTTTATGGGCATTTGCTGTAAGGTTCTGATGCAAGATTTCTTTATGAAAAGGGCACCATCACGTAACAATTATGCAGGGTTCAAAGTCTGAACCCACACTGACACAAAATAGCAAACCATCATTAAGAAAACCTGTATGATCATTTTGTGGCCTTTTTTTCCTCAATGTGGTTTGTGGTCTGTTTTCTCAGAGTTCAAAGAATCAAGATACAACAGTTCTCTCGCACCTAATGTCCTTACAATGTTTATCTAAAGATATTCCAATCATTAAGTAATCATGCACACTCTGCCAGCTACTTTCTATAACAGATAATTTAGAAAATTTATTAAAACCACTTGCTTTTACATATTGTAGATTTCTGTTACAGAAAACCTGAGTTTGATTACAATGAGAAGTAAGAAAGTCTCCTCAAAGCAAAAAAATAATTATGTTTAACTACGCTCTCCAACATGCAGGCTTCCTCTTAGTCTAGTACCTCTCTTTTTGTGACTGCAAAAGAACAAATAGTAGTTTGCATACCTACTGCTTATGCCATATGAATAAAATAAATAAAAATATATAAATGCCTTTAAAAGCTCTCTGGGACTACCTGAACTCCAGCAACTGTATGTTGATAGAAAATTTCCACACACATTGAACTTCCCATTGAGAACACAGTAAAAGTAGGTAATAATATACCTTGTCATTGATCCAGTCCAAGACATCTTCACATTCCCGTAAGTATTGCACCAGCTTCTGTGCTTGCAACAATTTGACTCCCTTCTCTCTCATCTTTTCCAACAGTAATTCCCATAGTCGGTGCAGCTCCTGGAGCCGAGTCTAGAACAATAGGATGTTGTTACTAAAATCCTGTATCAGAGAAGATCAGATTAATTCCCTTCCTGACTTACAACAGAATATTTTTTTTCCAAAGTTGTATATCCCAAACTTTACTTGAGACGAAGAGCAGACAAACCTCTTAACTTCATCTCCAGTTTTCACGTTTCAAAAACATCAGTTTTCAAATGATGTAAAGTGAAGTAACAACACAAAATTAGGAATTACTGAAGTGAGTATTTACACACTTGTTATTAATTAATGAAGCTATCAAATAGTTATGTTTATGTAACTATGAGGTAAACATTTTGTGATAAAATCTGATTTAAATACTAGACCAATGCTAGACCAAAAACTTGCTGCTGTCCCCTTCAAATGACTTCCACATAAAAGACTGAACAACTCCCAGTAAGTTAATCTCATCTTCATTTGAGAATTCATTTTTATTTAAGATGACACATTTTGTTTCAAGTCAAACTTGTGCCGCTTCACAATATTTTAACCATTTATTTTAGCACTGGCCAGTTAAAGTATTTAGCCAGCATTGTTAAGTAACATAATACTGAAATACTAGGAGCAAATATGAGTTTTAATATTCAGTCTCTCTCTGGTTACTCTCTGCCTTTCAAAACTGTTGGGAGCAACCATAAATTTTATAGGCAACTAAAAGAAAAACCACACTCCCACACAGACACACAACTTGCAAAACAGGAAAGTATCCGCTCCACCCCTCATCTATAAGGCTTGGCTCATTGAGATCTGAAACTTGAAAGTCACGCTAGAGAAGCTTTTGAACATCTCGCATGGGTGGACACCCATGTAACTCATTTGGAAAGTTCACTTAGGTAGATTTCAAGGGAGGAAAAGAGCTCACGCCACTCCATTTCCTAGCACTGCCTAAAAGGATAGTGCAAACTGTCAGCCAAGGAAGAAAGAAGGTATTGCAAAAAGAAATTGCACTGCACAGCCAGAAGTTTCACCTACTCGTATGTGGGACCCAACTTGGGTGGCCGTTACTATTGGGCGCTGTGCAGTCCGGTATGGCGTGAAAGACTGAACCATTAAAAGGCAAATTACCACTCCAAACAGAACACAAGTAACAAATTACATTGAGTAGCTAAGACACAGTATCACTTAGTATCACCCAACTACAAAGCCTTTTTTTTCTTCCTATTTGTTGCAAAGATTATACAATCACAATCAGATTTCTAAAATGATCATTACCTGGGTGGGTGGGTGGGTGTGTTTTATTACATAATGTATTTTTTAAAAATCTGGGTTTCCTTAGTCACCATATTTTCTTAGTTATAATAAAATTATGAACATATCAAGTAAGTCTTGATAATCATTCCAAAAATATCACAAGAGTTCTCCTTTTGAAAAGTTATAAACTGCTCATATCCAAATCTTATAAAAGAAAAAGCTTTAAACAAGTTCTTTGCATCAAGGAAAAATGCAGTCATAACCAACACTGAAACAAGTGAGGCACAAGAAACAGCAAATTTAACAAAATGAGTCCTGGAGAAGAAGCTGGTATCCATAACAAACGTGTTTACTGGTGGGGTACACACATGCACATGTATGCATACGCTTAAGAGCAAAAAACCCTAACATAACCAGAGAAAAATGAGAAAACATAGGAGAAGGAGTAAAAGACAACTATCAAATCATGACATGTTACAGTTTGCTCAGAATTTTAAAAACATCGATAATCACTCAAATACTGTCAAACCTATCTCATTAGTGCAGCAGCAAAGAGTTTAAAAAAACATTTGTCACTGCATTACACAGTTTGGGAGATTCAGAGAGAAAGAAAAAAACCACTCAATCTCAGAAAAGGATTTGAAGAAAGCTTACTGCTTGTTATTAAGGACGCAGATGTCCTAGGAGATGTTCACTGCTGGATAAACAGAGTGGACAGAGCACTGTACTTGAAACTCATAGAAAAAGCCATAGAACATCAACCGATCTGAACATATGGCCACTACAACTTAACTGGAAAGTGAAGATCACTAGAGAACTGATCTGAGCCACAGCACACAGAAATTAGATGTCTGAGGTTGACTGGTATGGTTGTTCATGTTACTTATAAATATTATTGCAGAAAATTAAAATGCTATATATAAGCAAAAAATGAGTGGTCAACATCCCTGACACCAGGCCTTGTGAATTTGCTGCCTCTTGATATTGTGCCATTCTGGGAAGAACCACAAGTATAATTAATCATTTGCCTTGTGACTTTCAACACATCTTGATGTTTTTCCATTTCAAGTTCCGGGACTTCACTGGCAGACAGCTCACCTCAGAACTGGATTCAAGAAAAGATATAAGCTGGGTGCTTGTGAAAGAGAAAAGTATCTGTAAGCCTTACAAACACAAATTTTCTTGTGATTTCACTAAATCAAATATCTATAGAATTTTTAAAAGTGTTTTAGAATATAGTTATCCATGCAATCTGCACAAAGTGTTAAAGGAGAAGCCTGTAAGAGGCAAAAAACAACAACAAAAAAAACCAAAAAAGGCTTTAAAACTCACTCTTATGGTTTCAGATGCAAAATGGCCTTCATTAATCATCTGATTTCCGGTCTCATCCAGTTTAACAATAGCTCCTGAATTGGCCTGCACCTCAGCTTCAAAGGCCTGGTGCTTCTGCAGCTTCCCCTACAAGTAAAACATGAAAGAACATGACTGAGATTTGGTGCACAGCCCTCCCCCACATTTCCGCATCAAGATTTTTAGTGTATTTTATGCACATTCAGTACCGACAAACAAACAATAAAACAGCATAGCTGAAAATCATAGCTGTATCGTATATGTCACGGGTAGATTCAAACATCCCAATTTTTGTCATTTCATTATTGTGCTTGCTCTTCTACACTGGAGAGTTCAAACATCTGAGAACCTGTCAGCTAGTCCCACCCATACAATTTTATTTTCTACAAATATCTTTTTTTGTGGAAATAATAAGAGTAAATTCAAATTTATTTACAGAGCCAAGGCATCCAACAAATTCTAGGATTAAACAAAGCTGGTTTTATACCACATTACATTGAGTAACTTTTTCCATGCTGATTTAGTATCTAATTCGCTATTAGAAATATTCCAATTATATCAGCAAAGTAACCAGGCTCTTGAAAAACACTTTACAAGGGTATTTGCATCCATCTTTCTTCACCACTCTCAGATCAAGCTACATTTAGGTGTTTGTTCTGTCTATCCCGGTTGACCTGGTACACCCTAAAATTCATAGTACAGGAAAAATAAAATGGCAGTAGGACTTGCCTGTAAATTGCTTGGGTCTTTGTAATTTTCATCAGATGCTATCTGCAGTTTCTCTTGGATCCATTTTTCAAGCTCATCAGCGTCACGCTGGAAAAACTGGAATCTATAGGAATCTTCAAGTTTTTGGCGCCTCAGAGAGGATAGTTCCTTGAACCTGTGGTAACGGTCCAAAACTTGTTGACGCCTTTCTTGGATATCTTCTGCCGTTTCCAACACTTTTACACCACTTGGATCCATTTTCTGAAAGCCAAAAACACCCCATTTTGTTTTTATAATAAAGCAATGGTAGGGTAGGAAGAGATCCATGGAAGAAAAGCCTGCCGTTTTAAACCTGCATGTGATGTACTTACAGTCTTACTCTGTGTGTGCAGGTAGGTATAAAAATAGAAATACTTTACATATAAGTAAGTAAATGCACACTTCTAGAAGAAAATAATGGACTAGGAAAATTTACAGACATTTAACATTACTTCTTTTGGAAAATATGGCTGCAGTCATATAAAGGCCATGTCATCTCAGATTATAGCATGCAAGTGTCTAATACAAACATTAAAAATGTGTTTCTGTGCATATATATATGTAGATATATGGACATAAAATGTTTCTTTTACAACATAAAAAATCTGGAAACATTTTATGTAAAGTGCTCAACATAGATCAACTAAAGTTAAGAATATTACTGTTCTTTGAACAGATAACTAGTCTACATATGTTTATATACATTATACATACACATGCGCACACACACACACCCTCTCTGTGGATCACATCTCCTCTCTGTTCTCTCAAAAAAAAAAATCACAAACCCACCCTGCCCCTCCCTACATAACCTTTTAAAAGCCCACACAGAGCCTCATGGTGCTTCATACTAGACAAGTAAGTCAAGGAGCATTTCATGTAACTACTGATCTTGCTCTGACCGCTTCGACTGAAAATCCCTGTATGTTGCTTTAGGTACTAAAACCTGTTATTGTTTTCACAGACAACAAAGAACTGACTACTGTTCTGCTTTATCTCCTTTCTATTCCAATTGGGATAACCTTTATTTTTCAGTTCCTAAACTTTCAAAAAGCAACTTAATTTTCAATAACAGATGTGTGCATTAGAACACAAATTCAAGTGGTATCGTTATAGAGTTTGGGTATTTATTGACAATTCACTCTGCATATCAAGAAGCTGTTGCAACAGACACTCCATGCTTGAATATTATGCAATTAATGTCTAGATGTACAAGCATTTACATGTATAGCTCAATGCTTTTATTACAAATTCTGTAAGCATCAATCTAAATGTCCTCCTCACTAATCCTATCAAAGACAGGGAAGAAACCCAGTCTCGGGCAAACTCTTAAAATGCATTGTTAAATATTAAATCGTTATTTAGTTGTTAGCTGCATGCTTTAGACACATATCTTGCACAATTTTATGAAAAACTCCACAGGTTGGAAAGCAATCTATACGGCCATGTTTTCTGTTTGGTTTCCAAGCACTTGTAAAGAGACCATCTGACAGAAAGGAACATATGGGGGCGAATTCACACATTCCCGAGCTCTCTTCCAACAGTCCCACCCTGCAAAAGGACAGCCATTTCAGCAGCAGGCGTTACTCCTGTGAACTCTGAGCCCTGTGACTGCATTGCGGCAGTTTAAGGAAGGAAAGAAAATTCAGCTTTGCTGTCTCTTCCAGACTTGAGCATTTCATTCATTATTGTCAAAAGAGGGCAAGGAAAAAAACCACAACCTGGTCTGTGTAGACTGTTACACAAATGGAGTCTAGGTTTCATCTGGCAGTGCCACCAAGAGCTCCACTTGATTAGGGTATTTGAGCATTAAAAGATCAAAACCCTGAACAGAACTTGAGCTCAACTACAGATCCTTTTTCCCTGAGAAAGCAGCTGATTTTTCAAATGCTCTTTCAAACAGCCTTTTCCCTCCAGGACAGCAAGTTATTGCTTAAAACTTCCTTTCCTGTGCTGTCACACCGTGTGTGAATTCCAACAACACTTCTTTTAAACTGAATTGTGTTCAGGAATAACGAAGTGGCAGCTGGTCTAAATGCACTGCATGACTGTAGCCTGTCCCTCTGCTTATTCCGGTTATGGGCATTGCTGGCAGAAAATGAAATCCCAGTTAGTCCTTGGAACACTGTACAAGTGTTTGCTACCAACTTTTATCTCAGTATCAGAAATAACCTCCACAGCTCAAGTGATTTTAAATCACTTTACATTATTAAAATATTTTAAGTATTAAAATATGCAAATAATAAATTACTGAAATTATCATTTAAATTATTTTTAAATTTTAGAAAAGCAAATAGGAGACCTCCTGTAATTTAGCCTGGTAGCTGGTTTGCCTCTCACCACACAAGTCATGCAATCTGGCTCATCTTTTTGCTGGAATTTGTTAAAAGAAAGGCTCCTTTTATAACTACAGTAAGTCGAGCTAGTCAATTGTAAAAGAAGTGCTTTGGTCTAGCAATAATAGACTGTTCTTTCCTGCAGCAGATCAGCTGACGTCAGCAAGTCTGTGCTCTGCCAGAGCACGATCAGCAGTCACTGGGGAGCTCTGAACTCAGAAGTCTGTGATGCTGCAGAATGATGCAGCCTACCTCCACCGGGTTCATGCTCAAACTGCAGCACCCCCCAGAATACGAACCAACTCTCCAAGACGTTGCTGAACTTCCAGGTTCAACTACATCAGTCAAAAGCATCAAGGAAGCCCCTCTGCACCCCTACCTACCAAGGGAACCACCAACAAGTTGCGCTTTACGTTTTTAAGGTGAAAAACAGCTCATATTGGGATGTACCCAAATGCCCAGCCTGACCCCAGATAACCAGCCTCGTCACCACATTCCCCACATGGCTGCTGCCTGCAGCCCCTCCCAGCACTGCCTGCGCCAGCTGATAAGGTCAGGCAGAGCGAACCTTCCAGGCAGCGTGGGCAGGAGGAATGGCACCAGCCGGCTCCTGACTGCGGCCTCAGCCTTCTGCGCAGCCCAGGCAGGTGGAATCCCAGAGGCGTCCCCAAACCGTGCACTGTAGCTGTCCTGAGAGGCTTCCACCGCTGTACTTCTATGCTGTAAGACTAACTTTAGAATGCCACTCACCAGCTTATGTCTAACTACAAAAAAAGAAATAAAAGCAGAAACATTTCTTCACATTGTACCATTGCGGTGGTATTTTTTTCCCAAAACAAAAAAAAAAAAAAAAAAAAGAAGCCAACAAAAAGTAGTAGTCAATTGAAGAAAAAAAAACCAAAGAAACTTATTACTCTCATCCTCCAATCTAAAATGATGAGCCTTCA